>JAWDJE010000002.1:107285000-108485000 GCA_035047345.1 Bradypodion ventrale | reverse complement strand
AGATGACGACATGACTTGGGGAACCAAGCTTTGTTGTTAATCGAGGGTCTACTGTATTTCATTAGTGATTTCAAAACTAGCCATCAACCTTGATATCAAATGGAAAACCTTGGTACAGGTAAAACTTGGAAAATTAGAATATCATGCAAATGTTTATTCAGTTCAGTAATGCAACTTAAAAGGTGAAACAAATATATGAGATAGACTCATTACATGCAAAGTGAGATAGTTCAAGCCTTACTTTGTTATAATATTGATGCTTATGGCTTACATCTTATGAAAACCCCAACCCCCAATCTCATGTACCCCATAATCATCACATAATCTCATGTACGCTGTACGCCATGATCATCACAATTATAATGATTTAAGGCAGGACATATCTCGCTTTGCATGTAGTGAGTCTATCTCATATATTTGTTTCACCTTTTAAGTGAAATGAATGAACATTTGCACGATATTTTAATTTTCCGAGTTTCACCTGTATGAAAAGGAAAGTTCACTAAAGAAAGTTCACTATATAAAGGCAATAAAATATTAAAAATTGATTAAATGGTGATACAGTAAATCAGTTACTTATCACATGCATGCAGTTAGGAGTTGGTGTTTGAAACATCAAGGAGTCTGTGATGTTCTGGTCCATGACTGAGCCTGGCAGCACTGGCGGTGGTCTCAGTCGCCCGCTCGCTTGCCCTCGGTTCCTCCTTGCTTTGTCCAGTGGGCCGATGATGCCGCCAGCCCTTCCGCGGCTTCTTCCTCCTCCTCACCTTTGGCCTTTCGGGGTGACCAGAGGGCTCACGGTGGTGCTGGTCTTCCCTGCTGGCCACGGCTTCTCCTTCTCCCTCCAGCTAGGTGGTAATTCTCATTTGAGAAGTCCCACAGCAACACGTTTGCGAAGTCCCAAAGCAACTCATATGAGAAGTCCCACAGAAAGTCCGCCAACAACAAAAACAATTATTTTCTGTTAAATTGGCCTCTTCCTCGGCAACTGTAGCGCTAGTAGCCCCTGTTTTCAAAGCAGCCACTTGCTTTGACTAGTTCCAAAATTAGCCCTCTCCTTTTTTAAAAAAAAAAAACCCGAATGTTACTAATTGTATGTTATGAATGTGAAATGTTTCAATTAGAAATAAATGCTAGAAGCTGGCAAGAGGTTAATGGGTCTGTGAGCAAAGAGAGAATATGTCCACTGGTGAAATTTTTGAAGTGGTTAGTCTGTGCAAGAGTATCTGAGAGTAATTAAAACTAAACAAAAAAAGCCAAAAATCGTGGCACCTTAAAGCCTAACGTCTGACAAAGCGGTTGTGAAAGCTAACATTGAAATACAGTAGTTAGTCTTTAAGGTACCACAATGTGTTTTGTTTTCTTTTGTTTTACTTTCTATCTGACATGTTCATCGTATGAGTCTGGTTTGGGTATTTTAAGTTTTTTAAAAAAAACCACATGTTTCAATGGAAAGTGATTGCTTTTCTCTGTTAAACTGGAGGATTGTAGAAAGCCATGGTACAGAGGAAAGGTAAAGCTCATCCTCCTTGCTCGAAAGCCAGTTGTATCCAACTAGGGTTCAGTGTTCATCTCTCTTTATAGCCAAAGAGCCAGCACTGCAGATGTTTCTGTGGACATGTGGCGGGCATGACTAGACACCAGAGTGCATGGAACACTGTTTACCTCCCACCAAAGTGGTATCTGTTTATCCTCTTGCTTTTGAACTGCTCGGTTGGCAGGAGCTAGGACAGAGACGGGAGCTCACTCTGTCCTGCAGCATTCGGGTCTCAAACTGTCAACTTGTCGACCTTTCAGTTGTCAGCCTCTTAACCACTAAGCTACCACAGTCCACTGGTACATAGGAATGCAGTGGATTAAAACTCAATTTTCCTCCTTTTTCTGTCAAGGTCATGATTCCTGCTTGCCTATCTACATCAAGGGCACATACACTGCCTTTTAGGAAGCATCCAGGACTCCTGCATTTGGAGAGTTGTGGGGATGTGAGTACTTTTACTACAGCAGAAGCCCAGCTGCGAGAGAGGCGAACTCAGAGGTTGGAGCATGAACGGCCTCATAGTCTCATCGGAGTTGTCCGAGAAACAGTGCTTTGAGTACTCAGATGCAATGAATGGACTAAGAAGATATTTTCTGAAAGTGCAAATGGATGAGGAGTTGATTAATGTACATCTTATCCTTTTGGCTATTTTTCGGAAGAATGTTTGAGGACAACCCTGGAAGAAACTTTTACAAAACCTTCCAATTTGTTCAGGTTCAAATTGTATTATTATTATTTTTTGGGGGGGAGAGGATAGTCAGTTGTAATTGGTTTATAAAAAGAACAGTCTTTTATTGTGGGAATGCAGAAAAGATATAACTGAGTATGTGTACATTGATTTGTAAGAAAACAGTCCTTCTGCTTAACCTTATAAACATATACAATATGTGCTTTATGCTTCCAGTGTTTTGGTGTCAGTTGTGATGAGGTGGTACAATCAGTTTGGTTGTATCTTTAAAAATGAACATAGTGTGAGTTAAGCAATATGTTTTTGCCAATGTACTGCTGCTATATGCAGCAATTTTTGTTTTTACAGTGAGCGGGCCTGCATGTTACTTCACAAGCAAAGAATATCCTGAAGCCAGTTGTTCAGCTGAAGGAAATACATAGCAGAAAACTACCATGTTGTCATAGGTCTCATATTACCAGTGTGCCTCCGGGTGCAATTCAAAGTGCTGGTTTTGACCTTTAAAGCCCTATATGGTAGTGGGCCAGGATACCTAAGAGACCGCATCGCCCTAAGGATGTCTGCCCATCCAACCAGAGCAGACCGGAGAGGCTCTCTGATTGTACCATCTGCTAGAGGGGCTTGCCTCTCTAGCACAAGGAGGAGGGCCTTCTCCGTGTCCGCACTGGATCCTCTTACCAACAGAGCTACGTCTCCAGACGGAACTGCTGCCCTTCAGGAAAGAACTCAAAACCTGGCTGGCAGGCCAAGCATTTGGTGCAGGTGGAAGGGTTGCCACCATGGGGTGGTTGGTTTAGTGGAAGACCTCCCCCTTCAGTCCCTGCACCCTTTTTTAGGGGGTGGGTGGTTTTTATTAGTTTTAACTATGTTATTTTTATATATGATTGTAAACCGCCCTGAGTCGGCCTCGGCCGAGTGGGCGGTGAAGAAATCTAACTAATAATAAATAAATAAATATTATTATGATGAATTGTTACAAAGAATATTAGGGTATGCCGTGCAGAACGCTCAGGTGCATTTTTAAAGGTGCCAAATGAATATTTAGTTGCTCTGTCTCAGGAACTGTGAGCAAGTTGGTACATGCAGCACAGACTTTGTGGGGGGGAGGTGAGGTTTGGTGGGTTGTGCAGTCTGTTGTTATGTTGTTACCTTTACAAGCATTTGAGCAACAAGTACTGGGATTTCTGCAAAAGAGGCTCAAATGATTTGCTACGTGAGAGGGTGTGCCCTTGATGCTACAGACATCAAAATGAGTAACCTTTCCAATTTACATATCACAAAGCATTTGAGGTGGGTTCATCCAGACACATGAGGCATGGCCACACGTTCCCTTTTCTACAGATTGTATGTGAATGCTTGTCTGCTTGCTTGTATACGAGGAGAGAATGTATATGTGTATGTACTCCATTCATCTTAATTATTACTTTTGTCCATTTCTTTCCCCATCATGTATTGTGAGAATTAGATTAAGCATTTAAGAATTAGATTAAGTATTTTAAGTATGGGACTGCAGTGGCTCAAGTGGCTAAGACGTTGACTGGGAGGCAGAAGGTCAGCAGTTTGATTCCTGAGTACTGCAGGACGGAATGAGCGCCCGTCTTTGTTCAAGCTCCTGCCAACCTAGCAGTTTGAAAGCAAGACATTGCAAGTAGATGAATAGGGACCACTTTGGTCGGAAGGTAACAGCGTTCCGTGCGCTCTGGTGTCTAGTCATGCCTGCCACATAACCATGGAAATGTCTGCAGCAGCAGACAGCCCTGGCTCTTCGGTTTTGAAACAGAGATGAACACTGCACCCTAGAGTCGGATACGACTGGCTTTCGAGCAAGGGAAACTTTACCTTTACTTTACCTATTTGCCCCAATGTGTAATATTCATCTTAATGTGGTTACCCACAGTGACTGACAGTAACATTCATTTGTCTGAAATGGTCCCACAGACTCTTTTTGTACACAAGGTTGCATTTAAATGGGTTTATGCTGGGATTTATTAATATAGTTTTTAAAGATCTCAGTAAACCTCCAGTGGCTTTTCCTGCACCTGCAAAGAACAGTCCAGAACTGGTTTGATGCACTTTGTTGATAGCCCAGTCTATTGCACATGTCTGCATCTTTCCCCTCAAAAAATCCCTCAGCCCCATTTCATTTGCTACTGAGGCAGTACCATTCGGGATCTTCATCACTGTCCGATTCTGTCCTGTCACAAATAGGTTGCAGGGAGCATTCTGCAGCCAGAGTGGGGCAAGTATGGCTCTCTGAACATTGTTGGGCTGCAAATTTGCCCAATAGCCTGTTGGTGATGGATGATGTAATTTGCACTCCCATAACTGGATGGCCATGCATTCCCCATCCCTATCAAATAACAAATATAATGTATGTCATGAATTTTCCTAAGAGTTAGATTTTGTTTCTAGCAAACCATGCACTTTTTCATGGCTGCTTAACCTGGGCTTATTTTGGCTTGACAACAGAAGCCATATGCTTACTTGTTTAAGTGGTTATTTATGCAATCTCATAAATGAGGCAACCTCTTCCTTTTATTTAACACCGTGATGGCGAACCTTGGCACTTCAGATGTTATTGGACTTCAATTCGCAGAAGCCCAAGCACCCTGTGAATCCACACAAATAGGTTTACTGCAATTCAGCCGGCCCGCGTAGCCCTCATCGCTCCCGGAAGCGGAAGTAAAATGCACCCGTATGGAGCTTCCACTTCTGGGGGCGGCATGGGCCGGATGAATTGCAGTAAATCCATTTGTGTGGATTCACAGGATGCTTGGGCTTCTGGGAATTGAAGTCCAAAAACATCTGGAGTGCCAAGGTTCGCTATTACGGCTCCAGCATAATAGTTAAAGAGATGGTGTTATGGCTCCTTGAAAGAGAGCCTACCCCTAGATGATCCATGTCATTCCCACTTACCGGCAGTCCATTTGATGTTGTTGTAAAAGAAAAGTTCTACCTTTGAGGAGAGAATGATATCTACCTCAAAGAAAGATGCTTCTTTTTCTTCAAGTGTCATATCTGATTCAGAGTACTGTATTGGCTATCATCATAGTGATGAGCCATGAAGATTGTCCTGGGAGCAATATAATGCCATGGCTGTCCATTTGCCTTCTGCATCACAGCGCGACACCCATACCACTGATCCAGTTCTGCGAGTCACTTTCTGGTCCTGAGCCCTTTTGGCACACAGAGTCTTAATCAGCCCCAGACCAGGATAGATGAAGCTGTTGCCCTCCATCAAGATGGAGATAAGTCGGATTTAATCCACTTGGGGACCATCACTCTTCCCTGTGGACTTTGCCACCCAAGACCGTTAGTCCTCAGGGTGGTCAAACGATTGGTGTTGAGTTGCAGGCAGTATGGTCTCTAATCCATTACCATACTAGGATAACCTGGCCAGAAAAGGATAATGGGGTCTGTTACTATGCAGATGGCCACTTTACAAGCCACATTGATATTTTACTTTCTCAGATGCCAAATGAGAGTGTTGCAGTTATGGCTGCAGAGATACTGATACATGTGCAGCTTATGACACGGTCAGGTATCTCAGTGCCTCTTTCTGTAACTTTTGGCAGTGTTCAAGCCTGCAAAGCCTTTCACGGAATATGGCATAATACATAAATAGGGAGATACAAGGTTCAGGAAACTAGTAGATCTGGCACTTTAGCTATATGGCATTGGTGTATCATTTGCAAAAAATTTCCTTTCTGTAGGGCATTTACATTAGGATAGTTGTATTGTTTGACACCTGTTGGGCAGATTTACAGGGAGGTGCACAAATAGGGATTATACAGATATTTTCGGCAGGATATTCTGCACATATGGCTGACAAACTTCCAAGACTAACAGGAAGCTTCGATACAGCAAAACAAATTGGGAAAGACTCCTAGGGCATGTCCTATTGGAGATTGGTTGGTTGGTTTTACAAACTCACATTCCAGTTTTCTGGCCTGGGATGAATGTCTATTCAGCACTAAACAAATTGTCGACCAAAGGCACTACAAAAACACTTGAGCTACGGCATGGTAGAGTACCAAGCGTAAAACATATCAGAGTTTTTGAAATCATGGCATATGTTTCTACACCAAAAGAGAAATGGCATAAACTGAACTCTACAACTGTTTTGCTTGGCTGTACCTCTGGCAGCAAAGGCTATAAAGTGATGAATTTAAAGTCAGGTGAATTCAGCCAAGATGAGGAAAAGAAAGCTAATGAGAGGGATATGTTGGATTAAGAGGGCAACAGGTATTTTGCACCTATCCTAAATGCAGCTGTGCATCCCTCCACACCTTGCCTTGGATACTTTGGAGTCATTATTCAGCGAGGAGTCTGCACATTGGTAGACATCTCTGTGATGACATTCCACACATGCAAACGGACTTGAGAAATCAAGTCCATCTGCATGTGATTTTTACCCATTTGAATGTTATGTCACCTGCTGGCTAGGCGGACCATGACGTGTGCTCTCCACTTTCACCTTGCCCAAGGGAGGACCCTTTGGTGAGTTTTAGTCCCAGCCTAACATCATTGACAGAGATGGGCAACACTGCCTAGTTAGACTGCTCAAGGCCCCGCACCTCGACAAGGCTCTCGCCTAGCAGGTGAGAGCATTCTTCCACAACCTAAGCCAAAAATGAAGCAGGATGGTGAGGACACACAAGCTGAGAAGAGTACATAAAGAGAAAGACACAGATAGGAGAAGAGACACAGATGGGAGATGTTGTGGCTTTTGAACTGGGGTAGGTAATTATAGCATAAGATGTTTCACAGCTAGACACCAGATGCTCATCATGTCCAAACAAAGGGGAACTAGTTCCGTCCCTATCTTACTTTGCTTTTTTTTCGTACCAGAAAAAAAATAGGTGAAGGGGATGTAAAGGCATGACTGCTTGTGCCTAGTAAACAGGAGGTGGGGTTTCTGCAAAAATGGGAGTGGCCAGAATGGGAGAATTCTCTGCCCAATATGGGATGTTAGATGTACAGCATTTTGGATGGATGAAATAGCTCAATAGGAATACAATCTTCCTAAAAAAAAATTTAAAAAACACACACACCACAGTATTAAGAGACTTGACTTGCGTGCAATGCCTTTTAAAGTTACATTTTTATTGTTGCAAATTTTACAGACGTTAGCACTCTGTTAAAGGAATGTAGCACATGTAAATACATCACAAAAAAACAGGCATAAAAAGTAAAAGTAAAAAAAACCAAATCCCCCGAGATCACTGCAGTTGCATTACATACAGAGAAAGGGGGACGGAGACCTGTGACAAGAGTCTGAAAAAGTACATTCAGTAGGTGTGCAGTATCAACATTCCAGGCTCACATTTTTATATATATATATATATATATATATATATATATATATATATATATATATATATATATATATATATATATATATATATATATATATATATATATATATATATATATATATATATATATATATATAGAGAGAGAGAGAGAGAGAGAGAGAGAGAGAGAGAGAGAGAGAGAGAGAGAGAGAGAGAGAGCTCATCAAGTTTAGTGTTTACAAAGAACAATATTGTTACAAATACAATACCATACTTCTCCCAACGCTTTTCAATAATTTCTATTCACTTTCTTTACAGAACAATAATACAACTTAGTATTGTTTAGTTAGTACTGTGCTCTGTCTCTTTTATATATATATCACAAATATTTTTTTTTAAATTCCTGGAAGTACAAGGAATACTCCCTATACCAAAAAAGCCCTGCACCTGGAAAATTGCAAAACAAATCATAATGCATTTCAGACATACACACCAAAAAATGGTAAACAGAGAGCAAAATCAACCTTACTGTAAACATAGTAGAATTTAAAAAGTATACAAGTAGGCAATTGTCATCCTTGCTGGATTTTTATGAATGGGAACAAACTGTAAATTGTTCCTTTGATCCCATAAATAATGTAATGCTTCCTATAATGAGTATTGAAAACATCAATTTTCAGACTATTAAGTCACCTTCCCATGTATGTTTTCCTTTAAATGCTCTTCTAAGTTGAGATACCTTGTGCTGGGTAAAATAGTTCTGTTCAGGAAATCAGTTCACGAAACTGCCCCCCCCCCCCATGTGTAAGCAGCCCCAACATTTAAAATGTCAACAGTTCATTTGAACGGATGTCTACATAAATAAATCATTGCAACTGCAAAAGCCGTTTCCCCAACTTTCTGCATGCTTGAGGATCAGCACAGCTAGATTCTTGACTGGAAGCCCTGCCTTGTCCCCAATAATACATATGTGTAAAGAAGAGTCAGGAACTGTTGTTACCATCTGTTCAAGTAACCAGAAACAAGACTAGAAGATGTTTGGACACTGATGGAGTTATAAACAGTATACTGCCGTGATGGCGAACTTTGGCACTCCAAATGTTCTTGGGCTTCAATTCCCAGAAGCCCAAGCCCCTGCGAATCCACACGAATGGGTTTGCTGCGATTCATCCGGCCCGTGCTGCCCTCGTCACTCCTGGAAGCAGAAGTAAAACACGCCCAGCGACGAGGGCAGCATGGGCCGGATGAATTGCAGCAAACCCATTCGTGTGGATTCGCGGGGGCTTGGGCTTCTGGGAATTGAAGCCCAAGAACATCTGGAATGCCAAGGTTCGTCGCCACGGCAGTATACTGTATTCATCTGAAAAATGTTAATGATGATTCAAGTTGAGAACATGCTCTAGTTAACACAAGCATACATTTGTTAGATTAAAAAAAAAACACATGTGCCCTATTCTTATTTTTGTTTCTCCTGATCAGTCCCATAGAAGCCTGTGTATATATAGAAGGCTCTCTGGAGCAAACCTGAAATGCATGGTCAACTCTGTTCTAGGAGTTAAAAAACTGAAAAGAACTAGACTTTGAAAGATGAGCTGCTTCGTTTTAGACAATTTTTGAGAAATCTGTTTTATAGGTAGAAATAGAAAAGATGCAGAATAGAAGGACATTGTTGATTGGGCGAAGAGGAAAGGAATAAAGAGATAATAATGAAAGGCTGTGGTATTTTGCTGATGGGGGAAAGTTGGGAGTGGTAGGGTGACAACAGTGGAATTGCTGCGTATAAACTATATATAGTACATAAAATGTATAAAAATGAATACTACGTGTACACATATGGGAACAACTTTAGTTGTATAGCCTTTTATAAATAAGATGTCTATTTAAATTCACCTTATTGTATGTCCCCCATCTAGGTAACCTGAGATTAAGAGCTACTAATAATCTGAAACGTAGAAGCTCTAGACAGGTATAAGACCCATTTGTGTGAGGCACAAAGAACACAATGAGGTATTCCTATTACTGAATAGGGTACTTCTGCAATGCTTTAATGGAATACTAAGTTTTTAATTCAATCCCTACTAATTGAATCCCTTAAATTCAATCCCTACTAATTCGTCTGAATCAGTAGACTAGAGGGACATAATACATATACAAAGTTCAATCTATATGTGTGACCAGGCATATTTTTTAAATAACCATTTTAATTCCTTCTTCTTTTACTGCATCTGTATCGCATCTACATACTTTGAACAGGTGCTGGATTTAAGTAAAGTAATGAAACACACAAATCTAACTGCATAAAGTAATCCATTTAATGTTGTTTTGTTCTAAAAAAAATTGCAACCCTTTTTAAAAGGACTTGACAGTAACATGCTTAATCTTCTAAATACATGGAGCTACTCTGCTCCACGTCCACTGAGGTTAAATACCGTGAGCAAACAAGACAGCTCAGTGGTTGTAAACTTGGAGACACCCTGAAACAGGTACAGCCTATTCCTAGGTAGTGACGCTGCCCACTGACTGCAAAGGGTACAAGGCGTACCATAATGGAAAAGAATACACTGCCACGCTGGTCCTACTGGAATACACTCCTTTGCCACCTGCATCGCTTTTCTCTGCTAACAACAGATAGACAATATGGTGTAATCCTCTTCAAGTCTTTTGCGAATGAAGAAGAGAACTGACACACTAGTCTTGTCACAAGTCTAATGATGCAGGGTCACTTCTGCCATCTTATTAGGTTAGAACCGTGATGGCGAACCTTGGCACTCCAGATGCTCTTGGACTTCAATTCCCAGAAGCCCAAGCCCCCTGTGAATCCACACGAAGGGGTTTACTGCGATTCATCTGGCCCGCGCAGCTCTCGTCGCTCCTGGAAGCAGAGGTAAAACGTGCCCGTATGGTTAAGCTTCTTCCGGGTTAACCCTTCCTCCGTACAGGCGCATTTTACTTCCCGCGCAGCTCTCGTCGCTCCCGGAAGCAGAGGTAAAACGTGCCCGTATTGTTAAGCTTCTTCCGGGTTAACCCTTCCTCCGTACAGGCGCATTTTACTTCCGCTTCTTGGAACGACGAGGGCAGTGCGGGCCGGATGAATCACAGTAAACCCCTTCATGTGGATTCACAGGGGGCTTGGGCTTCTGGGAATTGAAGTCCAAGCACATCTGGAGTGCCAAGGTTTGCTATCACGGGATTAGAACCTTCTAGTGCTACAGTCACATTATGGCCTCCCTGACAACCTGCTCATATATATCACAGTCACAGCCAGTGGTCCAAGCTTCTGTTAAGAGTAGGAACCACTAACCCTTTCAGAGATTCTGTGTTTGTCTTAGGGAGTGGGACCCACATGCACATAACACCCATGCAGGGCCTGGAATACCAAGGAATACACCATCACACATCTACGTGTGCGCACAATGCACATCCATGCAACATGCAAACACCCAACCCCTTCCCTTGTTACACCAGTGTTGCCCTGATCATTCCTTATTTCCTTTTTTCCCCCTACCCTCTACATAAATATAAAAACAGGTTCCAGAAGGATGACTACATTAGGTTTGTCAGAGCAAAACAAACAGAGAATACTGGGACACCTTAAACCTCAAGACATATATTGTGACCTGTGAGTAAATCTTTCATGGGGCCCAAACCCCAACAAAGTTATGCTATAATAAATGTGTAAGTAATTAAGGTGCCACAGGACCTAGACTTTTGTGTTTGCAAAATAGTTTTACTACAAATACTATGATCAGCTGATCTGTTTGATAAATACCATAACCAAAACTTTTTTGGGAATATTCTTTCATTGCACAAGCATCTACAGTAACTGAACATACTCCCTCTTAGCACCCCATGTGTGGGATTAACTTTACATATATTTTATATATATTTATTATATATATTTATATATTATAAAATAAATTAAATTTATACCTCCTTCTAGTCTAATATGGTCCAAAATTAAAAAGAAATCCTCTTCTTAAAATCAAATACATACATTTGGATCAAAGATATGTTAAAAAGTAAACTGGCTCAGAATAATGAAAATGAAACAATCTAAAACTTGTATGTAGAAAGTAAAAAATAAAATAAATAGCCATACAGTTTTCAAATGTGTCAACATATTAACATACATTTCCAAAACGAAAATAATAATAATAGAAAGTTAAAATCTGAGCGTTCTTCTCCACACCAATACTGTTTCTGTTCGATAATTTCAATTTGATTGCTCAAACTGAAGAAGAAATAGGGAATAAAAAAGCTACCAGCTAAAAAATGGACTCTCAGAAAACAAAGAAGGAAAGGCTTAGATCTCAGAGAACAAAACTGTAAAAGCCCATCTCCCATAGACTATGCAGATTTAAATTCTTGAACATTTTCTTCATGGGATAAATGCCACTCTTTCACTAACAGGCTCCCAATATACAGGTGCCAAGCAGAATTGGGAAAGCAGAAAGATGGGTTATCATCCAATGGCCTTTTTCAAATGTCACTAGACTTTCCTGGAGGCAAAATTACCCATTTGTTGCTTTAATAAAATTATCATAGCAACTTCATAGGATAAACAGGCCAACAACCTGCTTTATGACGTCAAATGGAGAATCCTATTTTAGTTAAAAAAAAAGAGCGTTCCAATTTATTTCCATTCAACATACATATTTCCTATCTTAGCAGACACAAAAGCATAAAGTGACAACGATGAAGCTTGAATGCTTGTGCGCGTGCATGTGCCTTAGAAAACAAAATCTTGGTTATTTTTTCCCCTGCTCTGGGACGCATCACACAAAGTCTAATAAGTAAAAAGGTGCAACCCAAAGCATCATCTTGCACACAGAAGAATGACCCGAAGTGAGGGAAATGAGCAAGAGATGTTGCTGCAGACACCAAAATGCAGCACAACGAAATACCACACATGAAAAATGCCATCCATAAGGAGAAGGAGCTTCAGATGTAAACTGGCTGTTCTTGTGCAGTCAAGAGTCTGTACATGGCAGCTGGCATAGTCTTCATATGGATCTGAAACAAGGAAACAAATACAGTAAAACCCCGACTTACAAATGCTTTGAGTTACGAAGGATTCGACTTACAAAAGGGTTTTGTGCTGAATTTCATTCCCCGATTTACGAAAATGCCCCGATTTACAATATACAGCAAGCCTTTAGAGATCAAAATGGTGCTGCTGCAATTTTGATCACTAAAAATCCACCCGCCCCCACCACCAGAAATCTCAAGAAATGACTTACCATTGTGGCGGTGGAGGCTGCAGGTTTTGCCTTGCAGTACCACCTAGAAAGGTCGGGGGACGTCGGAAACAACGTGGATCAGGTTCCCTGACCCTCACAGGCAGCAGGGGTGGCAGAGCCCAAAATGTGCAAAAGAAAAAAAAATTCTGTCGTGATGGAATTTATTTCACCCATTTGGGGCTCTCCGCCACCCCTGCCACCTCTGTGAGGGTCGGGGGACCTGATCCATGCTGTTTCCGACGTCCTCCAATCTTCCCAGGTGGTGCTGCAAGGCAAAACGCTGGGGGAAACTCCTTCCTTAGCTGCTGGTTTTGCAGGGAAGGTCGGGGGATGTCGGAAACAGCCCGGATTGGGTCCCCTGACCCTCCCAAAGGTGGCAGGGGTGGCGGAGCTGCGGCAGTGATGCAGTTCCCACTCTAGATAAGCACGTGGAAGCAGCAGCAAAGGTAAGGAAATCACCCCATTTAAGTTTCATTTTTTGTTTTGGTTTTTTTTCCTGTGCCTCCCTATAGGGATGCCCCGAATTATGCAAAAACACGAGTTACAAAACTTGCTGTGGAATTGACTTTTTGCGTAACTCAGGGTTTTACTGTACTGTCTCTCTCCCAAAATAGTAACACAGAGAGTTACATATTTTATGGTTTGGGATGTGGTTTTTATTTTCTGAAATGGGACAGCTTCCTTATCATCTTCTCTTTCTATTGCAATACACCTTCCAGAATGAACAGACAATCCCACCAAAATATATATAATAAACAGGGGAGATCGCAAGCAGAGTGAAGAGTAGCACTTGAGGGATGTATCTCGCTTTTGTTTCCAAACCCTTTCTTTTCTTTGAAGCTTCATTCCAGCATGAGTCGTACGTAGTTCACCTTTTTAACACCAATGCTATGGTGTCTTGATTACTGGACCTAGGACAGTGGTGGCAAACCTATGACATGTGTGCCAGAGATGGCACTCAGAGCCCTCTCTGTGGGCACCCATGCAGTCGCACCAGCACAGTATTTGTTCCGCTCTTCTGCCCAGTAGCCCAATGGGAGCGCTTCCTCCCTCCCCCAGCACAGAGTTCACCCCACCTCTCTGCCCAGCAGCCCATTGGGAGTGTTTCCTTCCTCCCCTGTTGCTGTGTTGACACTTTGTGATAAATAAGTGGGTTTGGGGTTGCAGTTTGGACATTCGGTCTCTAAAAGGTTCACCATCATGGTGTTCCAAATGCAAATCTCTATCCTTTCTAAGTTACCTTGCTTCTTAACCTAACCTTATGTACAGCATGACTAATTGCAGACTGGAATAAACCCTGAATTGCTTGAAGTAAAAGCAAGGCTCAGAGAAAAGCTAAGCAATCGGAGCTTCTACTCAGCTAGTACACAGCTGCCCAGCACCTTTCATCAGCAGGTACTAAACTTAGCAAAAGCACTAGAAAGCCACACAAGATTGCAAGAATTTCCTGTCCATCCTTGCAAGAACAGTGCAATAAATCCAACATTTTCTTAGAGGGTGACTCAAGAGTTGTCACAGTGCCTACCTCACCAACAGCATTGGAGAGAATGTGAACAATCTTTTCATGAGGTGTTGCTACAACGCTTTGTCCATTTATTTCAATAATTCGGTGACCCACTCGTACGCCTCCTCGTTCTGCAATCCCTCCTCTCATGAGGCTACAGATCTGTAAAGGCAACAAAGGATAACAAGAATGCTGGGTGATAAAAAGGTAAAAACTGCAGGTGCTTCAGTTGCCTACCGCTGTGTTAGACAAAGACTGGTTCATCTGTAGCCCTATGAGTTGTTTTTCATTCAGTTCTCATTAGTCCTAGCCTGCCAAGCCAAAATTAAGGGATGATGGGACTAGAAGTCTGTCAAAATCTGAAGGCTACAAGTTTGATAACCCTTGGTGGGATCAAGGATAAGTTCATACTCGCACAGCAGATCACGATTACTTTATCACTGCAAGAATACATGAGACATTACTTGTGTGGAACCACTAACCCAAATCACATGTGCAAGTTCTGTATCCATGGTTTCAGTTATCCATGTACCTAAAAATATTAAATAAAACATCCCTGAATTACATATGTATGGTGCGCTAATAAACGTGGCCACTAGAGATCCTTGTCTGCAATTCAATGTTTACAAAGAACAGAGACAGTCATTTTGGTACCTCTCATGTAGAATGATGGAGGCATTTGAAACCCCTCCTCTACTTGTATCACTAAGGTATATGTAATAAATATAGGGTTCCTGCTATCCGCAGCTTCAGGTATCCACAGTTGGTCTCCAAATGTATCCTCTGCAGATATGGGGGCGAGTCTGTTTTGCAAAACCTGCTGGCATTACTTCAGAAAATTTCAAATTGGGGTAGGTAAACTCCGAGGCCCAGTGGCTCCATATGCCTCTCCTTGGACTCTGAGAGCAACATCCATACTCTCTCTCTCTCTCCCTCTCTCTCACACACAATTTTTTCTCACAAAAATATTTTTTAATGGAAAAATCTTTATGCCTCTAATGGCTATTTTCTTCTTTTAAAAATGGGGGACATCAGAGATAGAGCTTCTAGAGCTCCCTCAAACTATAGAAAAATTGCCCCACACTCCCTAGAAGGTGTAAAGGTGCCTTATGAGCCTTTTTCTTGAGTTCTCAGGAGCCCAACTATGCTGGGGGCCGCATGTGGCCAATGGGCCACAAAATATCCACCTACGCTTTAAGTGGAGATGATTTACACATATTTTAATTAAGTGGAAGCTGTTTCTACCAAGTACCTGTGTGAAAAATGCAGCAAGCATATTCTCTCCTTCCCCACAGAGATGATGTAACTGAAGAATGGAGTTAGAGGTTGGAAAAATTGATTTTCTGGATTACTACTACTACTTTCTGGATTACAGCTCCCCAAATTCCCCATTCAACAGAACCACTGGCCATGCTGCATGAGCAATTCTGGAACTCTGCTCTGATGCCTGATCTATGTTTTTTCTTTGACCTTCTTTGCAGGAGCAAGATCCCACAAGTAGGGGCACCAGCCTCATATAATCTTCAGCATCACTGATGTGACAGAGGAGGCCTCACTGCTCTGACAGCACACAAGAGGGAAACCAGCCTACTTAAATGTAAGTTCTAGGGAACAGGGTAAGAAATCACTGCAAGGAAGATACATATAACTCATGCTGTGTTATAAATAGAGATGTGAAGGCCCGGAAAAAACCAGGAAAATTCAGAAAAAAACCGTTTCCCCCCATTTTTTTCTGAAACCTTTTTTGTTTTTCCCCCCCAAAAAAATTGGAAAAATTGAAAAAAAATATATATTATGGAATGTTTTATTTTAACATGATGAATAAAATATTTTAAGATAAGGCCGGGTTCAAATATTTTATAAATCATTTCTAAAAAAATATGTATGGTATCAGATTATTTTCAATTTTATCGAAAATTTCCATTTCCCCCTAAAAAAATGTTTTTTTTTTCGTGCTTCAAAACTGCTCACTGCTTCTAGTTAGAGATGTAAAGGTGTGTGTGTGTGTGTGGGGGGGGGGGTTTAACCCAGGAAATTTGGGTTTTTTCCCTGGGAAAATTGGGAAGGGAAAATTGACTGGGGTGGGGGTGAGGGAAATGCAATCAATGCTTTTACAGTTCATGGCTGTGAGTTATTTTGAAAGAAAAGCCTTTAGCAGGCTGGGAGCAAACAATTCCACATGGCACAGAGCACCATAAACTCACATAAGTCACATTTTGGGCAAACCATTATTTGAAATAATTAGTTCTCAAACAAATAAGAGAAAGTACTTTTTCACCCAGAGGATCACTGGTCTATGAAACTCCCTGCCAGAAGAAGTGGTGACAGCTGTCAGTCTTGACAGCTTTAAGAAAGGATTAGACAAGGTCATGGAGGACAAGGGTATCAATGGTTATAATTATGGATACCTAAGGATATAGGCAGGATATCTCTCAATGCCATTTTCAGGAAATCCTAAACAGGTGAAGGCATCTGCTTGGGAATAATACCCTGAAGCAAATGGTGAGCCACTGTGTGAGACAGAATGCTGGACTGGATGGGCTGTGGCCTGTTGCAGCAAGGCTGTTCTTATATAATTTTTTTTTTTTAAAAAATAGAAGGGACTAGCAGAGTTTGCCCAGCGTTGCCGGGCTGTTTTAAATTGTGTTGGAAGGGTGTTTTTGGTAATGTTTGTAAAAAAGAGGTTAGTCTGTAATTATTTTTTTTAAAATTTATTTATGCAAAAATTCCTTATGTTGTCATTTGTTAAATAGATTGTATTGTTTTGATACTGTAAAGTAATAACAACTTGTATTTTGTTATTTTTCTAATGTATTTTTGAACATTTGTTTTAACATATGTTATTTTTTGTTACGATGCCAGGCTGTTATAAACTGTGATTAGTTGTTTTTTTTGTGGATTAAAAAAAGAAGGAAGGATGATATCATTTTAAATAATTTTTTTATTTAACCAAATAATGTTTTAGTATGTGACTTTTATTTTAATAGTTGTACCGTAGGTAATAGTTTTAAAAATGTGAGGGTACATGTTTTTTACATTCAATGTTTTTAAACTGTGTTTAGATGTTTTCAGTTTTTATTTGAGTTAAAACTCAACAAAGGATTTTAGAAATGTTTTTATTTTATTTTATTGACATATATTTGTGATTTGTGTAAACTTGTGATTGATTTTTATGTTTTTGACTTGTTTTTACTGTTGTGGCCTCTGGGTGGGGCTGTTGAGTCTTTTTGAGTTGTTTTTACTATTGTGCCCTGCAGGTGGGGCTGCTAGGGGCTTTGGTGTCATTTAACGTGTTTTTTCTCTCCTGGCCTCTGGGTGGGGCTTCTTCCGGTAAGTAGTCTCTTTGTTTCTTCATTTCTGTTCCGGTCGTCGTGGAGGGAGGTCTTGCTGGTGAGTTGTCTGTTTTTTCTTCTTCTGGGTTTTTTCTTTGTTTTGCTTTTGTGGTGGTGGGCTGGGAGGTGTTTCTGTTTGTTAGTTTTGTTTTGGTTTAGTTTTAGGTAGATTTAATTGATTTGATTTTTTCTGGTTGTGATTAATTTGTTTTATTTCGTTGTTTGTTTGTGTAATTTGTGAGTTTTTTCGTGTTGTAGTTAGGTGTTTTGTTTGTGGTTTTGTGGTGTTGTGGAAGTTTTTGTTTGTGTATTTTGTGGTTTATTTCTTTTTGTTTATTAATTATTGGTTTATTTTTGTTTTATTATTTTGTAATAGTTTTGGTGTTTGTTTTTGTTGGTTACGTTTTGTGTATGTTGGTGTTTAGGGGTTGTTTTGGTGTGCACGCACACACACACACTGGGCAGGTTTGAAATGTCCAGCCCAGTAGGTGTGTGCTGCAGTTGAGGTCGGAGGCTGCACCTGGGTGAGTACCTCTGGGAGGCGAAGGCAACGACCGGAGCCCTGTTCGCTGCCTTTCCTTCCCGGGGAAGTGGTTCGCTTTCAATGGGGGGGAGGGGGAGGTACTGGTGCATTCCCCCCCTGAAAGCGAAACACTTCCTCGGGAAGTAAAGGCAACAACCGGAGCCTCGTTCACTGCCTTTGCTTCCCGGGGAATTGGTTCGCTTTCAAGCGAATGCATCAGGACCCCGTTTTTGGTGTTTTTTTCCACCCCGGCTCAACATTTCTTGAGGCCGGTGGTGGTCTTGCCATGTCTTCGGCGGGGTAGTGTGGAGGAGAGTGAGTCCCTCTTCTTCCCGTTGCTCTGGGAAATAAGGACAGCGGGTGTCTTGCGGTGGCGTTTTTTGGCTTTTTATTTTGCGTGGCTTGCACTCCCATTGCATTTTGTATTTTTATTTTTTGCACGCCAGCTTTCTCAGCGTTCTGCGTGCTCATGGCGTGCAGGACACTGGGGCTTGTAGTTTTGCGTTTGTGGTTTCCGTTTGTGCAGCGTTTTTTTTCTGCAGCTCGATTTTGATTGGCCACGGCGCGTTTCCCAACGTTTTTTTTGCTCGTGCCTCTCAGCCTGATTGGCTGTGGTGCAGCGTGGCACATAGGATGTTGAGTATTGAAGTCCTTTTTCTTTGTTTGCGTTCGTGGGTCTCCTGCCCCACTGGCGCATTTCTCAACCCGACAGTTACCTCCATACCCAGTTCAGGCAAGTGCACGAATGCTCGGTATGGGATAGTATGGCCGGGTGCGGGATCCTTTGTCAAATGACAACGGTTAACACTTGGATTTATAGGTATAGATATTTTTGAAAACTATTATTTGCTGAAATGAATTTATTTATTCCTGTGCACTTGACATGCGTTACTTGTGCGAATGATTGTTGGCCTACACAACCTTGAGCGGCTCTCTAGCACACATGAACCATGCAAACTAAAATTCAAAGGACTAAAACGCGATCTGGTTTTTGGATTTTTTGGAAGTTCAGTACTAACTTTCCCATCACTATTTACATTTGCTATAAATACAGTAAAACCTCAATTTAACGTTTTCCGTGGTACCTCTAAAAAGAAACGATAAATGCAGAGGCTCATAAAAAAATAAAAACGGCCGGTAACAATTCCAAAACAACAATAAAAGGAATCAAACCTAGGTTCAGTTGCACCTGATAAATATTGTATCCGGACAAAACCTCCGGTAAATCGGAAGCATCGATGGCACATTTGAGGTGGCAGGCGCCTGGTGCTGTTGCCACACAGGCAGTGACATGCGCTAATGAAAATATAAGTCCCCACCTCCTCTCATCAGCATGTGGTCTCACAAGTGCTTGAAAGCGGTAGCAATACAACTACGATTCTTACTAACTTTTGGAAATGGTGCCTTTTCTAAAAACCCAGGATTATAGATCATTGGGGTTAAAAATTCTGTCCGATAAATGCGGGAAAATGATACATCAGGTTTCCTGTTTCCCCCCACTTCTGCCTCTTAATTCTTTTTGCTTTTCAGTCGCACAGTCAATTCCAACCCTTTGCAACCCCATGGACCATTACCCACCAGGCACCTCTGTTAGTTTTTTATATATGAAAAACTTATTTTATTACTGTACACATTAATATTTACCAAATACGCATTTCTTGTACTGTTTATACAAATATAAAATAAAAAATCTGAATGTAACTTGCAGAAATTACAAAGAAATAGTATTTTCCCAATTTCCTAGGTTTACCCCCAATATTCCCAGGTTTTCCCCCTCCTTTCAAAATTCCTGGGAATTTTACATCTCTACTTCTAGTATAGAAAAACAAAGTAATGGATCAGGAGGTGTTGATATTGTTAAAAATATGAAGATATTAACATTCGCTATAGATAACGCAAGCCACTCTGGTCATCAAAATGGCAATTCATGCAACGGCTATAGAAATGGCTACCTATTGACAGCTTTTAAAAATACTACTGACCTTGTTAAAATGTAAGAATGCATTTGACATGGCTTATAAAAGGTACACCTGCAGTGTCCAAGTGTCAATTACATCAAGCGAAGTGACTTATACAGTACCTGAGGTCCACTTTTAAAATATCAGGAATATTTGCCAAATCATTGGCAGCTTTCGTATTAACATGGTTCTGCATTCAGATTTCATTATTTTACTCCTGAATAACTATTTAGACCAATGGCCTCCAGATGTAGGATGAACAGGCATGGATAATTTTAACCCCAGCACCTCTTAATTTACAAATTAAGTGTAGGAATGTTCTCTCCTACCATGATATACTCCAGACACATATGCACTCTGTCCAATTCCAGACCCCTCTTGCTCTGTGTTACCATTAGTATCTCACAAGTAAGTCTCCACTATTTAGCTTTCAAAGTTATTTATCCATCTACTTTTTGGATTCATTGCCAGGTCTTTACTTTTAGCCTCTCCTAGTGTTTGGATGGACAGCCAGTGTGGTGTGGGGAAGAGAAGGCCAGGCTAGAACTCAGAAGACCTGGGTTCAAATCCTGGCTCAGCCATGGAAACTCACAGGGTATGTGTCTGTGGCAAGGGTAACACCACTCCTTCAATATCTCATGTACCTCAAAAACCCTATTAGGATTGCTTTAAATCAGAAATGTTTTGATGATGGCTCACCAACAAAAAAACATACAGACACAGGCAAACATTTTTTTTGAAATTAACTGTTCCTTTTCTATATTACTACAGAAGACAGGATTACAAAGTATTAAGGATTACAAATGGTACTTACGATGCCATTTTGTACACTAAAGCCTAGCTGATATCTGAGGTCTGGTCTTCTGATGAGGACAGTAGTTACTGGAGGACATCTTACTATATTCAGTTTAACCCTGGCTTGGTTTTTCAAACCCTGGAAAACAATAGAGAGAAATTAATGTTATTATTGCAAAACATTATTACTAAAGTTATACTTTACCTTTTTAGCAGATCAACCTGATATGTACTGTACTTTTGTACCATTTTTATTAATCTGTTCCACTTGCAAGACCAAAACTTACAGTCTTTATAGGAATGGAAATTCACAGAGAAGTACCGAAGATTCATTCTAGGGTCATGTTATCACTGACCAATGCAGTTTCAGTATTAGAACCAAGTCTGAAGCCAGGCTGAAATGGATCTAGACCAGTAGCTTCTGAGCTTATTCCCCAGATGTTGGTGGACCACATATACAGTATGTAGATAATCCTCCAAAATTTTCAGGAATAGATCCACTTCTATCCGGGCAAGCAGGAAAAAAATGTGAAACTAATGGAGAGTAGATGCAACTGGCAGGATACCAAAACAGGAATGCACAACTACCATCTCAAGAAAGTCATGATTACTCCCTCTCCTAAGGAGGCATTTGTAATCTCCTCAACATAAGTTATGACTCCCCATCCCTCTAGCCTAGCAAAATATTCTGCATGAAAGCACAAACAATGGAAAATCTCCAGCACCCTGTCAAGTCTTTAAAATCACCGTTCCTAGCCTATAATAATAATTTTGTGTCAGAAATTATTCTGGGTTGAAAGGAGTTTTGCGGGAGAAACTCTGCTCAGGGGACACTCAAATGAGGCTCCTTTCATGTACCCAACAGCTGGGACAGAGACGAGCACTCAATCCATCATGCAGTACCCGGGTTTCACACTGCCGACTTGCCGGCCTTCCAGCTAACAAGGCGAGCTTCTTAACCACTGAGCCACCGTAGCCCCTTGTTCCTAGCCTGATAGATCAACATATGTTTATGGCGCAAGCCAGAAAGTGCAGAGCTAGAGAAGTGATCTCTGTGCATTTAAGTTGGTATTAGATGCTTCAGAAAACTATGAATGGGACACAGCAATTTTCTTCTGTTGTGGTGGGATATCTAATGTTAACATCTCTCCATTCATAGCACACATCACTCTTTCAACTCACACATACCTCTGGCTAAGGTTCTCGTGACCAAAATTTCATTATGTCAGTAATAAAGGCATGGCAGAATTTGTGAACATGTCTCTTTTTCATGGGAACAGACATAGTTTTCATTATCATCATCATTAATCATGTTTATAGACTGCTTAATGCCCAAGATCTCAAAGTGGTTTATGAAAGTCTTGCACAAGATTCTACAACTGCAACATATGGCATGGCTACCACAACAAACCACTGTAGTGGTCAGAGTTGTGATCTGGGATATCTAACTTCTAGTTCTCACGGAGTCATGAAAGGCAGTGTGTGATCCTGGGACAGTTGCCCTCTCTCAGTTTACCCAAATCCCAGGGTTGTTGCAAGGATAAATCAAGGACAAGAGACTTGAACACCATGTTGGGGGAAGACAGAACATGACTCAAATAACGCAGTACAGTGATACCTCATACAAAGTCCAAACTTGGTTCCACAAGTTTGGACTTTATACGGATTTGGTCTTTGTATGAGGCATGAAAAATCCTAGCCGCGATGCCTCATACGACATCCAAATCCTTGCCACGATGCCTCGTACAAGGTCATTTCCATAGAGATACATTGTACTGTAACAGCACAGACTTCAGTGCAAAGTCAAGGAAACAGACAGGAAACTGACAGAACTTTAAGAAATCATTGTCTAAAGGCTAAATACATTACAAAAACATGTCAAACAACCCTCATTTTAGGGGACAAACCATACAACAAGTTTTTAACTTTTGAAAACTTTATGAAGTGCAGGTTTAAAAGATAACATGTCCCATCATGCAGCACAGTGTTAATTTGCAGCAATGCGGCCGATCATCCATTTCGTACAAGCTACTGTAAACAATTACTGGATGGAAGCAAGGATAAAATGGATGCCAACGTATCCCATCATGCAGCACAGTGTTAATCATCCAAACAGCAGCAAACACCAAACAATTAAAATCGCGCTCAAAACCACTCCTAAACACTCTTCGCCTCGTGCAAAACCCACAAGAGCAATGCACGCATGCATCTTGCCTTTTATACTGCTCAGGCACAATGCAACCTGGGGAAAACCCCAATGCCTCATACAAAGTTGTATGAAGCAACTTTTTTCAAGGAATTAGGCGATGTTGTATGATTTCGATGTTGTACGAAGCAGACTTTGTATGAAGTATTACTGTGTCTATAACTGCGGTGGTGAACCTTGGCACTCCAGGTGTTCTTGGGCTTCAATTCCCAGAAGGTGCACTGACTTGGGCTTCTGGTAATTGAAGTCCAAGAACACCTGGAATGCCAAAGTTCACCACCACTGGTCTATAGATTACCGGTAATATGAGTAGAACAGAGACAAATTTACTAATGGCTGCACAGTCAATAACAAAAGTCAGATCTGCCAATCTTGAGAAGAATTCTAGCACCATAATTTACTGTGTTGTTTCATTCCAAATAAAGACAACTTGATAATTGCCACTGATTTTTCAGAGATTATAACATCCCAGTGAACAACATAAGCAAGTCTCTAGTTTTCTGGCTTGAGGGTCATTCATTGCTAGGATAAACAATCCCCATAACAAGTGAAAGATCTTGCGGGAAAAGCAGGACATTGCATTTGAAATACGGTGGCATCTCTATAGCAACAACAGCAACAGTAATAATGTTTCTCTAATCATTAGAATCTGAGAAAGAGCATTAGGATAATTAATTGTTGCAAGAGCAGAGAAATATAATAGCAACACGATGCCCATGGACCACATTAGGTAATCCAGCAGAGTTCATCCAAATTCTGCAATTACAGGCAAGCAGACAGCAATTTATCATTGGCCTTGTTTTAAGGGGATGGGGAAGAGATGCACACAGAAGTCCAAGTATAGCAGGCAACGGGGCACCATCATCAAGCACTATCCTTCTTTGACCTGCCAAAGAGCCTACTAACAGTCTTGATCACACTACTCCTTCCTTGTTGGGAAATGCATGGTCAGGATCCTGTTTCACATCAAGGTTCATCTTCTGTACCTTTATAATACTCTGGCAGGTAGAGAGCGGCAAGCCAACCAAACTGGTCCCGTTGATAGACATGATCTGGTCCCCTATGTTCAATTTTCCAGATTTCTCAGCGGGTCCTCCATGCATCATATTGGCAATGATAACAGTAGGCAAGATGGATCCCCATCCAGACTCTACAATCACCACACCCAGGATTTCTCCCTTCTGTTTCTCAATGAAAACCTGAATGGGAGAAATAAAATAAAAAACGAAAAAGCTGATAAATTTTCACTGTGCAATACAGGATATTAGTCACTGCTTCTTAAGCCCCCATTAGACAAGCATTCATCTCTCACATCTTTAACCAAATCAGTGAAATGACTGAAGATTTACTTTAACAGGAAGAATGAATGAATTTATTAATCATGCTGTAGTGGACTAAAACAAAGAAAGGTAATAGGATGATGATGATGGTGATGATGATGATAATTATAAAAATCTACCATTAGATTCACAGTTGAAGAATGAGATAAAATTAACAGTTTAAGACATAACCCAGGACTTAAGAACTGTTAAGGTAATATCTAAGTACTAGCAGGGGTGCCCAGCGTTGCCCAGGGCCTAATTTTCACCAAGACACATCACACACCCACACAATACACACCCACACAATACATCGACACCCACCCACCCGACCCACCCACACAACCCACCCACAACACAAAACACACGCACCCGACACACAACCCACACCCACATCACACATGACACAACGCACTCGCACAACACACACACACCCTGACACAGTGCACACACCTGACACACACCACACACCACACCCAGACACATAACACACGACACGACACCCACACAATACCCTCCCACACCCACACAATACACCCACACCTGCCACAGCCACACACGACACACCACACTTGCACAACACAAACCCCCGATTACCCGGTCTTGCTGCCACCGCGCTGTCTCCAGCGCCATCCCAGCCCGGGGTGTCCCTGTCGGCGGAGGCTGTGGCACATTCCTGGTCGGCAGGACCAGTGGAACAGCCCATCGGCCGGAACCGGGAGGCCTGAGTGGGAGCCTGGGTGCAGGAGGAGGGAGACACTCCCTGTGCAGGCAAGGTGGGCGAGGGCCGGGGTCTGTGTAGGGGGGAACGGGGCTGGGTTTCTCCTCAGGAGATAGCCCAGCTCTGGGGGAAGAAGGAGACCCAACCGAACCCCACCGGGCCTGAGGAGAAACCCAGGCCCGGGTCTCTCTGGCCCTGGGCCACCTTACCTGCTTACGTGCACGTGCCGGAGGGGGGGGGATGCACAAAAGAATCCCCTCCTCAGGTGCGTGCCTCTCCGCATGTGGCCAGCCGCCGGGAGATGCGCAGAAGCCCTGTGCTGGGCTGCACGGAGGGTTCCCCCACATGCTGGCTGGTGCCCCCCCGCGCTCCCAGGGGACCAGCCACACACCCCGCCCTTTGACGGGTGCCTTACCTGAGGGGCTGCCTCCTCCGTGCAGCCCAGCCTGGTGCATCCGCAGTTTCCTGCCAGCGTGGCATGCATCTCCAGGCAACGGTAGCCACTTCTGCCTGCTGCGGCCACCGGAAGCACCACCCGTTGCCTGGCAATGCAGGCATAAGTAACTCATGCCACAACACCTTGGTTTTATATATTAGAGAAGATATAGGCAGTTCCTAGTAAAGTTGTTTTATGTAAATAATAATTATAATTATAAAAATAATTTTGTTGTTATTATTACTACTACTTTAAATATCACAGAATTACAGCTTTTGTCAAAGAGTAAACAGAATAAAACAAAAAGACAACAAACACTGTGGCTATATTAACTGCTATATTTTGATGTAAGCTTTTGTGGACCAAGTCCACTTTGTCAGACATTAAAACTAACATCAAAATATAGCAGTTAGTCTTTAAAGTGCCACAACATTTTTTTATCTTTTTTTTGTGCTGCTTACTCTCTGACATGCTTACACAGGCTAACATGGTTCCCATTTCAAAATGTTAGCTTTTGCCAAGTTATTATTTTATGTGCAGAGTTTAGCATTTTGTCTATTCCAACATAAAGGTCAAAATCCTAACACCAATTTACACAATTCTCCTGATATGGCAGCAAGTTGTTCGTCTTAACTGAGGTGCTGGTTGTGTTACTGTTACTGGGCCAGACTTGTGCTAGCAAGCATGCACCAAGGAACAATGTGGAGCTGCAGAACAAACAATAATGCACATTACATTGGATTTTAAGAAATTTAGATATCCTAGTGATCTCATAGAGCTGCTCTCATTACCACCTGCAGAGGAACTGCTACAACATTTGAGGACTGAGCTGTAATGTCAGGAATATATATTTCTTATTTGTATTTATTTGCTTACCCTTTACATTTTTAATGCATTTTATATTTTTAGGGGGTTTATCTATGTGTATTTAGTGCTACACCATATGGCAAATAAATAAACCTAGGAACACAAACTATACTTTATCAACAAGTGGCAATTTGCCATTAAGATGTACAGTATGTGATTTTCCTTTTACAGGTATAAACTAACAGTGCGATTCTGTCTATTGATTTTTTTAAAAAACCATTCTTACCAACCTGTTACATACATCTACATAAGTAAAGCTGATTACATTAGCAAGCCTTTTTTAGTAGTATTGCTCTGATGTACTGATTTAGCCTGCCAAATATTTGAAAGCTGTTTCTTAAACAGAGCACGTAACATATGGTAACCTATCCATTTATTCAGTGCAGATAAAGCTATCATTTTCTCTCTTTACAAATAACATCTGTCAGAGGTGCTGCTTGTGCCTCTAGAGCAGTGGTTCCCAATGTGGGGCCAATGCCCCACAGGGAGACTTCAACTCCCAGAAGCCTAAGTGAGTACACGGACTGGTTGGTGCTTTGGGGAATTGACTTAGACTTCTGGGAATTGAAGTCCAAAAACCAAAGGTTGGGAAACATTGCTTTAGAGCACAAGTTCTCAACCTTTTAAAGCCAGGGGCCAGTTCACACTTTTTAAGCTGGGGGCCGGACGGCCACATGAAATGGTGCCAGGGGCCATATCCGGCTCACGGGCCGCAGGTTGAGAATCCCTGCTCTATAGGTTGCTGCTCTCTATGGCTAGAAATCATTTATGGGGAACTACAATTGTTATTACCATTAGGTTGCCTGGAGAGGTTTATTAGTTCAATGTGAGTTAAAATGGGGACATACATCTTTGCAGTTTTCAGACTTAGAAAAATGGATCAGGTCGTCATTGTACATGTCCTGGGTGTTGAGCAGGTCGCTGTATTCTTTCTGGCTCAGATCTTCAGGATTTATTCCGTTGGCTCTCAGAAACTCCTGATAGGCCACACTAAATGCCTGGCCGATGGACTGTGCAATTAGCTGTGCCTGCAAGATAAGAGGAAGGAAGGAAGGAAGGAAGAAAAAGGCATCAAACCTACCAGTTGGCTCATGATGTCAAGGGGAAGCCAGAAAAGCCATATAAACTGGCTTTTGAGCAGATGAGACTCTGTCACAGAATAAACATGTCAGGTAAGGTAAATCAAACTGATTATTTGTATATCAGTTGCTGAACACTCTGATTCACTAAAAGCCACAAGAAGAACAAAGCCTTAAAATGTTATGTACATCCTAAACAAGAAATGAGAAACACCCTCAGATGATTATTAACTTTGTGCCATCAAGTCAATTCCAACTTACAGCAACTATTTCCAGGTTTGTCCAGCTAGAAAATACTCAGAAATAGTTTACATTCCTTTATTCTTGGGGCACCTTGGGACTGTGCAGCTTGCCGAATGTCTCACAGGCTGCACCCCCACTCAAGAAGGTACAAAGAGAAATTGAATTCCCAACCTCTGACTCTGCAGTTAGACACCTAAACTACTGAGCTAATTTATCAGATGATTAGCTTGCTTACATTATTTTGTCCCAAGTTGTTGAGTATTTAATGAAGAAGGCCATGAACTTCTAGGGGAGGTCCCAGGGTCAAATTAGACATCATAAATGAAATATTTCTTGAAATTAGCCTGTTTGTCCTTCCATGGTGCATTTTTTCAATCAAACTTGAAAATTAAGGTTTGGCTCACCTACCACTGACCAATCACAGTTCGGTTGTGAGGTTTATTGGTCTTTAATTGTATTGCTATTTGTTTATATTTGTTAGTTTTATGTTTGTTTATATTGCCTGTAAACTTCCCAGAGTGGTACATTCACCAGATGGGTATTATATAAATGCAATAAATAAATAAATATAAGTGAGAATTAGCCATGCTGGAACCAGCTCTTAAGAGTCCACTCCCTCTAAGTACAGGCTAAGCATCTAGTTTGACTCTCCAATAGCATAGGGAAGAGACTGTGGTGGTTTTATTGTTAAGGATCCCTGTTAGCTCACAGCAGTGTCTATCAGGTATTTCACCCATTTTAGCCTTTTGCCTGGAGTGATCTAACTTCATAAAATGAGCATCTCATGATCTAAGGAGCAGTTCTGACTTTCTCAGTTCAGCTTCTTTCTTGTGTACCTATCTGCAGTTGAGTCATGGCCATCTTGCAGCCATTATGCCGTAATTATTGGTTTGTACTTGAGTAGAAAACAAGTCTCTAGCATTAGTGTTGATGTCTCAGTCCATGTTCCTGCTACATTTTGTCCACTTTAAGATCGTTCTCCATTCATTACCTTACCTCCTACAGCAGCACAAGGACCACGGGAACGTCTGCAGGAGCAGACAGCGCTGGCTCTTCGGCTTAGAAACAGAGATGAGCACTGCACCCTAGAGTCAGATACGACTGGCTTTCGAGCAAGGGAAACCTTTACCTTTACCTAATTTCCTTGTTCCAGTCTGGCCAGGTTATCCTGCTATGGTAATAAAGTAGACCATACTGCCAGCGACTCAACATCAAGCGTCAGGCGGCGGTTAATTAATCTGACAATCCTGAGAACTAAGCCTTGGGTGGCAAAGACCACAGGGAAGAGTGAGGGTCCCCAAGTGGATTAAACCCCACTTGAACCCATCTTGATGGAGGGCAGCAGTTTCATCAATACTGGCCTGAGGCTGAGGAGGACTTTGTGTGCCAAAAGGGCTCAGGACCAGAAAGTGACATGCAGAACTGAATCAGTAGTATGGGTGTCATGCTGAGATGCGGAAGGCAGATGAAAGGCTACTGCATTATATTCTCAGGACAGTCTTCATGGGTGATCGCCATGATGATGTTCTATATTCGGATTTGGATACAGCAGCAGCAGCAGCAATTTCCCTGTTCTCCTACTCAAATCCTGGAAGAGTTGTTTTTCTGGACTACATTTCTCCCAAACACCGAGCTATGCTAGCTGCATAATTTCTGAGAAGTGTAATTCAGATCAGTAACTTGTCATATTGTCTGCAGATATACTGTTTTGCTGATATATTGTTTTGCTGATGTCTTTCGCTATGATATGTTTTTGATATGTTCTGAGGTAATATTGTTTTTCTGATATATTGTTTGCTGACGTATTGTTTCGCTGATATATTGCAGGCATTTTTTGATACATTGCTGATACATTTTGATATGTATTGTTGATATTGTATTATTTGATATGTATTATTGATATTGTACTATTTATTTATTTTTGTATTATTGTATTACCATTTGTATTTTGACGTGTTGTAAGCTGCCCCGAGTCGGCCTGTGACGAGTAGGGCGGGGTATAAATCAAATAAACATAAACAACATAAACATATGTGCTCTTGGCTAATCTTGAAGTCCCAGCAGTATCTAGCTGACTAAAGCAGGGGTGCCCAAACTATGGGCCGGATTCCAGATCTGGCCCCGGATGCCAATTCATCCGGCCCATGAAGCCCTCGTTGCTCCTGGAAGTGGAAGTAAAACGCGCCTGTACGGGCGCGTTTTACTTCCGCTTCCAGGAGCAACGAGGGCTTCATGGGCTGGATGAATTGGTGTTTGGGGCTGGATCCAGCCACGGGCCATAGTGACCAGCTTCCTGAACTACGTGACCAGCCCGCGGCCTGAAAAGTTTGGGCACCCCTGAACTAAAGCATTGCTTTCTCTCACACTAGGCTCAGGGCAGACTTTTATACCTAACTTTTATGCCTTCATGCTTTAGCAGTTACATCAAGTCTCCCTGGCGGTTGCACTGAAAGGGAATGCTCTTGTTTAGTGCTGAAACAACAAAGCTCCTTACATCCTCAGATTCAAAGACATGGCAGATCATTTTGTACTGCCTCTTCCCATCCTGAGATGGATGAGATGCCTCCACGTTATCTTGGGAATTGGATCTTGGCATTCGCCTGCGAGCCATCAAGACGACTATATTTCCAATATCTGCAATATAGGAAATGGTCCTCAGAGGATGGTCCATCATAGTTTCCTGGAGAAGACAAATCTTTATATTAATGTTCTTTATTGTTAAGATATAACAATTTAAGAACAGTGGCATTCAATTTACACAAACACTTACGTTTTCCAAATTAAAGGTCATTTTCATCACCTCCTACAAAAGTAAAGAAGAACAGAAGTTCCTACCTGCCAAATCTCAAGAGTCTAGCAATACACTGTCGTTAACCAGTTTGTCTCATTTTGGGCCAGGGCAAATTAGAGAGTACAGTGGTACCACATACAACGATTTTAATCCGTTCCACAGGGCTCGTTGTTGTATGAAACAATTGCTATACAATACATGCATCGTATAGTGATTTTCCCTATGGGATGTATCGTACAACAATTTTTTTCGCTAAGTGGTTTTCCTCATTGAAAAATTGTTGTACGATTTTTTTCCATAGGGAAAATTGTTATGCCGGATGCCATTTACCCCAAAACCTAATTGTTATATGATTTCATTGCTATACAGGGTGATTGTTGTATGAGGTTCCACTGTATATCTAAATTACCTTCAGCCATTATTACCTTTGATATTAAGTTTCTGATACAGAAAAAAAATCATATTTGAAACTAAAGTACTACAGAACATTTCAAAAGTCAGCATATGATTTTTTGCTAAATGCATACATATTGACCTTTCAAAGGCAAAAACCTGCAAAATTTCATCAGGCTTGAAGTGGAAAACAGGCTTCACCATGTGAACAAGAAGAAAATAACAAAAGAAGATAACTAATGTTGACAGCCTTGCTTGTAATAGGCTGGGATTTAAAGGCCTATTGAATAATTTCACTTCTCACAAATGATCTAAAGCATATGCCTGAAGGTTAGTGGGGAAAAATAGAACTAAACAGGTCTGTGTGTGTACATGTGCATGTGTGTGTGTGTGTGAAAGAGAGAGAGAGACAGAGAGAATTACACATATAATATCATTCTATTTTGCTGAATCTGCACTACCTGAGTGTCTGCATTTAGCACTTTTATTCTCTGCGTTGAGATGAAGAGATCAACTTCTGTCATGGGCTGGGATTCACCTTCAGGGGCCTGCAAGTAAAATCAGTTTTAATAATCACTTTTCAAAAACATTTGAGGAGAATCCTTCTATTGCACAATGTGTTAGATCAAAAATCCAAAGAACATTAATACACAATCAATGGGTGAGGTATGTAAAAATTAGTAGTGTATTAGACTTCAGAAACTATTAATAAGCAGAAAGGTATGAAAATAGACAAAAGGTCTGACATGTTTGTTAGAGCTCAGTAGGTTGAGCAAGATGACTAACCCTCAACATTGCCCTTTATGCCTGATTATATAAATGTTATGTCCCCAATTTAAGAAAAAGGAGCTAGAGAAAAGATAGCTGAAGCATCTTCCCCCTATCCTTTTCCTAGTGGGCAAGGCTGTACTTGGCACCTCTTAATGCTGCTAACCACAACCCTTTCCCATTAGATTATGGTATGCATATTCAGAGACAGCCTGAGTCTTCAAGGACCTAGTACTAGCCTAGATCATATTGTCCTTGCTGTCCAGAAAGAATGAGATGTAAAGGACAGCAGGCTAACAATAATAATGTATACATGGGGCTGCCCTTGTTTTTATTATGTTGTTAGCCGCTTCGGGTCACTCTTGAGTGAGGGAAGCGGGATAGAAATATTTTAAATAAATAGATACGCAACCACCTTTCCTTTCTCCAAGGAGACAGATTTCATTTAAACAGAGGCTCCAGTATTGTAGCAGTGAAAATCCGCAAGCCTCTCTTTTTTCACCCACACCACTGGACAGACTTCCCTTTACATTTAATTATTTTGTTATGAGGAGCTTAAACATAGCTTTTATCTCCTAGTGCAGTGATGGTGAACCTTTTAGAGACCGAGTGCCCAAACTGCAACCAAAAACCCGCTTATTTATCACAAAGAGCCAGTACAGCAACAGGGGAGGAAGGAAACACTCCCATTGGGCTGCTGGGCATAGAAGCGGGGTGAACTCTGTGTTGGGGGGGGAGGGAGAAAGTGCTCCCATTGGGCTGCTGGGCACAAGGGTGGTGTGAACTCTGTGCTGGGGGAGGGAGAAAGCGCTCCCATTGGGCTGCTAGGCAGAGGGGCGGGGCAAACTCTGTGCTGGGGTGCCTGCACGGGTACCCACAGAAAGGGCTCCAAGTGCCATCTCTGGCACACATACCATAGGTTTGCCACCACTGCTCTAGTGCTTGACAATATAATACTATTACTGGAAAGGATTTAAGAATATAAAATGCCATTAAAGTATGACAGTCAATATGTCCAGAAAACAGAAGTATTATAAGTAACTAACCAGAGGTTAGTCTACAAAAAATAATCAACCTTTTTAAAGGTACCTAAAAGCACCAAGTAAAATCCCCAAATTACACATGCCGAGTAATCTTAAATGTAATTCTGTGTATACAATTTGTTTATTTTTTTGCATCCAGCAATTTGGTAACATCCATAAATTAAATGAAACAAGTTAACAAAAACCACATTACCTTTTAAATTATTCAATTTAACATAACTGAAAGTTTTATCTATCATCTCTACATTTGCGTAGTATTTCAGATAATAGCCTATTATTTATTTGATTAGTTTATTAATTATTCTACTAGGATTCTGATTAAATAACTTGATGATAAGCAACAAAGAAGTGCAAAGTGGGCAATTGGTTATCAGAAATGTCAATTTAAATGGTGGCTTAACCAATTGTGAAGACAACGTTTGCTGGATACAGATTTTTTTAAAAAAAATATGAAATTAAAATGAAGAAATTAAAAAATTAAAAAACAAAAGCAGGCAAACATCAAGCTGATGAGGTTGTACTGCACCTTCTTTCTGCTTTTGGCTAATTTCTGGGCCATCTGCTTAGCATGGAATAAACAAAGACAGAAGAATGGTTAGAGAAGAACTTGTAGAAACTTCAGGTCAAGCAAGGATCATTAGAAATGTTACGACTACCTAGTCCCATTTCAATTCTGTTTTATATTTTAAAGGCCACGCAGATTAGGTTTTATAAAGTAAGCCTGCCAAAACAGACACTAGAGAGACACAGAGAAAAAGAAAAAACATTTTTTTAAAAAAAAGACAGGCTGTCTTCTGTATCTAGGAAAATCTGTTGTCAGAAGATGATTCTGCTAAAGGACATATTTGGTTGCTGCTACTCTGAAGATGTAAGCTACGTCATTCGTTAAATCAGCAGAAGTGAGAGAATGATTTAACACTGATATCCTCACGATGAAACTATTCATCCTGCCCCAAATCTGTTACTTAGAAATGTCACATAAAAAAATAACATTCCCAGCTGGGTGGTTTTCAATCCAGGTATCCTTCCACTACAAGAATCTTACTATTCTGTACATTACCTCTCCCATGGTACCACAGAGCGACTCTGCATGGAGGATAACAGTACCCAGTTCCAAGGATAAGTGTCTAAGACTCCAGAAATCTGATTATCAATAATTAGTGGTATTTTCACAGCATAGAAAGCACAGAGTATCAGCACTTAATTCAAAAAGTAAAATGGAGTTTTGTAAATGGTGATTGTGCAAATATTTTCTAAATTTGGATTTTGTTGTAGCCAAAATTGTTAAACCCAGAAATAAAAACCTAATTATTACTCAACTCTCCATCATAATGGCTCAGAAGATCAAGTTATCCCCTGAATAGTAATATTAAATACACATATTAAAAATAAAGTGTTTACCTTGACAAAGTACTAAAAGTTAATTTTTAAAAATCCTCACAGCTTCCACACTTCAAGAAAGTGTCAACAAAAACAAATAAGGCATTCCCAATGTTCAGAGAGAAGTATTACTACCTTGAGCGCTGCAAATGATATAGAAGGATAGGACACAGGTGTTTAATAAAAAAACGCAATGAAGCAGATTGTGTTAGCTTGAACTGTATATTCATAATTCCTAGCCCATAATTTAATGCAACAGCAATCATGCAGGATCTGCTTAAGTTAACTTTTAGACCAATTGCATTTTGAGCCATTATCCACCTAGAGCAGCGATGGCGAACCTTTTAGAGACTGAGTGCCCAAACAGAGGGGTGGGGTGAACTCTGTGCTGGAGGAAGCGTTCCCATTGGGCTGCTGGGCTGAGGGACAGGACGAATATGCTGGGGTGACAGTGCGCATGCCAACAGAGAGGGCTCTGAGTGCCCCCTCTGGCATGCGTGCCATAGCTTCGCCATCACTGACCTAGAGAAAGAATGTTAGGGTTGGGCAGGGTCTCTGTATGTAAAGGCAGGACATAACCCAGGAGAACTGAATGAACAGTTGGAACTGCCTTACCATGGAAAGAACACAAAGATGTAAGGTTGGGTGGAAGTATTTCAGAGGTTGAGTTTTAATTCATACAATTCACTCCCATTTGTTCCTCCTGTGCACAGAAAATCTTCCTCCCCACCCTCTCTCTCACACACACACCAATAAAGGGATGGAATTTATGTTCATGGCCATGGGGCAGTTTCCTTCCATTGAAGGAGATGAGAACATTGGATGTTAATACCTTTTGCTAATGAACTTAACTGTTATTTCTATAAATAAGTGAGATGATCTCCAGGACCCCAGTTCCACAATGGGAATCAACTCATTAAAATTATTCATAATGCCCTACTCAATCTGCTAATCCAACAATAGTTCCCACCGGGTACTGCTGTCAGACAATGAGTGAAAAATGTACAATAAACAGAGTGGTAATGAGACTGATTCTGATTTCTATAAAAGAGGCTATGCCTAATATTTGTCTTATTTTTATACACTCCACACGAACTTGATTAAGATATGACAAGAGGTTTTGTCACACAGAGCAAGAAGTAAAATAACAGTATGATGACTTCTAAGTAAGCAGTTGTGATAATCTCTTTTGATTGAATTTTGCTCAAATGTTTTTGACACCAAATAACCCAACTGTGAAAATTTCTCTCTCTTTTTATCTTGCCATATATTTTGCTTGGGGTGTATTGGGCAAGTACCAGCCCATGTTAATCACTTTCAATGTGAGAAAACAAAGTATTTCTTAACTTTCCTACTGAAATCAGTGAGATTTAAGAATGCTTGCTCCCTCTGTATTTAATTTGAAATTACTTTTTCCAGAGGATAAAACATTTGTTTTAAAATGAATTCTGCACCTCTAACTCCATAAAGAACTTTAAACCTCATTAGACTTAAATCAACAGTACTCTGGTTGCTCATTATACAAAGCAGCTATCTTTAAATGTGTCAGAGGTGAGAAAAATCAAATGGAATTTATAAAAGTGTTTATGAGTTGTGCTCTGAACTGCAAATCATATTTCAGTAAGTATAAATGGTGTTAATTAGCTTCAAGAAGTAAGAACACAGGAATTTTTGAACCTAAACTTCATGTCACTACATGGCTTATTTGTATATACTGTATACAATAAACACTATTTATGTGTGTCTCCTTCATGACCATTGTTTAAACAGATTTGGGTTCTTTTGAGTACACTCTAGGACCGCTGAAAACCCACAGGCAGTTTCACTTACCTGTGATACAACACTAGCCTTCTTCATGTACAATAGGTAATGAAAGTGTCTACATGGTCGAACAAGCACCATGGCTGTTGTGCTGGTCCCACATTACTTCCCTCAACTCTACCCCTGTCTACACTGAAAAGGCAGCCCATTCATCTCGACTTTCAAGAGAACTGAGTGACCAAGGTTCTCACAGAAAGGTCTATATATATAGATGTCTTGTTCTCAGACAATGGCGACTAACAGATGAGCCTTAAGAGTTGAGTTTGCAGGAAGATCTGTGCAATTGTGACAGGCGCAGAAGCCCAGCCCAGGGCGTACTTACCGTATTTGCTGGCATAGAAAACGCACTTTCCTCCCTTAAAATACACCAGAAAAACGGAGTGCGTTTTATACTCTGATGTATCTTATAAACCGGCAAATATGGTAATTTCCATGGCTCCTTTTTAGACATAGGACACATGAAGGAGATTAGGGTGAGAATAAATTACCAAAGAGTAATTACTAGCAGAATGGTTTGATTTGGTGATTATGATGGCAATACCTCAGAATGTCCATTTTTTTTTCATTTGACAAATGTAAACTGAATATGGTGGTGGTGGTGAATTTGAAAAAATATAGTACAAGAAATCAAGACAAGAGGAGCGAGGAAGGCATGGAAGGTTAACTTCTAGAGGAAGACTTACCGTATTTGCCGGTGTATAAGATGCATCGGAGTATAAGACACACCCCATTATTACCAAAACAACCCACTATATACAGTACAAAACACACTCCTTTCCCCCAGTGTATTTTAAGGGGGGGGAGTGGGTTTTATATGTCAGCAAATATGGTATATTTGTTACATGTATATCTTCATTCTGCATCAATCTTAAAAAGTGGTTCTTCAGATCAGAGTCTGAACTGTAACACATATAATGTGTGCAAATGCATATGTTGAGCTATGAAGATCAACTGCCCAATCCATAAACAAGTTACAGTGCCTGATGCTAAGACAGACCACTGGTCCAGTACTGGCAACTGACAATGGCAGTGCTTTCCAAGAGCTGGTTTAAGACAGGATTCTTTCCTAGCAAAATATTGGGAGTTCTCTGGCATTCCTCGGAGGCCAGTGGTATCCGACTCTAGCGTTCAGTGCTCATCTCTATTTTGGAATGCTGCATTCCATGGTTTACTTAGGAGTAAGATCCACTGAACAAAGGGGCTTACTTCTAAACAAATAGATAAAGGCTTCAGCTTTTGGTCTCACTCACTCCCCCACTCCAGTATGAGCAAAGCATAACCACAGAGGGGTCCCACTTATTTCAATCGGAGCTCCCTCCCAATTAAAAGGGCACAGGATTGCAGCAAGGAAAAAGGCGGGAGCACAAAAGCAGTTCTCTCTTCTCTCCCTTCCCACGGTTGCTTCTCTCCCCCCCCCCCCACGCGACTCACTCACTCCACTCGTGTGCTCTTCCCTCCACGGGGCACGGGGCACCCCCTGGCTAAGGCCCTGCCTGAAACTGGCACTCTCTCTCACATACATATCTATTGGACTTCTGGAGACTTTCTATTTGCATTAGTTTACCTGATCTCCTCCTCCTCCTTTGGCCACCAGGCTGCTGCAGCTGCTGCTACAGACGCTGACCGGTGGTTAAGCAGAGGCGCTGGTCTAAGGCAGCAAGAAAAAGGCACAATTTCCCCCCTTCAAACTAAGAGCATGCCCCTTGGTCTGATCCGGGAGTTTTCTATGATTTTTACGGAACTGGCCGGGACAGTTACAACCTGGGAAATTCCCGGTTTTCCGTGACGTATGGCAACTCTATAAATACAACTTGCCAAATCACAATACAATATACCATATGTTTCTAAATGGTTCTAGTCTCCCACAACTTTTCCATCAACCCCCTCCACCACTGGCTTGTCAGACATGCACAAAGTTAGGCACACAATGCTGCATCCACACGTTTCTGCAGATGGAATGAACAGCCTAGAAAGTATTCAGAAGAGCTGCAAACCTATTAATTTCCTCAAAGACCCCTTGTGATGCAATCCAAAATTGTATCATTTTACTCATACAGCATTAACACAACCTATTATAAACATTTAAAAATATGACCTATCAAAGCTTCTGAATCTAATCACAAAATCGTGACTGGAATTTCAGAGGAGAGTTGAGGCATGAATCAATACAGATAGACAGTGAGACAGATTCCTCTCTCACCTTGATCCGGCTCACGGCTTCCTGAGCTTGCATCATTCTCACATTCTTGGATGGAGTTTTATCTGAAAGAAGCTGAGTAGAGCCAAGGTAATTGGCGGCAAATATGATTCCATCAATTAAATCTTCAGGATCGCAGGGCCCAGGAACTGCAGGACAGAAAGACAGAATTATTGCACAAAGAATTTTACGACTAGAAATGCACCCCTACTTTTGCCAGTGTGTGAAAGCTCCAAACCACAGCTTTGGAGTGGCTGACATTTATCATGATAACCAAAGACCAGATGCAATCAAAAGAGACAATCAAAAGAGACAAAAAAGGACCTGCCTCACTGCAGCACAGCCAGTGCTTGATAATCCAATCTGACTCTTACAGTCACTTATTCTGTTGAGACAAAAGTTCACCCTCAAGCAAATAGCCTGAGTGGATTTCCCCCCCTTTGCTTTTTAGAAAAGTACAGAATGCTTACATGCCCCTGGCCCAAGCACTACCTTTCATTCTTTGATCGTAGTTATATAACCTCAAAAGCCCCAGCACAAATAGATGCCAAGTGGCATAATGAAAGGTATGTGAGCAAGAGTATTAAATACATTTCCATATATTAGATTACTCTGCACAATGTATTCTATTATTATTTTTATTTTTAAAAATGCAATCAATGACTGGTGAGGAAAGAAAAGGAAATGAAGATTGCTTTTCACTATTTAGACCAGGGGTGCCCAAACTATAGCCCGTGGGCCGGGCCGGATCCGGCCCGTGAAGCCTTTCTCGCTCCCGGAAGCGGAATTAAAACGTGCCCATATGGGCACATTTTACTTCCGCTTCTGGGAGCAATGAGGGATTCATGGGTCAGATGAATTGGCGTCAAGGCCGGATCCAGCCTGCAGGCCATAGTGGATCCGGCCTGCAGGCCCCCTGAACCATGTGACCGGCCCACGGCCCAAAAAGTTTGGGCACCCATGATTTAGACAGAGGGTTCCGTTGTGACAGCTATCTCTGTGAGGTGTCCATTGCAGACAGTAACTCTGATTAACCTTCTGACACTCTGCAGTAAATGCTGCTTTTCATGCATACCAGTAGCCTGCAAAAAATGGAGGTGATGATATCCACAATAGGGCCGGGCTTTTTCTACAGCCACAAAGCAATTGTGAGGCTCAAACGTAAAACATCCTCACCAATGGAATCCTGTTGAGCTGCACTCAACAGTGACTAGGATTACATTTAGATACCATAGCAAATGTACATGGCCATACTGCACTGAATGCATTGTATTTGTTAAGTGATTTTAAAAATGCTATTCACAGTATTGTAGAAGGCTGAAGAAAGGTTGGGCATAACTACTAAAAGATGTTACTGATAGTCCTCAATGCAGCAAAGGTTCGTGGAGGCCAAACAAGATACAGAAGTTTAAAATTAGCATCAAAACTGCAGCCATATTAGAACCAAAAAAATTTTTAAGTGGCATAATCCACACACAAACATAGATAGTATGCAAACAATTAAGACATATTAGTCCATAACTCATGGTACAGCGATATCCATGTTTTGATATAAGTGAGTTGCCTGGGATTTATTTGCTAACAAAATCATTAAGGATGAAACTTGCAACATATGCCAATTTAAGTTTGGCAGATGAGGGTGAGGAGTGGAGTTAATTTTATCTTCTAGACCGTAGACCAGGGGTTCCCAATGTTTTCCTGCCACGGGCCAGTTCCTGCCACCACACTCAGCCGTGCGGGCCAGAGGCGTGCCTGCACTCACAACTTAAGTCTTTGTTGCGACAGGCTTTTTGGAGCAATTTTGCACCGGTTTTGTAATTTTCCGATGCTCCTCAGCTGCTCTTCGGCAGCTAGAGTGGTCCGGTGAACTACTTCCTGGTTGTGCGCTGTGATCCCAGGCGCTGATGTAAGCTCTGCCCAGCATCGGAAGTAATTCACCAGACCGCTCTAGCTGCTGAAGAGCAGTGGAGGAGCATAGGAAAATTATAAAACTGGCTTGAAATTACTCTGAAAAGCTTCCCGCTGCCCTAGGAAGTAGCAGAGGCTGGGCACAAAGCAGCAAAACTTATGCAATTCCCGCCACCACTGCTGCCAAGGAAAGTGATGTAGCATGACCTCTGGCGGTGGGGGCGGTCCTAATGGTGCCCGGGTGTCCACCACAGGCTGGATTAATGATATGTGTGGGCCGGATTAGGTCCATGGGCCAGAGGTTGGGGACCCCTGCCATAGACAATGGAACATACTAAAGAATCTTTAGCACCACATCCAGTGTGGTTCAGTGGTTGATACTGGGCTACAATAGTGGAGGCCCAGGCTTATAACCTTATTGAATCATTAAGGTTACTAAACAATCATAGGAAAACTACTACAGTATCTCTCAATGTAACTGATAACAACACAGGTAAAGGTAAAATGTACCAAGGAATGTGGGAGATCTATACTACCTTGATTTCCTTGCAGTAAGTAACAAACCCATCAATCACAGATATGATTACATAAACCAAAGCAAAGGAAGAGTCCTATTCTTTAATTAACCATCTGTTCTGTGCCAATTTCTTGTTATCCAACTGAAGGCTCATTTTCAGGCCTTGGCATCTAAAAAACCAAAGGGCAAATTCACACTGTACACCTGAACATAATTTAGTTAGTTCCAAAAGCATGCAGACATTATTACTCTTTATTATTGACTTTAGTGCTGACTATATCAGCATGCACAAACAAACCTGCATGAAAGAGATTTCAAGTTCCAGTCCACTTTTGACCTAGTGCAGCAACAGAGGCACGTTAGCTAATTAGGATTAATGACACCATGTAAACGCCTAATCTATATCCCCTAAATTTGATTTAGAACACAATATAACTTTGATAATGAGGCTGCTAGTCATTTTAATTTTAAAAACTAGAAATAGGGCTAGTTGGGAGTCTAATAGGACCTAAGCCTCTGTATCACATTTGACTCAAAATAATAACAAGGGGAAATAAACAAGATTTGAAGCTTATATCAGAAAAAAATCATTAAGGCACCAGCAGTTTCTCACATATTCATCATCTGGGAGACAAATATACTGTTCTACATGGTAGTGCAAAGCTGAGCAAAATGGTAGCAGAGTCATAGCTGTCAAGTATCCCTTATTGGCCAGGAAAACCCCTTATTTTACCCTCTTTCCTGCCGTCATCCCTTATTAATTAGACTGCAATGCCCTATTGCCACCATTGGAGGGCAGCACAGGATAAGCATAGCTGTCAAGTATCCCGTATTTGCCGGAAAATTTCCCTTATTTCCAAATCAAAAACTTGACAGGTATGAGCAGAGTCAACAAGACCCAATGGTTGTCTAGTCAACAGACATGTAGCAAATGGCATCTGGCTTCATTACCACAGTTACTGAACATAAAGTAGGGGTAATTGATTCGATAGGTGCCAACCTAAGCCAGAAGACCTGGACATGTGCCTTTTTTAAAAGCATGGCCAGGGACAATAAGAGGTTGAACCCTATACTAGGATAAAAGACCAAGACAGCCTTAGACCAGGGGTCAGCAAACTTGGCTCTCCAGGTGTTCTTGGACTTCAATTACCAGAAGCCCAAGTCAGTATACCTGCTGATTAGAGCTTTTGGGGATTGAAGTCCAAGAACATCTGGATATCCACATTTTCTGATCCTTGCCCTGGACCATAAAGAACAGGGGCTAAAGTAGTCAAGACAACTGCTACTATGCATGTTTACTCATTCTTCTTTATTAAAAAGCATCTGTAGAAGAGTACAGCAGATCAGTTCACAACATGGAGGACATAAAAATTTTGTCCTGGAAAATCTGATCTTTCTCATGTGTACAGCCTATCAACTAGCAGAGATCTCTGTTTTGTGGACTTCTCCATTGCTGTGTGAAGAAAAAAACATGACAAGGAGGGGGCCTAGTTTCTTTGCTCTAGCATTATTCATAAAATCAGATATTTTAATGCCTCAATAAGGTTCAGATCTCAGAACAATTTCCTTGAGAGGCTACTGCACAGATTACATACTACTCTGAAATTCTTGTAATTTTATATTTATTTAAATAAACTTCTGCCCAATTTTATAGTTATTTTTTAAAACTTTAGAAGTTAGACAGCTTACCTTCAACATAAGTTGGGAAAGAAGCCAAGCTTTTCCTTGACTGTAATTAAGACAAACAATGTATCAAACCAAGCTAAGCATGTTTCTTGAATGCATTAAAAACCTTTCATGCACAACTGGCAAAGTTATTAATCATGCAATGACAGTTCTTGCCCAATATCTGAGGACAGCCTATGAAGTAATGATACCAATTCCTCAAAGTACCAGTTCATTATTAAGACATTACCATGATGTCTAGTACTGTATATACCATAAGCATCAGTAAGGCATTCTTAAATTGCCATCAATATTTAACAGCAACTTTTACAAGAGAAAAGACGTTACCTGTGTGTGTGTGTGTGCATGCATGTGCGCACACATATGCTGTCAGGAAAAGAAATATAGTAAAAAGCTGAGAGGTTTAAACAATCAGTTGTGTTCAACAGACCATTTCTTCTCTGCAAAAGTACTCAAAACCCATTTTCTCCATACAACAATGATCAGCTGGTTGTATTTTGTTTTTAAAGGGCAGGGAAGGACAGTGATGGTGAACCTTGTCACTTCAGCTGTTCCTGGATTTCAATTTCCAGCAGCCCTGACCAGCAGGAGTGCTGACTTGGGCTTCTGGGAACTGAAGTCCAAGAACACCTAGAGTGCCAAGGTTCACCATCACTGGCCTAGGATACGCAAGCCCTTTGAAATGGGGGGGGGGGGAGGAGGAGAGAGATTTTTTTAAAAAATAGAAAGCAACAGGTGATTACTTTTTCACCAGTTCTGATGGGAGTAGTTACAACAGGTCAGGGAGAAAAATTGTTGTTTGCACCTGTCAAAGAACTACATCTTTCTGGTTTAAGGGTGAGCAAACTTACTTCTCCAGATGTTCTTGGACTTGAATTCCCAGAAGCCCTGATCAGCAGGTGTACTGACTTGGGCTACTGGTAATTAAAGTCCAAGAACAGCTGGAGTGCCAAGGTTGGTCACCAGGGTTCTAGTTCATATTGACAGCTGACAATTGGGAATGCTTCTCAGTAAGCGCCTGCTCCCAATTGACCTGCAGTTTGATGTCAGGTTTCACCTACTGATCAGCAGTAGTTTGCTCCTCATCTAGTAGTGCTGACACACTGGAAGGAAAGGCTTTATTTGCTAAAGTAAACTCCTTCTATTTGGAAAAACTCAGATGTGAAAATCTTTTATATTTATGCACTGCTGAGTGTCTTCTCACAAGGATCAAGAAGTCTCTCAAGTTGCTGCATTTATTTGTAGGGATTTTTTTTTAAAAAAATTAATTTAAAAATATTTTAATAGCACATTGTAAAGGATCGTTGTAAAGAAAAGAATTATCTTGGGACAAGAAAATGAATGATCCGTGTTTTAGGATAAAAATGTAATGTGTGTGTGGAAGGGAGTATAACTGTCAAACAAACAAACAAGTTTATTTACGGTACATGACCAGAAACAAAATACATACTAATATACAAATTGACTACTAAAAGTTTGGGGCCATATGTTTCAATAGTATTTTAAAAATTTAATAAAAGTAAAAAATCATTACAGGTGGTGACTAATCCTATCTTCACTGAGATTGGTTTACTTTAATATTCCATATTTTAGATAGATAAATAAATCTTTATTGTCATTGTCCCCTTGCGGGAACAATGAAATTTTTCGGTTGCTATATATCAACTCGAATAAGGCACATCCCTTAATTTAAAAACAGTTACAGAAACACCAATTAAGATAGTACCATACAGTATAATTTAAAAATTAAAAAACTTCAAAACTTTAAAATTTCAAAATTTTAAAATTTCAAAACTAGTTGCCCTCCATACAAATTTAGCAACAGAAACAGTCAGTTTTATGTTTTTGTCCAAGAGCATAATTTTAAACATCTCAGCATTCAACTTAATTTGTGGGAAGGATGAAATGAGGTCACTCCTAAATTGATCATTGACATTCAAAAAGTACATGTTGTGATGTTTCAATATTCCCATCCTGACAAATGCATAAACGCTTCTGAATAGGTATTTTCTTAAATAACCCCTCCCTAAACGCAGATGGAAGCATATTAAAATGCAAAAGCGTAAATTATCTCCGATGATCAGGGTTAATTAAGCTAGATAAATAAGATAGGCCTCGTGTTGTTAAGAGGATAACTGTCCAACTTGAGACCTGCAGCTGACAAGATAATTTGGGAATATTGAGTGTTGGGATGAAATGGTAACATTTAGTTTTATAAGAAACTGCTTCTGTGATCATCTGATCTATTTTTGAAACCCCTACACTGATATAATTTTAAATAATTCAGCCAATTGCCAAAGGCAGATTGAGGCAGTTTATCTTCTGCATACAAATAGGCAGAGATAATAGAACAGCAGAACAACAAAAAGCATTTCTGAGAAAAGCTGGTTACTGATAGGAAAAGTACATTGCTTTCTATTAACAGACAAAAAAAGCTTTGCTATTATTGCAGGTAGTGTTATTATTATAAATCTTAATTCCTTTCTTCAGAGAGAATAGTTTTTACATGTTCCTATCACCCTTCATTACAAATGCACTAGTGTAATCTCTTCATTGACACTGTCTCAATCTAGGCTTTGGTGTTACCGAAAAATAATTATTAAGTATGGAAAAAATACTTCTGTAAAATAGGAACTGCCCTCAGGATTTTATCAAAGACAGTGATGGTGCAAAAGGGGAGATATTTTCCATAGCTCACAGGAACCTTGGGACATTGGAGTGGGGGCAGAATCAGATATGTTTAATTTTCCCCAAAACCATCATGGCTGATGACATCATCAGTCTTACATGGTGTAATTTATGAAACCAGATTTCAACCTATGTCTGAGAGATTGGGTGTGAACCTGTGTGTTCAACATTGCTCAAAATAACAAAAATTCTAGATTCAATTCAGTTGTTTGTAGTCCACTAAATCAATGGATCTTGATCTAGTGGACTACAAGAGCCGAAGGGGTTACTGCACATGTGCGCAGGGGTTACTGAGCATGTGTGCCGCTGCCTCTGATGGCCATGCATGCGTAGTAACCTCTTTCCTGCCCGACGCCTGGAAACTTACTGCGCATGCGTGCCCAGCTCCCGGATTTTGAAAACCGCGGCTTGACAGGTATGCTACTTGCAATTTCTTGCTTTCAAACTGCTAGGTTGGCAGTAGCTGGGACAGAGACGGGCGCTCAAACCGTCATGCAGTACCTGGGTCTCGAACTGCCAACTTGCCAGCCTTACAGCTAACAAGGCAAGCTTCTTAACCATAGAGCCACCACAGCCCCTCTTACACAAGTAAATATTGCTGCATTGAACAGAATACAGCTTATGGTTTTGCAACAAAGCACTAAATAACTTCTTGCACACTCAGAAAATGTCACATAACAGATTACTATGAGAGCATTTTGAATAAACTAGATTCTGATCTAACTGAAGTTTTTAGTTTACTTTTTTATTTGTCGGTCTCTGACGTTTAAAAACTATGTCAGGCAAGTAAGACAAAGTATTATGCTGAAGATAGCCAATACATAAGGTTGAGAATTTTGAGGGTTTTTTTTTTAAATCAAAATGTTTCCAAGATAACAAAACTGAAACATAGATGGTAAATATCTAAGTTTTTAAAAACTGAATCTGGGAGAAACAACACTGAGACTCATCCATTCAAACTGGAAAGCAGAACCAAATAAAAAGGTGGTTCTCACCTATGCTCCAAGAAAACTATGTTAAAAGAAAACAATATCAGTAATTATTTTTAATTTAAAAATAATAATTTCAGGACCCTTTACTTCAAACTAAGTATGGGGGTTCCAGTGGTACTAAATCAAAGATCATAGCATTGGTGCATTAGATTGAACTCCATGTAACAATATAAATATTGCAGATATAATTCAACAAACATTTCTGGTAAAAGTATTGTTTAAAAAAATAATGCACACTAACCTCCTTATTGGTGCGGGTTTCTGCTGTGCCACAGACATCCTGATGTTGTTGCATACTTGACGATTCAGCACCGTGAGGTGAAGATGAATCAGGAGATGGAGACTAGACAGAAAAGGATACCCGATGAAACAAAACTCTGAATCAACAATGAAAAGTGCTCCTCCGCTGTTAATTTGAGCCTAAGAATTGGTCAAGGGGTTTCAAATTCAGCTAGAATCCAATTAAATATGCAATTAAGCAGACTTCAGTCAAATTACTTTCAAATTTATATTCATTTGGAAACATCTCGATGTTTGTAAATCTACTTACAAATCAAAACAATTTCCAGTTTGCAGAAGATAATAAAATTATTTGAACTCAGCCATACATGCGGCTATTTATCTCAAGGCTATGTCTGCATATGCATCATTTTTTATGGCTTTCTTAACTCTTCAGTTATGGGAGAAAAAGCAAATCAAGATGACAGGTAGATAATTTTTTAACAACGAGATGACTTATCAACATAGAATGGAGTCCCAGTAAAGGTGTTCTTTCTATTATCATTATTCAGAAAGGGCATGTGTGCGAAGAAAATGATTGTGCCACAAAACCTGCAAGGTAACATGGATGACGAAATACAACAATCTTCTTTTTCCTTCCCCATAAAGAATCAAAAGGTAGTAGAAAGTGCAATGACTGCTACTGGTCTTTGTACTGCTTCACATACTTTCCCCACCAAATCTACTGTTCTTTCTGTCATATCTTGTTATTTACATCATTGGAAGTAAATGTTCTCCCCTCCTCCTCCACAGTCTGTTTCAAATTACAGTGATACCTTGATTTACGAATTTAATTCATTCCTCAGGACTTTTAGGATAACTAAAAATTTGTAAGTCAAAGTGCAGTTTCCTATAGGAATGCATTGAAATCCAATTAATCTGTTCCAGAGGTCAAAAAAAGTGTGTGTGTGTGTTTGTGTGTTATTTAATTAAATAATTAAGTCTTTTATCTGTTCAAAACTCTTTACAAAGTACACTTTGAAATTTTTGCCATGTTTTTGCTACTTTATAAAGAGTTTTGAACAGATAAAATATGTCGTCCCCCACACTTTTTTTAAAACCTCTGGAATGGATTAGTTTTCAATGCATTTTTGGCACTTTCGGGTCAGTAATGTGCCAGACCCATCCCTGACATTCATCTGTAGTTGCTCCCACTGCTTCATTTTCGGCAGTTGTGGGTGCAATTGTGCCATTTTTTCAGCTGCTTGCGCAGCCTCCACCACTTCCCATGGCAGCGGGAGGGTGTTTGGAGCATTTAGCTCCATTTTTAGAATTTTTCGTTGTGTTTTGGCACTGCCGGAAGCTCCCCCTGCCACCGGAAGTGACAAAATGCCGTGTTTAAACTGCGGAAATGCAGCGGAAACATGACAAAAAAATAAAAAAAATGGAGCGGAAATGCTCTGCATACCCTCCCACTGCTGTAGGAAGCGGCAGAGGCTGCTCAAGCAGCTGAAAAAATGGCATGATTCGCCTGCCACTGAAAACAAAGCACTGGGAGCAACCACAGCTGAGTGTTGGGGACAAGTCCGGCACATTACCAGAGTTGGCCACTAGAGGCCGCTGTCTGAAAACCCAAAAAATCTATTCACATTGCAGAAAAAAGTTACTCGAGGGGTTATTTTCAATGGATTTTGATTCGTAAATTGAAAAATTCGTTACAGAAGCCATTTGTAAATCAAGGTACCACTGTAAAAGAAAACCCTCTTGTGGTTCTCTATCACCCATGGTTCTCTATCACCCATTAATATAAAAATATTCTATTTTTGCTGGATTATATGTTACTGAAATATTGTACCCTTCTGCAGTATCAGCAATATTAGAGAGATACCAGCAACAAAGGTCATACCTGTATTCTATTTGAAGATATTTAATTTATATTCCTACTGCAACATCTTAAATAACACTGTAGCATACATAAGACAAGAGACACCAACATCAAGTACCACTTAAAATACAATTCACAGTTCATTTTCAAACAATTAAATCAATGTTATCAAAATGTATGGTAAGATAAATTGGTTATTGCCACACAAACATATATGCAGGAATATTCTCCTGATCATAATTTCTACATATATCTTTCTCTATTTATCCATAAATATCTTCCTTATCCTGAAGCATAAGTAATCAAAACTTGATATTAATAATATCCTGTAAGAGGCTTCTAATTCCTCTATATCTATGGAAGTCAGATTGACAAAGATCCTTTGTATAATCCAGCCTTATAAAAAGTTTGGTACATACTATGCATGTAGAATGGCTTCAGAGAATAAGTTACAGATACCCTACATCTCCATTTACTCCCATTAGAATCTACCTACCATCCTCCTAAGTAACTCAGCCTGATACATCCAAAAATTCTCCATTTCGATTTTTGCTGCTGTTTTGTTTCACCTACGGGAGTCAACCAGCAAATGCTATCAAACAGTATCTTCTGGTAGTGATATATGCCAGGGACATGAAAATGAAGCCTGTAACAGGAGATGCTGCCTGTGTTTTCTCTATGTAAATTATTCCTCTTTGTTAATGTATAAAATGGCTGTAGATCATTGTATTACAGCTTGTAACATCTGGTTCACATAAGAATCAACCCCCTCCTTAATTCCATTTATCTCCTGCGTTGTATAAACATGCACAATGTAGAACTGTAACACTGCTGGATATCATTTAACTTTCTGAATTGTATTATTTGGTACACTGTAAAATGTGAAGCACTTAAAAATACCTAGATTATAAAACAATGACTGAAATCCTATTGTACAGTTCTGTGTACATAATGGTGATGATGTCACTGGCAGTGGCAAATTGCCACTGATTAAAGGTTTCTTTCAGCAACTTCTTGGTGTACCCAATTTTGTCACATTGTATACAAGTTACATGGACCCCAAAATTACCTTTAATCAACAGTTTACTGCTGCTGATGCGATCCTTACCACACATGGGGAACTGTGTAACAGGATTTCAGACATCAATACTGAAGTATAGTTTGAGAGTACAAAAAGAATGGAGAGGGAGTCATCCAGGAAAATGAGTATGGATTCCAGTTTTACAGAGATTCTCTGTTTCAGTGGAGCAATGAGATTGACTAGAACCATACTTGTCAAGTATCCCAGATTGGCTGGGATTTCCTGTATTTCAACACTCCGCCCCCCTCATTCCCGCTGCCATCCCGTAATTTTGGATTGCAGGAAAGGGGTTACTGCACATGTGTGCTTATGCCTTTGATGGCCACGCATGCAAAGTAACTCATTTCCTGGAAACTTACCGCGCATGCGTGGCCGACTCCCAGATTAGCAAAACCATGACTTGATGGTTATGACTAGAACAGGAGTTCTCAACCTTTAAAGCCGGGGGCCGGGTCACGCTCCCTCAGACAGCTTTGGGGGGCCTTCCTCCACCACATGGCATTTCCGGATGTGGTGGAGGGCCACATGAAATGGCACCACAGGCAGCATCTGGCCCAGGGGCCGCAGGTTGACAATCCCTGGACTAGAACAATTACAAGTACCTTCTATACTACATATTTAGTTTCATTTCTGAAGGAAACTTTAAAGAGTGAGACATAGCTAGCAGGGAAATGTAAACTGGAATGCTAGTCTGAAGAACTGAGCTGTTTGGAGATTTTTGGCTTTGATCACACTGTGAAACTTTACAAAAATAAGCAAGTGCAGTTCAATCAGAAACCCAGGGAAAGCACAATTGCTACACTCAATTGATTCCAATTCTGTGAAAAGCTATAAAAACACCAGGAAAGGTAATTAAACAATTAGGTTTTGGCTTTGGAAGACACTACATTGGGTTGAGTGATCTCAGAGGGGTTTAGGGCTGCTTTTGACTAGAAGCCTGGGAGCCACCTTCCCCCTTCAGTGTTACCAAAAAAAAGTATGGCATACGTTAGATTTAAATTGCTTTTCTATACCTTAATTCATTGAATTTCACAAGGAATTCCATAGAGTGTACCTCTTTTTTCTTCTGTGTTAACTGGAGTCTCTTTGTAATTTCCTATTTCCTATCTTGAGAGTTAGGGACCGTTCAGGCATCGGAAAATCACAAAGCTGTGAATCCCTGATGCCTAGTCAGACGTTAACAATGGAGAGATGCAAACGGACATAACAAACAGCCACCAGTTAAATCAGAAAAAGGTTCTACTGCAACAGACAAACAATTACTGAAGACTTTGTCATGCTATTAAGCAAATTAAGGTTCAGAAAAGCAATTTTAAACTAAAATAAATGCAGCACACAATTTGAACTAATTAAATAAGATACATTAAGTTAAACTTAACATTAAAAAAAAACCACAGAGAAGCTGGGGAAACAACTGTAAAGCTAAGATTTCGTTGCCAATTTCATTTTCATTCCAGTCCATTTAAGAACATTCACGGCACCTATGGATCCAGTCTTTTCTGAGACTTTGCCTACCAGCCTTTCCTTGAGGCCATCCAGGCTGCTGTTAAATTAGTAGCAATTGTGTAATGTCAAAGGAGGAATGAATGCTATTCCTGTGTTATTGTACAAGTCTATTCACTTTTCTATCATTGCTTGAAGTGGAAGGTGCTTTTGCACACAGGGGCATCCTTAGTAAGGGAGATGGACATCCAGCCTTATCCCAGGTTAGGGATTGGTCAGGGGACCAAGGACAGGGAAGAGTTGATGGGCCACTACAGTCCCCCACAAAAGACACCAATGTCCCCTCCCAGTGGTCTTGTGTCCAATTATAGATGCCAATTTTCGCTTACCCAGCAAGGGTATTGAGAGAAGAGTGCATCCAGTGGCAGGTGGGTCACCATATGCAGAAATTTGCTCCATAGGCTGTGTTGCACCAACCTGATTCTGTTCTAACGGATCGAAATTGTAGCCTTTCATTATAGCTACAGTTTATGCTTCAATAAATTTGTTACATTGTTAAAAACAGTGTGGATTACTGGCAGTGTGGGGATGGCAGGATGGGTGAACACAGATAAGAAAACCCATCCTGCCATCCCCACACCGCCAGTAAACCACACTGTTTTTAACCACTCTAGTGGCTAAGATGCTGAACTGGATGACTGGAAGGTCAGCAGGAAGTGAGCTCCTGTCAATTTCCCGGTTCCTGCCAACCTAGCAGTTCGAAAGCAAGAAACTGTAAGTAGAGAAATATGTACCACTTCGTTGGGAAGGTAAACAGCATTCCATGCACTCCGGTGTCTAGGCATGCTTGCCACATGACCATAGAAGCGTCTGCAGATGCAGGCAGCGCTGGCTGTTTGGCTATAAATAGAGAAGAGCACCAGACCCTAGAGTCAGATATGACTGGCTTTTGAACAAGGGTGACCTTTACCTAATATAATATACGAGCTAAAGAGAAAGACAGGTGTGAAGAATGAATAGTTCTCAGGGGAATTAACAACTTGGATGGCCATTTGCCCTTTTTTTTTAAAACATCTGGTCTCTTTTAAAAAATGATGATGAAAATGTCCTTTTTGTTGTTGTTGTTGTTAGGCTACTTCCCCCCACAGTCTTCCAGTGGAGAGAGGCCACATAGGTTTTAAATAGGATTTCCTATTCCATTATTATTTTTATCAAGATTTTCTTAGGTCTGATGACTATTGCTCTGGGGCACGTTTTCCACACAGTGATGGCACTGAACCCACACATCAACACCAGGAAGTACTGCAACACCTGATTTACCTGGTGTCGCTCTTGTGGGACATGGAAAAGCAAAGGATCCTGACCAGAAATAGTTAACATGTTTTTAGAAGTCTAGCAAAATAGGAGTTTAGGTTAGGCTGCCTGGCAACCAGGTGTGACACAACATTTGGGTTCCCTCCTAGAATATTTCTCTGCTGCACCTGTGTTAGGCGTGAAAAGGTCTCGCTTGCTGTTCAGAGAATGCTTTGTGTTCTTTAAGACTTCATCATCTTGACTCCCTAATCCAAGTAAATTCTAAGACTGTGTGAACTCAGTCACTTGGACAGCTCTGGTTGACAGCGCTCTCTCTCCCCGCCACCCCTTGGACAGCAAAAGAGTTTGCATAGAAATCTTTCCATTGCATTTGCCAATAAGTAGGCAAGAAATTCTCACTTGTCTGGGCATCCAATGAGAAAAAAAAATCCCTGTTGATGAATGGCATCCTCCTTTTTCACTTACAAAATCTGGTCATCCTACTGAAAACACCTGATTTACTTAATTGGAATTATATCCTGCTATACTCCATAAGCTCAAAACGAAGTATCAATCACCTTGGAAAATCAAATTTCACCATAATCTCATCACATCTGTCAATAGTCCTGAACCTTGAAAGCCCAAAATGGTAGGCTTTAGGACGGTATCAAAACATTAATCAGCAAAATTTAATTCCAACTCAAAGACCGAAACACTGTTTGGTTAAATTATGCTGTTTAAAGATGATTCTTCTTTTTCTTCTTCTGTGTCTAGGTCAGACGCGAAACTGTCAAAATGAAGCCACTGTTTGAGGAGTTCATTCTGCAGTTCCTTTCGCCTGACCTAGTGTGAAAAAGATTAGCCAGCAACACAAAGTTGCCGTTACCAGGGTACGCCTGAGTGTGGATCAACAATATCACAATCTTCAAGGAGGCTCTTTCTGTGGCATCATATGATGGGATGATTTTTTAAAAAAATTAAGATTTCTTACTTCGGTTTCAAATTACAGCTACAGTGTAATTCCTTTGGGACAAAGTATTTGATTACTCAGAATCGGCATCGCCTACATGAATTTATTGATGGTGTCAATTTTCAGTAACTAAAGACTTTCCTTCTAGCATCCTACAGCCCCCCCTCACTGTTCACAATACTGAAAGAGATTACATTGGGGCTATGGATGCTTTGGAGCAGAAGTAAGAAATATTTGATTTCTAAAAAATCATCATGACTGAAGAAAGACATCATCAACCTTATATGGTGTAACTTACATAGACAGGACTTCAGTGAAAATGTTTCAGATTTGTCTGTACAATGAAGCCTAACATCTCAAAGCTACTGAATCAATGGGACTTACATAACTAGGACAGATAAGTTAACTTTGGCCGTATTATTTTAATCTTTTCTTACAGCTTGTCTTGTCGAGTGTAACTCGTATCCGAGAATGCATTTTTTCCCCTGAAACAGGAAAAATGTCATTGGCGTGAATTTGTTTAAGGTGGATCCCAGCTTGCCATGAAGTGACCTACACACTATGATCACGGAGCCATCTCCTGCGAGACACATGAAATGAGACATGCAGGATTTAACACCAGGACTGCAATGAACTGCCGCAGCCTTGAGGATATTATCAAGGCGCACCTTCACAGCCAGTCCATCTGGCATGGCCTCTTCCACCTCCATGACTGTTGGGAATCAGAGTTCCTCCTCCTCTCATTTTGCCATTGGGCCCAATATGATGGTTTCCAGTGGCATTTCCTCCACTGAGAGGGACCATTACCCCACCTAAAGGGGCTCATCCACCTGTAGCCATTGGCCCCTTTAGTTAACCGCCACCTGACACTTGGCGTTGAGTCAGTGGCTGTACGGTCTACTCCATTACTGTAGCGGGATGTCCGGCTAGACAGGCACTCAGATATATAATAGGTAAATGTAAAGGCAAAGGTCTCACTTGCTTGAAAATCGGCCATATCCGACTCTGGGGCAGTGCTTATCTGCTTATAGCCAAAAAGCCAGTGCTGTTTGAATCTGCAGGTGTTTTTGTGGCCACGTGGCAGGTGTGACTAGACGACTGGAGCTCACTCCATCATGCAGTGCTCAGTTTTTGAACTGCTGACCTTCCAGTCATCAAGCTCAGCATCTTAACCACTAAACCACCACAGCGCTCTCAGGCATACAATACACTGGGTCTAACCCATACTTGGTCATAATTTAAACAGATCCACTAGTCTGAAACCAATGAGACTTAAGCAGTGATGCACTGTAAACAAATTTACTACCCACTTGGTGGGCGTGGCTAATTATGGGCATGGCCTCAAACACCACCACCCAGAAAAAAGAAGGGAAAAAAAAGAAAAAACTTACCTTGCAAGCGAGCCCGAACCACTGCTGGGAAGTGAGAGGGGCGGGGTGGTGGTCTGGCGCTGGCCTCCCCCTTCCAGCACCACCAGAAATGCGTCCCATTTGCCTTGCCCAGGGCCAAAGGCGCAAGGGAAGTGTGGAGTTGAAAGCGCGCCTTCAGCCCTAGGCTAGGCGCATGGGACACGTTGCCAGCAGCGCTGCTGGGAGGTGAGCGGGGCTGCTGGGAGCGCCGCCGGCAACACTGCTGGGAGGTGAGTGGGGCTGCTGGGAGTGCCGCTGGCAATGCTGCTGGAAGGTGAGCAGCGCTGTTGGGAGCTAAGGGGGCGGGATGGTGGGCTGGCACCGGCCTTCCCCTCCCAGCGCTGCCAGAAACGTGTCCCATTTGCCTCGCCCAGGGCCGAAGGTGCAAGGGAAGAGTGGAGATGAAAGTGCTCCTTTGGCCCTGGGCGAGGCAAATGGGGTGCGTTTCCAGCAGCGCTGGAAGGGGGAGGCCAAGAGGTGGGCATAGCCTGGAATTTCCGCTACCGGTTCGCAAGAACTGGCCACTGTACAACACTGGACTTAAGCTAGTTATGACTATCTTATCTTCCATTACAGAATCCTTTTAAAAGGCAGAATCTTTGCCAGCAAAGGTTTGACTATTCAAGCACTTACAATTATTTGGCTCACTGCAGAATTTTAGGAGTTAATACTATCAACAGAAGGCCCAGATGAACTCTTAGCTGTGTTCCAAACAGTAACTATGAAGTTTTTACTTAGGAAACACGAAGCACATCACCACCTCTGTATAGCCAGTCACATCATTTTAGGTTCATGCGGCACCTGAAACCTGCTCAATTATTCAATGCAGCCTTCTTGATTCCTTTTATTAATAATAGATTAGCCCTGCTGTGGAAGAATTGACGCCCTGCAAAGCCGCATTCAAACTAGTTTGAGAACTGAGGAAAACTTGTTGATCCAAATTGAAGTTAAAAAACAAAAGGAATGATACTAGACTGGGAGAAAGGGGGGGAAGGGGAGAAAACATGTTTCTCAGAAATTCTGAATTCCACTTCACAAAGCCAGACAATCCATGTGCATAATTCACTAAACACCATGAAAACAAATCTATGTTGTCTGAGGTTTGCAAGCTAGGGAATTGCTGTCATAAGCTGTTCTTCTGCACCACTGAGCAAGAGGCACTGGGTGTAGAAGATTGTTGCTATGCCAGTCCCTGAGGATGAGACAGCAAGTCAGCAACAGATATCTTTTACTAAACCAACCTGTAATGGAAGAAAGGGCAAGCTTTACTTGTCATCTTCTCAAAGAAATCAAAGGATATGCCAAATAAAATCACATTTATTTGTTTACTACCCCACTCTTACTGTCTTGTATGTCATTACGGAATTTTACCTTTACTCAGACTGGAAAACAGTAAGTGGGAACCCTGAATATTTCAAGATGCACATTTTTTTCTGAAATCTCATCAACAGTCACCATATCTGGAAAATCATGATACTATCCACAACTTGGATGAAAGCAACTCAGCTTTATAGTCTGCAATCCTTTGCCAAAACATTGCAAAACACTGCTTTCTTAGTTCAGTAGTACAAATGGTCTATTCCCGTGATGGCGTACGGGCACATTTTACTTCCGCTTCCGGGAGCAATGAGGGCAGCGCGGGCCGGATGAATCACAGTAAACCCATTCGAGTGGATTCACAGGGGGCTTGGGCTTCTGGGAATTGAAGTCCAAGAACTTCTGGAGTGCCAAGGTTCGCCATCAAGGGTCTATTCTATTCTGGATACTGTAATCTCTAGCTGTTTAAGGTTTTGAAAATTATTTACCACAATCAATTTCACAGTTGCATTTTTATGATCTACAGTTTTCTGGTACTTTTCAAGGACACCCGCATGAAGAGCCCGTTACATTTTGCTATCATCTGGAAGAAACTATTGTCAGGAAACAAGTCTACTCATGAGTAGGACTGCCTGCTCACAAGTGGTTGGTTCCTGCTTCTGAACTGCTGCCCCTCCAGCTTAGCAACCCAGGATATTAGCTTAATGTATATAAGGTAGCGCATAGCCAAGTAAACACCCCAGTCATCTTCGGGTATTTTAAAAGTATATCGTAATCAGAGTAAGTTACAGAAGAAAGTGTATCAAAAGTTCAGAAAGCACATCATAGCACATGAATGACCATGGCAAGGTTTGCCTTTGTTAAGGAATGACAATAGTGGAGTCAAAGCTCAGTGCTGGAGCACATACTTTGCATGCAGATGATTCCAGTTTCAAGAAGGAATCCCTCCTGAAACCACAGAAATGCTGTCCATCAGCATCTTATATTGAAACTACAGTACAGTATCTAATTTGAAACAGATTTTTTGCTTCTTTTCCAAGGGGAAAAATACAAGGGAGAAAATATTTGCACTGTCTTTGCATTCAGAGTTCAAGTATCTTCCATTTAGAAGACCTGGATTCTTTATAAGCTTTAAACAAAACAGGAAGAGACATTTGCTTTATTGATTCCCCCACTAAAATAATGTTTGAAGTTTTGCTAATTTACATTTCCCAATATGTATTACTTTTTATAAAGATATTAATCATCAGTGGGAAAATAGTTAATGGGAATATTATTTATTTTTAAATCAATTTATATCCTGACCAATTAGCCAGAATATAACTTCTGCAAGCCATCTGTATTACCAGAAATTCTTCAATAGAAAATGATCGGAAATACATAAAAGAGCTTGTATACTTGGCTGTTATGACTGCAAAATGGAAAAAATATAGGAACATCTCCAAAAGAAAGCATCTGTGACTCAGGCTGAAACAAATAACTAAGCAATTTTCTCTTAATCTACAGTTCAAAATGCTTTATGATCTATCCCAAATTAATGTGTAGAAGAATAGACCAAGGAATATTGATTCCCCCACTAAAGTAATGTTTGAAGCTTTGCTAATTTACATTTCCCAATATGTATTACTTTTTAAAAAGATATTAATCATCAGTGGGAAAATAGTTAATGGGAATTTTATTTATTATTAAATCAATTTATATCCTGACCAATTTGCCAGAATATAACTTCTGCAAGCCATCTGTATTACCAGAAATTCTTCAATAGAAAATGATCGGAAATACATAAAAGAGCTTGTATACTTGGCTGTTATGACTGCAAAATGAAAAAAACCTATAGGAACATCTCCAAAAGAAAGCATCTGTGACTCAGGCTGAAACAAATAACTAAGCAATTTTCTCTTAATCTACAGTTCAAAATGCTTTATGATCTATCCCAAATTAATGTGAAGATGAATAGACCAAGGAATATACAAAGCTTTGGGAAATAATACAACACACAGTTAGGTCACTTAAACTCTATTGAAGTCAACAGAATAGGATTACCAAGTACAGGACTTCAGCATCGCATATCTGTAATACAGAATGGCAACAGCAGGCATAGCATTTGTACTTCCAGGTGTTCTGTAATATCATGCTGGTTATGGTTGATGAGAAGTGCAGTTCAGCAACATTTGGAGGACAAAAGGTTTCTGATATTTATAGCAAACATTTCAAGGAATCGAGTGATACTTTAGTATACTAAACATTTCTTAAAAGAAACAAGAAAATACAAAATGGTATTATCTCTGCATTATAAAGGAAAGCAAAGAACAAAATTTTAAACCTAGTATCAAAACTGGATGATATGTAAAACAATGCACTTGGGTTTCGTAACTGAAACAATCGCATGCATCACAAATCCGTACTACATTATCAGAGCTTCACATCATATCATGTCATGTTCTGTACTACTTATGACAAAAGCAAATATATTCATTCAGATGTTAAGAATTAGTCTAGAAAGTACACGATTGATCTAAGCTACGTTATATAGTAATTTTAAAAATATTTCACTTCCTCTCCTTACCAATTTACTGGCACAAATCATCTTGCATAACTATGGAAATAGCATAACTTCTGGAGGTAAAAATATAGTTATTTCTTAACTTCAGGCAATTTGTCTTCAAAAGTTATGCTGTGTGCTAAATCAGAGTAATTGGCTAAAAGGATTTATGCAATTATAAGAAAAATTAAAGGGTAACCAGTGAGAGAATTTGTGATATAATGATTTTTATTTCTGAAATACATTTGATCAGTGAACACAATAAGACCCTTTTCATGGTGAAAAGTTTAGTTTTTGAAAGTTAGCAAAAAAAAAAAGAAGCAGCAACCAAAATCATGCTGATTTATACTTGTGTATGAAAAATAGTGTAGGTTTTGACAGAATTTTCCCAATTGTTAATGGGCAGCTGGCTGAATTACTGAATGAGTGTACATTTTAGTATATGCCCATGACCACCACCAGAATCTCATTAATAACATTTTGCTGTCAAGACTTACAATTTTCCTTTTGCAAACATAAACTGGCAGTAGGATTCTGGCAAACAGAAAAATATTGATGACCAAAGTACAAATTACAAGTAGAGCAATTTTGTCAGATTTGAACGCAGCTTTGACATCAAAATGTAATCCAGTTATTTGTTATACTTACATCTCCCTCTAGTGGCCTCTGATCATCACTGCTCCTGGTTGGGCTGATGTCTTGCCTCATTACCCAAATGGGTTCTTTGGGTTCATCAGGGGTATAAGGAGAGCGGATTGTCCTTGTCTTTACTTCTTCAATAGCTTCCTTAATGTCTTTAATGGCCAGTGATATTGCATCCCTTTTTTCTTTGCTATATCGCTGCACTGATTCTCCCACATTAACAGAAGGTTTAGAACCAACGAGAGGTTGACTATTGTTTTCAGGGTGCATATTAGCAAGAGCATTATTAGTGTCCACATTCTGCTCTGCTTCTGGCATGTCTTCGGCAGCTTTGTCAAGACTCTGAGAACTCATGCTCTGTTTGACTTCGGCCACAATCTGGTCAATGTCTTCTTCTTGTTCATAGCTGTCCATCCTTGGGTATGGAGCAAACTCTGCTTCCTTCTCAGGGCTGTCAGACTCTCCATCAGAGCGCTCATCATAGTGGTGAAGGCGTGCACCCAGAGCTTCCTTTCGATAGTTGTCCACCTCTTCCCTCTCTTGCTCATAGAGTCTGAGACCTTCCCTAACATCAAGGTCAGGTGTATCACCAATCTCCTCATACACATGTTCCTGAAGCCCATAGTCAGCATAGGGCTCTGCATACTGCTCATCATCTCCTCGGTGGAAGAGTCGGTGGGTGTACACGTACCCTGAATATGCTGCATTCATGGCTTCTTCATGTTCAATGGAATGAAAGTGCAAGTGGTTGGGAAGAGTTCGGCTGTGAAGAGTTTCAGCATGTTCTGCCTCAGCATTTTCAGTGTACTCCTCCGCTTCAGGTCTATACTGAACTGCGTAAGCACTCTCATCATCGTTCTCTAGCACTCTGTCTCCTTCATAACTGTTCTCAGCTGTGGCTATCACATCTCCCTCAGCAGTATCCGTGTGGTTATGGAAGCCACTCTCCGTGCTGGCTGATCGGGCTAATGTGCCCTCCTCTTCCTGTCTAAAAGGTTCTTCATGACTATTATTGGCACACGGTGGGTAATGAATGGCATATTCCTGCTGCTCTTCCTCTACCTCAGAGTGCTCTAGGTCAGCCTCTACAGACTCATTCACTTCTCTGCTTCCTAGTTCATCATTGCCCTCTCCTTCAGGTGGCCCCTCAAAATGGTTCATGGCAGGTTCTAGAAGGTACCTCAATTATTCTATTGACATTTTGTGTGTTAAGGCTGTAAAGAAATTACAAAAAAGAGGGGTTATTACTCAACTTGAATGGAGATATTTTAAAGCCCTGCAGATTTAAAACAATACTAAAACTAGCATTTGGTAGTTTCCCTGCTTTCTAAGAAAGACAACTTTTTAAAAATGTAGTATAACGAACTCACAAGTAAGTACTGTACACTAAAGTTTAATAAACAAAATGTCCACATTAATTGTTACCCAGACTATTTTCATAACTAGAAAATGCTGAGACTAACACAAGAAAATACTGAAGATACAAGATCACAGAAAAAAAAAGGATAGGATACAATTGTTAGTGGACAGATAGTAATTAATAGGCTAATAGATAAAACAGGCAGTCTGAGGTATATTCAGCAAAAGAAATGCACATACAGTATAAGAAAATACAGAAAAATAAGGAAGGTGAGAATACAACAATGGTTAGATGGCATAAAATGCAAAGAAGAAAAGAGAACATAATGAGTTAAGGGAGAAACATAATATCTGGCAATACAGTTAATAAAACAAATGGGAAATACCAAAGACATACTAGTGAACACAGAAAGGAATTAGACTTTTCCGATAAAAGCTATCTAGTAGAAAATGAAGGAAATAAACATGGGGCGGATAAAAAAAAAGAATCATCAACTCGATCCCCAAGGGAAAGCAATCACTTTACAGGTACATAGTCTATTCCTACATTCAAATGTCCTTGCCTCAAAAAAATTGCTTTTCTAAGATAAGAGAACAGGATCTAATTACCTGTCTGAAATGGTTTAAAGTAAAAATTCTTCAATTCAGAACGATTAGTAAGTTCAGCAAAGAAGAATAAGAAAATAATCTGACACTATTATTTTTTAAATAATGGAACTCTTTCCATCTCTCTCTTACTTCAGTCTGGATAAAAGCTTTTTTGCTCTGCTGGCCATAGCTCAAGGCTCTAACATTCAGTATTATAAAATAGCAAAGTTATGGAACATGAAGAGTCATCAAGCCATGTGCTCAAGAGTAAAATATAAATGGCAGTCTAAGGTTTATTACAATTTCAAGAAAAGGAAAGATTTGGTGCTTGTCATAAAGGAGCATTTTTTCACTTGAAATAATTATAAATTGATGTGTCATGCCAATAAACATTTGACATGCTCATAGCACTGATATGTGCTAGAAACTGAAGTATCTAACAACAAATGGTGTGAAGAAGATGCAAACCACCCCTTTACCACCCCTTTACCACCCCTTTACCACCAAATCCTCCAGAGTGTGAGGTCTGTTACTGCTGCTTGCTATGGATGCAAACATATATTCTAATGCTTGGCTGATGAATAAAGGGACATAAAGGGATAATATGAAAGTTTAATTGAGAATGCATCCTGTAGAATTACAGTCTGTAATAAGATGTTTTCATGCTATATTAATTTTGGAAGAAAACTAAAGCAAATCTTGGGTACACTTCCTAAAATATGCAAAGCAATTGTTCATTTTGCAAGTTGGAACCCTAGCCCAAAATTATTCTAAGGAAACACTTCAAGTTCAGAGTTCATACCACTGTAAGGATTACAGGACTCAAGAATTTATCACTTGTTCAATGAAAATTTAGTAAAGAAGTCACAGAGAAAGACATAGGTCGCCCTTGCTCGAAAGCCAGACATATCCGACTCTAGGGTTCAGTGCTCATCTGTGTTTTTAGCCAAAGAGCCAGTGCTGTCTGCGTCTGCATGTGGCAGGCATGATTAGACACTGGAGTGTACAAAACACTGTTTACCTTCCTACTGAAGTGGTACAGTACCTATTTATCTACAGTACTAGCAATTTCTTGCTTTTGAACTGCTAGGTTGGCAGGAGCTGGGACAGAGACAGGTACTCATTCCGTCATGCAGTACTTGGGTTTTGACCAGCTGACTTTCTGCCTCCCAGTCAGCGTCTTAACCTCTTGAGCTACTGCAGTCCTGTTCAGAGGTATGTGGTGCCAAAAACAGTGAACAAGCCGACAGCAAATGTCTTTAGGTTGATATACCGTACCTTATATACCAGGAAGAATAGAATAGAAATCTAATACAGTTAGGACAGAACACGGAATGACAGAGTGGTTTGGAATAGGAAAAGGAGTAAGACAAGGCTGCATTTTGTCACCCTGCTTATTCAACTTATACACAGAGCACATAATGCGCAATGCAGGGATGAAGGAATCACAATATGGGATCAAAATTGCTGGGAGAAACATCAACAATCTGAGATATGCAGACGACACCACCCTAATGGCAGAAAGTGAGGAAGACCTAAAGAATCTCTTGATCGGTTTGAAGGAAGAGAGTGCAAAAGCTGGCTTGAGACTCAATATCAAGAAAACCAAGATAATGGCAACAGGCCCGATCAGTTCCTGGAAAATAGATGGGGAAGAAGTAGAAGTAGTGACAGATTTTACATTCTTAGGATCTAAGATCACTGCAGATGGAGATTGCAGCCATGAAATAAAAAGGCGACTGATTCTTGGGAGACAAGCTATGAGGAACCTGGGGAACATAGTGAAAAGCAGAGACATCACCTTGAAAACAAAAATTAGAATAGTCAAAGCAATGGTATTCCCAGTGGTAATGTACGGATGTGAGAGCTGGACAATTAGGAAAGCTGAACGCAGAAGAATAGGTGCCTTTGAAATGTAGTGTTGGAGGAGAGTTTTGAGGGTACCCTGGACAGCGAGGAGAACAAATAGGTCAATCTTAGAAGAAATCAACACTATCTGCTCATTGGAAGGTCAAATAGTAAAGATGAGGCTAAAGTACTTTGGGCATCAAATGAGAAGGGAGGATTCACTTGAGAAGGCCGTGATGTTGGGAAAGGTGGAGGGCAAAAGAAGAAGGGGGAGGCCAAGGATGAGATGGATAGATGGTATTGTAGACACAATGGGCACAGAACTGGGAGGACTGAGGGGGATGGTGGAGGACAGAGGCGCCTGGAGAACGATGGTCCATAGGGTCGCAAAGGGTCGGAATCGACTGTGCGACTGAACAACAACAACAAAAACAACATCTGATAAATGGTTCTGAGATGATCACTGGCTTGCAAATCAATTAATTCTATCTGGGGGAAAAATTACTTGCATCTTCTGGTGCTACTTCAAATGGATTCTGAAACATGCTTATTTCCTTTCCATGATTATGGCAATAAGTGAATCTCTTCTAGTATTCCACCTGTTTTGATGGGTAAAGCCTCTAGAAATGTTCAATATGCAAAACTTTTTCTATTCTTTTTGTAAAAATACTAGGCCTTTTACTCTTCCCACCTTTTTTGCAAAAGCAGTCAAGACATCTCCTGTGTCCTTCCACACAGTTGTTGTATCTTTTTTTTACACACGCATATAGCCTGGGGCTGCAGTGACTCAGTGGTTAAGAAGCTCGTCTTGTTAGCTGGAAGGCTGGCAAGTCAGCAGCTCAAGACCCTGTACTGCATGACACATTGAGTGCCGGTCTCTGTCCCAGCTCTTGGGGACATGAAAGGAATCTCATTTGGGTGTTCCCTGAGTGGAGTTTCTTCCGCAAAAATCCTTTCAACCCTGAATAATTTCTGAGATGAAATTATTATTATAACATGGTAATGAATAGAGAAGAGTGAAAAAAGCTAAATGGTAGTGGTACCTGAACTCTGTTTAGTGATGCACTGCAAAAATTTTTACTACCCCCACCCTGGGCATGGCTAACTCTGTGGGTGTGGCTAACTCTGTGGGCCATGCCAACTTGGCCAGCCACACCATGGCCTGGGATAGGGAGGCGGGCGTGGCCTGCCAAGTGGGCGTGGCATGGGGAACTTTCCCCTACCGGTTCCCGGGATCCGGTGGGAACCTGGAGCAGTACACCACTGACTCTGTTGGCTAATAAAGCACCCAGAATGGCCAAATGACAAATGGAGGATCAGACCAAGAATGGGATGACAGAAGAACCATGGAGACTAGAGCATACCAGATTGCTATTGTGTTTTTGATAAGGGGCAGTAGATGGTGCCACTTAAGGCAGGAAGAACAGCTTGGGTCAGAGGGAAAATGCCTTGAGGCTGATAGCAGTAAACAAGCAGGCTAGATTGCTGCACAGAAAGAGCTTTGGGGCTGCATGCAGTCTGTGGACCACAGGTTTGGGATCCCTGGCTTAGCCTATCAAATACTTAAATTTTCAAAAAAGGAGGGCTAAATCTTGCACAGAGTAAGGGTGCAAATACGTGGGAAAAGAAAGTCTTTCTTTGACGGAAGTGTTTTGTATTTTCGTAACACCCATTTGCTCCCCACTTAAACACTGTAAACAAACTAAGGCCGCTTTCCCCCAAAATAATCTATAGTTAAATTCAAGGGCCTCTCTGTAATTTTTCATCTGCAATGCAGAAGCATGCTATGCCACATGGCTTTGCAAATAAAGACATACTACATCTAAAAAAAAAGTGTGCAGTTCTATTCCTTTAATGATGACAGCAGCTGTGCTCTAATGATCAGGCACATGCAGAAAGCGCTTTCTAAGCACTCCCAGCTCTGCACTCCAAGTCTGATCGATGGCATGGCCTTCAGAAGAAAGGAAATTAACAGGCAGATTTGTGGTGTTCTTTGCTTCTTGCTGAACACAAAGCTACTGCGTAGACTGCACAAAAACAATTCTCATTTCAAATGCACCCCACTCTATCAATGCAACCTCTTATAGCAGGGGTACCCAAGCTTTTCGAGCCACGGGCTGATCACTATGGCCCATAGGCCGGATCCGGTCCAACACCAATTCATCCGGTCTGCAAAGCCCTCATTCCTCCTGGAAGCAAAGTGCGCCCATAGTTTGGGCACCCCTGCCTTAGGAACCAATTCTGTTCTTTCCGATAATATGTTAATATATCTAGGTCTCTATGTGATGGGATTTTCCCCAAGTCCAGCTGTATCTCCCTCATGTTAATTAACTGATGTCAACATTTGGGAAGTGCTGATATTTTACTTGGTAACTGACAGTGGATTTGCCAATACTTGTGACTGATTGTACGCCACAAACAATTATATTACAATGAAGCACGGTGTGAGGTCACAGCAACTTGACCAATGATAAGACAGAGAACATATCACAAGTATCTTCATTTCTAACCTGTTTCCATATAGATGTGCTTGTATTTGTTTGCATAAAACTATGTTTTTCCAAGAACCTATATGAGAATATTTCCAAGTAAACCCTATCTGTCTGAAATTCAATTTATTCCTCTAATGGTTTATGACAAATGTTATTTGGCAGGACAAAAATAGCACAGAATTATGTTGTTTTCTTGTTGCATGGGGAAAAACCTCAATTACTTTCTTAATGGAAACTGCACTACCATGCAATAATGAATTAATAAAAAATTCAGCATACAGTATAGGTAAACACATTTTTCAATGCTAGCCATCTTAAATCATGTTTCACATTCATTCTTTGTTCTGAGAAATACTTTCCCATTATTCTTCTATTAAAACTAATACTTCAACAGGAAGAAAAACAATAAAACCATAGATTTTAACTTGCACACAGAGATAGAAACCTTGTTTTTGCTCTTTGATTACAGCAAAAACTTACCTTACAATTTAAAAGTTTAAACGCTGTAATTTACACTACCCATGTTCCACATTTTTTTATACCAAATATGTTTGTGGTTAAAAGAGCAAAGAATGTTAGTACTGAAGCCGTATATGCAAGAAATATGTGTCACATTATGAAAATAGACATTAACTGAAATTTCACTACCCCCTCATTCAGGTCAGAGAACCCCACAGGTGGCTACTCTGTTGCTTCTCATATCTCTCAGTAATTAATAGGTAAATGACTGGTGGAAAAGCCTATCTTTACTCAGAGTAATTTACATTCCTGAGCAGGGAAGATTAAGTACTGAAAGTGTCCAAGCAAACTGTGAGATTTTCAATTATTATGTTGTAAGCAAGAAAACGGGACAGAAGGAATATTCTTTGATTTAACTGTACATTTAAGTACCTCAATATCTTCTTACTGTAAGTAATTATTTTAAATGATATCCATTTAAATATTTAAAAAATTCAAATTCCACCTTCCCTCTCCACCTTCCTCCTTAGGAAGCCCCGCAGCTGAAAGGAAAATAGGCAATTTCCTATAAAATCACTAATGGGAGTTCTATTATCAGCTACAAAAACTACAGAGTTCTCAGTTTGTGACATCATTCCACATTCTATACACTATTACAGGGATTCTCAACCTGCGGTCGGTCGGCTGGATGCGGCCTGTGACACCATTTCATGTGGCCCACCACCACCTCCACCACACATGAAGTGCCATGTGGTGGAAGAAGGGCAAAATGGCCATCCAGCCCTGAAAACTGTCTGAGGGAGCATGACCCAGCCCCTGGCTTAAAAAGGTTGAGAACTCCTACACTATTTAAGATCACATTCCTTAACTTCCATCAAATAGCAACAATAAAATTCATACAATGAAATGCACAAAATCAGATGAAATAATCAAGGAAACTCAAACTATAGTACGGATTATAGTCTTGTTTAAGAATGTATATACTGTATAGTATTATCAGTCTTTCTCTTTTCCAAACCTGTGAAATAGAGGAATAAATGTACATGTCTTATCTCTTACACACATAATGCTAGGGAGTTCCTAGAATATACTCCTTTATCTGCATAATGTATGCTTTTTTTGATGGATCACACCAGCCAGTTGTTTTCATATCTTATTCTAGCCAAATCATACATTTCCAATTAGCTTGTGCTTGCAGGGAGACATTTCTGGACTTAAGGAGTCACAATCAGAATGATTCAAATGCAGATATTGTTATGACTCGATGTCCAAAACACTACTTGAAGTTGCAGAAACCCTAAGGTTGTGGACTTTATTCCTCTCCTCTCTGTCCCTTTCATCCCTAGTCTAGTTTTATTTCTTCAAGTGCCATATCCGTTCTGGATGTTGGCAATCATCATGTGATAGTCTTCCTGTTGAACTCCTCGGAACAGTTATTCTGAGGACATTCCACACATTCCTGTCAGGTTCTTTAGCCATGAAGTCCTTCTACATTCAGGGCCTCTCATCCCATGGATTTTCCTTTGCTTAGCAAGTTGGGAGTACAGTATTCTATATTTTATGTCGTTCCTCATGATATGCTCAAGGTATTGCAGCTTTCTTTGCTTAATGGTCTTAAACAGTTCTTGTTCTTTATCCATCCGGTGCAACACTTCTACATTAGTCACATGGTCAACCTATGATATCCTAGCAGCTTTCTGTTGATCCACATTGCTCTACTCTTACACCCAAAGCAAACAGATTATGTTCCGCATTCATCAGGCACAGTTCTACTTTATTGTCTGCAACATATGCTATGGCCTGGGGCCAACTGCTTATTGCTCTAAGTATTTTCCCCAAATTCTGATCTCATGTCAAAATACGCTTAAGAAAACTAGGGAAGAGACGTGGCTACACTCAAGAAACAAGAAGACAGGTCAGTAAGTGTTGTGTATTAAGGCAGAATTGCAAATTGCTCAGGCAACACCTTGCAAAGATAAAATGGCGGTTTCCCGCCATCCAAATTAGGAGCTAAAGTTGGCACGCAATCTCCCTCTCTGGGTGCGCTCATTATGCTAATTAGAGTTCCGTGATTGGTTACAACTTTGGATCCTGTTCCTGATTGGTTAATACTTGTATATCCTGTTATGTTTAGTTGGTTATGATTATCCAGCGGGTTACTACATTGTAACAAGGAGTCACCACCGGAGAGACACTATATAAGCCCCACGGGAAAACAAGGGTGGGGCCGGGCCGGATCTATACTTCCCATTACCGCACAGGTTAGCCAACGTCAGGCTAAAGCCTGGGTCTCCTCTATACACTATCACACCAAGGTGTAGCTTAGTCACTGCCTCTACAGTAGAAACACGAGGGACCAACTACATGGGACTTGTGTAGCCATCTGATGTCCAGAGCACCTTGCAAGTGAAACCTGAAAGACTGTTAAATAAACTCCTGTTGTTCTGTTCATCGTTGCCTGGACTATTGCTTATAAGGGCCGGACACGACAGTATGTTTCTCAGGTGTCAAAATAAACTGGTCTGCATCAGAGTGTTTGACCTATTAGACTGGCAATATGTTCAGACAGAGGAAAATCTACTATTTGACGTTTAATTCAATGACAGATCCACAGTCCGACGCATAATGCTGTACTACTACAATTCTAATTTATCATGTATATACATAAATAGATCAACATGTGCAATTTTTATGCAAAAATCCACTTTTGACCTCTCCTGGGGTATGGGGCTTGTTCTCTCTTAGTAATGGCACTAGGGATGAGATATTTTTGGATTACAAATACAGTACTATAATTCTCCATTCTGGGAGTTCTACCTGACAGGCAGACTCCAAAATATGACTCTTCTAGGAGAAAGGCCTAAATTGGAAAGCTCTGAGGATCCACCTATGCATTTCTCTCCTGATGTAACTTGGAGAGCTTTCTTTCTGAACAGGAATCTAGGCCTGTGATGGCGAACCTTGGCACGGCAGATGTCCTTGGACTTCAATTCTCAGAAGCCCCTGTGAATCCACACAAATGGGTTTACTGTGATTCATCCGGCCCATGCCGCCTTTGTCGCTCCTGGACAGGCGCATTTTACTTCTGCTTTTAGGAGCGATGAGGGCGGCATGAGCTAGATTAATCGCAGTAAACCCATTTGTTTACTGTTGAATTCACAGGGGCTTCTGGGAATTGAAGTCAAAGGACATCTGGAATGCCAAGGTTCGCCATCACGGATCTAGGCCTTCCTTTTCGGGCCTTTCTCACTTCAGTAAGGTGCCTGTCCATCAGGCAGAGCTCCCAGAATACAAATGGAAGACACAGTACTGTATCATATTTCCTGTATAAATTCCTCTAGCAGAAAGAATAAAAGTACTGTAGTACTGTAACTCCAAATCATACAGCACAGGAACATGACCATAAAAATCACCCTTAAAGGTCGAAATGCATTTATTATACAGTACTTGGCAAAGACACTAGGAATTTCAGGTTTTCAGAAAATAAATGAGGGTGATAGCAAGTTATATGGTAAAATATTCTATGAATACTTTAAAAGGTTAAAATCTATATTTTGAATTAGGCCTTGAAACTAATGAGGAACCTGTAAAGCTGTGGTATTAACAGTCTTATAACCCCTATTTTAGATCAACTAGAATTTCTAGGCCATTTCCCAAGACAATGCTAAGTTCCATTCAATAATCTAAATGAGAGGCTAACAGATCTAGTGAAGTGGTTGCATTCACACTGTGAAAGTAAGCTAGCTGCCCTTTGGTAAAGTATCACAATCATCAGCTTTTACCCTTATGCTTTTTCCCCCAGTCATGACTTGCAATTTATTACATTGAAACCAAGCAGGAAAATAAAATTTAGCACAAAACAATGTATTCTGTATCTCAAACAGGAATATTTAAATCATCATTAATGAACATAACATCTGTTTTAAAAAGCAAGCAAGTAAGCAAGTATATTAATATCTTGGATAACAATCTATTCAGAGAACGACAAAATCGCATAATGACGCGTTTGTCATGCACCACATGATGCACCGCATAACAACGAAAAAATTCCCCAAAAAAGTCATTATGCGGGCATTTGGTAGCAATGCACCGGATAACGACGTTTTTTTGGCAATTTTGTTGTTGTTATCCAGTACATCTCCCACAGAGATCGCATAATGTTAAAAAACGGATAACAACACAACTTGTGCATACCTGTCAAGTATCCTGTATTGGCCGGGATTTCCGTATTTTAGCGCATATTCCTCCCCTTTCCCAGTGCCATCCTGTATTTTGAATGGCGGGGAAAGGGGTTATTGTGCATGCGCGCCCATTGCAAAGGGGTTCTGTGCATACGCAAAGGGGTTCTGCGCATGCACAAATGGGTTACTGGGCATGCGCGCATGCATGTGCAGTAATTTCCCGTATTTTCCAGAGTCGCGCTTGACGGGTATAAACTTGTGGAACCACATTTTGTCGTTATCCGGGGCTCTACTGTACCATCAAGAAGCTGTCATACTGCCAAAGCTATTACAATGTTTTGTATTTTCAAACGCAGACCATTTTTCACTTTTAAAGATGGCCAAACCTTAAAAACACTGTGTGATTATATTCAGAACTGCACCATGACATCCAGAGAAGGGAAGTTACATCTGTGGACTACAACTCCAGGAGGGTCTTATGGGAATAGTGATCAAAACATAATCTCTCCTACAATTAATAATGCAAACATTTCACTAATTACCTTTAAAACCACCACCTAAGACCCTTATTTGACTTCTCCCAGAAAGCAGACATTGAAAGCTTAGGATCTTTATGGAAAGTGATGGATTAGGGATCAGCACATTCTTTCCTTTCCTTGGTCCCTTATCCCTGGGACAAAAGAGAGAGCCCTTCCCTGTGCTAGGTTTAAAGGATTTAACATATGTCTGAATAATGTTGTCAGGAGGCAGGTGTTAAGACCAGCAGCCTCTCTCTCTTTGGACACCTGCCAGCTGACAGTATGCCTCAGGGGGGCTCAAGCATATTTCATCCCCACATAATACTGAGAGAGAGAATCATATTATTCCTCAGAGAGAATTAGGATAAAAACTATAAATGAAATTAACGTTCTCAGGGTTACAATATCCCCAATAAGACCCAAAGCCATTACCCATGACAAATACCTTATGTCTTTTAAATGGCATTTTGTCCATACGTACTGTGTAATTGTTCCTCAAAAAGTCTGCAGGTTAGTTAGGCTACGGACATAATAATGCAGAAGCAATTAATGCAGCAAAAAACTTGCACGACTGCTTTTCTGTTCCCAAGGTCTGTCTGAAAAGGGAAGGAGTCCAGTTTTCACCAACAAATGCAATATGGCCTTATTTCACTTGTGGCTCCTTCCATATTGTATGAATACCTCTAAAATAAGTTTTAAATGGGAGCGCTCCCCCCCCCCGCCGTCCCCATGGAGGAGAGGAAAAAGCCACTTTGCAAGCATAAAGCACCAGATAGATTTGATTCAGCTTTTGTATCTTGGGGGCAGCATAAACAAATATAACAATAAATTCTCTTGTTTTATAAGCAAAGTAAATACCAAGACATTTGGCGATGTGTGTGTGTCACATTCACATATATAACATTGGCACCGCCGGGGGGGGGGGCTGTTAGCTCAAGAAGGTTTTTGCGGGGGGGGGGGGGGGGCTGCTATGGCTTTGTTCTGATTTGATTGTGCTATGAATGGAGGGCTGAAGTCACTGTGTGCATGCAACTGTTCAATAATATCTTGGCCTATTAATGCTGTAGAACCAGAAGTTGAGAGTTTGATTCTCCTCTGTGCCTCCTTCTGCAATTGTGGACAATCTGCAGGAGTTCCACAATGGTAAACCGCAGCAAAAGTACATGTGTACTCCTCTCTGCCTAGAAAATCCTGAAAAGGATCTCCCCAAGTGGGAACTGACTTGATAACACACATTTAAAGGAATCCAATATGCAGAGCAAGCTTTATTCTGTAAGCAAAAACATCTTTATGTTCTTTTTTAAAAAGAGGGTCACCAGAGCATTTCAAAGAAGGCATCACCGTCGGTTTGGAAATTTATTTTGTTCCTCTCATAATTACCAAGTAATCTTTAAGCTGGGTTTCTTGTGTTCCTCTGCTGAAGTCACCCATTTATTTAATGCAAGCAGTGAGTGGCTTTCTCCTGGTTGAATTAGCTGATCAGAGACAGCTGAGCACACAGTCTGCTTTCTATCTCAATATAATTAAAACCTTAATGAGGAATGGCATTTTCTGAATCTACATCTCAAAACAGAAAGAGGAATGAATTTCTAAGTACGGCATGTCCAAATTAGGGCATTAGCGCCAATAAAGAGGGACAGCCAGTTTCCTCCCTTTCAAATGTAGATTGATTATATCCTGAGGGAGAAGACAGATGTCACTGTACATGGAAAGACCTTTTTTACATACTAACCAAAACTATATAAAATTAAAAGTAGCAGCTCAGAAAAAGTTGAGTAAAATGAAACTACACTTTGTTCATCTGTATATCTCCATTTAAGAAGGAAAAAGTGAAAGATCTTGCTTTTGAAGGATTTTGCCACACTGGTCATTACTCAAGCTATATTTTTCTTGCATATCATGTACCGTAGAGGGAATTTAACACCTTCGGCCTCTCACATTTCTGCTCTTTTACACTGTTTAAACCAGTCCCAGTCAGTTGTGAATTCCCTTCCATACTAGAGAATGTTCCAAGACTTTGGAGGGAGACGCATATGTAGTTTGAAAGAACACGATCAAAATTACATTTTTTTAAAAAATGGGACACAGGGAAAATTATATCTATTGATTTCTTAGGACACAGCTTGCTACATGATTTTATGATGTGCACTAGCGTAACTATTATCTTTCTGATCTTTTTCTTTCTTTCTAATGTGTACTGTAGGGTAGAAATCGTTTTGTGTCGGTGGTACCACTGAAGACAATTGAAGAAAATTATGCTTAATTAAAGTTATAGTGTTCTAAGTTATAGTACATTTATTGAAAAGTTTCCCTCTAAATTTAGAGTTGCTTTAATTTGTTCTTCACATACTATTTCAAATTTCACATAAAATTTTGGGAAAGGTTTGAAGGGGAGCATATAAGAGGTTTATCAAAACTGGAGATGAGTTTTAAAAGCTGAAAAATCATGTTCTTTTTGAAATAGGAGTTCCATGATGGACTGCTTGTGTGAATATTTTGACTAAGTACTTCAGAAGTGACCAAAACATCAATCCCACCTTTAATCTCATTCTCATCTCATACCCAAACAAGAGAAAATTTAGAATAAAGGGGGTGGGGAGGGGATTGGCAGAAAGTTCCTGAATAAACAGAAACAGTAGACAGAAGATATGGAGATGTAAGACATATTCCTCTTATTGGGAGAATAAAAGAAAGACTTGAAAAAAGGGAATTTGAGAAGAAAGAAAGGTGTTTTTTTTAAAAAAAACCTGCATTTCTGGGTGGGTGAGGGTAGGGCCTCACCCTATGTAAATAACTGCTCTGGTATATAATAATCATTAGTATACCATCTTGAGTTGAAAATACCTCTAAAAGTTACATGTTAGTTTCTAGGAGTATATTTCAGCCATGGGCTCAAAATGTATGTAAAGCACTGATATATAGTACCATAATTCTACAGCTCCAATGTAACTCAATAGGTTATCTGACTACAGGCAATTACCTCCATCAGATGCAACTTATTGGCAAGTATTCTTCAATGGAGGAAGTCTGTTAACATGACCTCTCTCTTCCAGATATACTTTTCTGTACAATCATGCCAACAAGTTTTCTGAGAGCTGCTGACCACCTAAATTTTAAACCAGTTAATGCAGCAAAAGTTACAGCTAAGACATTCTGAATTTCCAAACTCACTTGAATTTTAAAGTATAAATTTTGGTTCATTAAATAAGCACGAGGAATATTTCAATGACATGAATCATCCCACAGAGAATGGGACAGGATTCTAACTCAAAGGCAATAAATAGAATAAACTCACTGTTTTAATTGCTCAGGAATCATATAGTGTATACACAGAATGGCAGAGCTGGAAGAGACGCCAAGGGTCATGGAGTCCAATACCCTGCTAAAGCAGGAAAGCTTCAGCTAAAGCACCCTGACAGATGGCTATCCAACCCTTGTTTCAAAACCTCCATCAAAGGAAAGTCCACTCCCATCCAAGACAGCCTATCCCTTTGTTACACAGATTTTACTCTTATGAATGTCTTCCTAATGTTTAGTTGAAATATCCTTTCCTGCAATTTGAATCCATTAGTCCCAGAAACCTTTACAATACACTTAATGCACTACATCCTAAGAGATATTTCAAACATATTGCTTTCATTCTAGCGCACAGAAGAAACAAAACCAATCAAATTTTATGTCCAACTTTCAATCTTCAGCCTTCAACAGGAAAAAGAAGTAGTAGTAGAGTGATTAAAGTAGAAATAGGCATTTTTAGTGGGGTAAAAAAAAATCATTACCATCCCATGTGATTTATTGATTGAAACAATAAACAAAAGAAGTCAAAAACTAGAAAACACAACAGGAAATGAATGAATGTTGACTTCTGATTTGGAGCTACAAGGGTCTACCCTCCCAGGAATGAAGGAGGGCTGTAGAATGTCCTTGCAAAACCCACTAATATTGGATGTCTTTATGAGAAAAAGAACACATTTGGGTGGGTGGGTGGGTGGGGGGAGAGGAACTCCTGTCATCACATTTTCTGGTAGTCACAGGAGGATCTGAAGTGCTTCAAAATGGCCTTGGTAATTGTATGCTAAGGGATTGCGGTGGCTTAGTGGTTAAGACGCTGAACTTGACAACTGGAGGTCAGCAGTTCGAGAGCCGAGTACAGCATGACAGAGTGAGCTCGTATCTCTGTCCTAGCTCCTGCCAACCTAGCAATTCGAAAGCAAGAAATTACAGGTACCACTTTGGTGGGAAGGTAAACAGAGTTCCATGCACTCCAGTGTCTAGTCATGCCTGCCACATGTCCACGGAAATGTCTGCAGATGCAGACAGCACTGGCTCTTTGGCTATAAACATAGATGAGCACTGAACCCTAGAGTTGGATACGACTGGCTTTTGAGCAAGGGCGACCTTTACCTAATTAAATTATATCCCTGGCTTGTAGTTTTTCCACCACTGTATTAAAAGTTTGATGGCCAAGCAGTGTGTTAAAGAGATAAAAGGGAGGCTTTAAAAGAGCCTATTTTTTCCTCTGTAATCAACTGAAAAGTTGGCTACTTTTCTAAAAAAAGAAGAGAAAAGAAAGAAAACAACTATCCTCTGAATAAGGGGACAAGCAATTAAGTGTCATAGGGCTGCATCAACTTCCAAATAAGAAAAAGTTATAACAGTTGGGACATTTTGGCTTAGAAATAAGGTAATGAGAGACATAATAAGTACAGGCAGATAATGCATGGCATGGAAAGAGAAAACAGTAAGATTTGTTTTCCTCTCTCATAACACTAGAATGTAAGATTATCCACTGAAGCTAAATTGTGGGGTATTCAAAATATAACCTGGCTGGCAGGGCAGGTGTGGGGCCCTAATGGGAACATGGTCCCCGTCTGCTGGCTTATGTAATCAATTAAGAACTCTCTCTTTTTTATAGTGGTTGGGATGGGTGGGTGGGCTATGGGTCTTTTAAAGTGGGTGGGATATGGGTCTTTTAAAGTGTTTTTATGTGTTTTTAGAACTTGTTGTAATGCCGCCCTGAGTCGGGTTCTACCTGAGTGGGCGGTATATATAAATATGACTATTAAATTAAATTAAACCATGAGACATAGTGATGGCTGCCAACTTGGATGATTTGTTGTTGTTAAATGCTGGCAAGTGGCTTCTGACTTATGGTGACCATATGAATAAACAATCTCCAAAGTGTTCTGTCCTCAAAAGCCCTACTCAGCTCTTCTGAACCCAAACATGTGGTTTCATTTACAGAGATAATCCATCTTGTACTGGTCTTCTATTTATCCTACTGCTTTCAACTTTTGCCAGCATTATTGTCTTTTCCAGAGAACCTTGGCTTCTTATGGTCTGCCCAAAGTAGGACAGCCTCAATTTTATCATTTTTGCCTCTAGAGGCAGTTCAGGCCTCATTTGCTCTAGGACCCACTAGTTAATTTTTCTGGCAGTCCAAGGTATCCTCAAAGGTCTTTTCCAGCACTTAAGTTCAAATGAATCAACCCCCCCCCCCCCAATTCACTTTTCTTTACTGTCCAGCTTTCACACCCAAGTAATTGGAAATACAAATGTATGGATGGTCTTAGTCTTGATTTCCATTGACACATTCTCACTCTCAATGATCTTCACTAATTCCTTCATTGGTACCCTTCTGAGTCTCAGTCTTCTTCGGATTTCTTGGCTGAAGTTTCCACTGGAGAAATGATTAAACCAAAGTATACAAAATCTTTCACCTTTTCAATGTCTTTATTGTTCAGTAATAATTCTGTAGTCATGATTTTTGTTTTATGTTTAACTACAGTTCTGCTTTGGCACTTTTTTCTTATACTTTCACAAAAAATCATTTCAAACTATTGCTGCTTTCTGCCAGTAAGATGGTATCATTTGTATATTTTAGATTATTGATGTTTCTTCCATCAATTTTCACTCCTTCATCTGAATCTAATCTGACTTTCTGTATGATACATTTTCCATATAAAGTACTGTATGTGGAACAGATAAGAGGATAAAATGCACCCTTGTCTGACTCCATTGCCTATGTTAAACCATTATGTCTTAAAATTAAAATGCAAAGAATTAAAATGTAGACAAAATAAATAAAGATTAGAAAAGACAGGCCATATAAATACTAAGTGTTGGGGGCGTGGCCAAGATGGAGATGGCTTAATACATACTTTCCACAGCTCGCGCTATCAAAGTGGTTCTGAATGAGATTTTTAGTAAAAAAATACTGGAAAAGGCTCATCAGAAAGAGTCTGATGTGTTCCTGGTGTTGAAAAGCTGCTGGATGAGCTCCTTGTTTGGATAAATTTTGTTGTGGTTCTGCAGATCGGGAGGTCGAAGTTTGCGGAGGTGGCCGGTAAGGCAAGCGGCACAAGCCGCGGCTGAGCAAGCCACGAGTGGGCGGGATCCCCGTGAAGGAAAAGAAAGGAGCTCAGAAGGTTTTTAAAAACGGGATGCAGCACCCAACTGGTTCTCCGAGGGGTGAGACGTGGAGAAGTTCGCCCCGAGAGAAGGCAAGACAAGTGCGGAAGGAGGGGGGAAGTGGAGAGGAGCGAGAGAGAAAGACCAGGACGGTTAATGGCGGCAGGGAAGGAAACAAAACTTAAAGAAAGTTGCCTGGCGCTGCCGAGAAAGTAAAGGAGGGGGTCGGCGGAGACGAAAGAAGGTGGAAGGAGAAAGAAGGGAAGTAAGAAAGAAGGAGAAGGCATAAAGTTACGAAGGCTGACGGAAGGTTTTAGTTTGTTCGGGTTGTGGAAGAGGGGGAGATCGGCCCCGGAGGCCAATGGAGGCTGCAACATTATAGCGATCTTTTTGCAACAGTCACTGGGCTTTTCCAATACATTGAAGCAGTTTGGAGGATTCCCTTCTCTATTGTTAAAAGGTACTTTTTAAAACTTTTTATATATTTTTTTCCTTGAATTTCTGCATTTACTGAACTTTTGCATGGCTGCCGCAATTGGATCATAAAAAAAGAGTCTCTTTTGGATACTGCCGATTGGTCTCGTTCTTTGTTCATCGTTACTGAATTTTTTCACAGTATACCCCAGTAACGCTGGATTATAAAAAGTTGATTATTGGAGGGTCATGTTGAGTTGGAGTTTGTTTTTCCCCCCACCTCTTGGATATATAGATTTAAACTGGGCTGCTGGAAATTACTTTGCAATTGGAGTATAAAATTAGAAGAAACAGCAACAGGAACAGTTTGGATTACAACGTGTTTGGAGGAAACCCCCCCCCTTTTTTTTGGACTTAACTGTTTATATTTTGGGATTGGAAAAGCTGGAATTTCCCTGGGAGGAGGAGCTTGTGGGCCGAAAAACTGTACAGATTTTGAGCTCATTGTTTGAAAATCTAATAGAAGAAATGGATAAGAGAAAGGAGGAGGAGGTGGTCAGGCCTAAAAAGCTCGATTTGAGAAAGGAAGAGAAGAGGAATGAGAAGAAAGAGAAGTCCGCAGCCACGGAGGCAGCACCAGCAGGAGGGGCAGATTCGGAATCATTGGACCAATTGCAAATAATGGTGGAGTTGGGAAAATTGATAAAAAAAATTGATAGGATGGAGGATACAAATGTAAAGGGTTTTCATGAAATGAAGGATGTGAGGGTGAAAGATAAGGAAGAGTTAATGGGATGTCATAAAAAGCTTGCCTCGCAGTTAACTGATTTATCTACAAAGGTCGAGACCAACTATCAGAGGATGGATAAAGTTTTGAATGTGGTGCAGAGTGATATGAAATTGATGCAGGATGACATGAGAGGGTTACATGAGGAACAAAAGGAGGTTAAATCTAAAATTGAAACCCAGGGGGAAAAATTGGATATGGTTGAAGAGGTGATGAGAAAACAGAATGTGGTGATGCGTAATTTGCAGGAGAAAACGCCAAATAAGCTGAAAGAAAGAATAGTGGATTGGTTGAACAATTTGAATATGGGGACAAATTTTGTAAATGAAGATATTGCCAGTTGTTTTAGATTGGGGGCAAGAAGAGGGAAAAAGGGTCATAGAAATGTATTAGTAAAATTTGCAAATTGGGCGGATAAATTAAAGGTGATGGCTTTCATAAAACAGGTGGGATCTGGCATTTTGAAAATTGATGGATGTGATGTTGAGGTATACAATGACATATCAGTTGAGGAACGAGTGTGGTGATACAAGATGAAACCTGTGACAAAAATTCTTAGAGAGCGATCAATTGATTATCACTGGAAATTCCCTAAACAACTCAGATTCTTTCATGATAAAAAAATTGCATATAATGGATGATGAAATGGATTATTTAGATTACATGTGTCATATTGGATTGGTTAAGATGTCATCCCGAGAGTGGAGGGGACTAAGAAAAGCTTTGGTGGAATCGGGTGGAATTCGAAGAGAACATGCAGGGGAATCTGAGAGGGGGCAGCAGGTGGAATAGATGTGGAATCGGAGCTGCAGGTGGTTGCAGATGATGAGTGAGATGGATTAAATTTGAGATGGAGTTTGTTTGTGTGTGTATATATATATATATATATATATATATATATATATATATATATATATATATATATATATATATATATATATATATATATATAAGGGAGAAAATAACAATAATAATAATTTCACAACATTATTAGATATAGCGTTAGATTTAGAGGTAACACAGTTTTTTACACGTTCCCCCCCCTTTTGATTGTCAAGGGCCACTTTTTGTAAAGAAGGGTAGGGAGGGTAGATATGATCGTTGCTTGTGATTGGAGGTTGAATGTTAAATGTAATTTTTTCCATTATGTTTGATAGTTATTGTATATGTGGTGAAGGATATGGCACGAATAGGAGTCCGCGATTGTCAGAAAGAAAGGATATTAAGACCTAGGTCTGAGGAACATTAAAGTTTTGACGTGGAATGTGAAAGGTACCGGCTGTCAAGTGAAGAGGAGGAGGTTAGAATCAGCCCTGAGGAAGGATAGGCCGGATATAGTCTTTCTCCAGGAAACTCACCAAAAATCAGAAGACACTAATAAGATATTCCTGGGATGGATGCAGATATATGAAAAGTCATATGGAACTTCTAAAGCTAGGGGTGTGGCAGTCCTGATTTCAAAGAGACTTGGCTTTGAGATGATAAAAAGTATTTCAGATCCAGAAGGTAGATATTTGATTGTAATTGGGAAAATAGATGATGAAGAGATAACGTTAGTAAACATATATGCCCCAAACGATCATCAGCAAGAATTTTTAAATAAAGTATATGGCATATTAGAAAAAGAGAGAACTTTGAAAATGATTGTTGCAGGAGATTTTAATTTAATAGGAGCATCAGAAGACTGCACAAATTTATCAAGAGCCGGGAGGGTCGCTAGAATGAAGATTTTAGATAAGTGGATGAAGAATTTAGGTTTGAAAGATGGTTGGAGGGAGATCAAGGGATTAGAGAGGGCATATACATATTACTCACAGGTACACAACACATACTCCAGGATAGATTATATTTTTGTTTCAGAAAATTTGGTTAAAAATTTAGAGGATGCAGAGATTGGAATTTTCAAAGAATCGGATCACGCAAAATTTTGGCTGGATTTAAAAATTGATAAGAGAAAAAAAGTTTAGGAGAAATTGGAGATATGATGATAAATTGTTTTATGATCAAAAATGCAAAGAACAAGTAATTGAAAAGTGGAATGAATACTGGAAATGGAATGATACAGGTGAGGTCAGTTATAATATGGTTTGGGACGCCATGAAGTCGGTTTTTAGAGGGGAATGTATCAAGTTGGCTAGTGTCAAAAATAAGCAATTTAGAGATAAGCAACATGAAATTGAGAATGAGATTAAACAGCTATTAGAAGAGCATGCAAAGACAAATAGAAAAGATGTTATTGAAAAAATTGAAAGATTAAAGACCGAATTGGTAGGGAAAGACATTCAAAAAGTGAAAAAAGATCTGGTCTATTTGAGGAGAGAGTATTTTGAATATAGTAATAGAAATTCAAAGTTGTTGGCAAGAGCTGCTAAAGCAAAAAGGATTAAAAGAGAGATGGGAACTTTGGTGGATATAAAAGGCAGGAGGTGTAATAAAACTAAGGATAAGATTAGGATAATGAAAGATTTTTATCAGGAATTGTATACCAAAAGGGAAGTGAATATAGAAAAGTTGAGAGATCAATTAAAATAAAATGGAAGATCAAATTTCAGAAAAAGAGGTAAAAAATATAATAGCCAACTTGAAGACAGGTAAATCACCTGGGGATGATGGGTTAACAGTGGAATTTTATAAGGAGTTTAAAGACTGTGTGGTTCCAAGATTGGTGAAGCTGTTTAATTTTATAATGGATGGTGGGAAGATACCGACTTCATGGTATAAAACTATAATAGTTTTGCTGCCAAAACCTGGAAAGGATTTAATAAAAGTGGAATCTTATAGGCCTATCTCCTTGATAAATCGGGACGCCAAGACATTTACAGCAATAATTGCAAATAGATTGAATAGCTTCATGACTAATTATATAAATGGGGACCAAGCTGGTTTTTTGAAAGGAAGGCATATGACGGATTTGACTAGGAGGGTTTTGGATACATTAGATATAGTAGGAACTACAAAAGAGAAAGTCGGCATATTATCACTAGACATATTTAAGGCTTTTGATTTGCTACAATGGGAGACAATTAAGGAGATTATTGGATCTTATGGATTTGGTGATAGATTTTGTAACATGATTGGACAATTATATCAATTTGGATTTGCTAAAGTTAAAGTGAATGATGAGTTTACAGAAGAAATAAAATTGGAAGCAGGAACAAGGCAGGGATGTCCATTGTCCCCAATATTATTTATTATGGCAATGAGTTGTTAGCAGATGTTATAAGAGGAGACAATGGGATTAAAGGGGTATTAGATAATAAAATAAGTCTTTATGCTGATGATACTTTAGTAATTATGAAACATCCTGAAAAGGCATTAGGAAAGATACAAGGCCATTTAAAGGATTTTGAGGAGATGACAGGATTGGAATAAACTGGGATAAATCTGAAATGATATTCTGTAATGTAGGTAACGAGGAACAAGAGAGAATAAGAGGTAAATATAAATTACAAGTTAAAAAATGTTTGAGATATCTAGGTATAAATATCTCAAATAAACTTGAAGACCTTAATCGATTGAATTACGAGATACAAAAAAAGGAAATTAAAGAGAAAATAGATCAATTTAAAAAGATTAAGCTATCATGGTTTGGCAGGATAGCGCTAAGTAAAATGATGCTGCTGCCCAAGATTAACTTTTTATTTGATACATTACCAATTCAACTGAAAGATAAAGAGATTAAAGATTTTCAAAATATAATAAATAATTATTGTAACGGGGGGGGGGGGGAGACACACGAATAGCAAAGATCTTTTGGTATCTACTGCAGAAAGAGAGAGGATTAGGGATACCAAATTTGAGAAACTACTATAGAGCTTTTCAAATTAAGAATATTATGAAGATTTTAGCTCGGGAAAGGGCAATCTGGGAAGAAGTTGAATTGAAAGAATTAAATCAAGTAGGTAGAGGAGTATTTTTGGGCAGCAGCAAAAGTAAAATAGTGGTGAAAAATGAGATGATGAAGACGATGCTGGGGGTATGGAAGAGGGTTAAAAAGGAACTAAAACCAGATGTGTCCCCCCCTATAATAGAAATAGAGGATCTTAATAGTTTTCCAATAAAATTAGACAAGAGGGTGAAGGAAGTATTATTAAGGAATGATGTTTGCCTGCTGAAAGACTGGATAAGAGAGTGTAAAAATGGAGAGGGGAAAGCGGAAATATATAATCAGTTAAACTTGAATTGGTTTCAGACGGTACTGGTAGACAAATGGAATGGAGAATATATGGGACAATTAAGCTTAGAGAGAAGTAAAACAGAATTTGAGGAACTGGTATCAAAGATAAGAAAAAGGGACATGGAATTAAAGGGCATGGTGAGTAGAGTTTATAAAATATTAAATAAAGAAGGTAATCCGCAAGAAACATTGAAACTATGTTGGGAAAGAGATTTAAATATAAAAGTACCAGAAAGAATTTAGAAAAATAAATGGACAAAGAGGAACATGAGAACAATGTCAGTTAGAATAAAGGAGCATAATTATAAGATGTTGTGGAAATGGTACTTGACGCCAGAGAGATTATTTCAAATGGATAACACCAAAAGTAAAAAATGTTGGAGATGTAAAAGTACCCGGGGAACATATGAACACATGTGGTGGGAATGTAAAGTGGTAAATGATTTCTGGGGGGAAATTGAGAAAGAGATATGTGAAATTGTAGGTGTGAAATTTAAGCTGGATATAAGTATGGTGTTATTAACAGACGTTGATAAAGTAAAATTGAATGAGGATAAAAAGGAAATAATATCTCTAATGTTGATAATTGGAAGAATGTGTATTGCAAGAAACTGGAAATCTGAAGGAATATTAAATATAGAAGAATGGTATAAAGAGATGTGGGATCTTGCATTGAATGATAAATTAACATGGGAAATAAATAAATATAAAGGTAAAGTCAAAGAAAATAGATTTTGGAAAATTTGGCAACCATTTGTGGATTACTCACTGAAAGGAGAGCAGGGGGATAGTCGGGTACTAGAGCAGATACATTTTTGAAAATGATAAAAATAAATGTGACATCCCGCGGACTCTTTTAAAAGCATATGCACATAGGGTGTTTAACGTGATTGTATATTTTTGTATTTTGCTTTGAGTTTTTGTAAAATAAAGGTATAGCTGAATATGGCGGTTACTGATCACCACAGTCTAAGTGAGAAATTTAAAGGAAATGGGAAATTCGGAAGTTGACCGGATTGTGAATATAAATGAAATTGTATTTTAATAAAAAGGATTAGGCTATACATTAAGGCAAGTAATTCTATTGAAACTGTATTTTCTATGTAATTTGACAGTTGTATAGTTAATTTAAAATGTAGTTGTGTATATTAAGTTCTTTTTGTTTTTGTATTGATGTTTTAAAACAATAAAAATTAATAAAAAATAAAAATAAATACTAAGTGTTTCTTTTTGAAATTCAGTTGAACATCAGGCAAAAACAAAGCCTTTGTAGCAACATTTTGAGCACCACTTTGTTCATTTGAAAGTGAGACCAATTGAGTAATGGTCTTATAGTTACTGCACATCTTAGCGCAGTGATGGAGAACCTTTTAGAGACCAAGTGCTCGAGAACGAGGCATGTGGGCAGGCACCGTGTGTGCCCACACACCCATGTGACATCGCCAGTGCATGCACACAGCTTAAGGCATGCCAGTAATATAACATGGGTACATCTGCTACCTCCTCTTCCACCTCCTAGGAGGGGTATGGTCACCTCACCTCGTCCCCTGCCACCCGGGTGGGATTTCAGCCTCTCCTCTTGCTTTCCCATTGGCAGATGAAGAGAGGGGGTGGGGTTGAAGTGCTGCCATTGGCGTTGGCAGGGTGAGGCTTCCCCACGATGGTGTGCATGCCCACAGAAAGGGCTCTGCATGCCACCTCTGGCATGTGTGCCATAGGTTCGCCTACACTGCCTTAGCGTATCCTTTTTTGGGGACTGGAATGTATATTAAATGTTCCTAGTCTGTGGGCAATTGTTTTGGTTTCCATATTTGTTAGCTTACAGTATTCTTGTTAGGGCTTTGACAAATTCAGTCTCTGTGGATTGAAACAGTTCTATTGGAATTGCATCTAACCCTAGGGATTTATTTCTTCCTGGTGCTCAGAGCTGCTTTCAATTCACTTTCTAGAACTGCAGGTTCTTTATCTTAACCTATAAAACCAATGGTTAACCGTTGGAACTTGCTATAGGTTGCTATGCCTCGCCCTACTTGCCTGCACTCACCCTTCATGCACACGGCCGATCTGGGTCCGCAGGTCAACAAAACAGGCTGAGAAAACAGGCAGTGGGGAAACAGCCCCACAAACGCGAAAAAGGGAAACAACTTCATTTCCCAACATTCCTTGCGCCGCGCAGCGCCAGAGCCAATCAGGCTGAGAGGCTCTCGCACGGCGCGGCGCAAGGAACATTTGGAAACGCACTGCAGCCAATCAAAAGAAAACCGTTTTAAAAAACGCAGCACAAACATAAAGCACAAACCCATAACTACAAGCCCCAGCGTCCTGCGCGCCATGAGCACGCAGAACGCTGAGGAAGCTGGCGCCCAAAAATTAAAACAAAACAAAAAAAAAACACCAGGAGAGCAAGTCTGCCAAGCCGCGGGAACCAAAGCCCCCCTCCCCATTGGCGCCTGAAGCTCCTAATCGGAGTTTCCCCTTTAATATCACTGGGTGGGTGGGGGGTGTTGTGCTCCCCCTCTCTACTGGCTCCCCTGGGGTTGAGAGGGTTGGGGGACCAAAGGAGCCTGTCTCCCCCAACCCTCCTGACCTCAGGGAACCTGGCAGAGAGGGGATTCCCCTCCCCCCCCACACACACGCCCCATATTAAAGAGAAGAAACCAAGCGGTTACTTCTCTTTAAAAACAGAGTTGGGGGGGAATCCCCCTCTCCGATGGCTCTCCTGGGTCCGGAAGGGTTGGGGAGACAGACCCCTTTTCTCAACCCAACCCTCCCAAACCCAAAGAAGCCAGCGGAGAGGGGGATCACACACACCCCTGATATTAAAGGGAAAACCCCAATTGAGATTTCCCTTTTAATATCAGAGGGTGGCCTGGATTCGATCTCCTCTCCTGGGTCTCATGAGTCTGGAAGGTTTGGGGGGACTAAAGGAGCCTGTCCCCCCAAGCCTTCCAGACCCAGAGGAGACGGCAGAGAGGGGATCCCCCCGTAGAACACCAAAAAACACAAAAACAAACAATCAAAAACATTCAAAAATACACAAAAACAAACAAAAATAACACCAACAAACAATACAAAGTAACCAACAACAAACATTTCCAAACACACCCAGCACGCAGCCAAACACCACAAAATCCAACCACCACCACCACCCTAAATAAAGAAAAACAGCAAACTCACCACCACACGACCTCACACAACAACTGGAAAAGAAATGAATAAAGAAAGAGACTACTTACTGGAAGACGCTCCACCCAGAGGCCACGAGAGAAAAAACAGTCAAAATACAAGATAACCCCTACCAGCAGCACTTGCTGCCCACAATAATAAAAAAAAAATCAAAAAGACACAATAGCCCCACACAAAAGGCCCCAAGAGTAAAAACAAGTAAAAACAAATAACACAAAATCACAATTTTACACAAATCAAAAACAGATGTCAATAAAATAAAAACTATTCAAAAATCCTGTGCTGAATTTTTACTCAAATAAAAAGCAAAAACATCAATACACAGTTTAAGAACATTTATTGTGAAAAACATGTACCTTCACATTTTTAAAATTATTATCTATGGTACAACAATTTAAAAAAATACATACTAAAAAAATATTGGGTTAAATAATTTTTTTTAAAAAAAGTATATCATCCTTTATTCTTTTTTTCATCCACAAAACCAAAACACCAAACAAAACTCATCAGTTTATAACAGGCCATCAAAAAAATTTGTATAAATAAAACTTTTAAAAATTTCACTTATAGACTAACCTCTTCTTTACAAACATTAACAACAACAACAACAAAAACTTTCCAACACCATTTAAAACAGCCCGGCAACGCCGGGCAACCTTTACTAGTCATAGATAAACTGAAGGTTCCAAATGAATTTGAATGCTTTTTTATAGCCATTTCGATATCATGTCACCCACTGGCTAGATGGCTTCATTTGCATCTGCGGAATGTTAATGTTGCCTCGGAGACATCTACCAATGTGCGGACTCCTCGCTGAATAATGACTCCAAGGTATCCAAGGTAAGGTATCCTACTGAACGTGTTCTGCAACATCAGATTGTCACTTTTATACATGTCAGCCACTAAATGTCTTTTTGGCTTAAATCTAGTTGTGTTGTTAGTAACACAGCTATTTATACTTGTCCTTTGCTCTTCCCTAGTAACTGATTCAATGCTTTCCAACTTGGCAGTCTCATCTTCCAGCATGATAGCAATAGAAATTACACTTACATACCATCCCATAGCGCTTAGTGCATTCTCTGAGCAGTTCGCAAGGTAATTAGCATTTTGGCCCAAACATGCTGGGTACTCATTTTACTGGCCTCAGAAGGATAGAAATAGAAGGCTGAGTCAACCTTGATCCCCATCAGGACTGAACTCACAACATTAGCAGTTTTGGCCGCAGTTTAACCACTGCATCACCAGGCTCAGAATTTTTTTCATTTTGATCTGTTTCATCATACACTTTTCATGGTAAGGAAAGTTCAGCAGGAGTTTACCATTGCCACTTACAGTCCAGTACTACTTAAACAAAAGTTAGTTTTATTGTCACCACAATTGTTGCCTCGATCAGCATCTCCTTCGGTTATTACTGCTGCCCAGTGGCCAAAATAATATAGGTAAATGTCACCCTTGCTTGAAAGCCATTCATATCCGACTCTAGGGTTCAGTGTTCATCTGTTTATAGCCAAAGAGCCAGTGCTGTCTGCATCTGCAGACATTTCTGTTGACACGTGGCATGCATGCCTAGACACCGGAATGCACAGAACGCTGTTTACCTTACACAGAAATGGTACCTATTTATCTTTTTGCAATTTCTTCCAAATAATATACATAGCCATTAATAATCTTTGATATTTTGGTGGACAGCTTTAGAGGGACATTATCAAATTCCTTGGGGAAAAAGCTTTCAATGGCTCCTCTTCATACTGACAATATTTTATCTGCAATACAAGAAGCTCCCAATGCCATTTGCATAATAGCACAAGTGGGAGGATCCTACAGTATCTATGTCCAGTTTACAGTTTTCCATAGGCACTTAGTTGGCTACTTAGTTATAGAATGCTGAATATCATGGCTCGTCTACATGACCTGGGTTCGACAGTCTACCATGCAGGCTGCTGGTGCATTATACCTGGCAGCAGCAATTCTGCTTTTAGTAGAAGCTCCACCCGCACAGCATATAAGATACCCATTTGTCCACATGCCACTCCAGGAGTCTGAACTGATTTCCCTTCACAGGACACTGCACAATAGGCAGTCATGCTGGCTTCTACCTCCTGCTGGGCTTCATTGTTTCCATCATATGCTTTAGAACAGAGATAGAGGAGGCAAGCATTAAGTTCTGATGCTGTCAAATCAATATTGTTCCAATTATTTCCCACTTGACAAGGCTTTTGCTCTTCATATAGACTTCTTTGTTTACCAAAATGGTCTCACTTTCAAATTAACAGGCCTATAATTTCCCAGATTTGCATAATCCCTGCATAATAAAATAAAGTCTTAATACACCCAGAAAGTGTGTGTGCATGTCTCTCTCTCTCTCTCTCTCTCTTTGAGCAAGAGATTCAGAAAATTAATTCTATGTAAAAGAAAAACTACCTTCTTCCCTGAAATATTAGGCCTTGAACTACTAAATAAGAGGTTAGCAAACATCCCCAAGAATGTCCATTATGGAACATAAAGTGCCGTAGGCTAAAAAGGCATTCAATCTGTAGAAATGCAGCCACATACAATTTGATAATATCAGCCCCCGGGAGCATTAGGAGTGCTTTCTCTTCCACCCCCCTCCTCTTCACTGAGCTTCCCAAATTTTACTACATTATATTATTCAAACGTGGAAACAAAGACAGGAAAAAAATTAAGATTTTAATTTTAAAAATCCATAAAAGAAAAAAAATGATATAATAAAGAGAGAAGGGAAGTTTAAAAATGGCTCATTGTTAAGCAGAATTAAAAAAAAATTTTTTGGGGGGGGAGAGATAAAAATGATATCATTAACTGTTGGATCTCTGCCGTGAAGCAGGTTGCGCAAGCTGGATCGGGGCTGCGAAGCGGCCGATAGGTCCCGGAGGAGACTGGTCAAGCAAGACACACGAGGCAAGATGGAGCAAAGACCAGTAGTTTAATGATCACAAATCATGAGCATTTATGCTGTTCTGGCTGCATGCATAAGCATAACAGCCAGAACAGCATAAATGTTATCCCCATATTATCGGGAGTAAACAAGTGGCCAACATTGACTCTAGAGCTTTAAGGAATCCGCAGATGTGAGATTACCTATTACATGCCTAGTGAGTTAGTCATTAGCTCTCCATTGTCCGAACTACCTGTCAGATCAGCTATTGATGAATTAAACTCTATCTAATATTCCGCTCCCCCAATTTCTGTCCCCTCAAAACCTTACAGCTCGAAGGAGCGATCTCCCAAACTGGGGTTCTGTCAGGGACAGTTGACCAATTGTGTGGGATCCCACAATTAACAAAGGACTGGATCTAAATATTTCACTGTGTGATCAGAAAGCATTTTCACCTCTAATTAACCTAACAAGTTTACGGAAGGATCTGGATTTAATGGAGCTTTAACTGTCAGGGCCACTTTACTGTTGGAATGTGGAGGTAACAGTATCATTAATAGAAACTCTGCTATGATGCTTCCAGCTGGACTCACATAAATACTGTACAGTATCTGAAATTTCTTCAAAAGCTTGCTGCTGCTGCAGTAGCAGCAATACTTTTATTGCTTCCTGCCAAAATCGTATTCACCTCACAATTAAAGGTCAGCACATTCCAGAAGGAAGTCTAAGAAGGCTGGGGTTATTGTACATTTTCAAATAAAATTATTATTTCTTGCTGAGCATAACAGGGAAGTGTATTTTAAAAATGTTTTTATATAATCAATCTTGTATCAAATATAAAAACATTTTTAAAAATAACACTTCACTGATCTGAGGAAGCTTCAGGGTATCATCTGCGAGGAAAGCAGCTTTGGTATTTGCAGAATAAGACCCACAACCTGTTGCAGCTGCTAGAACCCTTATGACCTGGGACTCTGGGAACCCTGGGGGAAGAGCTAGATAAGATCCAAGTCTTTCCCTAACAGTGTTTCCCAACTTTTGGTTTTTGGACTTCAATTCCCAGAAGCCTAAGTCAACTCCCCAAAGCACTGATTAACCAATGTACTGACTTAGGCTTCTGGGAATTGAAGTCCCCCCCCCTGTGGGACGTGGGGGTGGGCCCCCACCCCACCCCCCCACGTTGGGAACCACTGCCCTAGAAGCTGCTTCAACAATGAAGGCTCCTGAACTTGCTGTTTTGCCTTGTGTAGACCCCTTGCTGCTCTTGCTCCAGACCTAAAGGTGCCCTGGTGGTGCAGTGGTTAAATAGCTGTACTGCAGCCAAAACGTTGCGAGTTCAATCCTGAGAGAGACCAAAATCAACTCATCCTTCTGAGATTGGTAAAATGAGTACCCAGCATGTCTGGGGCAAAATGCTATTTAGCTTGTGAACCACCGAGAGAATGCATTAAGCACTATGGGGTGGTAGAGATGTGTGATTGCTTTTGCCCTGCTTCAGTTGCTTCCTTGCTTGTCTTGACTCCTGGACTACCCGGACTACCTCTTCTCTACTGGACTAGCCTTGTTCCTCTGTCCACTCCTAGCTGTGACCTTGGGCTTGGATTTGTATGTGGATAAAGTCTGTTGTTTGAGCTTTAGCTTGGTTGCGCTGGATCCAGGTGCCTGGGCTGCTGGTTTGGCTGTCTATGTCCCAGATTCTGACAACCATCCAGAAACATTCAGGGGAAGTATTCACTTTGCCAATTAGAAGTGCAACATCAAGCCCTTCAGAATAACGACACTTTTTTTTCTGATGAAGGAACTGCTGTGGGCAACTCCTCCATCGGGAATATGCATAGATGCACGTACATGTGTGCGCATGCACATGCACACACACATTGTGACTCTGGCAATGCAAAAGGGAAACAGCCTTTACCTCTTTTGTCTTTTTATTCCCACTGCAGGAACTGCTGTGGGCAGCTCCTCTATTGGGAATACACATACACACATGGGAGAAGGCTGCTTTCCTTCTGCATTGCCAGCATCATGACCCCAGCAACACGAAATCGTAATAGCCTTTGCTTATTGCATACACACAGAGGCAAAGGAATTTCCCACTGGTTTTCTATTACCGGTATCAGAAGTGGCTGGTTTGCCAATTCAACAAATGTTGACAGTGGAACCGGCTGTCAAAACTACAAGGCTCCCTTTTTCTCCATGTACCGGGAGCAGAATAAAAGGGAGCACTCCCCAAACATAGAACCTCCGGGGTGGGTGAGGGGTTGTTTCCCTCATAATTCACTTTGGGAGCCGCTGGGACCAATCTTGTGTCAAATCTTTCTGGACACCAGGAAACAAAAGCAGAGCAGCCCACTCCAAAACACCGTAGAAAGCAGACCCGACGAGTACATCGTAGCAATATTGAAAAAATGCAAAATCTGACAGACAACTTAGTTTCCGACCTGCACAGTGACCTAGGAGGTATGCTGTTAGTTATAGAGCTTAATAAAATGTGCAAACATCAAATTCTTCAAGCTAAAGTAAATAAGAGATAGCATGTAATAAAATATATTCCTTTGGTTTGAAGTGTTTCTAAATTCGAAGCAAACAGGGATAATACAGGTGAAACTCGGAAAATTAGGATACTATATCGTGCAAATGTTCATTCAGTTCAGTAATGCAACTTAAAAGGCGAAACAAATATATGAGATAGATTCATTACATGCAAAGCGAGATAGTTTAAGCCTTACTTTGTTATAATATTGATGCTTATGGCTTACAGCTTATGAAAACCACAACCCCAACAATCTCATGTACCCCATGACCATCACATAATCTCATGTACGCTGTACGCCATGATCATCACAATTATAACGAATTAAGGCATGACATATCTCACTTTGCATGTAGTGAGTCTATCTCATATATTTGTTCCACCTTGTAAGTGAAATGAATGAATATTTGCATGATATTCTAATTTTCCGAGTTTCACCTGTATATGTTCTTCCCTGAGATTTTAAGACCACAAGCTGAAACCTAAGATAAGGCCATGTGACGTCACCTGAGTTGATCTTTGTGACATCAAAGGACAGGCCCTCCAATAACCACTGTGAAATGGTATTGAAGCCTAATAATGTGATGTTGATGAATTTAAAAGGCAATGTTTGAATTCTAGCAGCAGCAGTAGGTATAAAGCATGCAAGATAATGGAAAAAGACAAGGGTGCATCTGAGCTTGTATAAATGGTATGTCCAAAAGCTATGAGAATGAATCCTAAAACCTAGGGTCCACAGGTTGGCAGCATTTCATTCTCTAAATTTTTAGGTCCACAGACAGAGCCCTCAAAAGCATACCCCAAGCCCTAAAAGCCAACAACCCTATTGGTAAGCATTTGTTCAAAAGTAAATTGTACATATGGGACCTTGCCTTGGTCTGTGCTGCAATGATAAAGTAGTGGGTTCTCTCCCCAATAGCCCTGATAATAATGGGAGTGCCTCCAATTTATAAATAGTTAGAGAAGGCCTAAGCTGCCTGGATAGTTCATGGCTTAGGTATCTGGCTGCAAAGTCAAAGTTTGATTCCCCATTGTAAAGGTAAAGGTTTCCCTTGCTCGAAAGCCAGTCGTATCCGACTCTAGGGTGCAGTGCTCATCTCTGTTTCTAAGCCGAAGAGCCAGCGTTGTCTGCTTCTGCAGACATTTCCGTGGTCATGTGTCAGGCATGACTAGACACCGGAGCACAAGGAACGCTGTTACCTTCCCACCGAAGTGGTCCCTATTTATCTACTTGCAATTTCTTGCTTTCGAACTGCTAGGTTGGCAGGAGAAAAGAACCAGCATATGTAGTCATAGACAAGCTGCAACAGTCTCAAGATGTTACAAGAAGAAGGGAATGATAAATCACATCTATGTAATCACTATCTAGAATACCTTAGAAAGGGTTGCCATGAGTCAGAACTGACCTGACAGTATGCACTAAATTCAGAGAGAGGACACAGCCCAGACTGTAGCAAGGAGCAAAGAGATAAGGGCTTTTACTCTCAAAACCATTCACACAATTATAAAGTAGTGTCACAGCTGGCCTTGACTGATGCATGGTGAGTGCTGCCTCTCTGGAAGCACCTAACAAAATTCTGCTCCTTGGCAAATAGCTTCTGAAGTATGAAATAGCAAAAGAAAGGGCAAACAGTACCATAAGAAGCATTTAAGCAGATAATCCTTCAGGGTCAGAAGGAGAAAGAGCAATAAAGATAAAAACTTCAAGCTGGGTGTGTGTGTGTGGAAGAGATTACCTATGGGAAATTCTTTTTATCAAGTACAGAAACGACCTAAATAATTACAGCACCAGGAAGGCTTCCAATCCTATAGAGAATACTCAATGAAATCTACTGAGAGGTAGTACAATTTATAGACTTTTGAACCTGCCATTGTACATTCGCTATGTGATCTTTCTTCCTCTATAATCCGCACAACAAAAGAAGACGAGGGAGATATTTGTATCAACTGTGCATCCCGTTGTGCCCTACCATCTTCACAATATCAATTGTGGGAGTTGCATGCAAGGGGAGAGGGGGAGAGAGAGAGAAAGAGAGGAGAAGGAATGTGGCATGGAAGATGATACCTTTCTATATAAAATAACATCTTGTTGCCTAAACAATAAGCTTACGTTTGCTCACAACAATAAGATAAACATTACTTCTCAGTCAAATGGGAAGGACGGAAGGAAAAAAGGGATGCTCCTTAAAATAATATAATCTGGAAATGCAAGCAAATACCAGTATGTCTAGGCTCCTATTCTTCCTGCGTTTTTGTAACATACAGATGATAAATCAATGCAACAAAGCAGGAGGGATGCTATTTCTTGAAGAATATGCTGCACAGTGACACAAAAACAAGGGCCGTTTTTTTGACAGTCTTTATTTTCCCCAAAGATGAACATATACGGTAAAAGCGCCCAAGGATACAAGATATCTGGTAGCTGTGAAAAAGATGCATTTATCATACTGAAGTTTCAAAAACCTTATCTGGATATATTCAAATTAACACATCCATTTTAAGCAACAAAGGAACCTGGCACATCGATCTGGCCAAATATTTTCCATTGCTATCCGCAGCCGTGTGATGCCCAGCCTGTTAAGAACTTATAGAAGGTCAAAACTTAGCTTATGTTTGCGCTTTTTACTAATCTAATGTATCATCCAGTCTTGCCTTCAGATTGTGTACAAAGACTACATAGGTTAGTAGTGGTGAACCTATGGCACCATGTGCCAGAGGGGGCACTCAGAGCCCTCTCTGCGGGCACATGTGCCATCGCCCCAGCACAGAAAATTCCGCTGCATGAAGCGGGCCCCACTGGGCAAGCCCTATTCCACCTTGGGCCACTGGCGCCAATGGCAGCGCCGCTTTCCCACTCACCTCTCTCCCTCCATCAATGGGGAGGCGAGAGGGGAGGCTTGCCACATGCCCCATAGGCTGAAATCCCACCCAGGAGGCAGCAGTGGTGGCAGGGATGAGAGAAGGTACAAGGTGAGCCAGGTAGCAGGCAAAGGGAGGGAGGGGCAGGTTTTGGGTTGCAGTTTGGGCAACTAAAAGGTTCACCATCACTAACATAGGGTTTTGCTTTTGGCTGAGCTTCAACAGTTGGGATGTTCAGAAGCAAAGTTCTGGACAACGTAAATTATCACAAGGGCTCATACAGGTAGAGTAGGAGTAGTAGCAGTAGTTCCTTCTCATGCTGTGGGGTGCCTGTCTCTGCCATTACAGCATATCAGGCAACGGGGCTCCTTGTTTCTTCAGCAATAAGGTTTTACGGGGCTGGGGTGCTAACCAGATGCCCAGAAATCCTCCTTTCTCATCTGGGCCTGGGGCCAGCAATGGTAGAGGAGGCCCAGTAGAATATCTTGTAGAGACATTTTAAAATATTTAAAGAGAAAATCTATGGTGACTTGTGAGGGGGGGGGGGGGAGGTGGCTAATTCTAAACCCATCCCCCCCATTCTTCTACACATCCCTTGGCCTGGGTACACAAGTCTTATAGTTTTTCTGGTGCTTGGTATACAAATATCATCTGCTTTATAAACTATATTCATTTGCTTTATAAATTATAGACTGACTATGAGTAGGTAACCTTGGCACAGCAGCTAACAATAATTAGGGGGAAAGGCTTTTAATTCTTCTTTTTCCATTTCTAGGCCAGAATGTAAACAGGGGCCAAACGGTAAAAAATCCAAGTGTGAGAAAAACCGTTTGAGGCACAAAATAATGTATAATCCAAAATTTAATGAGTAAAATAACCGTTGATTAAATAGACAAAAATCTCTTGTTGAATTCACAAGTTAGGTCTAACGTTCAAGTATTTCTCTTCAATTTTCATGCACAGTTGATGTAGGTAACTTGTAACTAAAATGTTCAAATTCTGACTCCCATGTAATTTAAATCAAGTCTCTTATTAATATCGCAAATGAGTTCAAACATTAAAGAAATTCACTTTCTATATTGATGCAAAATCCATGTCAGTAACTTGTAACAAAAATGTTCAACATTTTACTCCCGTGTAATATAAATAACTCAAAATCTGTTCCGGTAGACAATTTTCGATGATTTCTTCCTCAGGAACAATTTTTTAAATCTAAAATAAAGAGTATAATACATTATACTAAAAACTATCAATACTCATCATTAACAGACATGCATCATCCCACTGTTACGTAAACATTCTAAACCATAGCTTACCCTTTTTACCGCGTCCCTATGGCCTCTTCCGCAAACTCTTTGAGTGCCTGTGGATGTTACTAACTAACGGTGGACCCACGTTCAAATACATAACCTAATTGCTGTAGCGTAAATCAACTGTTGCTGCTTATCACATAGACCTGATCCTGCATAGAATATACATTGTACCCTGTTGACTGAAAACCTACAGAAAACATCCTAGATTGAACTCTTGATTAAGACCCGAAGGTGCCATGGTGTTCAAAGCATGTATGTAGTATGCCTCTCTTTTTAATAAAACCTTATCCAGGTCCAATCTGGTATATTGGGGAGTTCATTCTGCAATTCCTTTCACCTGACCTAGTGTGAGAAAGATTAGATGGTAACACAACACAATGAAAGAAGCACCACACCCAGTGGTGGGCTCCAAAAAATTTTACTACCACACTGTGGGCGTGGTATGCTGGGCGTGGCCAGGGGAAAAACTCTGTGTTGCACCTGAACTAGGACTACTTTATTGCAAAAAATGGGCGAGACCACCCAGAATTTCTGCTACCACATACCAATATTTCTGCTACCGGTTCTGACGAACTGGTGCTAACCTGCTGATGCCCACCACTGACCACACCACTTTACAGAAGAAGCATAAATACAATAAATAAAATAAAATGAGACCGCCACAGTTAAAACTCCATGTCCAATGTATACCAGCAGTTACTCTGAAAAAAATGCAAGAGAGGGTAATAAAATTAGCTGATACTCCAAAATGATTGTTTGTAACATTTACAAAAGACTACACACAGCTTTGGACCACACACCAACACACATCTGATGAATAGTTTCACTCTCAGCCATCAGCAGCTCAGTAAAGATTTTTTGCATCATTAAAGCTCTCTAAGTCTTAAGAGACCTTTTTTTCTGTGCATGTCACAGTCTATAACATTAAGTCAAAGCTTTCCACATTTCTAAAACATTTAGAATTTTTTTCTTAAGTCAACTAATGGATTCAGGGGAATCTCAGTAGAGTTTCTCTTCCGGTGTGTGCTAAAACAAATAACTGGGAGATGTTTCAGTAGCAAAATCATCTACACAACATTCCCCATTTCATATTTATTTATTTTAGGCTTGTTAAGGTTCACAATCACATCTATTTTACCACCGCTCTAAGCATACCCGTCAAGCGCAGCTCCTGGAAATATGGGAACTGCTCCGGCCTGGGTGCGCATGTGCCACAACAACTCATTTGCGCATGCACAGAACCCCTCTGCTCACGCAACTCATCTGCGCATGCGCAGAACCCTTTTGTGCACGCGCAGAGCCCATTTGCGATGGGTGCGCGTGCACAGTAACCCCTTTCCCTGCCGTTCAAATACAGGATGGCGGCGGGAAAGGGGAGGAACGAGTGGATAAATACGGGAAATCCTGGCCAATCTGGGATACTTGACAGGTATGGCTCTAGGCTTGGGTGGCACCAGACCTACAGTTAAGTCCTCCTCATTATATATCTTATCTTGTTCAAGCATCATTAACGTGCATACAAAAGCAGATTAATGAGCTTCATTAAATATGTAACACATTTAAAATTAATCCACTTTATGAACTAAAGTAGCAAAATGAAGTAATGAACAGCAAAGAGCCATCGAGAGATTTTCACTTTATACTTTGCATTTCCACTTTTTCAAGAGAAGCCAGAGAAACATTTTCATACATTTGTACTATCAGGCACTAGCTGGCAATGAAAAGTATTTATAACTTTTTTCATTTGTTCTCACTTGGTAATTTTGCAAATGTCACTCTAATGTATTCATAGTACTCTAGCTGTGTGCACTAAAAATCTTACATCATCATTCACTAGCACAGAATCTTGAGAAAAGCTACAAGTCCTAGTTAAATACAGAGAAAGGTTGTAACAGAAACATATGATAGCAGCAACTGCATTCTACAGAATTCAATGACAGGTGATTCATCACTTAGAATATTATTTTCTTTATCTATACATTTTCATGGAAACAAAACATAAGTAAAAACATGCTACTGAGAAAGGAGCAAGATGTTTTCTTCCAAAGAGATAAGTTTGCAAAAAAAAATGTTTATCCTTTATGTTGACAAAACCTTACATTGGGGTGGCCAAACTATGGTCCACGGCACCATTTCATGTGGCCTGCAGTCGCCCAAGCTGCCACAAAAGTGGATGCCCCCGCATATGCGCAAACGCACCCACACATGAACAAATGCTGCCATAAATGCACCCGTGGCTGTCGTAACGTGCTTAGGACAGGCATGGACACGTTTTACAGTGGGAAGAACCACATGACCAGGCCACTCAACCACGTGACCAGCCCGGGGCGCAAAAAGTTTGGGAACCCCTCCCTTACATGTTCATTCATTCTCAAAAAGCAATTCAGTTAATGTTATGAAAAAGGCTGGCATCTTTCCCCAAACGGAATGGTATGCATTTCTCTCCTACAACTGCCCCCATCCTACAGATTGGAATCCCTCCTGGAGTATATTTCTAAGGCTGCAAGCAGGAAAAGGCTAAGACCAAACTCTGCAAGCAGAAATATGCCTATACCAAATACACCTTCTCCAAGATATCTGAAGTTAAGATGGGCAGCTTCATGTGTCTCTATTAAAATTATATGAGGAATGAGCAGAATCCTATACCTTTACCAAGCTGTACAATGCTAAAGCAATCCAATATGTCCATTTGACTTTCCAGAAGTTATATTTCTAAACTGTGGGAGGAGGGAACCACTCACATACTTGTAGTTAAAATTGAAAACAAAATTTCAAAACAGTGAATAAAAAAGTTCCAAGATTTAGGTTATAATCAGTTTGGAGAACACAGGATTATTTCTAATTTCTTTTAAATAACATTTATTTTAGGTTAAAGCCTAACTACACCAAAACAAACCATCATCAGTTAAGACATATGGGCCAGATATGGATTCTGGGAGTCGCATTCTAAAACAAACAAACTTTTTGAAGTTCTGCCTACAGAAAGGAGAAACAAAGTTGTATTCTAAAAGGATGCAAAAGTAGTAATGCTTAAACACCATACCGAATTCAACAGCAAACAAAGTGGAGTTTTAAGAATAAAATTCAAGTTCTTCTTGGGTGGCTGCTTATTTAGAATGAGAGGCCAAGCATAAGGGTGCCGCATATCAGAGAACGGAGCATTTATGTGGAAATAATCTGTACTACTTTGCCACTGTACAATTCAAACAATGCTGGTATTTTTGCTTCCTCCAAAAATCAGATACAGTGATACCTCATACAACATCCAAACTTGGTTCCACAAGTTTGGACTTTATACGGATTTGGACTTTGTATGAGGCATGCAAAATCCTAGCTGCGATGCCTCATACAACGTCCAAATCCTTGCCGCCATGCCTCATACAACGTCATTTCCACAGAGATACATTGTACTGTAACAGCACAGACTTCAGGGCAAAGTCAAGGAAACAGACAGGAAACTGACAGAACTTTAAGAAATCATTGTCTAAAGGCTAAAAACATGTCAAACAACCCTGATTGTCCAAGAACCTGAAGAATGCTGCAAAAATCCCAGGAATACTTCTAAAAATTCTGACAAAAAAATTCAAAAAAATCCAAAATCGTGCTCAAACCACTCCTAAACACTCTTTGCCTCATGCAAAACCCACAAGAGCAATGCATGCATTTTATACTGCCCAGGCACAATGCAACCTGGGAAAACCCCAATGCCTCATACAAAGTCACACGACTTTGTATGAGGCAACTTTTTTCAAGGAATTAGGCAATGTTGTATGAATCCGATGTTGTATGAAGCGGACTTTGTATGAGGTATTACTGTATTACAAAAAGAATATTACAAGTAATCTAACGTACAGTATAACAATTTTAACAACTAGGAAGGTATTCCCCTCAAAAATGGATGAGTTAAACAGTATTAGTTTGTAATAAAATGTTTTAGCTACTAGGGAGATATTCCCCTTAAAATGGATGAATTTAACAGTATTAGTCTGTAATAAAACAAAGAGAAACAGTCTGCAATCAATAATTTAATGTTATGCCTATGGCTCATCCATTAAAAGAAAACAAACAAAACAAAACAGACGCTATTTACAAACATGCAAAATCCACAAGGATGTCACATACAGAAATAAATGTGTATCCCCATTACCACTGTGCCGTATTTCTAACATGACTAGTAGACCACTTTACCAATTGCGTTCTGCTAGAGGAGTAGTAGAGGGCACAGAGGCAGGGTGGGCAGGAAATAAAAGAAAGAGGAGGAAGATGAGAGACAGATACCAGGAGAAGGAACAACAGGAGAGTTAGAGATGAAGTAGGAAGATGCCCTTGAGCCAGTAGAAGTGGGGGACTGCTCTGCCAACTAGGAAATGGTCCAGTCAGAAGCCAGTTGGGGTGGGTGGGTGGAAGTATACCTGGAAGACCCACCCTTGTACAAAGGAGTAGGTGGGATTCCATCTTTTTAATGTTGTACACCAGCCAGAGTGAGAAAAACCACCCAAATGGGCAGTACAGTACAGTATATGAATTGAATGAATGAATCTCCCTACCAACAGAAGGCTAGGTGGCTTGAACAGACAAAACCACAGATAAGCCATCTTATTGGGGGAGGAGGAAAGGTTCAAGAGATGACAGCAGAACTGTGTAAGACATGGCAGAGCACGGCAAGCCTGGGAGACAGCCGGCAGAAACACAATGTGCATAACCTATGAGAAGTCACCCTAAAACAGGAGTTCTCAACCTTTTTAAGCTGGAGGCTGGGTCACACTCCCTCAGACAGCTTTGGGGGCCGGACAGCCATTTTGCCCTTCCTTCACCACATGGGACTTCTGGGTGTGGTGGAGGCGGTGGGGGGGGGGCACATGAAATGGTGCCATGGGCCACATCCAGCCCATGGACCACAGGATGAGAATATCTGCCCTAAAATATCACAGTGTAGTGCCTGTTGCTCATATTGACATACAGTAAAACTCCGGCTTATGACTGCCTTGGTCTATGTTTGCCGTGGTTTACGATGGCAAATCTATAGAAAATGACATCCCGGTGTACAAAATTTTTTTCGCCTTATGACCAACCGCAGCCATTTTGGACTCTGGGCGACCTTGCCTTGCACATGCACAGCGCCTCTTCCGGACCCTTCGCTAAAACATGGGATTCTTTTAAATCTGGCGCTTTTAGCAAGGGCTCCACAAGAAGCACCGTGAACGCACAAGGCAAGGTCTCGCCATTGCAACCACCTTTCCCTCCCTTCGTAGTACAGATCCAGGCACAGAAGGGGACGAAAGGCAGTCGCAATGGGGATACCTTGCCTTTGCGTGTTCATGGCACTTTTTGCGGAGCCCCCGCTAAAAGCACCAGATTTAAAAAATGTCCCACGCTTTAGTGATGGCTCCAGAAGAGGTGCTGTGCACATGCAAGTCAAGGTCTCCTCATTGCAACCGCCTTTCCCCCTTCTGTGCCTGGATCGGTGCTGCGGAGGGAAAGGTGGCTGCAATGGGGAAACCTTGCCTTGCGCGTGTACTGCGCCTCTTTCTGGAGCTGGCACTAAAGCGTGGGATGTATTTTAAATCTGGTGCTTTTAGCAGGGGCTCCGGAAGAAGCACTGTGCACGCGCAAGGCAAGGTCGCCCTATTGCAATTGCCTTTCCCTCCCTTCACAGCACCGATCCAAGCACAGAAGGGAGGTTGAGGTGAGTGGTTCACTTCACCTGGTTGCGGGGCACCCTGGACGTGGCCGGCCCCAGCAGCCGGACAACCTGCTCCTGCTCGTTGCCCGATGCCAACTCTGAGGAAGAAGCACCAGAGTTAGGTACCTTAGCTCCCTCGTTTATATTCCTCTTTACTGCGTGTCCCACTTTTTTGGTGTTTATTTCTTAGGGAGTTCAGGAACATTTTTTTTAAAAAAATGTGCTTCAGGTTACGATTTATCTGGTTTATGATGAAGGCTGTCGGAAAAGACCACAATCATAAACCAGGGTTTTACTGTACTTGTATTTATTAGGAATCAAAGCTTGGAAAAGGTTTTTTTCTACTTCAGATCCCAGAGTTCTACATGGTCATAGTGTAGGGTTCTGTATTTTTCCAAGTCATTTTCCCAAGCATTCTTGGGCATTTCATTTTGTACTACAATGTAGCCTACAGTAGTAAAAGAAAACAGCAGCTGTAGGATATGAGTTGTAGACAGGATTTATACTGAAGAAAATGTTAAGTAAAATACAGTGTATGGGAAAGTATTTTTATGGGGGGAACCCTTTCACATCTAGAGCTTTAATACAGGGGTGCCCAAAACTATGGCCTGTGGGTCGGATCCGGTCTATGGCGCCTAATAATCCAGCCCGCATCACTCTCAGAAGCAAAAAAAACGTCTGCACATGCGCAAAACACTGCCATAAAGCACCCACGGCTGTCATAAACACATTTATGACAGCTGCGGGTGCATTTACGGCAGTGTTTTGTGCATGCTCGGGCGCGGTTTACTTCTGCTTCTGGTGGGAGGAACCATGTGACCGGCCCGCTCAACCATGTGACCAACCCGCAGTCCGAAACGTTTGGCCACCCCTGCTTTAATGCATGCACTAAACTAGCTGTTTCAAATCAAAGCTGACAATAAAAACTATGAACTGAAAGAAATATACTGTAGTAACAGAAAGAAAAACACAACTATTAATGCAAATGGTTTGCACAACAAGCAAACAGTATATAAATCAAGCTGTCCAGCTTTAGACTGCTGTAACATAACAACCCTACTTCTTCCTACTTTCAGGAACAAATATGGTTTAGACTTGAACATACAAAATGCTGCTTTCATGTTAACATAAAAAAAAGCAGTATTGCTATGTTATTCTGAAATCTCAGATACTCCTGAAAAATACTTGTTTTTATCATGTTAAAAGCACACAAAGGTGTTTTCTGGGTTGAAAGGATTTTTGCTGGAGGAACTCAAACCCCAAAATGCACCACTGCAGTTATTAGTAAAATGAGAACACAACCATATACTAATTATTCAGATGATCAAAAGATGACATTTTGCAATACTGAGAGGAAGCATCATTATAAAATTCAGATTTTCAATTATCTAACTGTGTCAATGTTATTTGTTACTGCTGTTATGCTACTGCTCCACAAATTTATGTTATGCTACTGCTCCACAAATTCTGGGTTGTGAGGCCCTGCTTCTGCGTCTGGGCTCTAAGGGTCAGTTGGGAGTCTTACTCCTGTACCTGCCCCCTTGCAGGGTAAGAGACTCCCTGCCCCCTTGCAGGGTAAGAGACTCCCTGCCTGATCTCCTCGAGGCCATCTCAGCGTTGGCGTTGGAGTTCCCTAGACTGATGGTTCTGGGGGACTTCAATTTACCCTCGCTGGGGACTGGCTCCGGGGTGGCTCAGGAGTTCATGGCTTCCATGGCAGATATGGACCTGACTCAGGTAATTCAGGGCCCGACCAGGGGCAGTGGCCACACACCAGATTTAATCTTTTTGTCGGAGCGGTGGCAGAGTGATCTGAGATTACGGAAATTAGACATAACACCTGTGCCATGGTCAGATCACTATTTGGTGGCTCTAGACTTCCTGGGTGCATCGCTTCACCGTAGGGAGGCAGGGCCTATTAGAATGGCCCGCCCCCGGCAACTGATGGATCCTGATGGATTCCAGAGGGAACTGGGGGATTTCCCTCTGGATCGGCAACACGATTCGCCCGAGGCACTGGTCGACCTGTGGAACAGGATGACAACAGCGGCCTTGGATGAAATCGCACCACTACGGCCTCTCAGAACTCATCGAGCTAGGTCATTGCCATGGTTCACAGATGAACTGCGGGAGCTCAAACGGGCAAAGAGACGCCAAGAGCGCCGCTGGGTGAAGACCCAGAGAGACTCCGATTGGACACTAGCTAGAGCCGCTATTAGGGCCTATCTAGTGGCGATGGAGGTGGTGAGGCGACAATACTTCACCACCCTTATCGCCTCCGCTGATAATCGCCCAGCCACCCTGTTCTGGGTTACCGGGTCTCTCCTTGGCAGGGGGACCCCGGTGCCTGGTTGGCAGGGGTCGGCTGAGGACTTTGCTGACCATCTAGTGGAGAAAATCGATCGGATTCGCTCTGGGTTTAATCCTGGCGTGGATGGGGAGGGTCCGGAGGGAGTCGGAGCACAGTCTTGCCATGCCATCTGGGACCGGTTTGATCCAGTTGCCCCTGATGAAGTGGACAGGCTCCTTGCAGCTGTGCGTGCCACTACCTGCCCATTGGACCCCTGTCCCACCTGGTTGGTGAAAACCTCCAAGGCAGTGACAGGTGGCTGGGTTGGGGCTGTGATCAATGCATCATTGCGGGAGGGGGTGTTTCCTGCACCTTTAAAACATGCTTTGGTGCGCCCCCTCCTGAAGAAACCTTCCCTCGACCCAGCTGTCCTAACTAACTATAGGCCTGTCTCAAACCTCCCCTTTTTAGGGAAGGCGTTGGAGAAGGCAGTGGCGTGTCGGCTGCAGGGGGTACTGGATGAAGCGGATTATCTGGACCCTTTTCAGTCAGGATTCAGGCCTGGATATGGTACCGAGACGGCATTGGTCGCACTGATGGATGATCTCTGGCGGGAGCGGGACGGTGGTCATCCATCCATCCTAGCTCTTCTTGACCTCTCAGCGGCTTTCGATACCGTTGACCACGGTATCCTTCTGGAACGGCTCCGAGGTTTGGGAATCCAGGGTACTGTGTGGTCCTGGTTTTCCTCATTTCTGAGGGGTCGGTCCCAGTCGGTGTGGTTGGAGGATGAGAGGTCCAGCCCTAGGCCCCTCAAATGGGGGGTTCCTCAGGGCTCGGTGCTCTCTCCTCTACTATTTAACATCTACATGAAACTGCTGGGTGAGATCATTCGTTCCCATGGGGTGCGGTACCATCAGTACGCGGATGACACTCAGTTGTACATCTCGGCCCATGGGGACCCCAGTGATGCCGTCAAAGTCCTTTCCAGATGCCTGGTAGCTGTGGGGGTCTGGATGGGGGCTAACGGGCTACAACTGAATCCCAGCAAGACTGAGTGGCTATGGATAGGGGGTCCTGCGTTAATCCGGGAGCTACCATCGTTGGTTCTGGATGGGGCTATTTTGCCCCAGACAGACCTGGTGCGCAACTTGGGGGTCCTCCTGGATTCGCGGCTACTGCTAGAAGAACAGGTGGCGGCTGTGACCAGGAGGGCCTTCGCCCAACTTCGGGTGATCCGCCAGTTGCGCCCACTCCTGGACCGGGACTCCTTGCTCACGGTCACCCATGCTCTGGTTACCTCCAGACTAGACTATTGCAATGCGCTCTACATGGGGCTGCCCTTGACGACCATTCGGAGGCTGCAGCTGGTCCAGAATGCGGCTGCTCGGGTGGTGATGGGGTGTGGGCGTTATGCTCATGCTTTGCCACTGCTCCGGGAGCTGCACTGGTTGCCAGTATGTCTCCGGGTGCAATTCAAGGTGCTGGTTTTGACCTTTAAAGCCCTATATGGTAGTGGGCCAGGTTACCTTAGAGACCGCATCGCCCTGAGGACGTCTGTCCGTCCAACCAGAGCGGACCGGAGGGGCTCTCTAATTGTTCCATCAGCCAGAGGGGCTCGCCTCTCTGGCACAAGGAGGAGAGCCTTCTCCGTGTCTGCACCGGCCCTCTGGAACCTCCTGCCAACAGAATTACGTCTTCGGACGGAGTTGCTGCCTTTCAGAAGGGATCTTAAAACCTGGCTGGCGGGTCAAGTGTGGGGTGCAGGTGGAAGGGTAACCACCATGGGGTGGTTGGTGTAGAGGAACTCTTCCCCATGGTGCCTTTCGATCCTGCAGCCCCTGCTTTTTAGGGGGTGGGTAGTCTTAATTTGTTTTTACTGTTTTAACTGTTTTTAGGATTGTGATTATATATTTGAAATGTTGTATTTATTATTGTATTTGTGAATATTGTATTTACATTTGTAAACTCCTTGGGTTGCCCTGGGGTTACGTTTATGTTGTTAGCCGCCCGGAGTCGGCCTTGTGTTGAGTGGGTGGGATATAAATTGAATAAATAAATAAATAAATAAATAATAAATTTTCTTAGTTAACTGCTTTTTATAGATAAATTAAAGTTTTTGAAATGTTTCTCATGTGTATAACCGTCTCATCTGTAATGTAAAGAAATCTCTACTGTAGGCAGAACATAAAAATAAAATTTGGTAAAATCTGTCCAATTTAGTTTGCAATGAAGAAAAATGTGAATACTGTATAGTTTTACTGTAGCATCTTTTATCTGCAGGAAGCACAGCGAAAGCAAGGGTCTCCAACCACTGTGGGCTGTCCTGAACCGGGTCACAGGTCTGGTGGCGCTGGGAGCCCCGGTGGCAGCCTTCTGTCCTCGGCATGTTCCAGGCTGCGGGTGCACGGGCTTCAGACACAGAGGATGGGATGGTGGCAGGGCCCCTCCTCCACATTATTATTATTATATTTATTATTATTATTATTATTATTATTATTATTATTATTATTATTATTATTATTATTATTATTATTATTATTATTATTATTATTATTATTATGTTTATTTCTATACCGCCTTTCTTCCCCAACAGGCAACTCAAGGCGGTTCACAACAGTAAAATAAACACTAGAAAAAATACAGCATTACAATATCAGAACAAATAGCAATAACAATACAATAATCAGCAAAATAAAAGATAAATACATACAAAATAATACAATCAAATCCATATAATCAATAACATAGTAACAATAAATAAGATCCCCAGAGATACAATGTACAACAGATCATAAGCCCATAGAGCGCGATACAAAGTGTCTTGACTCACAGACCACAGCCCTAACATAAGACAAAGTATACTTCCCCGGGCGAAGGAGTGGCTCTGGGAGAAGGCGAAGAAGTCCAGCTTTTTCGTATCAGCCTGAGGCAGGACCCAGGAGCATGAAGAAAAGAAAAGGCGCTCTCCCCCCTCCCACCCACCCCGCAGCAGCAACAGTCCTCGAGTGGCGACGGTCTTCGGCTCATCCTGGTAGCCCACAGCCCTTTATCCTCCCCACAGATGGCCTGGGAAGGAAGGGCAGGGCTCCCCACAGCTGTGGGAGCAGTCCTCAGGTGGCAGCAGGTCTTCGGCTCAGCCTGGTAGCCCACAGCCCTTTATTCTCCCCACAGATGGACTGGGAAGAAGGGCGGGGCTCCCCACAGCTGTGGGAGCAGTCCTCAGGCAGCAGCAGGTCTTCGGCTCAGCCTGGTAGCCCACATTGCTTAACTGCAACGGGGCTTCCCCTACGTGTATGCAGTGTGCACTTTGTCATATTTTGTTGTGTGCTTGCCTCCACTTGCTGGTCTGTGGAAAGGTTGTTTGGCATGAAGCTGGTCCGTGGTGCAGGAAAGGTTGGGGACCCCCCTCAGCTAAAGGAGACTTACTTTAATAAGCAGAAAACAAGGGAAATTACATCCTCTCTCTCTGTTAGTGCCTCGGTGCCCCAGTCAACAGTGCTGTTACCAAGTCTTCTTATAAAAAAGAAATGACATTGTGAAGTTCCAGTCCTCCTGTTACTTTACCACTATGCCACACCACTGCATTAACACCAGTACTTCTACGCACATTTTTCTGCATTGGTACATCTGCATCACCACCCAGAGTAACAATTTAGTTAGATGAGTGGGATATAAATTGAATCAATCAATCAATCACACTGCCTGAAACTGAAACGAATGGATCTGCTGTACAAAGAAAGAAGCCTAGCAGTGGAAGAAAAAACTATGGATGGGTATAGATTCACATTGATTTAATATGTTTAATATGTTAATGAAATGTTAATATTTCAGCACACACACAAATTAGCTGTGTTGACATTTACATGTTGTCCAAAGTCCTGTTATTTATAAATACAACTAGAACAGACCAGTGATGTGCTGCTCTAGGTTCCCACCTGATCCCGGGAACCGGTAGCGGAAATTCCCCCAGGCCAAGCCCACTTGGTGGCTATGCCCACCTCCATAGCCCAGGCCATGGTGTGGCTGGTCAAGTGGGCATGGCCCACAGTTAGCCACGCCCACAGAGTTAGCCATGCCCAGGGTGTGGGTGGTAAAAATTTGCAGCTCATCACTGGAATAGACCCATTGAATTAATGAGTCAACTCCTCCATAAGTTCCATTAATTCAAATGCCAGAGTAAGCTGCAGTTAGAGTAAGCACACCAAATTCCCACTGATTTAATGGGCCTACTCCAGAACAATTTATACAATACTAAGCAAAAGATTTTGGTCAATTAAGAAGAGTGAAAAACATAGGTTAAAAAAGGTAATATGACACTGAAGCTCTCTAACATCTATTCATAGGGCTATTTTTGGCATCAAAAGGGATACTGACTTCAGAAATAATTCCTAAGAGTGTTTTCAGTTCCTTTTAATAACAGCAGATCAAAATGAGGTAAGAGAAACCAACTCAACATAAAAGCAGAAATTCATATTAAGATTTTTTTAAAATTAATTGTCTAAATTGTGTCTGTGACCCTATTAATGAACACACACACACACACACACACACACACACACACACACACACACACACACACACACACACACACACACACACACACATTTTTTCAGTCTCTCAATATTAGCTGACCCACGGGGAAAACATCCACTGCTCGCCACTGCGATGTCACGGGAGCAAGGGGCCCAGAGAAAACAACCCCACCTGGGGGTGAGGACACAAGGATAAGTAGCTGATGTGAAAAATGTAGCTGAATTAATATAGCAACTGACATAGAGACTTTACACTGACTTAATATAGCAATTAACATAGAGACTGTGTTTTAAAGTGTGATAATATGCAGGATAATATGTTGTCTTAAAATTTTTTAAAATTTTTAAAAACTGTGATAAAATGTATGAGGAAAGAAAAATGGCGCAGACACCGGCAACCACGCCATAAATCTTGCCAAGAGAACCCTATGGACCAAAACAAAAGGCAAAACAAAAGGGCAGGCTAGGTGATACAGGATGCTTAACACCACAGAGTGGAGGAAGGGGAGGGACAGGAAGGAGGGAGGAGGAATGCAATGTTGTAAGGAGCAATACTGCATAGGGACATGGAATGTGAGATCAATGAACCAAGGTAAACTAGAAGTGGTAAAAAATGAGATGGAAAGAATAAGCATTGACATCTTGGGCATCAGTGAGCTCAAATGGACAGGGATGGGCGAATTCAGCTCTGGAAACCATCACATCTACTACTGTGGACAAGAAAACCTTAGAAGACATGGAGTAGCCATAATTGTCAATAAAAGAGTGAGAAGAGCAGTAATGGGATACAACCTCAAAAATGACAGAATGATGTCAGTAAGATTTCAGGGCAAACCCTTCAATGTTACTGTGATCCAAATATACGCACCAACCACGGGTGCAGATGAAGCCACAGTGGACCAGTTTTATGAGGACTTACAACACCTCATAGAACAAACACCAAGAAATGATGTCCAAATTATTTTAGGAGACTGGAATGCCAAAGTAGGCAATCAAAAAGTGGAGGGAATAACAGGCAAGTTCGGTCTTGGAACACAGAATGAAGTAGGGCAAAGATTGATAGAGTTCTGCCAAGAGAACGCACTGGTCATAGCAAACACCCTCTTCCAGCAACACAAGAGGCGACTCTACACATGGACATCACCAGATGGCCAACACCGAAACCAGATTGATTACATACTCTGCAGTCAAAGATGGAGAACCTCCATACAGTCAGCAAAAACAAGACCTGGAGCAGACTGTGGCTCAGATCACAACCTACTGATTGCAAAATTCAGGCTTAGACTAAAGAAAATAGGGAAAACAAAGAGACCAGACAGATATCACCTAGATAGCATCCCTAAAGAATACACGGTGGAGGTGATGAACAGATTCAATGGCTTAGACTCAATAGAGAGAGTGCCAGAAGAATTATGGACAGAGATGAGGGACATCATGCAGGAAGCAGCAAAGAAAACCATACCAAAAGAAAAGAAGAGCAAGAAAGCAAAGTGGTTGTCTGATGAGGCTCTTAAAATAGCAGAGGAAAGAAGGAATGCAAAAGTCAAAGGAGAAAGGAAAAAATACAATCTTTTGAACACAGAATTTCAAAGAAAAGCAAGGAGAGATAAGGAAAACTACCTAAAAGAACAGTGCAGAGAAATGGAGGAAAACAACAAAAGAGGCAGAACCAGAGACCTTTTCAAAAAAGTCCAGGAAATCAAGGGAACATTTAAAGCAAAAATGAACATGATAAGGGACAAAGACGGAAAGGAGCTAGCTGATGCAGAAGAGATTAAGAAAAGATGGAAAGAGTACACAGAGGAACTCTACAAAAAGGAACTCAACACTCCTGATAGTCACAATGATGAAGAATTTGAACCTGAGCCAGACATCCTGGAGAGTGAAGTCAGAAAGGCCCTAAAGAGCACTGCAAACAACAAAGCTAGTGGAGATGATGGTATCCCAGTTGAATTTTTCAAAGCTCTAAAAGATGATGGCATCAAATTACTGCATTCAATATGCTAGCAGATTTGGAAAACAAAACAGTGGCCACAGGACTGGAAAAGATCAGTATATGTTCCAATCCCAAAAAAGGGCAATGCCAAAGAATGCTCAAATTATCGAACAATTGCGCTCATCCCACACGCCAGCAAGGTGATGCTCAAGATAATACAGGATAGACTTCAGCAGCATGTGGAAAGAGAATTACCAGAGGTGCAGGCTGGTTTCAGAAGAGGCAGGGGGACTAGAGACCACATTGCCAACATACGTTGGATCATGGAGAAAACAAAGGAATACCAGAAACAAGTATACTTTTGCTTTATTGACTACACTAAGGCATTTGATTGTGTGGATCACAACAAGATGTGGCAAGTGATTAAAGAGATGGGAATACCAGAGCATCTCATATGCCTCCTGAGAAATCTGTACAGGAACCAAGAAGCAACAGTTAGGACAGAACACGGAATGACAGAGTGGTTTGGAATAGGAAAAGGAGTAAGACAAGGCTGCATTTTGTCACCCTGCTTATTCAACTTATACACAGAGCACATCATGCGCAACGCAGGGATGGAGGAATCACAATATGGGATCAAAATTGCTGGGAGAAACATCAACAATCTGAGATATGCAGACGACACCACCCTAATGGCAGAAAGTGAGGAAGACCTAAAGAATCTCTTGATCGGTTTGAAGGAAGAGAGTGCAAAAGCTGGCTTGAGACTCAATATCAAGAAAACCAAGATAATGGCATCAGGCCCGATCAGTTCCTGGAAAATAGATGGGGAAGAAGTAGAAGCAGTGACAGATTTTACGTTCTTAGGATCCAAGATCACTGCAGATGGGGATTGCAGCCATGAAATAAAAAGGCGACTGATTCTTGGGAGACAAGCCATGAGAAACCTGGTGAACATAGTGAAAAGCAGAGACATCACATTGCAAACAAAAATTAGAATAGTCAAAGCAATGGTATTCCCAGTGGTAATGTACGGATGTGAGAGCTGGACAATTAGGAAAGCTGAACGCAGAAGAATAGACGCCTTTGAAATGTGGTGCTGGAGAAGAGTTTTGAGGGTACCCTGGACAGCGAGGAGAACAAATAGGTCAATCTTGGAGGAAATCAACACTGACTGCTCATTGGAAGGTCAAATAGTAAAGATGAGGCTAAAGTACTTTGGGCATCAAATGAGAAGGGAGGATTCACTTGAGAAGGCCGTGATGTTGGGAAAGGTGGAGGGCAAAAGAAGAAGGGGGAGGCCAAGGATGAGATGGATAGATGGTGTTGTAGACACAGTGGGCACAGAACTGGGAGGACTGAGGGGGATGGTGGAGGACAGAGGTGCCTGGAGAGCGATGGTCCATGGGGTCGCAAAGGGTCGGAATCGACTGTGCGACTGAACAACAAAAACAAGTTTCAGATTCACAGGGCTCTACGTCAGGAAAAATAAAAAAATTCTATCACAAACATGAAGCAGCAAGGGATCACTGGCTGAAATTCAATAGCAAGTCAGACTACGGAAGATCCATTGAATCAAAGGAACTTACAGAAGATTTTACTCACCAAATCCTCAGGTTCGGTGGATTTACTCTAGTTACAACTTACTACTTATTTTCAACCAATAAGTTATTTTGAAAAAAAGTACTATTATTTTTTAATATATTTATTTGATTTTAACAATTCAACAAGCACTAGCAGCCTGGAGTGGTATAGTTCAGTGTATACAAAATAGGTAGATGTAGCAGGGTCATGAAACCCACGACTCAACCTAGATTTCCAATGTCTGTCCTACCTGCCTGAGTTCCTTCACTCTGAAGTCAAAGGAATCCTTAGAAGATACACAGCCAGGCTAAGCTAATTGACAAGTGGCAAGTGGATTTCTTTATGTAGAGCAGGGGTTCCCAACATTTTCCTGCCAGGGGACAGTTCCTGCCATCACACTCAGCTATGGGGGCCAGTGTTGGGAATTGTATGGTTTTTGCCACTTCATGCACAGCCTCTACCACTTCCCAGGGTGGCAGGAGGCTTTCTGGAGCATGCTCGATCCAGTTTGGTAATTTTCCGACACTCCTCTGCTGCACTTTGGCAGCTAGAGTGGGACCGTGAGCTACAGCAGAGGAGCGTCAGAAAATTACCAAACCGGTGCAAATATGATCCAAAAAGCCTGTCACCACCCTGGGAAGCGGCAGAGGCTGTGCACAAAGTGGCCAAAACTGCACAGTTTCCGCCGTAGTGGTAAGTGATTTTTTTTAACTTCTGGCAGTGGGGGGTGGGTCTAGAGGTGCCCGGGTGGCTACCACCAGCTGCATTAATGATAGGCGTGGGCTAGAATCTTACCTTATCAAAACCAAAATATTCAATAACCAATATTTATCCTGGCAGCCTGCAGCCTGAATGGTGAAGGGCTAGATTTAGTACAAGATTTCCCTTAATCAAATCCAGTTCCAAACACCAGAATGGAGCTTTTAAGTTTTATTAAAAAGAAAGAGAAGAAACACTAAAAAGTAGTTAAAACCTGGAGAAAGACTGAAAAATGTCCACCAAAATATACATAGATGGAAATACACAGCAAGTACATAAAAAAATAAAAAAAATCTATCTCTTAGCTTCTCTGCTTATGCTCATTAAAACCTCTCAATCCTATGGTTTCTATAGAACAGTGTATTTGGACCTCCATCATCTCCTTCAAGAGACAAAGAGTCCTTTCCTGGGAATCCCACTTTTGTAAAAAAAAATGTCCTGATTCTGGCTATTAACTGTCAGTGGTTTCCAATCTCCCTTAATGTTCTTCATCCAGGAAGACACAGGTTAAAACAATACTCAAATTCCTGAACTGCTGGCAGATAATCTCCAGCTAGTTCTCTGTTGTTATTATAAGTACCTTTCTTGAGCATTTAGAGTACTGTACATTTTTGCCTGGCCAACATGTTAAACATTTGATTTCTCAACAAGCACTGAATGAAAGCTATAGAATTATACTGGGTCCCTGAAACCAACTTTTAATGATAAAGTCAGTTTGCTAGCAGGCAGTACAGCCAGTGAGTAGTTAATAAGAGAAATACACAAAACATTTATATCAAATGCACATCAACACTTTATATACTATTCAATCCTTCCCAGATTAAAATCAAAGAAATTTTTTCACAGTATCTGTGACTCTTGAAGGAGTAGCAGAAAGAAAGAAAGAAAGAAAATGGATCAAACCCCAAGAAAGTCTAGCAGCTGGTCACACAGAGAACTGGATTGTTTGAATGTGATTTAATAGATTATCTTGGCAAAACCAAACTCTAAGAAAATGAAGTTTTCACACAGACATAGTTCTTTTGGAAGTGTGGAGAAGAACAGGCTATTTGAAACCTATGTCAGTATACAGTACTGGCAGACTTGTTGTCAGCCCATTATTGGACAAAAATTATCTAATATTTATGAACTATTGCAGAGCTCATGACACGAACAGAGAAAGAAAACTAACCGTTCAACAATAAAAATAGAAGTGTTTTAAAAAGTGCTAAAGTCTCGAAGTATCAGTTATATGAGTCACAAATTTTAAAAAAATCTCCATGTCATTAACTTTAGAGTCTTAATTGTATCACATTATTGGAAAGTCTCTACAGAAAATTCTACTTCAATTTAAGGACTACAAGAAAACATGAATTGTTTGGATCATTCACTCTCTAAACACATACAGACACAAAGAGAGGCTCTACTAGACTACTCCACACTACTCACATGCATTGCAAAAGGAAACCAACTCTAGAGACCCAAAGCACCTTTGATCGCAAAGATCTGCTCCCCATAACATGCTTCAAAATGCAGATAAAATTCTGGTTAATAGTGAGCGAGGTTTGATGCATTCCCATCATCTTTCTGGCATCTGTTTAGGAACCCAGATAGGAAGGGGTAGGAGAAAGCAAAGGTGCTAGCAGCTATCACTACTGGTTGCAGGAGAGTCCTGAATCTGGCGTTTGTGTCTGGGAACTCTGCCAACCGCGCATTTGCCTTGAATAGAAAGGAGACAAGGTGGATGCAGCCAGCTCCCTGGAGACTTAGGAGGACCAGAATAGGACAGCTTGTGGACAGAATAAGATTCACAGGCTTCCCTGGCTTACTAGAAACATCACAGAAATTGCACACAGGTAAATTGTCTTTTCCTGTGTAAGCCAAGTGAAGCCACCTTCTGATGACTGGACTTCATGGGAAAACTGAAACACTACACATTTTGACTACAATAATAGGTACTAATTTTTGAAGTGGTAATTGTGTTTGAATAACAGCCATTACAGTGATACCTCATACTTGGTTCCACAAGTTTGGACTTTATACAGATTTGGACTTTGTATGAGGCATGCAAAATCCTAGCCGCGATGCCTCATACAACGTCCAAATCCTTGCCGCACTGCATCATACAAAGTTGTTTCCATAGAAATACATTGTACTGTAACAGCACAGACTTCAGGGCAAAGTCAAGGAAACAGACAGGAAACTGACAGAACTTTAAGAAATCATTGTCTAAAGGCTAAAAACATTACAAAAACATGTCAAACAACCCTGATTGTCCAAGAACCTGAAGAATGCTGCAAAAATCCCAGGAATGCTTCTAAAAATTCTGATGGAAAAATTCAAAAAAATCCATAATTGCGCTCAAAACCACTCCTAAACACTCTTTGCCTCATGCAAAACCCACAAGAGCAATGCATGCATGTGTCCTGCCTTTTATACTGCCCAGGCACAATGCAACCTGGGAAAACCCCAATGCCTCATACAAAGTCACAAAGACTTTGTATGAGGCAACTTTTTTCGAGGAATTAGGTGATGTATGAATTCAAGGTTGTATGAAGCGGACTTTGTATGAGGTATTACTGTATTGTCAGTTGTAAAGAGCTACATTGTTACTTTTCTATTAGGCTGGCTAACCATTATAAACCTCTGTAAAGTAAAGGTCACCCTTGCTCAAAAGCCAGACACTTGTCTGATGAAGTGGACTTGATCCACAAAGGCTCACATTTAAATGCAGGAGTTAGTCTTTAAGGTGCCACCACTTTTTTGTTGTTTTGTTTTATTTACTCTCTAATAATAGGTACTTGTGACACAGAATGACTGTAACATCACCTATCTATATCAGGAGATCTCAACCTTTTAAAGCCAGGGGCCAGGTCACGCTCCCTCAGACAGCTTTGGGGGCCGGATGGCCATTTTGCCCTTCCTCCACCACATGGCTCTTCCTGTTGTGGTGGAGGCGGTGGAGGGCCACATGAAATGGTGCCATGGGCTGCATCCAGCCCTCAGGCCGCAGGTTGAGAAGCCCTAATCTAGACAATCAATATACAGTCAACACAACATTAATTTGTGCAAGATGGCTGGGACATCAAACTGCTATGCCTCAGCTTTTAAAAATTACTGCTTAAGACGAAAAACAAAATACTGTAAGTTTAAAAAAGATAAGAGACAAAAACATTGTGGCACCTTAATGATTAACTAATGATTAATGATTAATAAAAGCAGAGCGCAGAAGAATAGACGCCTTTGAAATGTGGTGTTAGAGGAGAGTCTTGAGAGTACCCTGGGCAGCGAAGAGAACAAATAGGTTGATTTTAGAAGAAATCAACCCTGACTGCTCTTTGGAAGGTCAAATAGTGAAGATAAAGCTAAAGTACTTTGGACATCAAATGAGAAGAGGATTCACTTGAGAAAGCTTTGATGCTGGGAAAGGATGAGAGCAAAAAAGAAGGGGGCGGAAGAAAATGAGATGGCTAGATATATTGTAGATGCAATGGGCAGAGTTGGGCAGGTTGAGGATGGTGGAGGATAGGGGTGCCTGGTGTACAATGGTCCATGGGGTCAGAATCAACTGTGCGACTGAACAACAAATGATTAACTGCTCTATTTTAATGTGAGCTTTCCTCTTTCAGGAAGTAAACCTGATCCACAAAAACATTAAAAATGGAGCAGTTAGTCTTTCTTCTTCTTCTTCCATATCCGAATATAGGTGACTAGCCATGAAGACTGTCCTGATAATATAATGTAGTGGCCTTCTGCATCGCAGCATGATATTCGTACCACTGATCCATTTGCTCAAGTCACTTTCTGGTCCTGAGCCCTTTTGGCACGCAAAGTCCTCATCGGCCAGTATTGATGAAGCTGCTGCCCTTCAGCAAGACAGATTCAAGTGGGATTTAATGCACTTGGGGACAACCACTTGTCAGCAACTCCTGGACATGTGCCAATATTACTTCGACATTACCTGGCACTTAACTCCCTCCACCTCAGTTCTCTCCTAGTCCCCTCCTGGGCCTCCCAGACACCGGCAGCTCCAATTTGGGACTACTGAGACTCCGAGTCCTTTTCCATGGAGTTTTGGTCCAGCAAAATATTGCCTTTTTGCTGCAGCCTGGACGTTCCACTCTAAAAGTGATCCCCAGACAATGCCAAATGGAGAGGATGGTAGCAATGTGGCCTCTCCCCCTGCTTAAGATGGCTTTACTCTACCCCCCCCCTTCAATAATCATACAAGGTATCAAAGGAATTGTGGTTTATTGTTCCCAAGGAATGTTAAAGATATATTGTTCATCTGTAGTTTTCACAATACAGATAATTATACAATAGATACAACACTATTCAAAAAGATTCAGGAAAATCAACACCTTGGTTTCCCCCATGAATTTAAAGAAATCTAACTCACTAAGTCAGTGGTGGCGAACCTATGGCACGCATGCCAGAGGTGGCACTCGGAGCCCTCTCTGTGGTCACCCACATGGTTGCCCCAGCACAGAGTTTGCCCCACCCCTCTGTCTAGCAGCCCAATGGGAGCACTTCCTCCCTCCCCCCAGCAGAGTTCACCATGCCCCCTCTGCCCAGCAGCCCAATGGGGGTGTTTCCTCCCTACCCTGTTGATATGTTGGCACTTTGCACTAAATAAGTGGGTTTTGGGTTGCAGTTTGGGCACTCGGTCTCTAAAAGGTTAGTCTTTAAGGTGCTACAATGTTTTTGTCTCTCCCCCGCCCCCCCCGCCCCCCGCCTTCTGTCCGATATGCTAGCACAGACTAACACAACTACTCCTTCAAGAGCTCTCTTGTTAAATGAAGTGACTTCTTTGATGAAAAGAAGAGAGCACAGATTGAACTAAAATTACAGACTAAAATTACAGTCAACTGCATCACATCTACTTGGACATTTTAGTTATGTTGATTTTCAGAGCAATCCTATGCCAAGAGGAAAGAGAACCCAGCAGAACCAGCTTCTCAGCTAGAAATTTTGCAGCTCACAGAAACATGACAGGGCTCTTTTTCCTAGCTGCCCTTGGTTTTGATTACAGTATTTTAATCTCCCTTCCTATTTAATCTATGGGAGGAAAATACCTCTGCAAGATCTAGGATGATGTAAGTGAAAAGAACTCTCTCATCAGGAGAACAAAGGGGGTTTTGACTGCTTAATCGAAGCACATCCACCAAGATTTGCCCTGAAATGACATGTTTTGAGTCCTACCATCGGCAGAAATATTGCCCATGGCATGGCGCTTGTATGCCAAGAGTGATTCCCAGTGATAGAGACACTTTCTACCCAAATAGACATACAAGGGGCTTACAGCTGCTTTGATTTTCAATCCATTGCAAATAATTCTTATTAACTCATGGGACCTATATACCTTTTGTGAAGCCATTTTTAAATAATGTAATTTCAATAAATGGGTATATAGATGTGTTGATTTAAGCATAATTATATGTCTTCTATGAGTGAGTTTATGTAGTGATCAAGTCCAGTTTTGCCCAGATGGCTCTAAACACATCATTCTACAGAACTGAAAGTTCCCTAGCATACTGCATTAATTTCATCTTTCTTTATTCTGAAGCAGTTTGCATTTTCCCTGCTACCACATTTTGAAAGGTGTAATTCATAACTTTATATTCCCCTCCCAGAATCCAGCAAGATTTTTAACAGTCTCTTGTTGCATGTAGAATTGGACACTGGAATTTTGGAAGAACTGAATAAAACTCATATACATTGAAATTCAATAGTTTATGCTACGAAACTGCACTCAATTAATATTCTTCATAAAGCGGATTAAAAGTACCTGTATGTTTGTGAATAATAAATGCAGAATCCAGCTAAACTGTGAGCCCCATCAGTTTTCAAATTAAATCAAAAGAAAACAAAACAAAACTAGTTTCTAATTCTTATAATTATTGAATTTTACCTGGAGCTGGGTTATAGATAAATAGTGAGGACTCTATAATCTTTTGTCAGAATGAGCTTCCCATCACCACTATTTTATTTCACGAGTTAAATATTTGTTGCAAATGGCTGGGTCAAGCCAAACTTACAATTCCAACCTATAAAAAGTCTACTGATTTACTTTCAGTGATAGCGATTAATTTACAAATACTGTATTTAATTTAAGAGGATTTTTTTTGTATAAAGTATGGTACATTAAAATTTATACTGCCGGACAGTACAGCCCTGCACTCCCATTTTCAGAGTCCCTATACAATTCTTTTGCATTTAGCTTCCAGCACAAAAATCAACAGCTGTACAGCATGTTTTCCAAACATATAGGGTACTATATGTATACATTCAGACACAACAAATTATCTCTAGTGAAGAAGTGGTCACAAGCCTTCTTCCTTGGTGCGACAGAGCTATGAAGGGGCTGGAAGCTTCCGTGTCCATTTATTATTAATGGGAGTTTACCAGGGTACCACAATCTTCAAAGAGGCTCTTTCTGTGAGGCCCGGTACCAGTCTTTATCTGCCTAGAGAAGGATCCTTCTTATAGTTCCACCTGTGACAATAACCAACTATGGAATTCTCTTACTTTTGGACATGCGTCAGGAATCTTCAGTAATTCTGTTCTGATGGTTACCTAAAAATGTATCTCTTTGTAATTATTTACAGATCCTTTTTTTGTTAGATGAGAAAAACTATGAATCTGTGATGACCTACCCCAGCGGGCAGGGTCGCCACATAGCGGCGCTACACAAAGAATCCTGGCAGCAGTCTATTCAAGGAGAATCTAAATAGAAAATCCAAAGAGCAGGGCAAGGTCTGGTTACAGGTAGTTCAAGCAAGTGTCTAGTCCAAAGGATGTCCGGTGGCATCATCAGGGTTGGCAGAGAAGTCAGTGTCACAGCAGGCAATCACAAGACGTATCCAAAGTCAAGCAGGGTGTCGGTGTTTGCACAGAGGAACTGTACCAACATTTGACTGGTGAAACATGCTTGCTTAAAAAGTTTCACAGCTAATGGCTGTCAGCTGGGAGCCTCCTCTGATAACGAGCTCTCGCTTTTTTACATCTCAGCTGCAGAACTTCTTGAAACCGTTCCTTGGCTGAGGGCTGATTGCTGTCAGAGTCAGACCTCTGATCTGACAGGTCATCTGCATGAGGAGTCAGAGTTGGGCCAGAAGTAGGCTGAGGTTCCTGGTTCAAGACATCCTCAGGTTCAGCTGCAGGCTGGGGAGGCAGAACTGGGCTGGGTATAGGAAGTGTCTCCTGATCCAGGTCGTCTTCAGAGTCTAATGAGGGCCGGATCACAACAGAATCTTTTGTTTAGTGAAAGTTTACACCAGAGGTTCCCAACCCATGGCCCCCGGGGCCAAAGTGCTGCTGATGCCAGAATTGCCCCTGACATCACTGAAAGTGCTGAAATCGCCACGTTTTTGCACTGAAACACTGAGAAAATGCAGCCTCAAAAATGTTCCTCTGAGATCAGGCGTTCAGGGTGGTATGGCCGTATGTTCCTCCTTTGCTCCCTCCTCCAAGGAAAGCAGCGGAGGTGGGAAAAATGCCCAGAAACATGGCATAAATGCATGTGCCGCTGCCAGGAAAAACCATGTGACCAGCCCCTCAGCTGATTGAGTGGGCGTGGCCAGGACCCTGGTAGGAAAAGGCTGGGAACCCCTGGTCTACACTGTATAATATTTTGCTGCTAGGTGGATTTCATTTTTAAAAAAACCCCAGTTTTCAAATGTTTTACATTTCTAATTTTAACTATAAACTAAGAGAACTATCCATAACAATTACAGGCAACAGGGATCAGTCTTTCTGGGTGTTAATTGGTGTGACCTGTACAGTGGTATCTCATACAACCGTTTTAATCTGTTCCATGGGGCTTGATGTTGTACGAAACAATTGCTATAGGATGCATGCAATTTTCCCTATGGGCTGCATTGTACAATGTAGTTTTTTTTTTTTTTTGCTAAGTGGTTTTTCCCACTGAAAAATTGTTGTACGATTTTTTCCATAGGGAAAATTGTTATGCGGGATGCCATTTCCCCCCAAAACCTAACTGTTATGCGATTTCATTGCTATACGGGGCGACTGTTGTATGAGGTTCTACTGTATTTACATTGTATTAACATGTACACATCAAACATTGAAATGAAAATTAATCTACAGAGTGCTCTGATATATCTGAATGGTAAGAAATTTATTTCAACAACATAAACTGACTTCAGAATATTCTGTTGACATATAAAAGAATTGCAGCAAACTACATAAATTTAAAATATATTGAACTGCAAAGCAATACACTTAAATACTAAACCAAAAGCAATTACATATTTGCATGAAGAAAACATAGAAATCTGATGTGTTAACCAGATAAACAAAGCAATAAGAACAATTAATTATTAATTAACAATTAACTATTAATGCTTAAAGGGAAAATATTTAAAACATGATAAAACCCAAATGGTTTATACTATGAACTCAAGTTCTCTACTCTGATTTCTACTTTGGAAAAAGAGCACAATGTATGAAGAAAAATAATACGGACTGTACATGTGTCGTAAAAGTAAGCATGATCATTTTCATCTACCACATGTACTCATGAAGGTTTTCCTAAACAAGGAAAGAACTGTTCTCTTTGTACAGAAAACAAAGAGCCCTTTAAGAAAGGCAGAGGACGGAAACTGAGCAAGATATAACCTCCATTAGCCTTGTCACCACTGACAGCATGATCTGGGTGACAAGGAAAAAAGGGGTGGAGGTGGAACATGTCAAGATGAAGTATCATGAAATTTCCTTAGCGATTACAAAGCAGTGCTAAGCCTTCAGGAATGTTATCATCCATACAAATGTTTTAAATTGGCTTATACCATCAAGCTATCAGCCATCTTACACATAGACTTTTATGTATCTATCTATATGTATGTATGTATTTTAAGAAATTATAACATATCCCTAGAGTCTCCCATCTAATGTGCTTACCAATTTAAAGGCAACACTCAACTGCGGAACATTATTTCTTTCAAGGCTCCCTGTTCAGAAGGACAAATGCAACAGTCATGACTAAGCAATCAGTACAGTAATCTTGCCCTTTTTTCAGAAGATAGTAATTTGTGTAAGTACATTTTTCATTATCATGTGCTTTATTTTCTCCAGCCCACATAAAATATGTGTAGTCACTGGGAGATTAAATGCAGTGAGCATATCAGGTTCTTTGAAATGCATGCTAATGTTCTTTTTGCCCTTGCCTCTTGGGGAAAAAGATGTAGAGAGACTTGCCAGTCTGCACCTGCAGAGGTAATAGACAGATGTGTTCTTTAGCCACATGGACTACTAGAGACAGACAATAGTCTGAAGGTAGTTAAATGTCAGTTAAAAAGAGGCATTGCTGCGCAAAGATAATCAAGCAACATTTCTCTCCTACCATACAAGATAGTTTGCCAGTTGTGTTGCTGGAGCACTGTGGTAAGAAACAAAGCAGTGTCTACTATTTACACCAAGGGTGGCCAACCTATGGCCCATGGCACCATTTCATGTGGCCCATGAGAACGACAATGACGTACCTGAAGCAGACACATTTATGACAGTCACGGACGCATTTTACGGAAGCATTTATGGCGGGGGGGAACCACGTGGCCGGCCTGCTCAGCTGTCCGGGGTGTGTGGTCAGGCCCACTGAGTAAAAAGGTTGGGAACCCCTGATTTACACTACGTAATGCCTAGAAGTCAAGAGCCTGGAACTCTTTGCTAGAGCTACTGGACATCTACAGATGTCAACAGAGGAGAATGCACTTCCTCTTTGCTTTGATTCTTTCAGCACCTCATCGTCTTATACTTTAAAACGTTTCATCTTTTGCATGCATATTTTCTTGGTCCCACTCACCAATATCTTAACTTCTCACAGTAGATTCCCAACTGCATGACAGTTACTTTACAATGTCTTTTTAAAAACTTGAACTCCAGTGTCATCCAATGCCCCAAAATGGAAGTGTGATGACAGAAGAAACAGAGGAGAAACAGGTAACACAATGGGAAAGAAGGTGCAAGTGAAATAACAGAAAATGGATGGGGAAGAGGTAGGATGGGAAAGATGGTCAGAAAAAATAAGGATGGAGGGGAAGAGAACAGGCAGCTAGAATTGAGGCTTGTGAGTTATTTGGAAATCAAACTCCTATTTTATAATTGACACCAATGGGAAAGTGGGTCAAGACTTAATGGCTTACTTTATGAATATTGTGGGGGGACTAATTAAGTTGTAAGTGTGAGTTGCTACTACATAAGGGAGAGAAAGATCTTTTCTGAACTCTAGGTAAATTTTCCTCTCAGGAATAAAACGTGAAGGCACAAGCATTACATGACACCCACAATGTGTCAGCAATCAAACATATACGATTAAAAAATACACATATACAGTAAAAACCCATTTTATGTAAAATGTCAGTTCCATAGCTTTTTACGTAATACGTTTTTTTATGTAAAATGCAGCATTCCCATAGGGATGCATTGAAAAATAAAAAAAAACAGTCCCAGCTGGACCAAAAATAATCCCAAAAAAATTAATAATAACCAGCACAAATTGAATGTAAATGGAGCAATCTCCCTACCTTTTCCATGCTGCTGCTTTCTCCTGAGCAGTTTGCCTGGCCATCGGGGGAACGGGACCCGCCGCCGCCGCCAGCACTGCTGCTGCTGCCACAGTCACCGCTGCTTCTACCGGGACTGGTAGAGTGCAGGGGGCATGTCCGCTCGGTTATGTTCTTCGTCCGAGGTTTCTCCACGGCGCGCTTTAGCTAGGACAGAGTGGTCTGATATGGTCTTTGTCTGATGTGCGTTCCCAGCTAAAGCGCGCTGTGGAGAAACCTCGGACGAAGAGTACAACCAAGAGGATATTCCCCCCGCACTCTACCAGTCTAGGTAGAAGAAGCGGGGCACTCTCCCAGTCCTGGTAGAAGCAGCGGGGACTTCGGAAAACATGGCAAAACTGCTGCAATCATCGCCCCTACCTCCACCGTGATGTCTTGCAACTTCCGGCAGTGGGGGCGGGTGGTGCGGGGCGGAATTTTTAAGTCAAAAGTGGCTGGGCCGCCATTTTAGACTTACAAGATGCAATGAAATTCTGGGGAAACCCCTTATGTAAAATGTTTTTTTTTTGCTACAAAAATCATTACATAAAATGATTTTTACGCAAATTGAAGTGTGCATAAATCAGGGTTTTACTGTACATTCACCCAATGCCACCCTGTTCTAACAGGAAATCTCATTCTCCTTGCATTCGGAGTACTATTCAGGACATTGTGACATAAATCAACCTAGATTTGTAAAGAAATATGTAGGAATTCATCTGGTTTCTGTCTTGCCTGTCTTCTGACACATTTTGTAAACAAAAGCCCCTTTGCTTGCGATTCTCCTTATCTCTCTTTCTTTGGGTTCTGACACTTCTGATTGGTTGTTTGGCCTTAGGTTTTGTCTCTGTTAGGTTTCGTTTATGGTATTCTCTGTCAGCCTGAGTTTCGTTTTCTGATATATACTCTGCCTGAATAAAGAAGTTAGTAGCATTTGACCAGCCAAGGACTGCAGAGTGCTTTCTCTCTGTCTCTCTGTTCCTCCCTACAAAAAGCCTAAGGAGGCAGGACTTCTTGGGACTGATTGTTATCTTAAAGATCTGAGGATATAACTGCTGCTAATGAGGCTGACTGAATAAAGAAGATATCTTTACATGAAGCAGAATCCCAGCAAGTGGCGCCCCGTCGTGAGGCCAATTGAATGAAATTCAAAGGAATGCTTTGAAAGCTGCTTCAATAATTAACACCTCATCGACCGGGAAGGTCTCATTCACCTACGACCAGAGGAAAGGTCATAAATCGAGCGCTCGAGAATTACAACTAGGTGAGTGAAAATGGGATGTTTGCTTTCTTCAGAAATGCAGGAACTTTGTAAAGATATCTCAGATCTTTTGCATGAGAATGGGCGAAAGGTAGATGAGAAGAAGATACAGGAACTGGCTAATGTTATAGCAAAATTCTGTCCTTGGTTTAAATATGAAGGTCTGGACTTAAAACAGTGGAAACAGATTGGGAGAGAAATGCAGAAGCATAATGGAATTTCTGTGTCAATATTATTTACATGGGAGGCAGTGAGAGACTGCCTTCAGAGACTTACTCCAAAAAATATTTTATTGTCTCAAAGACTTGATGGCCATCCCCTCCCACAGCTTTTGCCTTCAGAGAAAGGGGGGGCCATGGCAACCATGGCAGCCATGGCAACTGCTCCTCCATCATATGAGAAACAACAGACTCCTGATGGAGGTGAAAATGGAGATGGGACATTATATCCTGCCTTGCAATTAGATCCTGACTTGCAACAATCAAGTCCTTTTAGCCCTACAAAAGACCTGTTCTCTGCTGCAATATTGCCAGCCGAGCATAAAAAACAGCTAGTGCCGGCTGATGGGGAACAAATGGCGGGGAACTCATCACAGATTGAAGTTGTTGATGCATGCAGAGTGGCAGAAAGCAAGGACTGTGTTTTAAAGAGCAGCATAGGGGATCTCAGCCCCCCCGTGAATCAACCCTCATCACAAAAGCAGGAGAAGCTGAGTAGTAAATTTGATACCTCACGTTTGGGCAGGAAGATCCTACAGAAATGGAAGGATGGCCCAAAGGAGGAACGCACAAAACTCAAGACAAAAAAGGGGTGCAAGTACAAACTAACAGATGCAGGATGTCATAAGGTTGAGAATCATATGCTGGAGATGAAAGAAATACAGAGAAAGAGGGGGGGTGAATATTTCCTGTATGGATAGCAGGCTGTGGCAAAAATACAAGGAGGAAGAAGACATACAGTTTTTTGCTGATTTTGAACTGCCCAACCCACAAACAAAGAGATCAGAGTGGGCTGTCTCAAGTTTCCAGCATCAGGATGGCAGGGAAAGCAACGGGAAATTCCCTGTACTATTCTTCTGTGTGGAAGCTGCTTGCAAATTCTGGAGAAGTTCTTTGTGCCTTCATACCTCCTCGGCCTGCCTTACTGCAGATGGGTGTGGCTGGAGCATGAAGGAATGTGTGTCTGCCTGAAAAGCTGAAAAAAGGGGGGTTGTGTGGGATTGTCTTGTGAAGTCAGTGAGACTTAATTTATGGCTTAATTTCAACTTGCCATGCCAAGAAATGTGCTGGAGAGATAGTGTTTCAGAGAGCTTCAATCAAGATTGGGACTTTTTAATTTGGACATTTTAATTGGACTAGAAAGAACAAAAGTTTGTGTGGACTTTAAAGAAGAATTATAAAACCTGACAGCCTTTTTAAGAAATTGTCTACCTGCTCATGCTAATGAGATTTCTACTGTATTTGATTTACCATGCTATGCTAGTAAAAGTTATTAATGCCTCTCTCACTATTACACCAGTGAGAGAAGAAAAAATATAATGCCTCTTTCACTTTACATCCAGTGGGAGAAGAAGAAGTTTAATGCCTTACTCATGTAATTGGGTAGTAAGAATTGCTTTCTAGAATGCTATAGGGGCCTCCTTCATGTAAGGAAGAAAAAAAATGTTCATGTCTTGTTTATGCTTAAATGTTTTGCTTATTCTTTTGCAGGAGAAAGATCTGTCTTTGCTTATGTTATGTATTGTCTTATGAAACTGCATACCTTCAGAAGCACATGGCAGAGTTTCCAGTACTCTACACATGTAAATGGGTTTGTGATATTGCATTTGTGTTATATGTCACTCATGTTTCACGTTTAGTTACATGGTACTAGTAATAACAGGGCATGCTCCTGTTTCTTAGGGGAGTGTCTTCTTAAGCCATTGGTCATTTATTGGCAACAAGGGGATCCTGAGTGGAAGGATTCCTGCTGGAGCGATCCGCCCATGGAGAGAGAAGAAGGTTATTCAGCTCCAGGATGGTGGTTCACCAGTAAACTAACTTTGCTGACATTTGTTGTTTTCTTTCTTACTGTGCTTCCAGCTGTAAGAACAATGCCTCATGGGGGCAACCCCAACTTTTGGATTCGTCATGCTAACTATATGTTTGAAGTTCATGGTAAGAATGCAACGTTATACTATGAGCATCCACTGGCAGTGTCTCAAATGGCCTTTCTTCCGGCATTGTTCAACACACCTGAGTTGGTTATTGGACATTTGCAACATCTTGATAGGTCTACACTCTTCTCTAATCCTCCAGAACAATTTAACAACACCCGCTGGCGAAGCATGACATTCAAGAAATACACTAAAGGACTTTGTTTCTGCTGTCATAGTTCTGGAGTCTGGAATAGTAAATGGAAGTACTGGACTCAAGCAAAAAGGGTTTTGCAGAATGTAGGCAATTATACGGGTTGTGACGATTATTTTTGGTTATGGGGTAGTTATAACAGTTCTTATAAGCTTAATTATACCTTGTATAACACTACTATTGAAGATATATATGATGTGTTTCCTATGTTTACTCCTGATTATTCTGCTATAGATAGTGGTTCAATTTGCAATGGATGGCAAATCAAGGATCCCAACATGTGGTTCTTTTTTAATGGAGTTGCCACGAATTTCCATCCAGGTCAATATCAATGTGCAGCATTGGGTTATTTTATCTGAATAATACTATTGAGAAAGAACTTCAGAATTTACAGGAGAGTATTACTAACAATGTACGCACTGATGTTAATCTCTTTGATTGGGTGACTTCTTGGTTGCCTGATTTATCTGTCCTTAGACAAGTTTTCTTTTATGGGTTTATTATTATTATCTGCTTTATACCTTTGTATTTTTGCATTACTTGTATTCCTAATCTTATTTCTATGTGTAACACATGTCCATTGCGTTGAAGGGAGACATCGAGTTTTGCACGACGGCAATTGTACTCAATGAGGTATCTTCCTCCGGAACAAAGTACCATGAGTCAGGAGGGGTACGATGTCCAGGAGGACAGTGATGATGTATATGATGACATGCAGGGGTATGATTAGCCGTCCCTCTCTCAAATTTAAATGAAAAAGGAGGACATGTAGGAATTCATCTGGTTTCTGTCTTGCCTGTCTTCTGACACATTTTGTAAACAAAAGCCCCTTTGCTTGCGATTCTCCTTATCTCTCTTTCTTTGGGTTCTGACACTTCTGATTGGTTGTTTGGCCTTAGGTTTTGTCTCTGTTAGGTTTCGTTTATGGTATTCTCTGTCAGCCTGAGTTTCGTTTTCTGATATATACTCTGCCTGAATAAAGAAGTTAGTAGCATTTGACCAGCCAAGGACTGCAGAGTGCTTTCTCTCTGTCTCTCTGTTCCTCCCTACAAAAAGCCTAAGGAAGCAGGACTTCTTGGGACTGATTGTTATCTTAAAGATCTGAGGATATAACTGCTGCTAATGAGGCTGACTGAATAAAGAAGATATCTTTACATGAAGCAGAATCCCAGCAGAAATATATTGAAGAAAGCATTGAAGCCTATCTGTCTGTCATGAGTAGACAGCTCAGGATCATCATAGTATCTGCAGGTTCAGCAACACTTTCTGTGAATTCTTCTATAGGAAACTGCTTTTCGAGCTTAGACATGAATTGTAACCTAATATTCACAGCAAGCAGTGAGTTAACAAGCATCATAAATACCAAGAGGGAAACACAAACAAGGATTCCAACCCCCATCACCACCATTTTAATTATAAGCAAGAGCCTAAAATGTTGCTTCCCCATATAGTTTTAGATTAAACTGATGCAATTTGCTTTTTCTTATTTTCTCCATTAAAATAAGAGATACTCTAAGAACCATCAAGACCCGGCTATTGGAATAAATGTTATGTGAGGCTATCCTTGGGCATATTCAGTGTAACCTAGTGCAGGTGGTGCAGAACAAAAGAGTAAGACCAGTGGGGTTCTTTATATTGCACATATACAGTAACATCATATAAAAGCTCAGGGCCAGGTTATCTGAGACAACCTACTGCATCATAGTCTGGTGAAATATGTCTCCTGTGGTATGGAGAAGGACCTTCTCCACACTGTCACTCACTATGTGCTGAGATCAAATGAGTGATGAAGGCGGTTTCTACATCCAGACAAAAATCTGTCTGATTTGCCTGGCATTTCCTGATCCCTATTCTAGTTACCTCCAGCTGTGGGTTGCCCGCGTTGATTGGCTATTAACCTTTCGCAATGGGTCTGTCGGGCTAGAACACAGGCTTGAGACCAACCTGGCTTGGCTGGAAGGGAAATTGGATCGCGGGCCAATAGCATTAGGCAGCAATAGAGAATCAATATTGCTTGGCTGGGGACGCTGAGAGAAATAGGACAAATGTCCTAAGGTGAAACACCCAGTAGAGACTCAAGGTCTAGCAAACACCACACGGTATTCGGCTCATGCCCACAGACTGAGCTGGGGAAAGGCAAACCGCAGCTAGACCAAAAAGCTATGCATAGGTGCCCAGAGTCTTCAAGGACTCTGAGATAGGGCGTGAACGATGAGTCTCGCCAAACCCGCTAATCAGTCCCCAAAACAGGGACCTATGTACGTAGTAACTTCTTAGGCTGGCAAATGTAACTTGGCCAGCAAGATGCCACGTAAACAAGCCTTCTGTCACGGGGTCTCATGCAGGCTGTTTGGGGAGATCCCGAAGTAGTCAATAAATGCAGACCACCCGAGTTATTCGGGACTGGCTTTTTCCACCACACATCTGTCTCATGTACCTTCCTTGCCGCCACTCCGATCCTCTGGGGGGAGCATTACAACATCCAGCAGCTAATAATACTGTAGTATTGTAAACTACATGTTGAGAATTTGGGAATAAAAATGCTATAGCAGGGATGGTAAACCTTGGCACTCCAGGTGTTCTTGAACTGCAATTACCAGGAGCCCAAGTCAGCACTCCTGCTGGTCAGGGCTTCTGAGAATTGAAGTTCTAGAACACCTGAAGTGCCAAGGTTCATCATCACTCATTGTCAGCGCCGTCAGCAGCTACTCATGTCCGAGCATACTTTTCCCCCTGAAAGTCATTTTTTTCTCTGTTGGTGGATATGTCTTTGGTGATTCAATAAGCCGATCTTGACATGAAACATGTGACCACACACATTACACAGAATAGATGGTGGAGGGTGTGGTTGAGTTTGATGAAGCTTCCATGCTTGTCGCTTAGCTTCTTCATGTCTGAAGTGTTCCCCATTTAAGTGATCAGTAGCAGCAGAGATGGTTTGGCGCCAGGTTGGCGATCTTTGGCAGCAGCCTCCCATGTTTGCTGGTTTATACCTGACACCTTCATGGTTTGTTTCAGCTGGTCCTTATTCATCACTGGTATAGAACTATTATAATAAATAACTATCAACCATAATAAACTATCATAATAAATAAACAAATGAATAGACTGGGACATTTGAGAGGATTTCTTTTGACATATCCTGGTAATGTAAAATATTCACACTGCTGAAATATTGCTAGCATCAAGACAGTGCATCTACTATCATCATCATCATCTTCTTCTTCTTCTCCCATGTCTAGAATTGATGTGAAAATGCCAAAATGAAGGCACCTTTTGGTGAGTTCATTCTGCAGTTCCTTTCGCCTAGCCTAGTGTGAGAAAGATTAGCCGGCGATTTAAGATTGCTGTTACCCGAGAACACCCGATTTTGGTTCAAAATTGCCACAATCTTCGAGGAGGTTCTTTCTGTATATACATCAACTAACACATATAGTATGTTTGTTTTTTTAAAAATCAGGCAAATTCGTAAAAGAGGTAACATTCATGGATAAAATGATTTTATTTCACTTAAATGAGCCAAGATAAGCACTAGCCTTCCAACGGTACCTACAATGCTTTCAGTATTCTCTTTGTCATATGTAGAAAATTAAATTCCAGTACAGTATCTCCCACAAATTATACCTTCCTATTTAATCAAATAAAAGGAATGAGTTATGTTGAGAATAAGCACAGGTTCGAGAACAACCTGGAAACATCCTTTATGAGTTTGGTTTGTTGGGAAATTATGGTTAAATAGAAACATTTGAGTTTAATCTGCTGTCCGCTGTAAAGGAGAGAAGAAACAACAAGCAAAAAACCAATCCAAATAAACAAAACAATAACCATGAATAACTCAGCTTACTGCAATTTATTACACTGAGACATGATTGTCAAAAAACTGGGCCTATGTTTTAATTTCATTTTAAAACAATTCTGAAGAAGACTATTAAAATCCTTCCCTCTAAAATAAATGTTTTATTTTTGTCTTATCTAAAATACAACAAGATTATGTTGTACAACGAGTAAGACAAGCTAAATTATTCAGTGGCTTGTCTCTTCTCCAGCTCTAAACTGTTATCCCAAAATATTGAATTTCTTTCCATTTTAAACCTGATGAATAACTACCCAGCATGCCAGAGAGAGTCCAAGATTGTTTAAATTAATAAATATCTGTATTTTTTTGAACTGCTGAAAGATACACACTTTATACCCTTTCTTACAAACTCCATACTTAGCTTTAGGTACCATAATTCAATTACTGTTACTCATTTTCTCTTAGGATGTGGCATAATGTCAGGTGAATCGATTTTTTCCTGCAAAATTAATACACAAGTACTGGCATGCTCCTAATGTAATGAAAATGCTTGGCAAGCGAGAAAACCTTATTCAGCATTGTATGTTTGTTTATTATATTACTGGACTGTACAATAGCCAAAGTTATCTACAGACTATTAAAACTTAAAACAAAGCATGAAAATAAATAACAAGAGCTGCAAAATTAAATCTAAATAAACCCAACAGCAACCCTAAGACCATTAAAAAAGAAAAATGTATATTTAAATATGACTAAATGTCTAAGGACACTAAAAAATCACTATGCATCTAAAACAATTAGAATGATGGCCTCAGGCACACCTTTCTAAGGAGGTGTTGCACATATCAAACATGATGTTTAAAATAGATGACATATTGTGGGCAGTTATCAGATGAGTAAAATGTAGCCCATATGGAGACTGCACTAGTATGCCAATATTGCATAAATAAAAGACATAAGGTAGGCCTGTGCCATATTTTACTTGGTTAAGTTCTTTCACACCTGGTATCATATTTAAATCAGCTACGTCTCAATATCACCATGCACAAAATTTTGAAGATGAAAAAATCAGTCTACAGTATTTTCCTTCCTACACATTTGTGTCAAATACATTTTTAAAACTACTGAACATAATACAAACATGAAAAAAAGAAAATATTTCACTATATATGTATTAGACACTGTATTTTAAAAGAATGTACAAAGGGGTAGCATCTTATTCCATTGTGAGTGGACTTTTATGTACTTCTTGAGCTTTTCAGTCTCAACTGTGGACTGACATCTGTCAATCCTAGATTGTAATGAGTTAACCCCACCCCACCATCTTTCCATCAGATGCCTGTTCAATGAATTAACCTGTTCAAACAATCTTCAATAAAGGGGAAAATGCCCAGCTTGTGGCCTCTTAAAAAGAAGGCGTGATGATTAATCTGGAAATAAAGGTGAAACTTTCTACTTTGGAAGTGTTAAATAGCTGCCATTATGGCTGATTTTTTTAAAAAGTCTATACATTTTAACACATTAACAGTTGAAAACATTTTGTATAGCTAAACAGATTGTGCCACTTTTGAATAAAATTGTCCAAAGTTAAGAAATCACTTCTTCTTCTCCCATATCTGAATCCAAATAAAGGCGATCATCATGGCGATCAGCCATGAAGACTGTCCTGCGAATGGCCTTTCATCTGCCTTCTGCATCACAGCATGACACCCATACCACTGATCCAGTTCTGTGGGTCACTTTCTGGACCTGAGCCCTTTTGGCAAGCAAAGAAGTTCTCCTCAGCCCCAGGCCAGTATTGATGAAGCTGCTGCCCTCCATCAACATGGATTTAAGTGGGATTTAATCCACTTGGGGACTATCATCCTTTCCTGTGGACTTCACCACGCCCTAGTCTCTGATAGCAATCTAGTTTGTAACAAATAATGTCTAGAGTGATTTCCTAATTTACAGCACTTCACTTCCGAAAGTTGCACCTTTTATGTTACATCAGCATGGCTAAGCAACAGGATTCCATCTAACATATTGCCTGGAGCACTGGAGAGGACTACATGCTAAATAAGACTAAGCAGACCCATTGAAGAACGGAACATTAAGACAACTAAGATGTAAATCCCAGTAATTCAACAAGTCTACTTGGAACTAAGTCTTTATGTTGGACTTCCATTAGTCCCCCCCCCCCCCACACACACACACACACACACTTCATTTTTTAAAAAGAAGGTAAAACGAAAGTGAAGAAAGAGAAGTTATTTAAGCCATTTTCTGACATCAGGAGCAGGTAGGGTAGTCTCTGCGACCCTAATGATGAGGTGAAGGTTTTGGTTTTTTATTATTACATGCAAGTTAGAGAGTACTAAGGGGAATGCAAATCACAGTTTTGAACTACTGTATTGTGATTTCTTTCTCTAAAGGATATTACTCCATCTCCGTGGCCATTTTATTTCATAGCTTGGGCTATAAGGCATTCTTCAATCTTCCCTTTCCCCATGTGCTATATTCTTTGCCAGAGGTGGCCAACCTACAGCCCATGGCCCGGCCCTGGCCCACAGCACCATTTCATGTGGCCCACTGTACCGGAATAGGACGCACCCATGCCTGTCATAAATTTAATTTTAATTTAATTCTCCCATTTGTATGTTGCCCCAATCAGAAAACCTGACTCAGGGCGGCTCACACAATAATCATACAATATATATATATACAGTATAACAATACAAATATGCAATATAGTCAATGCACAATACTCAATACAGAACAATTATACAGTATTCAATCCACACAATATACAGTATTAAATCCAAACAATATACCATGTTACAAAACTGCAGCGGCCTCTCCGCCCCAGCCTCAAGTATGTCTGGGGGGCGGGGCGACGAAGTCTTACTGCCCGCCGACGTAGTGGCCTTTTGAGCCAGGGGCGGGGCCCAGGGTGCCGGTGGTGGAGTGGTCCTGGCACAAGTTGCTGTGGCGGTCTCTCCACCTCAGCCACAGGTGAATCGGGGGACGGGGGGACGACAGCTAAGTCCTACCGCCCGCTGCCATAGCGGCCTTTTGAATGCATTTATGACAAGCACGAGAGCATTTTACGGCAGCATTCATGGCGGGGGGAACCACGTGACCGACCTGCTCAGCTGTCCAGGGGGCGTGGTCAGGCCCGTAGTGTAAAATGGTTGGAAACCCCTGTTCTTTGCCATGAAATCACATTTGCAGAAGCCTGCCAGAAATACAGAATCATTAATTCTAACATGTTAAAATGCCAATGATAATCACAGTGACCATCAGGAGGTGGAGGTATTGGGAAAGGAGGGAATTTTTCAAAAGAAATGAAGTTTTAAAATGAAAAGCCAGCTTTCCTGCTGGGTTAAGCGAGAGCTACTCTGGTTGAATTTCTGCCGGTTCAAAGTAGGGGCGAGGGGCGGGGGGAGAAGATTTGAGACTAATAAAGTGTCTGGCTCCTTAAGAATAAAAGCTTCTACCGAGCATGAATTAAAAGATGTATTTAAATTTTGAATATGATTACAACTACTGGATGGAACAATAACTTATAATTGCAGAACTGGAAGGAACCCTTTGGTTCGTCACCTTAACCTATGTAAAGGAGAGCAGAGTAGGGCAGTGATGGTGAACCTTGGCACTCCAGATGTTCTTGAACTTCAATTCTCAGAAGCCCTGATCAGCTTCTGGTAATTGAAGTCCAAGAATACCTGGAGTGCCAAGGTTCGCCATCACTGGAGTAGGGAATCAAACTTCCAACCTTTGGTTTCAAAGTCAAATATTTAAACCACTGGGCTATCCAGCAGTTTTAAAACCTATGTTAGCAGTCTCTTATCTGGTAAAAAAATTTTTGTCAGTGTCTCCATGGAGCAATGAGAATCACATCCATTATTATTTAAAAATACTAACTTTAATAAACAACATAATAAATAAAAATAAAATACCTGGTGTCTGAGAGCAAGCAGGGTCAAGATTTAATAGTGACCTGAAATCTGGTTTAAAAGTTATGATTTTTTCCATTGGAGTGATCCCATTTTTAGAACTGACTTGAACAATGTTATTTAGCTCTGCCACACAATAACATCACCGCACTCCCATACAGTGGTAATATGATAATCCTCCATGGTTACAAATTAACAAAAAATTAAGTTAAAATAGTAACATCACAACAAATAAGCACTATCTTATGATAGAACTCTAACTGCACATCATGTCTAGTATTCTCTGGTCCAAATAGGCCTGCTTTGAAACAGATCCCCACTGTTTAATCCAGAAGTTCAACTCTCAACACTCATCGCTATAATAAAGGCATGGGATGCTATAACTCCAATTATCATCCCGAAGCTTACACTTTGCCCACACTTACATATATCTCCTTTAAGGTAAACAGATTACAGGTTGTCCCCTTTATTTCCAGAGTGGGTATGTTCTGAGACCTACTTACAGATACTTGAAACCATGTATAACAGTGGACCTTATATTTTACACTGCAGATAGTGGTCTCTAGTGGCCTGCTTTGACAGTGCACCATAGAAATATGTTTATACTAGCAGAGGTTGCCCGGCGTTGCCAGGCTGTTTTAAATGGTGTTGGAAAGTTTTTGTTGTTGTTGTTAATGTTTGTAAAGAAGAGGTTAGTCTATAATTGAAATGTTTAAAAATTTTATTTATACAACTTTTTTTTGGTGGCCTGTTATAAACTGTGATGAGTTTTGTTTGGTGTTTTGGTTTTGTGGATGAAAAAAAGAATAAAGGATGATATACTTTTTCCCAAAAAATTATTTAACCCGAAATTTTTTAGTATATATTTTTTAAAATTGTAGTACCGTAGGTAATAATTTTAAAAAAATGTGAAAGTACATGTTTTTCACAATAAATGTTTTTAAACTGTGTATTGATGTTTTTGTTTTTTATGTGAGTAAAAATTCAGCACAGGATTTTTGAATAGTTTTTATTTTATTTTATTGACATATGTTTTTGATTTGTGTAAAATTGTGATTTTGTGTTATTTGTTTTTATTTGTTTTTACTCTTGGGGCCTTTTGTGTGGGGCTGTTGTGTCTTTTTGAATTTTTTTTACTATTGTGGGCAGCAAGTGGTGCTGGTAGGGGTTATCTTGTATTTTGACTGTTGTTTCTCTCGTGGCCTCTGGGTGGAACTTTTTCCAGTAAGTAGTCTCTTTCTTTATTCATTTCTTTCCCAGTCATTGTGGTGTGAGGTCGTGTGGTGGTGAGTTGGCTGTTTTTCTTTATTTGTGGTGGTGGTGGTGGTTGGATTTTGTGGTGTTTGGTTGGGTGCTGGGTGTGTTTGGAAATGTTTGTTGTTGACTTTGTATTGTTTTTTGGTGTTATTTTTGTTTGTTTTTGTGTATTTTTGAATGTTTCTGATTGTTTGTTTTTGTGTTTTTTGGTGTCCTATGGGGGGATCCCCTCTTTGCCATCTCCCCTGGCTCTGGAAGGCTTGGGGGGACAGACCCCTTTTGTCCCCCCAAACCTTCCAGACTCATGGAACCCAGGAGAGGGGATCAAATCCAGGCCACCCTCTGATATTAAAAGTGAAATCTCAATTGTGGTTTCCCCTTTAATATCAGTGGGGGGGGGTTTGATCCCCCTCTCCGCTGGCAACCTTGGGTTTGGGAGGGTTGGGTGGAGAAAAGGAGTCTGTCTCCCCAACCCTTCCGGACCTAGGAGAGCCCCTGGAGAGGGCGATTTCCCCCCCAACTCCGTTTTTAAAGAGAAGTAACCGCTTGGTTTCTTCTCTTTAGTATGGGGTGTGTGTGTGGGGGGAGGGGAATCCCCTCTCTGCCAGGTCCCCTGGGGTCAAGAGGGTTGGGGAGACAGACCCTCCCAACCCCAGGGGAGCCAGTAGAGAGGGGGAGCACAACACCCCCCCCCCACCCAGTGATATTAAAGGGGAAACTCCGATTAGGAGCTTCAGGTGCCGTTGGGGAGGGGGGCTTTTGTTCCCGCGGCTTGGCGGACTTGCTCTCCCGGTGTTTTTGTTTTTGTTTGTTTTAATTTTTGCACGCCGGCTTCCTCAGTGTTCTGCGCGCTCATGGCGCGGAGGACGCTGGGGCTTGTAGTTATGGGTTTGTGCTTTGTGTTTGTGCTGCGTTTTTTAAACGGTTTTCTTTTGATTGGCTGTGGCGCGTTTCCGAACGTTCCTTGCGCTGCGCCGTGCGAGAGCCTCTCAGCCTGATTGGCTCTGGTGCGGCACGGCGCAAGGAATGTTGGGAAATGAAGTTGTTTCCCTTTTTTCGCGTTTGTGGGGCTGTTGCCCCACTGCCTGTTTTCTCAATCCTTTGTTGACCTGCAGACCCAGATCGGCCGTGTGCACGAAGGGTGAGTGCAGGCAAGTAGGGCGAGGCATAGCAACCTATAGCAAGTTCCAATGGTTAACCCTTGGTTTTATAGGTTAAGATTATGTATTTCAGTATTTTTAATGAATATTTTCATTTTAAACCGTGGATACTGAAGCCATGGATATGGGATGGCAAACGGTAAATCTTGCTTTTAATGCTTCCTTTGTAATCTACCTAAAATCAGATGGTTGACTGATGGAACTTTCAAACAATTAATTGTTAAAAAAATTGACATTGTCCAAAAAAATATAGCTATCTATTTAGTCATCTTTAACCATAGCCAATGAGGAACTGTTGATCTAACAGCTCTCACATTCATATTCAGTAAGGTACTGGATTGAACAGTGAATGTTGTTTTTACTATTAGTCCTGAAATCTTAAACAATTTCCATTATAAAAAATATAAATGAAAATTGGTAAATCAAATTTAGTGTGACTAAAAGGAATGGTAAGCAATATCATTCTTTATGAGCTCCCTATATAAAAGTAAAATTTCAAAATACCCAAAATAGAAAAATGAACATGGAGATTTTACTGTTTAATTAACTGACTGAAAGAGGAAATATAAAGCTTTGTTTTAGGTAGGCTGATAATCTGGTTCTGAAAGCAACTGTTAGACACATTCTACATTTCAAATGATCATAATTAGAAACACAGACATTTTCAAATAATTCCTTATGAGTTTAGTCAAAATAAATTTTTACATTGAAAAATGAAAACATTCTTGCTTGCACAAACAGCACTGTTTTCTTCTGCTGGCACTCAATCAATGTATATCTGACAGATCAACCCATATATTTTCTTTACCAGTTTTCTAAAAATCTAGGCCTTATATCTGACAGAAGACAAATCAAAGATATAAATGCAAGCTAGAACTACAAATAAGTAGTATACTTCTGTGAATTATAGGATATATAAGTGCTGCTGCTGCTTATCAAGCCAACTTACATCCAAACCTTATGTCCCCTTTGAATTCAAATTACTACAAAATTTATTTATATATTATATTTATATCCCGCCCAACTAGGAGATTTTCCTAATCTGGGCGGCTAACAGCACAAACTCACACATTAAAAACAATCACACAATAACTATCCAGGCACTCAATAGCAAACATAGAAGAACTAGTTTGAATCAATCTGTGGTTCAACTCTATTATTTATTATCAAAAAATATAGCCTCATAGAAACCATGGGTACTATATATACTCAAGTATAAGTCACGTTTTTAGCCCCCAAAATGAGGTCCAAAAAGGGGATTCAACTTATACTGGGGTCAACGACCCTGAGGGTCCCAAAACCGCAATGGTGTAAATTCAGCCATACAGTAAAAAACAACAACACTAACACTACTGTAAAAAATCAAAAATATACCCACATAAATGCCTAAATTAATTAACTTTACCATATTTTCATGTATTTTAATTATTGAAACTCACTAGCAGCTGCTGAATTTTCCACCCCGACTTATACTCAGGTCAATTTATTTTCCTAGTTTTAGAGGTCCAAAGTAGGTACCCCGACTTATATTCAGGATGACTTATAGTCGAGTATATACAGTAAGTTTGCATGTAATCAGGTTGTACTTTGTTAAATTCAGCTTGTGCCAAAACCCATCCTTGGAAGCAAAGCATCTTTTTCTTTTGGTCAGCCACCCAATTAAAAGCCATGATTTATGGCTCACTTACAAGCGCTGTCTTATTTACACCATTGGCTATTGCTAGAACAGGATCTAAAACCATTGTTTGTCCTTGGTTTACTTCCCCAGCTCCACACCCTGAAACCAGGACTTGACTAAAATTGGTCAACTCTAGGACTTTTCATGGCTACAGCAACAAATAACAACTAAATGCTGCTTAGTGTGACATGCAAACACAACCCTTTGGAAGTAGGTTAGCTTGAATCCATTATAGCTCTCAAGTGATTTGAATTTGGGTTCCTACAATGAAACTCATCTTTCTGTTAAGGTTACCATTCTCCTGGTAGAATTTTTGAAGCATATCCAGCTGAATAACAAGCTGAAAAGACAGCTGAATTTGGATATAATTCTTCTCTGTCACTGTACAGTATTTGTAAACTAGTTAGAACTTCATCTGCAGAATTTCTACAGGTGACAAATATGCAGCTCAGCAAGGTAACAGAATCTAACAGCCCTACTGACCACTTACTCCCATGATGGCAAACCTTGGCACTTCAGCTGTTCTTGGACTTCAATTCCCAGAAGCCCAAGTCTCTGTGAATCCACATGAATGGAAACCCATTTGTGTGGATTCAGAGACTTGAACTTCTGGGAATTGAAGTCCAAGAACACCTGGAGTGCCAAGGTTCACCATCACTGGCCTACCTTATTGCATCTTAAGAGTTTAAAATTTATGGGCAGATAAATTCTCAAAATTTCTACCACTAAGGTTTCTAAAAATACCACCAGCTGGCAGCTGTGATTTAAAGCAGTAATGGTAAAGATATGGAATGCTTGCTTATTTAGAAGAAATGCATGTAAACATATTAAAAGACAATCAGAACTTTAGAAATGTAGTTTAAAGGAATGATTATGACCTCATATGAGGTCAGCCATAACTAGAGAAAATATCCTCTTCTGATTTCACTGGACTGTTTACATATGCAACCCAATGCTTACTCAGAAGTAAGTCCCATGTTCTGCATTAATTAATTTATTTATTTATGGTTCACATTTGTATCATGGCCCCCTCACCGAAATAACTTCGGGAGGCTCACAAATAAAAGCATAAAAAACATATACAAAAAGCCACAATGAAATAATTTAGAACCATCCCGATTAACATCCCATGCACCCCATCTGTAAAAGAGGGAGGATCTTGATTATGCTTTATACAAGCCAGCAGGCGAGGGTCACACCTCCATCAGTGCCCCACACCTGCCCCACCAGCCAGGTTTTAAGTTCTTTCCTAAAGGGCAGCAATTCAGTCTGCAGCCGTAACTCTATTGGTAGTAGGTTCCATAGGGCTGGTGCGAACCCAGAGAAGGCCCTCCTTCTTGTGCTAGAGACGAGCCCCTCTAGCAGATGGTACAGTTAAAGAGCCCCTCCGGTCCACTCTGGTTGGATGGACAGACGTTCTTGGGGAAACGCGGTCTCTTAGATATCCTGGCCCACTTGCTTGTCTACACTGTCTTGGAACTGTGCAGTACAATTCTGTGCGTTTTTACTCCGAAACAAATCTGACTATATTCAATGGCTCCCACTCTTAGGAAACTGTGCACATAATTTTGGCCTTAGCATGTTAAAGAGCATTGTGAATACAAGATACAAAAATGTCCCTTTACCAAAAGGAACAAAATAATGCCACTTAGATTTATAATGTTTCATAGCTGATCTTTCTTAATGACGTTCATATTTAGGATAGAAGGGAAAGATTCTCTAAGTTAGTTTTTTTTCCTCTCTAGTAACTATGGCAATATCGTATGTGAGCTTCTGGACTATGACAAGCACAGGCTGCAAAAACTGGAAAAGACTTCTACAGAACAGTAGAAAATTAGATACTGTGGCTTCAGATGATGTTAGGTGGGATTCTGAAATAGATAAAACAGTATGCAATATGCCTAGGATCATACTGACTGATGCACATAACCATATCTTGATACATATTTCCACTACTGAAATTAATAAGAAGCATGTCTCTAGATTAGAAATGTATACTGCATATATGATTCACTCACCATCCTTCTGTCTGCTTAGCCCTAGCCTGGATGATCAGAGGAATCTTGTCCATTTCCCCCCATTCTGCACTGTTGCTTGTAAGCTCTATAAACATTCAAGAAACCCTACATTCCATCTGTTAAAGAAAGCTAAACGCGGTCGCCTTAATAAGGTACAGCACACGTCATCTCAGGAGAAAAACAAATTGTGACTAAAAGATACACACCGCCACCCCAAAACCGCCGTTCAACCGAAGCAGCACCGGCTGCGCACACAAGTGTTGCTTGAGCAAAGAAGAGAAGCCAAGGCACTTCTGTTCCGGGGAGCAGCTCCTCGTTTTCTAACCTCAGAAAAACAATAAAAACAATGACGACGATGATAACAAAATAAATAGCATCTCCAGCAACATAACCTGTGAGCAGCTAGGTGAGGGTGCCCTTTTCTAGGAGACACACAGCCAGGAAAAGAAACCAGCAGCGCCCCCTTCAGAAAATAACATCACCTTGACCACCCCAGGGACCCCCTCCCTCATTTGCCAGGTGAACCCAGTGGCAATCAGCCACTCCCCAACCTGAAACTCCATTTTTGCCCCCCTCGCAAAGATCATTCTTCTAATCTAACTGGTTTTATAGGCATGTGTTTTATGTGTTTTAATTTTGCTTTTAGCTGAGGTCTTTATGTAATCTTTTTATTGGTAATGGTTTTATGTTTCTTGGAGAGAGAGAGAGAGAGAGAGAGTGTATTTTCTGTTGTTGCTGCCCTGAGTGGTGCGTTGCACTAGGAGGGCAGGGTAGAAATCTAGAAAATAAATAAAATAAGTAAATAATAATAATAATAATAATAATGATAACCTCCTTCCCCGATCAACACACACGTCATTAAGTGTCGTTGTTGTCTCCGCTGAGATGCACCAAGACTTGGCCCGTATGCGCCTCGCCATTTGGAAACGGATATTCTCTCTCTCTCTCTCTCTCTCTCTCTCTCACACACACACACACACACACACACACACACACACACACACACACACACACACACACACACACACACACACACGATTTCTCGAAACGCCCACCTTTTTAGACACACTTCCCTCCCCACCCACCCATCACCCACTCCACCGGTGCAAGATGGCACAAGTCCCTTCCGCACACCGCACCGTGCCCTGTGCACCCTGTATGTGCCCTCTCCATCCCTCCCTCGCCCTGGCATTAACTCGGGAGGGGCGACGGCTGATCCGACGCGCGCCCCCCCCGGGGGGGGGGCAGGGAGAGCCCCCTGTGCCAAGTTGCCAACGCCCCAGTTCGATAAGAAGACCCTGCGGGTTGAAGTTATACCCCACCCCCCCACCCCCACCCCCCAGGTGCCCGTGTGCCTGACCCAGCCACACGCCTGGTCCATCCATGCGCACCCACAGATTCTGGATGGAAACTCAGCCCCCCCCCCCCCAGCCGCCGCTGGGCAAACCGGGTTACCCAAACAGGGGGGGCACCTTTGCCACCCAGCCTCGCTTGGCACTGGCTCTGCACCGCGGCGGGCGAAGCGGTGGCTTGGCTTGTTCTCTCCCTCCCTCGGTTGTCATTCGGAGACCCATTAAGCGGACACCCCCCCCCCCCATGGGATAGAGAGTAGGAGGCGTTGAGAGCCGCGCGGTCTCTCCCCGCGTTATTACCTTTCGTCTTTGCGCGCGCCCCCGAGTGTCTTCTCAGTGCGCGCGGGAAGCGCACCGAGGCGGGTGGCGGGGGCCGCGGCGGGCCGGCGGGCAGGCAAGCGGGGCGAAAGCGTCCCCTGGAGCCGCTAGCCGGGCCTCCCGCTCCACCATCTTCCTCCGCCTCTGTCTGAGTCTGCTCGCTCCCTCCCTCCCTCCTCAGTCCTCCACTCCCTGCTCCATCCCCGGCAGTCAGTCACCCACCCACCCGCGGCAGCGCCTCTTCTGCCTGCCCACGCCCGCCCGCCCGCTCCGGCTCCTCCCTCTCCTGCCCGGCTCTCCGCGTGACTTCGCTTCGGCCAGGCCGCGAGGGGCCTTGCCGGTCGGCGCCACGGTCTCGCTGGGGTAGAGACGGGGAGCCACAGGCCTCGGGCTACGCGGAAATGGAAGCGGCGGGCCTGCCTTCCTTCCTCCTCCGCCTGCGCGCTTTGCGCTCTCCTCCGCACGGCCAAGGAAGGAGGGCGCTTGGAGGTGGCCGAGGACTGAAGGATTGTTATTATTTATTTATTTATTTATTTATTTATTATTATTAGGCCCTCCTGAGCGGCAAAAGGGGGGCCGCTTGGACTGCGCTCCCTCCCTCCGCCTTCCTCAGAGACCTGCTGCTGCTGGGCTGGCTGGGCAGAGCCAGAGCCTTCCCTGGGCCTGGGCGGCCCTTCCAGACTAGGGACCCTTTCCTCCTGTTCGTTTCCGTACCTAGAGGGAGCCAGGTTTCCCCCAGGCCCAATGCCCTCTTAACCCGAAGTAATGATAAAAGACAGATCTTTTTTTTAAAAAAAAATCATGCCAGCCTGTTGCACATTGTTAAAATTATGAAGATATAAAAATTTATATAGATAAATGATTCCATAGCATGGCCTCAATTCTTTATTCGAGCTATCTTCTGTACAGTTAGCATAGCCGTCAAGCGCGGCTCCCAAAAATTGCGGGAAATTGCGCATGCGTGCAGAACCTCTGCGCATGCTCAAACGGGTTTTCTGTGCGCATGCGCAGTAACCCCTCCCCCCCCATTCAAAATACGGGATGGCGGCAGGAAAGGGGAGGAACGAGCGCCGCAATGCGGGAAATCCCAGCCAATACAGGATACTTGACAGGTATGGTTATAATACCCGATTTTGCAGAAATGGAAATGCTATGTTAATTGCTGGGCTTCTTAGCAACCAGGTCAGGGATGCCCAAACTATGGCCCCAGGGGCCGGATGTGGCCCTTGATGACAATTCATCTGGTCCACAAAGCCTTAATCGCTCCTGGAAGCAGAAGTAAAACGCGCCCGTATGGGCAGGTTTTACTTCCACTTCCAGGAGTGACGAGGGCTTCGTGAGCTGGATGAATTGACATCGGGGGCCACATCTGGCCCCTGAGCCATAGTGACCAGCCCCCTGAACCATGTGACCAGCCCACGGCCCACAAAGTTTGAGCACCCCTGAACTAGGCGCATCTCAAAAACCTTTGGTCAACATTCACCAGTTTCTCTTGAGTTTCTTGGGCGCAAAGGACATCACATTTTCATTTGCAGGAAAGCGAAGCTGACTGTTCCTCTTTAGTTGAAGAGATGCCCTCTGTTCTAAAGAAGACTGTTGGGTCTTTTTATTCATTAAGTAATCAGGAAGGATTAGCTGGTCGCAGACTGTTGCTTAGGGGTACTCACAATGCCTTCAACTCTTCAGGGAAGCTTCAAAACCTTAAAATGTATTTATTTTAATACGGTACTGCTAATGATTGTCAGCTCTTTAACATGCAAAGATCCATTTCAGAAAACATTTTACTAACTTTTGAAATCGATTAAGACAACTACCTCCTTAACTCTCTTTGCCCCCCAAAAAAGCATTAGGAGCATGCTTCTGTTTAATCCAGGATAGGGATAAGATTATAATTGGCTACTTCCAACTGTCATCTACATTAAGATTTTAAGATTTACAGATGTCCTTTGGAAGCTGTTGCTGAAGTAAGGATTTCCTAAATGTTCTCATGATAAACAATTACAGTGTCTTCAAATACATACACTTGAAATATGTATCCGAACTTGCAGCTTGTTGCAGCGTTTACTAATGTTTTTTTTAATACTCTTAATACTTAAGAGACATTTCACATGCAACTTTTGAGAATGAACTGCACTGACCAAATATTCATTACTCATTTTTGTTTGCTTTTGTATGTGTCTGTGTACCTACCATGACAAAAGAGTGTACAGCTTTTTTAAGTCCAGCAAACTCAAAAGATACCAGAGAAAAATCAGTGCTTAAGACATTTGAAAACCTAGAATTCCACCTTTCATGTGTTGTCTGTCATCTGCCATCAAATTGTCCCAAATTTATGGTAACCCTATGATTGAATTGGATTATAGTTCATAAATGTACCACAGAACCTGATTGATATTATTAGGTCATACTTTACATTATAACTCCTAAGTGTCTATGCTACATCGTTTCAGTATTAGAGCTGCTCCATTTCTTCTGGGTTTGTCATTTTCAAAGCAGAATATAGCCCAGTTCACTTTAGTTCACTGACCAAGCACTGGAATTTTTATATACAGTAAAATCCGTCTTACATATGCCCCGAGTTATATAAAATTTGACTTACATAATATTTTTGTGCTAAAACCATGTCCCAATTTACACAATTTCCTATGGGTTTGCTTTGAGTTACATAAAGATTCTCTTTCCTATGTGTTTGCTTCGAGTTACGTAAAAATGTCATTTTTCCTATGGGTTTGCTTTGAGTTACGTAAAAAACCGATTTAAGCAAAAGGCTACGGAACTGACTTTTTTTCGTAAGTAGGGTTAATACTGTATTTCATTTCTTGCTTTATGGTTTCCTATTTACCGTGCTGTCACTACCATTGACTCAGCTACCAGTGTCACCTTACTGCTACTGACACATTAATATCCATCATGATTAATAATAATCATCAGTTGAGTTGCATTCTCCAGCTGAGGCAGCATATGTGCTGAAGTTTAGATTTCTAGTTATTAGAGTGGTTTGTGAATTATTTATTGTGCAGGGAATTTTTTTAAAGATGCCTAAAACTGTGTTAATGATTTCATAGCCACAAAATGTTTAGTGCGCTAAGTCAGATACAGAACACCTTGGGGGAAAACTCAGTGTTTCTTATCAGAGCCTGGAAGCATGAGTTTTGTAGAATACAGCTCCTAGGATCCCATAGCTAGTTTCCAAGTTAAAGACTTAATTATGTCAGTTGCTGTGCTGCGTAGTATGTTCATTAAGAGCTTTTGACAGGTTGCAGAATAATTTATCTTAAAAATTTCTTTAAATGGGAGGGACTTCCTCTTCAGGCAGGCCTTTGTTGGTTGCCTGTGAGTTTTTAAAAAAGAGATTGCATTCCTTTATGTCTTTTAAATATATATATTTTAAATAAATTTTAGTTTTTTAAATATTTAATATGTTTTTAATAGCAATAGCTTTTTATTGTGATAATTATGTTATTTTTTAGATTTTAATATGTTTTAATATTGAGATTCACCTTCAGAAGAAAGGTGGGGCATCCATAATAAAATGTAAATCTTCTTTTTACATTCTGTTATACACAACCATAAAAGCATATCTAAGTAAAGAACAGCAAGATTTTCATTTCAAACTCCTTTTACAGTGTTGGAATTTTAAAGGGAACATGTTGTTCCAACAATTGTTTTTTTATATTTGAGACAGTAAATGTTAATAAAATGATTTAAAAACCAGACAATATTTATAGCTGAAATCATTTTTTTAATTTTAAGTACTATCATGTCATTAAAAAGCAACACTCCCATTATAATCCTCTGCTCAAATAAAATTCCTTCCCCTTCCCAATTAAACCCACTTGTATACCAGATACAGTACTGTACTGTAGTTATATAATTCATCAAATACCTGTTAGTATTAAATTTCTCAGATTACCATATCTTTTACAAATTTATGTCACTATTCTTAGGATACATGATTTCTTCATGGAAGAGCACATAAACATTGTGATTTGTATATCTTCTGTACTTATCAATGGCAATGAACTTTGTTTTCAACATGACAATGATCATAATATAATGATCATAATAATTCAGTGGTAAGAAAAAGCAACAAAGAAAAAGTCTTGGGAATGACAAAAGCTGAAATCATTTTGGAAACTATACTTAAATAAAAAAATCTGAGGTTTATTCAGAAGGGCAAGTCTTTTGAACTGTTCACACTGAATGTATATAGATAAAATGATTACTGAGTCATAAGAAAAACATGTTTAAGAAAAATGATTTGAATGCTTCAAATACCTTTTTTGCTGTCACAGAAGACCCACTTTCCTCCCTTAAAATACACTGGAAAAATTGAGTGTGCCTTGTACTAAATATAGTGGCCTATAGTGGGCTATTTTGGTAATAACAGGGTGCGTCTTACACTCCGATGTGTCTTATATGCTGGCAAATACGATACATCAGCTGTTTCCTTTTCCCCCTAGAGAAAGTGGCTCTTTCAGTGGGTGAGTGTCTACTTTGGAAATCTTGAAATTTACAATTAAAAATCTTAAAGAATATGGATAGTGTTCTTCAAAGTGTAGCATATATTCTAAGCCCTTTTACAATTAATTTATTACATGATCGCTGCTACACTTGTCAAGAAAAGGTGCGGCACTTGGTGGTGGGAGGAGAAATGGAAGAATGCTCTTAAATCCTTGTTCTTCCCATATTACTTTTGAATTAAATTGGGGAGTTCTGGTGCAGACAAATAAGGTCTCATCAGCTGATGCAGTGGTGTTAGTTCTCACTTAAAGTAGGCCCATACGTTCACTGAAAACTGGAATGTTAGAAATTTTAGGTCCTTCATCTGAGGTAATGTTTTATTTGTGGTTTTGTGGATACCTGGTTTAGCTGTTTATCAGTGGAACTGACAGGAGCTTACACTGCTGGAGACTGGACATCATCAAGCAAATAGGAAGAGCATCATAATTTGACTACATCAGCTTTATCTAATCAATAGTATGTGGCAGGTTTTTATGTGACAGATGAAATGGCATTGGGTAGAACCCAACAACAATTCTTTCCAGCAGAATGCTGGGTACAGTCTGTAAACTCCTACCTGGCATGATAGTTGTCAGGTAGAATCATGTGGTACTATATCTTCACCAGTTTCCTACGTGACAGTTATCATTCAAGGGACTGGAATGAGGTTTTGGGATATACGCAAAGCAATATGGAATTCTCACCACACTGAGATGTACATTCAAACCAACTCCCATTTCGTTGACCATTGTCTTAGACCTGTAAAAGTGGCTAGAGTGCCATTCCTAATATATAATAAGCTATGAATTAGTTGCTGATCTTCAGTTAGCACTTACATTTATATTTAAAACTGAATAGCAATTGGGACTTATGGTATCATACAACACACACACACACACACACACACACAAATAACCTCAATTTTACAATACAGAGCACCATTTTAGAAGAAGAAATTTTATTTAAAAATGCTAACATTTAGCAAAAAAAGTACATTATTTTCCATTTTATACAGAAATACAATAACTTACTGTGCTTAGTATATTCTGTCACTAGAACATTATATATAAACAAACAAAAAACCCATACACACACCCACACCCAAATATACTAATAAATATGTGGAAAATTCATTTTTTGTTCATTGTCACTATCACCACTATAATTTTACCTGTTAGATTTGGAAGACATGTGCCTAGGGATGGACAAATGCCAGAGTCAGTCTGTAAATTTATATAACTAGCATAAGGTAAAGAGCAAACAACATAACATGATATTTGAAATGAGAAAAATAAAAAAATATTCTGTGGGCAAACTGGAAACTTTGGCAGCTGCTGCTATTTCTACCATGATGACTTGCTCTGTCAACATTTTAAACATGATGTTTCTACTTCTCCCTAGTAGGCCATTGTTTCCCAACCTTCAGTTTTTGGACTTCAATTCCCAGAAGCTTAAGTCAATTCCCCAAAGCACTGATCAGCCAATGTATTGACTTAGGCTTCTGGGAAATGAAGTCTCCCTGTGGGGCGAGGACCCTAGGTTGTGAACCACTGCTCTAGGCAGAAGCAGAATTTTCATGAAATCGCTAGACTCAGCATCACCTTAAGTACCATAAAGATGCCAAATCTATGAAGGGACGTGGATAAAGTGAGAGTGGTGGAACAGACCATGCACTCCTAAATAGCTGCAATAGCATTGCATAGCTACTTTTATTTAAACACATGAAACCTAAATCATGGAAGTGGTATAAAGTAGTAAGAGAGCCAATACAAAATTTTAGTTTTTATTGCACCCAAATATGTACCTTGGATTTTGAAAAGATTAAAATGAAAGCAATTCAAAACCTGTGAAGATCAGTGTAAAGGCAGACTGTCCATGTGTATAAGTTTGCATACAGAAGAGTAGTTTGTGCTAAGCAATACCGTAGCATAAACACTTTTGTATTATAGTGCACCAATTATTCTACAGCATTACTGAATTTGATTTAACACATATGCTGGTAGAATTTTGCTGTGTATGCATCACAAACAGACCCTTTTGTGGAGCAGTTTCAAATGTCCATTCTTGTTTCTCATCAAATAGATTGTCACTAAAAACCCACAAGAATGGTCATGAAACAAAATTCAAGGCACTGCTCTTTCTATTTTGGCCAAGGACTGTAATCCTGAATTATGTAAATTGCTGAGAAAACAGATCAGCTTTCAAAGGGCAGTTGTATACATATGTCTAGGTTTTCAACTATTCAAGGTGTCTAAAATTCATGAGCATTCAAAGAGAAGTCCCAAGTGAAATTTTAAAGATATAAGCAGTATGAATCATTTTGAAAGAGAAAAAAAGAGGTAAGCCTATCAAAATTTAATGCTGTTCAGAGAAAAGTCAGTGCACGAGACCAATGTTTTCTTCATTGTTTCAACTACACAACACAAGGCAAAATGTTTCTGTCATGAACACAAATTGCAGTTGTGTATTCTATTACAAGTGTGCTAACCTTCAAGATCTGCCGATGATACTCTTGGCCAACTTTTTCAATTGTCTAAAGCTCGTAAACCTACTATAATTACAAGCAAGTAGTAGCAGCAAATATAGACTGTACAGCCACATTAAATGGCTCTAATTAAAAAATGAAGTATCACTAGCATTTTGTCACGTTTCTCTTCTCTTTCCTTGCTTTTCTAGATATAACACCTACTCTTCTAGTATATATTATTTCTTAGAATGTCCCCCTCGCTTTGATATACATAAAAACATTCTGTGTTAATTTACACCAAGCGGCTTTCTATTTTTCAAAGCTTACTGCACCAAAATATGAATGCTCAAAAGTCCTTTCCTCTCTACCATTATTTGTTTAGAGTTTATCTTGTTTTTTGCTGCAGTAGATACAATTTCACTGTATAATAAATTAGAAAAATAGAAGAGATATTTGATTACCTTTTCTTGTGTATGAAAAAAATAAGTACCGTATTTGCTGGCATATAAGACGCATTAGAGTATAAGACGCACCCCGTTATTACCAAAATAGGCCAGTATATACAGTACAAGACACACTCCTTTTCCCCAGTGTATTTTAAGGGGGGGGGGTGAGTCTTATATGCGAGCAAATACAGTGGAATCTCAGCTAACAAATGGCTTGTTAACATAAAAATTACATAACAAAAGGGAATTCATAGAAAATAGTGGCTCGGTTTACGGATTTTTTTTTTTGAACTGATTAATTGGTTTTCAATGCATTCCCATGGGAAATTTGGTTACAGTAATTTTCAGTGTAAGAAACATCTCGGAGAACGCATTAATTACATTAAGCTAGGTTTCACTGTAGGGTAATTCAGATGCAAAAAAATAGTACTGGTCCGCAGCTTTAGATTACTCTGTAAAAGGTAGCATATTTATGCAGTAAAGAACATGCTCGGAAACTTATAGTGATGTCAAGGACAGGATCTCCTGGCAGAGTTCTACTGAAAGAACAGAAAAATACAGCCAAAATAAGAAGTACCAAGCCACTACTCCTCACAGTTTTTCTCCTGCACATTGTCAAAATTAGCTCTGTGGAATTTGGAAAGCTCTGGAGATATTTTAGGAACAGTTCAGAATGCTGCAGGGAAAGTAGAAGAAAAAAGTTTCAAAGGCTACACCAGAAGAACACCAGTTTAGCTCTTAAGACAAATTCACAAAGGTGGCGTGCAAACAAAAGTTGAAATATAATGGAGAAAAGTGCTTTAAATTTCTGGGGGGAAATCCTTCCCCCCTTATGTAAATTTGCATTCAGTTTATGGTTCTACTCAATGGAAATAGCACTATTTTACAGAGCACACATCCATTCACATATATACCTAGGGCAGGGGTCAGCCCTGATCAGCAGGTGTACTGATTTAGGCTTCTGGGAACTGAAGTCCAAGAACACCTGGAAAGTCAAGTTTGCTGACCCCTGACTTAGGGCATCTGGCCATAGTTATATATATCAACCAATTTCCCCCATGCACTGTTCTAAATATCCACCCATTTTAAGCTTTTCAAGTTTAAAATTTCTTATTTCATTGCATACATTGCTAGATCTCCTGATTAGCAGCAGCATCTACTCATAGCTAATAGTTTTGGGTTGCAGTCTGATCACACTGTTGAAAGTCCTATTTTTAGAGAGCAAACTAGACACAGGCTCTACATAAATGGACTACAGTACTATGCACACCTACATGATATTCAGCCAAATTACAACATTAGATGGATAAACTGTTAAAAAACCATTGTTATGCGTTCAGCATCTTAGATTATACAATGGTTAAAAAAGGAGTCTATCACACTTCATAGTCTATACCCTGAGTAAAGTAGCATTACAAACTAGATTTCACAGAGAAGAGTAAGAATTTTCATCAATAAACATGAAATATACCAAAACGGTCAACTGACCAAATGTGCCCATTTCTTTCATGTGGTAATAATACACAATTTGGTTTGCAGAAATAACAGAATGGAGTCTAGGCACTGGAAAACTTTCTAACTTCTGAAACTATTGGAAAATGTTTCCTCAAGAAAGCAGATTGGCTTAACTGGCAATGATCACTACTCATCAAACCCCCTAGCTTGAAGATCACAAATTAATGCCCATCTGAAGTGATAGCCTTATCTTATTTGGGGACATAATCGGTGTATTCTGTAAAGACCACTTTCCCCAGTTACATTACCTTCTTCAGAGAGGAATCTACTTAGGGCATTTTCTTTAAACAGTGGCGGGAATCTTACTGGTTTTCAAGTAAAGTTTGTAAGCCTTGCCATGGGTAATTGTGATCAGCTGATGAGGTGATGGGTTGTATGTCGCATGCACACTTGCGAACCTAACCAGGAAATGTCTGACATACCATAGCATCTTGTCAATCAGCCACAATTAGCTACAGCAAGTTACAAAAACCTTACATTGACACCAAAAGGATTCCATCCAATGAGAGAAAAGTATCAGTTCATTCCAGCTTTGTCTTCCACTTAAACTGAATTTAAAACATATTTCTGAGTATTATTATATTTAATGTAAGAACTGTCCTGATTTCCACTGAAGTACTTTCATTATAGACAAACATGCCTAAGTTGCTTGTATAAGTCACATTCATCTTTCATTTGGCCGATCTTGAAATGTCTTGAAATGCATAAAATGACAGCCTGATTTTCAGTATCAGAAAAATATTAAAAACTCAGTTCATAATTTACTGATTGCCAGAATCAAGCTTAGATTAAAGAAAACAGAGAAAACAACTAGGACACACAGGCATGACCTAGACAACATCCCTAAGGAATACACGGTGAAGGTATGGAACAGATTTAATGGTTTAGACTTGATAGACAGAGTACCAGAAGAATTATGGACAGAGGTTCAGGACATCATACAGGAGACAGCAAGTAAAACTATACCAAATGAAAAGAAGTGTAAGAAAGCAAAGTGGCTGTCTGATGAGGCTCTTAAAATAGCAGAGGAAAGAAGGAATGCAAAAAGAAAAGGTGAAAGAGAAAAGGTCAATCAATTAAACACAGATTTTCAAAGAAAAGCAAGGAGAGATAAGGAAACCTTAAATGAACAGTGCAAAGAAATAGAGGAAAACAAGGGGAAGGACTAGAGATCTTTTCAAAAAAATGGGAAATCAAGGGAACGTTTAAAGCAAAAATGACATTGATAAGGGACAAAAACGGCAGGGATTTAGCTGATGCAGAAGAGATTAAGAAAAGATGGCAAAAGTACACAGAAGAACTTTACAAAAAGGACTTCAACACCCCTGACAATCACAGTGATGGAGCTTTTAACTGGAGCTGGACATCTTGGAAAGTGAAGTCAGAAAAGCCCTAAAAAGTACTGCTAGTAACAAAGCTAGTGGAGATGACTGTATTCCAGTTGAATTATTAAAAGCCCTAAAAGATGATGGAATTAAAGCATTGCATTCTATATGCCAGCAGATTTGAAAAACACAACAATGGCCACAGGATTGGAAAAGATCACTATACGTTCCAATCCCAAAAAAGGGCAATGCCAAAGAATGCTCAAATTATATCAAACAATTGTGCTTATCTCACATGCTAGCAAAGTCATGCTCGAGATAATATAAGACTGGCTTCAGCAGCCCGTAGAGAAAGAACTACCAGAAGTGCAGGCTGGGTTCAGAAGAGGCAGGGGAATTAGAGACCAAATTGCCAACATACATTGGATCATGGAGAAAACAAAGGAATACCAAAAACAAGTCTACTTCTGTTTCATTGACTAGACCAAAGCCTTTGACTGTGTGAACCACAATAAAATGTAGCAAATAATAAAAAAGATGGTAATACAGGAAAACCTTATATGTCTCATGAGAAATCCGTACACGAGTCAAGAAGCAATGGTTAGGACAGGATACGGAATGACACAGTGGTTTGGAATAGGAAAAGGAGTAAGACAAGGCTGCATTTTGTCACCCTGCTTATTTAATTTATACACAGAGCACATATTGCGCAATGCAGGGCTGGATGAATCAAAAGTTGGAATTAAAATTGCTGGGAGAAACATCAACAATTTGAGATATGCAGATGATACTATCCTAATGGCAGAAAGTGAAGAAGAACTAAAGAAGCTCTTGCTTAGGTTGCAGGAGGAGAGTGCAAAAGCTGGCTGGAGACTCAACATCAAGAAAACCAAGATACAGTAATGGCAACAGGTCCTATCAGTCTCTGCAAAATAAATGGGGAAGAAGTAGCAGCAGTGACAGACTTTAAAATTCTTAGGATCCAAGATCACTGCAGATGGATTGCAGCCATGAAATAAAAAGGCAACTAATTCTTGGGAAGCAAGCTATGAGAAATTTGGGCAACATAGTTAAAAATAGAGACATCACCTTGCAAACAAAAGTCCGCATAGTCAAAGCCATGATATTTCCAGTAGTGATGTATGGTTGTGAGAACTGGACCATAAGGAAGACTGAGCGCAGAAGAATAGACACCTTTGAAATGTGGTGCTGGAGAATTTTGAGAGTCCCCTGGACAGCGAGGAGAACAAATAGGTTGATCTTAGAAGAAGTCAACTCTGACTGCTCTTTGGAAGGTCAAATAGTGAAGATGAAGCTAAAGTACTTTGGACATCAAATGACAAGAGAGGATTCACTTGAGAAAGCCTTGATGCTGGGAAAGGTGGAGGGCAAAAGAAGGGTGCAGCCGAGAATGAGATAGCTAGATGGCATTGTTGATGCAATGGACACAGAGTTGGGTGGGCTGAGGAGGATGGTGGAGGATAGGGGTGCCTAACGTGCGGTGGTCCATGGGGTCACGAAGGGCCGGAATCGACTGTGCAACTGAACAACAACAACAAAGTTTTACTTGTATAGACTGCGAAAAGCAGCATAATGGGACCAAAAGCACAATTTTATGTTACCAGGATCACTATTTCTCTATGGAAACTTCAAAGCACCTTCAGATGTGCTTATTGCATTTGCTTACCACTGAACATTAACAACCATCTGTCCCCTGACATGTGTACCGACGTATTGATCAAACAGTTACAACTGCAGTATTTCAGAAAGGATATATCAAGAAAAACATCTGTTCATATTATGCAGTTAATACTCTAACACCATAACACCATTACTGGAAGTACAGGGCGATGTTTGAAACACAAGGATTAAACTAATAGCATCACAATGTCACTGTAAGAGCCTGCTCAAAGATTGTGGTATTTGTGAACCACAATTAGGCGTACCCTGGTAACAGCAACCTTGTGTTGCCAGCTAATCTTTCTCACACTAGGGCAGACAAAAGGAAATGGAAAATGAACTCACCAAAAGGTGCCTTCTTTTTGGCAGTTTCACATCTGGCCTAGATACAGAAGAATCTTATATGTAAGTCTGCTACATTAAAGTAATATGGCAACTAATAATACAAAATGTATGGATTGTTCAAGTGTCCATTATTTAACACTTGCATGTTAAAATAAAAATGTATGTTAAAAATAAAATAGATGCGCTCTGCCAAATGTTGCCACAAGTGGAGACAAGAGATTAACAGCAGTTACAAACTTACAATGTGCATAACTGGTTTCCATTGGTTCTGGCTGTATTTATATGCATAACACTATAATTCACATCAATATAGCTCAATCTAGATCTGTGTGAAACCTTCATGTTTGTCATAGCACGACTATACTGTTGAAAAGATAAAAGTATCTACTTTGGTCCTTCTGTGTTCCTAACTTGCTTAAAGCAAAAAGAGAAGGGGGAAAACTAAAAGGAAGAAAGAAGCAGATTTAGTGGTAATCTCCGTAAGTGACTACTTGACATGTTGTCTCATTCCACAGTTGGCTATTTTTGCCATCCCAATCACGGTATGCAGGTTGCTGAGCAAAACCTTCTAAGCAAAACCTTCTGAGGAGCAGCTCAAAGATATGGAGGATTAAGAAAGAGGACATTTATCTGAAGGATATCCTCAGAGACCAGACTAGAACTGTGGTTCCCAAAGTGGGGCTCATGCCCCACAAGGGGACTTCAATTACCAGAAGCCTAATTTAGTACATTGGCTGATCAGTGCTTTGGGGAATTGACTTGGCTTCTGGGAACTAAAGTCCAAAAACCAAAGGTTAGGAAACACTGGACTAGAATGACTCACAGTCCAGGGATTCGCCTCTATCTGCTTATACTGTATATCAGTGGTGGTGAACCTATGGCACGCATACCAGAGATGACACTCGGAGCCCTCTTTGTGGGCACCTGTGTGATTGCCCCATCTCAGTTTGCTCCACCCCTCTGCCCAGCAGCCCAATGGAATTTACTACAGTGCAATCTTTATCATGTGTGTGTGTGTTTTACATTGTATTCAACCAGCTTTCAAAGACCACTAGAAGACTAGCCTCTTCATAACTAACCAAGTGGGGTTTTACTCTGGAGTAGATAAAATTGCTTATCTCGTCAGTCATGTCAGCGGTGTGCTGAGTTATCGGGCAATGGGGCAATGTTCCATTCCGCCCCAGCAATCTCAGCTCCTGCAGGTGGAATTTTATTTTTATTTTATTTTTCTTAACCAAAGGGTGGGGAGAAGCCAAGCCAGTGCCGCACAGGGCTTAACTCAAGGGGAAGCAGGGGTGGGGCGGCGACACCAGCAGGATGGGCGCCTTCCTCCCGCCTTGTCTCTGGCCATTATATACATGTTCACAAGATCCTTCCTGGGGAATTGAACCCCGTCCTTCTGCTTACATGGCAAAATTTCAACCTCTAAGCCACGGTGGCTCCACAACCAACGGAACTGCTTTTGGCAATCATATAACAGAGAACTCGAGGTTAACCAGGGAGGATATCATTGTTTTTAAAATCCGGGCTGTAGAAGCCCTAAATGGGAATCAAACTCTGCCTCAGGAGAGACCCTTTGTTTGAAGAAAGGATGCAACATTAAACAGTAATTTTATTATTATTATTAATTATAATTGTAATTATGTTTATATATATTTTTAAAAAGTCCTAAGTGGGAATCAAACTCGGTACCTTTTGGGCATAGTCAAAAACACTAACCACTTATCCACTAAGGATTTCTTTTAAACATGATTTTTTTAAAAAGCAATGATATCCTCTCCGGTTAACATAGAGTTCTCTGTTATAAGATTACCAAAACAGTTCTGTTGATAGTGGATCCACTGTGGTCTAGAGGTTGCAATTTTGTCTTGTAAACAGTAGGTTGTTGGTTCGAATCCCCAGAGGAGAGTTGAAATTAGGTGAGTGGGAACATATATAATTTTTTAGGGTTAGACACCCTAACCACTCCCTGTCCAGCGCCATTTTAAGGAAGCCAGCATGTCCGAGTCATATGACCAAATATGCAACTTATACTTTATTAATTAGCTGCAACTTGCCACTACAACTTACACAAATTCACTTACCCTGGAGTAAAATCCCAACAGGAATCTGGCTACTGTGTCACAAGAGCATCTTGCACATACTCTCTGTTTTATCTCAGTAACACTATACGGGTTGAAGAGTCAACTGCTGATTGAGCATTATTACATGTGCACACTGCTATAAACACCAGAAGTTACTTAATGATTACTTACTTATGTTGCCATCAGACTGTGTATTTGCGGGTCAACATCTGTGGAAGACCTAGTTGATTACATTATGTGCTGTCAGTTATATACTGACATAAGATAATGTTATTTAGTCCCCTTGCTAAAGAGAAAGAATCACTGGGAAGCAAAATTAAAATCGGACTTCCTGCTCCAAGGCACAAAACTATGTGTGGGAAAAAATGTTGCCTAATTTGCAGAAAAAGGCCACTGACATAAGGAGAAATATATGGTCTTCAAAAATTTAATAAAGAAAAAAGGCGGGGCATAAATGTGAAAATATTTGTGTGAACTATTATAAAGATCCAGAGTCGTGATTGAATTTTTTGGAATAGTAGCCATGTTAGTCCGTTTCAAGAATATCATAGAATAAATAAAACAAAACAAAAACGCTGTAGCACTTTGAAGACTGTTATATTTTAATGTTAGCTTTTGTGGATCAAGTCCACTACATCTGATAAGGTGGGGTTGATCCACGAAAGCTAACATTAAAATATAAAAGTTAGTCTTCAAAGTGCCACAGAGTCATGATTGTAAGCCTATGGCAGTGATGGCGAACCTTTTAGAAACCGAGTGCCCAAACTCACCTTCACCACAGACTTGGCAGGCCGCCATCCATGCCACATCCTCACACTGCATGTAAGCCGTCTGCCTTACCCCAGACAGGGGAGAGAGGAAGCACTCCCATTGGGCTGCTGGGCAGAGGGGAAGGGCAGAGCAAACTCTGTGCTGGGGCAACGGCATGCATGCCCACAGAGAGGGCTCTGAGTGCCATCTCTGGCACGCGTGCCATGGGTTCGCCACCACTGGCCTATGGTATACAAGCCACTTATGTCAAAGTCTCCTAAATGCTATACCACTGTTTTTAGGGTACTGTAGTTTAATTGGGATAAAGTTTAGGTACTTTCAGTTTTTATTATTATATATACTGTATTGATAGTTTGATATCCTAGGTATGAAGTGTTTTTAAATAGTTTTGATGTTACAATTATGTGATTATTTAATTTTAATTTTTTTACTAATACTGTTTTTAATATTGCAATGACGTGTTGATTGGGCAATAAATGTTTAAATGTTTTGACATGTTGACTTCATTGTTTAACAATCTTTAAAGGGATGTCATGCAAAATCTACACATTTCTGCAATTCATATTAGAAAACAAGTGTCACCCAAATCATTAGTGTATGGGGGGGAAGGGGGGAGAGAAACTGAATGGAAGAGCCCCAATTTTCCCTGAATCCTTAGAAATTCCAATGCAGTTTACCCTGTCATGATTTTCGATGTTTTATCTGTATTAATTCAAGAAAGTCTAAGAATGAACTATTGCTTGGTGCTAAAGAATGGTCAGATTTCTAATGCCTCAGTTCAATCGTTAAATCTCTACATTTTGACCTCCAACACACTAAGTGCTCAACACAGTACTATTTAACACTGCAGAGCTGTGTGCAATGACTTTTAATGTATGGTAATTATCCAGTGCCCAGGGGCACAACCAAGCAAATGTGACTGCAGCATACATAGTCTTATTTCCCATTCTGGAAATTCTAAAAAAGCTGGTGATATTAACTATTCACAATTTTATGGGTATTCGGTTACACCAGGGGTTCGCAACGTATGGCACCAAATAATCCAGCACCTGACCTTGCTCCAGCCGCTGCTGGTCACATAAACGCCTTTACAACAGACGTAAATGAGTCTGCGGTTGTCGTAAATGCGTTTATGACAGCAGCAGATGCATTTTTCGGCACCAGTCCGGCCCGCTCAGGTGTCTGAGGTGGCGTGGTCCAGCCTGTGGCTGAAAAACATTGAGAACCCCTGGGTTACACAGTGTCACAAATTCCTACACTTGAGAATTGCTAAAGTAGGAAGAATCTTGCACAGATTTTACACAAGCTGTTCAGGAATTGGAGTTAATGTTAATATATTGGCTATAAACAATAATCTTTAACCTATTTTTCATTTTGCCTTAATGATATTGTTATTTCTTTTTGTAGTATCCCATTAATGCAAGTACTGAGCAAGTCTATTTTACAGGTATCTGCTTTTTTAAAATTAGAATTCTTGATATCTCATGATCTTTTCCATTTCTTTTTCTTCCACTGACTTTCAGCTGCCTATTATTATTATTATTATTATTATTATTATTATTATTATTATTATTATTATTATTATTATTATTATTATTATTACTACTACTACTACTACTACTACTACTACTACAACCCCTTAAGAGTCTTTCCTATATTCTGCAAGATTTGAGGCTTGTTAAAAATCCAAAAATACATCACTACTGTATTTGATTGCCTAACTTGGAACCTGGTCTCTGCTTCTGTATACACAATTCCTAGTAATACCACTGAAAAGTACAAATGGATATTTGAGGACACAGTTTAACTTTATGTCTATGATAATAGAAGGGCTGCCAAATGTAATAGCTGAGGTTATCTCCATTTTTATACAGCTCTAGGGATTCTAAGCAGGAACCAAGTTTAAAAACAAAACAAAAATGGATTTCAAGTCATGTTTCATATCATCTTTGAAAGCTTTTATAAAATCAATCCAGCTCAAAACAAAGAGATTTAACTGGCCACCATGGACATCCTTCTTTACTGCATCTTCTTTTTACGTATCCTCTTCTCTCCCACATATATTAATGAGGATAAACCTGAGCATGGCAAAGATGAAAGACATAAATGGGAATAACTCTTCCATGTGATGCTGTTGCACATCTACTGATTTAAATGGAATGTGCCTGGGAGGACAGTAGAGTCTTACTGAAATGAATGGAGAAGGTACCACTCTCAGAGGTCACCACATTTTGTTCTCAAATAAGAAATCTTCATAACAATGAAATTATGTGACAAGTCAACGTAGATTCTATCAGAACTATGAGGAGCTTTACACTTTCTAGGAAAAGAGCAGCTACAAAAAAATATTTGAATGCAAAGAGAAGCTAAGACAAGAGACGGTATTAAATGAATACCCTATTCCAGTGAGGGCCAACCTTGGCACTCCAGCTGTTCTTGAACTTCAAATCCCAAAAGCCCTGTTCAGCAGGTGTGTTGACTTGGGCTTCTGGAAATTGAAGTCCAAAAACACCTAGAGTGCCAAGGTTGGCCATCACTGTGCACCATGCCTACATGGTCAATATCCCAATCAGACCTTTAACTTAAACTCCTAAAAATCTCCGCTAAAAAACTCTTATGCATGACTTTTCTTCCTCTGACAAATTAATTTGTTCCAAAGGGTGTTTAAACATTTACATGATTGAATGAGTTTTAGTATGCTGTCCATTACTACTCCTACTCCTTTCTTACATAGAAAAATAGCAAAGCATGCCTCTTATCACTGTAGAAGGAAAACAGGCACAAAGAATTGTGACTGGAAATGTTTTACCAGTATCTTGAATCTGCCCAGTTGTTGGGACTCTAGGGGAAAGCTATAAAATGAGCCCACTGTTAGAGCAGCATATTATCTCCAGGCAACGTATTTTTTGCTCCATGGCCTTTCATGAATGCACTCATGTACCCTCTCAAGGGCTACATAACGAGTAGGACTGCCCTCCACTATTGATTAAATTTAAGAGCCTCCTTGTATGTATGTAGCTTCTAGCTTATCAACAGCTTCCCTATTGACTTCAGCAAGCAGAAAATGCCCACTGAAAGCAAACAAAGCTGCTATTTGGACAAAAGGAAGTGTGGAACTCTGTTCTCACACAACACTTGGCTGAGCTTTACTGCTGGAACTCTGTTCAGCGGGCTGTACTCATACATTTAGCATGGTGTTGCTACAATAGTTTAGAAATCTGAAATGTAGGTCAGCGCTAGCAAAATACCGGAACAAATCAATCATACTTCACAGTTCTGTTAACAAAGCAATAAGAAATAAAAGCTTGACAACAAGAGAACTAACTGCCTTTCCACCCTAGTCGCCATTCGATGGATTGATTTAAAAAATGTAAGAAATAAGCATAAGCAGGGCACTGAAGAGAATAGGTTTCCCTCAATGAGAAAAATCTACATTTATAGGGAAATACATACATTTTTTGTCATTGCTTGAACACAGACAAAAAGAAAGCCAGTGGTCACTTTCATTCATTTCATCTTAAGTGTGATCAGTGCTTTATCTATGGCATATCATAGGGTGTAAGGGTGTGGTTAATTCTGTAGTGTTCACAATACATTTTGAAATATGCAAAATTAACATTGGCTTAATAAAATAAATAAATTCAAAATATTATATATAATGAGCGATCTTTAATATCTACAGAGGCATATATGTTTGTCTGTCTCAAGAAAGTTTCTTTGTTTTTACAAGTTAATTTCCAATTAACTATATTCTATTAGAGCAGACACTACAATGAAAATGTAAGTCATACCACTGTAAGGTTATCAGAGTAATCCAAATATGAAATGGAAACAGATGAACAGCAGCCTGAAGTCTTAAAGAAGGCCAGTGGTGCATAGTACCAATGCTACGAGAAGATGAAAAGATGTCTGTTCAAAACTAGCTTTTGACCAATACTATGTCTGTGTGAATGTTCTGAATTATTCACTGTTCGTCTTCAGTTGCCACTGACGTAGATGAGGTGTTGGGAAGAGAGATTTAGAAATGAGTTCATTGCCAATCAAAAGGCCCATTTTTTAATTTTTTCTTGCTACTCTTATATCAACAACTAGAAACTCATTTTCATCTTAAATTCAATGAAAAAAATAGTTTAGTTTGTACTAGAAGTAAGGAATTGTATGATATGGAATTAAAAGATCAGGGTTCTTTTAAAAATAAAGGTTACTCTAAAGGCGTCTCTGGCAAATTATGTTTAGCACTAACAGCAACAACATAGGGTGAAAAGTGCCAGGAGTCATTATGCACACCTGTATCTGAAAAGAGAATATTGCACTAAACAAAGGACCCTGCCGGTTGTTTTGTTTTGCTTAAATCTTCTTCACTGACCTAGAAAAGAAACCAGCCATTTTCTATATGCACCAGCAAACCTTGCCTGCTCTGTTTCCCTACATGTTGATAAAACTTGATCAATGAACCTGTACTCTGCTTCTAGACTGACAGAGTCCAGCAGAGGAGCACGCTTCAGACGTTTGGTTTCTTGAGTGTAGCCTTGTTTGCCAGCTTCGTTCAAGCCGTCAATATCCATGGCTTGAATTACAAGATCAAAAGCAACACCAGAGTGTGTGTTATTCAATGTTCCACCAGTACCATCCGCCGCTGTTGAGCAGACACTTGGAACCTGAAGTTTGTTCTTTAAGTGGTGCTGGAGACAGAATACATGCCGTCTTCAAAGAGAAGAAAGAAATCAGGGGGAAAAACATCCAGCATTTCTTATAATACATCTTATCATAAAATAATTTTTCTAGCCATCTTGTCCTCCCCCTTTAAAACACAGATTCCTCCACATATGCATTTGTGTTTTAATGTGATGAACATCAAATTTAGCAATGTGAGCATGATACATAAAAACCTATCAACCTGATCATTTTGTAAATAAAATGAACACCCAATGCAGCTCTGCACACATAACTGTGAAGCTTCATGATACAACACAGTAAAGGGATTACTGGTAGAGCCAAAAGCTTTTTCCGTTTATTAACAAATACATAAGTAATCTGAAAGTTGTTAAAGTAGTATAGTTAAGGCAGGGTCTGAGACAAGACCTGAGACAAGGATCTATCACAAGAGACAATGTGAAAGAAAAATATGATAACCTTTTGAGAACATCCCACACAGATTCTGAGAATTTTAAAACTTCAGCTATTACAAGATGGGATTGCCAAATTTTGAAAGCAGCAACTAGAGCAGGGGGTCTCAACCTATGGCCCGTGGGCCGGATCTGGCCTACAGTGCCATTCCATCCGGCCCACACCCTCGCTCCCGCCGCTGCTGCCCTTTCTCCCTCCACCTGGCTTGGTGTGTCCCTAACACTGCTTCATAGCAGGGCGGATGTTGCAAGAAGGCTTACAACATCTGCCCTGCTACGGATTGGTGTTAGGAACATGCTAAGCCAGGCAGAGGGGAAAAAGGAGGCGGTGGCAGCAGAAGCGACAGACGCACACAGCCGCCAACATCTTTCCTGGGTGCCGCTCTGGCCAATCGCGGGCAAGGACAGGCAGTACCCCTTCCTTCACCCACAGCAGGCTGGTAAGCAGGGAAGTGGAGGTGGCGGGGGAGGGAGTGTTTGTGGGCTGGATTGGTGGCACGATGGGGAGTGTTTGCAGTGGAGGTGATGGTGTGTATTGGGAATGTTGGCGGCTGTGGCAGCATGTGAGGAAGTGTTGGTGGGCCAGATTGGTGGCATGTGGGAGTGTTAGTGGGCCAGACTCGAGTTTCCCACTGCCACCGCCAAAGGCAGCAGAGGTGGAGGGGGTACAGCAGCCCAGCCCATAAACAGTCTGAGGGGGAGTGATCCAGCCCACAGCTTTAAAAGGTTGAGAACCCCTGTACAGGAGTGTACTGCCCCAATGTCCCAGCAGTAGCACTAGCTTTTTTTCTTGGAGGGAGATTCAAGTGTTGCCTACAAACTGAATGTATATCTAATCACTTGGACCCAGAACCTTTCAAACATGGTGCGCTGTTGGCAATCTCTCATCCCTAATTAACAATTCATATCTTAAGTTAAGTGACTGAACTCTTCCTTCTTTCTATGCCCTTAACCTTGGTTAAGCCTGAGATCAGTACTGAAATAAGCATTGTAGTATTGATCAATGTTTCTCCACCTGTGGCACATGAAGATTTTATTGAAAACCAGAGAAAGAGAGAATGCTAGTTAACAATTACTGCAACTTTATGAAATGCATTATATTGGTTAGCAATGAAGGTAGGGAATTGCCCTGTAAGGAAATAGAATATTCTACTATTCTGGCATGGTTCCTGATTTTAGGCAACTTTCCTCTCTCTCTGCAGTCCAGTAAGACACGTTTGTGTAATGTTCTATAGGTCTTCTAAACTAGTAGAGACAATAAAGGAAGGGAGGAAACCTACAGCATGGCCTTGCCCTTATTCTCATCTAGCCATAGCCATTCTTTATTGGGCTAGGGCAGAGAAACTTTAAGGTGTTTCTTCAATTTCAGACATCAAAATCACATTGCAAGATAAAATAATGATAAAATGCAAGTAAATAAAGGAAGCATCTGAAGTACTGTGGGAAGTGACAGAATAGGGCATTCTCTGCAGTGGCACCAATGTTGTGAAATTACCTTTTAAACATTTACTTTGTTGTTGTTTTTTACTGTAGCCCTCTGAGCATCCTCATCTAGCCAAATTTTGGGACTTCTGTGCCCCTACTCTCAATATCTTATTTTTAACCACCTAGTCCAATGATGACAAACCTTGGCACTCCAGCTATTCTTGAATTTTAATTCCCAGAAGCCCTGATCATCAGGTGTGTTGATTTGTTCCATTCTTTTTCAGAATTGAAGTCCAAGAACACCTGGAGTGCCAAAGTTGGCCATCACTGAGTCTAACAAGTTCTGGAGAATTCAAATACTTGTGTAGTGCTACAGAATTGACTTTTATCCAAATTGTTTTAGAAAGGTTGTATTAGAGATTTCTGGTTTAAAGATGGGTTCTAAATACTTTGCTAAATAAATAGAGAAAAATTAATATAAATTAAGATTCAGTAACAACAGCATAAAACTACTTGTAAAACAGTATTTATGCTTCAACACAGCAAACTTTATGTGTGCTTATCATATAGATATGGAACATTTCTCTGGTAACAGCACAACTCGCAGAATCACAGTTTGCAACAGCTCAGGAAATGTATTATATCTGGGGAGCAAGTATTGTCTTTCCACCTCACATTTTTTATAATTTCCTTACCTGTGACACCACAAGGATTCATGGCCTGGGAAAGTGTTAATCAGATCAGTACAGAGTTCTAACTCTTCTTTTAGAAGAAAGGGGTGATTTGGCTGCTGTTCTTCTGCAGACGCAGCTTCTGGATCATCTTCTTCATCTTCTGAAAGACTGGGTGCTTGCTGGTTGCCTGGTTGCCTGTGCAACTGTACAGTACAGTCAGACCCAGTTCTGCCAATCAAAGATTTTAATAAAAACTGACGGTAGTGGAATCCACTATGGTCTGAAACGTGCATAGAAACCCAGTATTTAGTGGCAGAAAGTTCATCAAGAAGAATCTGAAAATCAAAACCAAACAGCAAGTTTAAATTTCCCATAGAAACAAGTCTTCAGTCTTGTAAGGGCTGCATCCCTTCAGGGAAAAGTAGCTGGGAACCACATGTGCAGCAAAAAAGACCAAAAGTGATCAGGACTACTTCATTTTCTCTCCTCCTCCTCCTCCTTTCTTCATCTATTGTTCCATTCTTTTTCAGAATCTATACATTCCCCTCATCATCACAAATGACTATCCACTACTGAATATTTCCAATTTGTCCATGCATCCATTCTGCTTTTGCCTCTCACACTATCCTTCTGTTCTACCTAATAAGAGAGCCTATGGCTTCTTACAGGCACAAATGGGAACATTCACCCATAGACTACTCAAATTAGAGCAGGAGTTCTCAATCTTTTAAAGCTGGGGGCTGGGCCATGCTCCCTCAGATGGCTTCGGGAGCCGGATGGCCATTTTGCCCTTACTCCACCACATGGCAATTCCTGGTGTGGTGGAGGCGATGAGGGGCCACATGAAATGGCACCGTGGACCGCATCTGGCCCATGCGCCACAGGTTGAGAATCCCTCAATTAGAGCATTTTTCCAACTGAAGTCACATAACTGTAACCACCACACTCCATGGTTGGACAATCTAATAGGGCCTCTCTATATCTCATTCGTCAAGACTACTACTTTTGCTGGAAATAATTGGGGGGGGGGGGTATCAACAGGTGCACAAATGACCTTTGAACTACAAAGAAGGAAGCAACTAGGATACCCTCTAAAAAAACGTAAAATTTTCCAGCTGTCACGCTCTATGACTGGACTGTCAAGCTCTCTTCCATATTTATCTTCTTCCCAATCTCACTCTCTTTCTGCTTATGGCAGATCTTACTTTCACAGCAAAGGACAAGAAAAAAGCAACAGAGCAATGAGAGGCAAAACAGCAGCAGGCACATTGTCAAATGCTAGTTTCTTGTGGTAGAGGAAAGGGATACCATGGACAGAAAACAGGTCATGGAACAGATACTAATCCCTATTATCAATTTGGCTGTACAGTGGAACCACGGTTAAAAAATGGCTAGGTTAACATAAGAATCACATAACAAAAGGAAATCCATAGAAAATTGTGGTTCGGTTTTCTGTAAGAAACGTCCCAGAGAACACATTAATTACATTAACCGAGGTTCCCCTGTAATTGACTCTTTAACTAAGTGAGATTAAACCAGGTTGCCTTTTGTAACACACATTATTGGGGTGATTTTAATACATTTACTAGCTATTGTGCCCGGCAAGTTTAGATTGTGTGTTGGTTGGTGGGGTGGTTTTGGGGTGCGCACACAGACAGAGAGAGAGTGAGAGAGAGGGGGGGAAGCGGCAGGTGACTAGGTGGTTTTGGGGGTACAGAGAGAGAGAGAGAGAGATGGGAGGCTGCAGGTGAGGAGGCAGTGCCAGGTGAGTAGTGGGGGAAGGGGGGAGGCGGAAGCGTTCCGTTTTCCCCTTTCCCTGCTGGCGAAGGGGGGAAGGCAGGGAAGGGTGGGAGGTGGAAGCTTTCCAATTGCCCCTTTCCCTGCTGGCGAAGGGGGGGGAGGCAGAGAAGGGGGGAGGTGGAGGTGGGGAGGTGGAAGGGTTCCGTTTCCACCTTTCCCTGCCGGTGAGGGGGGGAGGCAGGGAAGGGTTGGAGGCGGAACACAGGTCTGCTGGGGAAAAAAGTGGGCGGGGAGGAGAGACCCAAAACACAAAGGGTCTCTCTGATGGCCCTAAAAAGCCGCCTCCCCGCCGCCCCCACTGTTTCTGCCGCCGCCACCCCAGCTATTTACCTTCATGTTGCTGGTCTCTCCTCTCAGCAGTGGCGGCGGGAGCAGTGGCGGGGAGGTGGCTTTTTAGGGCCGTCGGAGAGACCCTTCGTGTTTTGGGTCTCTCCTCCTTACCTTCTTTTTTTTCCCCAGCAGACCTGCCGGGCGAACTCTGCTGATGCAGCTGTTGAGGGGGAAAAGGCATGCGCGACAGCCATTTTTTCTGTCACGCGCGACGGCTGTCCCGCCTCCTCTACATTTGCGTCCTCATGCCTGATTGGCCGAGGCGTGCCACAGCACAGAGGACGCTGGGTAGTGTAGTTTTTTTATTTTTCCCATTCGTGGGGCATTCGAGGGAGCACGGACCCTCGCGGCGATGTTGTCCGGGAGGTAAGGTAAGTGTGGCCGGCTCATTACGGGATGGGCTGAATGTGTGCGGACACGCATTCGAGACATGCATGGCCCAACCCATTCTTATAGGTATAGATATTGGTGGGCCTCTACCTACATGGAGCCATCTCTTTTGGAATTGTGTAGGCCAGTCTTTCCCAACGTGAGGCCCATGCTCCACAGGGTGACTTCAATTCCCAAAAGCCTAAGTCAGTACATTGACTGATCAGTGCTTTGGAAACTGACTTAGGCTTCTGGGAATTGAATTCCAAAAACCAAAGGTTGGGAAACACTGGTATAGACTAAGAGCTAGACTGAAGTCTTATTCCTCTTACTTTCATTTCAAAGATAAGGTGTCACATAGGTATCTTTGATGTTATTGTACCCAAGAATGGGATCTTACACAAAGGCCCTTTTAATAGAATTATTCTATGGCAATATACAAGAAGATCTTTCCTCTGTAATCTCTCCCATTTACTGGAATACGTCTCCCCACCCTCAGAAGATCCAGCTGACTCCTTCATTGCTTGCATTTAGGAAGGCAATTATAACTTTTTATTTTCATTGGACTTTTGAACCTTGTTAGATATTTTGGTCGTTGTGAGATCTATTGTTTTATATTTTGGAAGTATTATCTTCTTTTAGGTTGGAATATGATCCAAAACAACACCAATGCATTTATGGGTAAAACATGATCTATGACATATAATCTCAAGTTTCTGAGATGCCTGCTTGTTTTTTAAATGGAAAGCACATATCTGAGTCTTAGCAGGGTCAGCTTTAATTTGATTTCTTTCATAATGCCTTGGTTGTGAGCGGAGAGGCAATCGAGACTCCCACGCGGCAGGCCTTCTTACATGCCGGGAGGAGGGGGCCGGCGGTGGAAGATGGCATACCGGTATTACAGTACCGTACCTGGCATTGGCTCCGCTCGTCCTTCTCTTCTGTCCCAGACACCGGAAGCAGGAAGTGCATGCGGTCGGATTGCCAGGAGGTAAGGGGGTCTTATTTTCGGGTGGGGCCTTATATTTCAAAGACAGGGGGAAAAGGGGGGTGTCTTATTATGGGAGGAGGTCCTATAATCGGGGAAACACGGTACCTAGAAAGCAGCAGGTTCAGGATAGCTGCTTTAAGTCAACCAATAAACGGCTAGTAAGCAGTAAATGGATGTCAACCAAGGGGATGATGATGAAGTGTAACTTAGTACAATAGACAGCCAGAACGAATGAGCCCACATTCTCATGTCTGTCCATCCATCTATCTCTCTGTGTGTGGATGTGTGCATGCATGCATGCACACGATCTGCTAAATGAATTCTCAGCAAGCAGCTGAATGTGGCTTACATCTTTTGCACACTCAGCACTTTTCTCTCAGAGACATTCAGGTGAAACAGCAGAGAATGGTGGAGAGTGAAGAATGCAGAACCAAGCACAACTTTGCTGAAGGTCAGTGGGCCTGTGCAAAACAACAGCATAAAGCCCACTTTACAGCTGAAAAACTGCAATGTAGTTCTACAGTTCAGAATGGGGCAGGTATCCCAGCTTCCAACGTGCTTGCATAATCCATTTATAGAACGTCCCCTGAGTACCACCCTGAAGGGAAGAAACCAGCTGCTTTTTGAAGGAGGCATTTCTGTTCCTGTTGATAAGGCATTTTTAAAGCCAGTTAGCCACGTTCCAGTTGTTTGATGTTGTACTAATTCATTAAACTAGCATAAGCTGAGTGAAGGATGTCCTCAGATATTTGAAAGGTTCTTATAAATGTTATTATGGTATTTCTCAACTGATTCATCTCTTTGAACCTAAACTAATACATGGTTTGCATTTTAACAACAGTTTCTTTAGAAAATACAGGAAACAGAGCCAGAAAATCTCAGTATTTAATCATTTGTTGTACTATATTGTTTCTTTTATTTTAACAACAGTCTTGATTATTTGCTCCAGTATATAATCTTAATCAAACTACAATTTCTTCCACACTCTTCTGCCTTGTTAAGGCTCAGATCTTAATTACACAGTAATGTTCTTATATCACTTTCTAGCTGCTAGATTTCTCTACCCCTTGTATGAATCAAATACAGTATATATCACTATTTTATCACCTTTTCAAAAATTCTGCAACAGCTCCTAATAATTGAACTGTATTGCACAGATTTTAGACTGAAACTAAATATTAGTCCCAACTAGAATAGATTGGTTCAAGCAATGGAAGAGAGAGTGAAACTATACATTACAGATCATATATAATCAACAAAGGGAATTATTTAAATACTGAAAGATGTCCGATTGTCAGCTTTTCACATTTTAATAGTTTGCAAATTAATGTGTGTGGTTCTGTACTTGATCATCAGAAGGTAAACAAGAGTCTCAGTTGTAAGTCCAATTGCTCAGACATAAAGGTTTCTCAGAACTATTTTTTCAAACAGTTAATATGATTTCAACTTCTAATTAGCAAGTCAGCAGTTCGAGACCTGGGTACTGCATGACTGATTGAATGCCTGTCTCTGCCCCAGTTCTTGGGGACATGAAAGGAACCTCATTTGGGCATTCCCTGAGTGGAGTTTCTTCTGCAAAATCCTTTCAACTCAGAATAATTTCTGACATATTGTTATTGTTGTTATTATTATTATTATTATTATTATTATTATTATTATTATTATTATTATTATTATTATTATTATTATTATTAGTAGTAGTAGTAGTAGTAGTAGTAGTAGTAGTAGTAGTAGTAATATGTGCTTCATGTAATTTGCTATCTCCAATTCAACTCTTCTGGAGGTACTGATAGAGTGAAGTCCTATTGATTCAGTTGGGCTTAACTATTAGATTTACACCTTTAATGTTATTAAAAGAGCTTTGATTCACAAGAAGTCTCCCCCAAGGTTAAAATGGTTACCTTCTGTTCACTGCTATATCCTACCTTGTTATTGAGCTTTGCCAAATTCTGTAAAACCCAGATGCGATGAGACCAGGCATTATAATTGCTTGGATATCTCCCAGCAGCTTCACAGCAAACATCCATTTCTTCTTTCACTAATTGCTGTGTTCTTTCTGTGGGTGCTGTTTCCAAATTCCCTTTTGTCACAACAGTGGGCAGGGACTTTTCCTGAAATAGCTGTTGCAGCACCCATCGTCTGATTATGCAGCAGAGAAAGGTAAGAGTGCAAAAGCCAATTTAACAAAGCAAACACATTTTCTTTTGTGCTAGTTACTTTACTACACTAACTGTTAATTCAGAACAAACCAGAAAGGGGAAAAGAAAGTACACATTAATCCTGAACCAACCACCAGTTAATACTCTAAAATGCTTCTTATGCTAAAGAAGTGGCTTTTTTAGCCATTTCAAACTGTAATTCCTGCTGTTTGACAGTAAGTTGATTAAAAACATCCTAAACTATTGCCTTACAGTATTTTGAAATAGCTATGCTTATTGGAAAACTAGCTGGTTACCCGGCCTTGCTCGGGTTTTTCTCTTCTTTAACGTAGGCCAGCCTTTCCCTCTTGGAAACCTCGTGGGGTGTATGTAGGTCACTCCTGCCTCCCTTCCTCCGTCTCTCTCTCCCTCATCTGTCCCGCTTCCCTGTCGACAGTCACTTACCGCCCTTATCCTTCCCATACATGTGTCCGGCCACCTGGTGAGAGAGCGGCACACAGCTGTTGAGGAGCCCTCAGACTTTCCCTCCCTCCTTGGCTTCACCCACCTTGGCCGCCACCTCCATCGCCTCTGCGGCTCCACATGGGGCTTGTGACCCCCACAGTGCTGATCTTGCATGCTCACTTGCCTTCCACCTACTGTGAAAACTACAGATGAGCTCAGAGGGCTACAGTTGAGCTAGTCAGATGATGTCACAATCTCAACCTACCAGGGACTAGCGTGGCCTCCGCCTCTGCCATGGAGACTGGGTGGCCATTTCTGGAGGGAGGCTGGCCTCCTCCATTGCTCCCGCACCCTCCCAGCCCTATCAAGGGCCTCCATCACCACTGCAGTGTCGGCCCGACCAGGCCTCCCATTTGCCTTCCACCTATTGTGAAAACTACAGCTGAGCTCAGAGGGCTACAGCTGAGCTAGTCAGATGATGTCACAATCTCAACCTACCTGGGACTATGTCATCAGCTCAATTACATCACTTGTAAACACACACATTGTATAGATCAATTGGGATGAAATTTGGGGGGCATACACCCCTCATGGGGCTTGTGACCCCCATATTGCTGATCTCTCCAGCCCAAGGTACGTATGTGCCAAATTTCAGCGGGCTCGGTCCAGGGGTGTGGAAGCCTTTGGAGCACATACAAGACCACACTTCTGTTTTATAGATACAGTATAGATTAAATTCATTAAGGAACTTGCCACATTCAGATAATCGAATCCCAGCTTGAATTAGTCAGGCTATGTACAGGACTTGGCTGGTGATCTGCTCCTTATACCACTTGAATAGCAAAACAAAACAGAGACTAAATTTGACTGAACCCTAGGACTGGCTTCCTAGTTCAGAACCATAATTCCTAGTTCAGAAATATCTGGAACCAACAGTTAACTCTGAGCTCTTGGTTTGCGTCTTCACCCACATGAAGAGAAGAGTGAAACAGCAGTTCTACTTCCACTTCCACACAAAGGTCTCCTGGCAGCTCATTATAGTAGTTCTACATAATTTTAAAAAGTCACTTCTTTGTTTCTCAAAGGTAATGAAGACAGATGCTTCTAAGTAATTTTAAAAAACAAAAACAAAAAACAAACACCTGAATTGGAGAGCCGACTAGCTTGTGGTACAAAACACATCAGCAACCAAGAACAAGGAAGCAACATAAACCAGCTCTTGAACCATGTGACCTTCTTCTCCATTTAGTGAGGCCACACCCCATAATTACAAATATTCCTATAAAATTTGTGATAAAGCAAATGTAACTTGAGTATGCTTTCAAGAGTAGAAAAAGGAACTACAGTAATATCTCATACAACGTCCAAACTTGGTTCCACAAGTTAGGATGTTGTATGAATTCCGACTTTGTATGAGGCATGCAAAATCCTAACCGCGATGCCTCATACAACGTCCAAATTATTGCCATCGATGCTTTGTAAAACGTTGATCCCATAGAGATACATTGTAACAGCACAAACTGCAGGGCAAAGTCAAAGAAACACAGGAAACTAACAGAACTTTAAGAGGGGCCAGAGGGGTGCGTTTCTCCACCAGGGGGGGGGGGCCGGGCGATGATGATGATGACAATGATAATAATTTATATACTGTACCGCAATTCTCTGCCCAAAGGGAGACTCAATGCGGTTTACATCTCCGAAGGCGGGGAGCTGCTTTTGGGGCCACAGAGAGGCGAGCCCCAGGTGCGGTGAGTTCTTTCTTCCCCGCCTCTTTCGGCCAGCTGCCGGTCCCCAAAGCGGCTCCCCGCCTCCAACGGACCCCACCGACGCAGGGGCTGTGAGGCCCCACGGAGCTCGACCGGCAGCCCGCCGGAGGAGGCGAGGAAAGAAAGAACTCGCCGCACTTGGGGCTCGCCTTTCCACAGCCCCAAAAGCAGCTCCCTGCCTCCAACGGACTCCACTGACGTCGGGGCTTGGAGGCCCCACGGTGCGGCGAGTTCTTTCTTCCCCGCCTCCTCCGGCCGGCTGCCGGACGAGCTCCGTGGGGTCTCCCAGCCTCGGCGTCGGTGGGGTCCGCTGGAGGCAGGGAGCCGCTTTTGGGGCTGTGGAGAGGCGAGCCCCAAGTGCGACGAGTTCTTTCTTTCCCCGCCTCCTCCGGCCGGCTGCCAGTCAAGCTCCGTGGGGCCTCCAAGCTGCAAGTCCAAACTCCCGCGGTAAAAACCTTAATACCTCATACAACGTCCGGTGACGGTGTATGAGGCAACTTTTTTCCAAGAATTGGGCGACGTTGTATGGGTCTGACGTTGTATGAAGCAGACGTTGTATGAGGTATTACTGTAGTTACAATTAACCAATCAGTTGCAATTTTCTTCCAAATTCTGCAAAGGAACTGTATGTTGATATACAAGGCCCATACATATCCTGGCCTATCAAATAAAGATCTGATTATTCAAAATTGGGATACTGATTCATTCTCTCCATACAGTTAATGATAACAATTCAGTTACTGTTTTTCTAATGCAATATAACTATAAACGTAAGTTCCTTAACCTTTCCTTTTAATTCCTTTTCTGTATCCTTTCAATATATAGACCAGTGGTTTCCAACATGGTGCCCATGCCCCAGAAGGGGGACTTCAATTCCCAGAAACCTAAGTTAATACATTGGCTGATCAGTGCTTTGGGGAATTGACTTTGGTTTCTGGGAATTGAAGTCCAAAAACCAAAGGTTGGGAAACACTGCTCTAGATGATATGGGGAATCTGTAACTCCAGAGGTTGTTGGACTACAAATCCCATTAGCCTAGCTAGAATAGCCAATGGTGATGGATGGTGGGGGACTGTACTCCCAAACTACTTGGAGGTACAGTACCTACATTTCCTCCATTCATTATTTAAGTGGTTGTTTCTTGAAATGGAGTTACAGTACTAGATCCTTATATGTTAGTCTACAGGTATGTGTGGTTACATTTCAGAATTCTGTAATAGGATTGAGAAATTCTAATTTCAATAGTTTTCTTAATAACTTCCAATATTTATTACAGTCTTCAGCATGCAGAATTTATATATATTTTCAATGAGGCCTCCATTATTACCTCAAGTTTTTTCTCTAAATACTTACTGCCAAAACATAGAGATACATGAAGTACAGTACCATATATTAACAATACTAAATCTTTTATAGTGTGGGCATTAGTCCTTAAAACTTAGAATTTTACAGATCTCCAGATAGCCTCTTTCCCATGTGATGATTGTCACCCAAACATCAAAGAGCAAACACAAACATGTATTTTTCAATGTAGAGACAAACCTGTGAATCCATGTTTCTGGACTCTTTGGAAACTTAGTTAGTGCCAATTTTCCAAGATGTAAATCTTTAACTGGATTTAAAGTGCCAGATTGTATTAATTCTTTTCTGAAAAATAAATAAATAAATAAAGAGTTGGCCATGTTTACTTATGATGATCAACACAGCAATTGTGCACAAGCAACACAAACAATGTTTCATAGGTAGTATCCTATTTGGCTTCTACTGAGTAAAAGGTTCCACCACCATACTAACCTGGGATTATGGTTCTTGACCAGTCTAACTAGGCAGTGTTGCCCATCTCTTGTCAATGATGTTAGACTCACCAAAGCGTCCTCTGTCCAATCCCTTGGTCAAGGTGAAAGTGGAGGGCACACATCATGGTCCACCTAGCCAGCGGGTGAGGTGATATCCAAATGGCTAAAAAAAACTGCATGCAGGTGGACTTGATATCTCAGGCCCATTTACATGTGCGGAATGTCGCCATGGAGATGTCTGCCAATGTGCGGACTCCTCGCTGAAATAATGACTCCAAGGTATGATATTTGTATAATCACTGCCATTGTGTAATAAGGATGGATCTTCATGGATATTGCCACAAACAATGGCAACACAATGCCAATGTTTGCACAGCACAAACCCATGTTTCTACACTGGCAGGATTTTCCACTCAGTGGAAGCTGAAGAGAATGCGTTTTGCAACACATTTTAAAACTAAATCCGAGGTCATCTAAAGGGACCTTGATTCGTCATTTGATGCAGTAAGTCAGGGTCTCTCAACCTTGGGCCTCCAGGTGTTCTTGGACTTCAATTACACCTGTTGATCTTATGGAAATTGAAGTCCAAGAACATCTGGGGTACAAGGTTGAGAAATTCTGAAGTCAAACCGAGATATCCATTGCACTGTCTGGCCTGGGTTTATGGATCAGATATTAGATCTGAATATTAACAGACTCCGCTCAAGACATCCACCTTTATCCAGTGCCACTTTTGGAGGCAATGAAAAGTTCAATCCGCAGGCCACATGGAGAAGAGAATGGTTGAAAAAAGTGCCACACTAATACCAGAACTTTCAATGTGTAACCAAAACACCACCCGGTTTTGATCAATCTCGCAAGATATGGGCTAGACTTAATAGAATACCTACAGGGCATGGTAGATGTGTGGACTTTTTGCATAAATGGGGGAAACTACCATCACCAGCATTGGTGAGTGTGGGGCACCACAATAGACTGTGCAACATATTATAAAACAATGTAACCTTAGAGCATATGAGGGCAATAGTGAAGATTTTCTAAGGACGTCTTCTGATGCAATTGAATATATAAATTTTTTAGATGTTTGTTTATAAATTAATATTTTGTTTTATACAGTTTATATATATTTTCTTTTTGCTATATCTTGACTCAATTTGTACAAGTGCCATATGCTAAATAAATATGGATCAGTTTCAACTTGAGATGGACAAGAAGCTTCCATGTTGTAGGGCCACCACTTCCCCATTCTATCCTTGCTCAACTTGGCTAGTAGAAGCAACTAATGAAGTAACTCAGGAATGGGCTTGTCAAATTAGTGATTCTGTATTGTATTATGCCCTCCTGCCTAAAAGACACAATTATTCACCCATTCCCTAAAAAGGTCAATACGATTTCAACAATGGTTGCCCACACCAACGGCCGGGGGAAGAAGAAAATGGTGAGCAAATGGTGAGCCACTGTGTGAGACAGAATGCTGGAATGGGAATGGCTGTGGCCTGTTCCAGCAAGGCTTTTCTTATGTTCTTATGTAAGAAGCCAGGGCAGGTTGAGGACTTCACCGCCCCTCCCCCTGAGCCCACACCAGTGGCTGGGGAAAGAAGAAGCCAGGGCAGGTTGAGGACTTTGCCGCCCCTCCACCTGAGCCCCCATTAACATATTGTATTGTTTGTAAGCTGCCCTGAGTCGCTATGGCGAGTGGGTGGCAATATAAATTTGAACTGATAAATAAATAACAACTATAGACCTGTAGTCAATTTGCCATTCATGGACATGGTGATTGAGAGGGTGATGGCGGATTGACTGCAGGTGTTCTTAAATGAAGCCAGCTGCTTGTATTCATTCCAGTTGGGATTCAGACCTCATCATGGCACTGAGACTGTCTTGATTGCACTGTTGAGTGACATTAATTGGAAAGCTGACAAGGGGGCTATGTCGTTCCTTGTGTTCTTGAATTTCTTGGCAGCTTTGATACATGTGACCATGTTATCCTTTTAGAGCAGGAGTTCTCAACCTTTTTAAGTCGGGGGCCGGGTCAGACAGCTTCAATGAGTCCAACTCAGAGAGATGTTTCTTGACTCCATGGACACTATGGATCAATTATCTCTTGGAACGTGTTAGCCATGAGTGGGGGGGAGAAGACTTTGGGTGTGTGTGTAGAAAGAGGTGGTCAACATGTAGGTAATCTGTAAATGTTTTGTAAACTTTTGGGATAATATTTTGTACATAAAGGTATATTTAGCTACCATTTCCCATTTATATGGTGACTTTTGAGACATTGCATTATGTTTCTATGTTATTTGAAACCACCAGAGAGAGAGAGAGATGCATTTATTAAATAAATAAATAATAATACCAAACTACTCCCAGAAGAAGTGAGTGATAAACCACTTCTCAACACACCTAGAAAACGCTGGAAAGGATTATTATCATGGTTATTATAATCATTCAGACACTGATAAACAATTCCTTGTAAATTAAATTTATAATATCATCAGCATCCATATCTGAAATCTACTGCTCTTGAAAAGACCACTGATCCTAAGGGACAAGGCCAAATAAATTCCTTTTAAACCGCTTTGGCTTTTCCATCCATGCAACCAAATTACCAGTTCATGAGCTTTGATATATATTAGATGTGTTGGCTAAAATCCTGTTGCCTAGCATAGCAAGTCACAACTAAAGTAAGCCCATTTGATCAAGAGAATTTACAGAAGAGCTGACTCATCAAACCTCCAGTGACTCTAGTTGCAACTTACTATGCTAATTAAAAGGATTTCAATCATGATAAAAAGTACATACAGTGGAACCCCAGGTTACAAAATTAATCCTTATCATGAAAAATCCATATCGCGAAGCTCCATTTCCCATAGGAATGCACTGAAAAATCAATTAATCTGTTCCAGAGGTCAGAAAAAAGTTTTAAAATCTATGTTTCTCTTCCAAACTCTTCTTAAAGTGCACTTCGGAATTTTTCACCGCATTTCCACCACTTTATAAAGAGATCTGAACAGATAAAAGATAATGTCCCCGAAAATCAGCTGTTTGCTTCCCCCGCCACCCGGAAGTGCCAAAAACGTAGTGTTTTAGCTGCCAAAATGCAATGGAAACATGACAAAAAAATCCGAGGAATGGAGTGAACATGCTCAGAAAACCCTCCCACCACCGTGGGAAGCGATAGAGGCTGCCAAAGCAGCCAAAAAATGGCACAATTGCATCCACCATGTCAAAAAAAACTTTGTATGGCAGAAAGAATGTAAGCCGAGGCATCATTTTCTTCCATGTCACGTGTTTTCGGTTACACGAGGTGCCCATAACTTGGGGTTCCACTGTATTTTCTACATCAGGTTTCACACCTAAGAAACATACTGTACTTATAATTCCAGAAGATCTCAAATGAGAGTTGCACAGATTGTGTGAAACTAGTGTTTCCAGGTGAGATGTACAATGTATTCCCAAGGAGTTAAACTACTATAAGCAATGTTATTAATCTATTAAAAAGGCTATTATCACCTTCTCATTGTGCAATAGAATTATTCTGTATACACCACAAGGATCCTCTCTCTTTGATTTTTGGAAACAGAATGAGAAAGCAAATGTAACTCTAATTCCCATAGATAGTGCATAGGATTACTGAAGCTATCAAGTGATAAAATAAATCAAATCAAATTCTTCTTTTCTTAAATTTCAATAAAACAGACAAATTTCAATTCATTGTCCACAATGAAAGGGATTCTGCCATTTGTACACTACATAAACAGCTATGAAGTGAAAAGCACTGGAGTAAACCAATGGAAACATCAGAGCTAACTTTTTTTTACTGAATACCAAAATGAGGAAAACAATGACCTTCTTCTCCTCATGATTGGGTTTTCTATTTAGAACTGCTTAAGAAGTTACATTTCCCCACATACTTTCATGCAATAAAACAAGTGGAAGTAGCAGGTGCATATAAGACAATATGCCGTAAGCAACTAAATGTGAACGCCTCTCATATACATGAAACTGCGGTGGCTCAGTGGTTAAGAAGCTCACTTTGTTAGCTGGAAGGCCAGCAAGTCGGCAGTTCGAGACCCGAGTACTGCATGATGGATTGAGCGCCCGTCTCTGTCACTGTTCCTGCCATCCTAGCTGTTCAAAAGCAAGAAATTGCAAGTAGATAAACAGGGACCACTTCGGTGGGAAAAAGATCTTGGGAACATAAAATCCTTTCAACCTAGAATAATTTCTGACATGAAATTTTTATTATACACATGAAACAATATGATGTGTGAGCAGTTGGCTTAAACATATTTTCCCAAAAAGGAAATGCATTTTCAATTATAAGAAGCTATCTTTACAAACCTGTTTTGATTGCAAAACAGTTGAGTTTATCTTCTATATACATTTATTTGGTTCTTAATAATGCTCATGGTATTCAATTACTGTTTGCAAAACATTTAAACATAAGGGTCAGTTAAAATTGTAAAGGTAATGTTAAAAAAAGAGGAGATCTTAGCTGGTAATAATATATTCCATAGCTTAGCGAAGCTGTCTGAGCTGGTCCCCTTCTAAAGAAACTGAAAATAGGATTTAATAGAAAGGAAAAGCTTTTATAATGCTAAGTGGAGAATGATCTGGTATTGTGCCGCTGGCTGTTAAGGCACTTATCCTATAAAAAGGCTACAGATTATTTTGCTCAGTAGTTCAGCATTAGTCTGTATGCGAAGAATAAAGTGTACAAAGGCAAGAAATTTATTCTGACCTGAAACATCAAAAACAGGGAAGCTAATTAGGATTATTGGGGCAAACATTTGTTCTTGAGTCTATACATCTCAGATATTAAATCTACACATCTCAGTTTCGTGCTAGCTTGAGCAAAGGGGCCATTCAACAATTATGTGATCCTTGAAGGGCGGAGGGGGGTCTGCCATCTGAATTATGAAAAAATTACGTGGGGGGGGGGGGTTTCAGGTCAAAGATTACGTAATCCATTTAGAGCTGTTGTGCATTAGGCACCAATAGTGAAAAGCTCTAAAAATTTGAGTTTTGATACAAAAGCTCTGGATTACATAATTTTAATTCTGAGTCAGCTCAGAGGGTTGGGGTTCCAGGGCACTGTGCAGTCTTGGTTTTCCTCATTCCTGGAGGGCTGGACCCAGTCGGTGTAGTTCGAGAGTGAGAGGTCCAGCCCTAGGGTCCTCCAATATGGGGTGACTCAGGGCTCGGTGCTCTCTCCTATTCAACATCTACATGAAGCAGCTGGGTGAGATCATCCGATCCCATGGGGTTCGGTACCATCAGTACACGGATGACACACAGTTGTACATCTCGGCCCGTGGGGACCCAAGTGATGCTGTCAAGGTCCTGTCCGGGTGCCTGGAGGCTGTGGGGCTCTGGATGGGGGCCAACGGGTTACAGCTGAACCCTAGCAAGACTGAGTGGCTGAGTCCAGCACTATCCCGGGAGCTGCTATCCTTGGTCTTGGATGGGGTTACTTTGCCCCAGACAGACCCAGTGCACAATTTGGGGGTCCTCCTGGACGCGCGACTGCTGCTGGAAGAGCAGGTGGTGGCCGTGACCAGGAGGGCCTTTGCACAACTCCGTGTAATTCGCCAGTTGCACCCACTCCTAGATAGGAATTCCTTGCTCATGGTCACACATGCTCTGGTCCTCCAGACTTGATTACTGTTATGTGCTTTACATGGGGCTGTCCTTGACGACCATTCGGAGGCTGCAGCTGGTCCAGAATGCGGCAGCTCGGGTAGTAATGGGGTGCGGGCGGTATGCCCGTGCCTCGCCTCTGCTCCGGGAGCTGCACTGGTTACCAGTTTGTCTGGTTACCAGTTTGTCTATTATTCCTGAAAAGATTACACAAGGTTTGTCCTCACATACTGCATCAACTCTGGGCAAGGCCAATGTCAAATCAGAAACCATGAAGACTCAATATACAAACATTTGTCTCATTATTTATTAAATGGTCAATGTTTGATTGCAAGCATCATAAATAAAAGTACGCAACTCCATTATAAAACACATCAGATTTTCAACACCTTCGGTATTTTTCTGTGAATCATGAGTCACAAAAATAAATAGGGCAATGAAAATAGAACTGTCTCTTGCAGGATAGGAGCAAATTTTTTGCTTCCGCTTTTCTCCATTCTGCTGCACTAGGATCTCTGGCAAAGCTTTCTGAGGTTCAGCAGAAGCTTTCCACAGCAAAACAGTACAAAAAAAATCCATTCTTGGATTCAAGGTGCTTGTGCAGCCAGTCACAGCTGCTAAATTAGTACAACACGTCTTGCAGGTGCTTACAAGTAACACCCAGGAAAGTGCTTCAGTATAAAAAGAGTCAGAAATCTTGGACTAATGACTGCTGAACCAACATTCTGATTTGAGATGACTTAGCACCATGATGGTTAACCTTGGCACTCCAGATATTCTTGGACTTCAATTCCCAGAGGCCCCCGTGAATCCACATGAATGGGTTTACTGCGATTCATCCGGCCCATGTCGTACGGGAGTGTTTTATTTCCACTTCCAGGAGCGACGAGGGTGGCGTGGGCCGGATGAATCACAGTAAACCCATTCATGTGGATTCACGAGGGCTTCTGGGAATTGAAGTCCAAGAACATCTGGAGTGCCAAGGTTCACCATCACAGACTTAGCAGCATGGATGCTTTGTGACAGAATGCAGCAGCAAAAGTAACAGCGACAGACATTCTGATGCGCCAGCTGCAAACGAGGGGTTTAATATCTTGACAAGAAGCAAAAATGCATATAACTTCTTACATTTCCATTACAGCAGGGAGTAAACTGTTCAGCTCAGAGCAGGAGGTTCAACTGGCATTTCTCTCTCCTTTAAAGGTAAACACTTTAAATGCTGTTTACCTATTTACAGCTGGCTTTCTAGCAAAGGCGACCTTTACCTTTGTTTATTCTCAAATGTGTTTGCACAGACTTACACGGCTACCACTTCAAACATTAAAAGTAAAGGTCACCCTTGCTCGAAAGCCAGTAGTATCCGACTCTAGGGTTCAGTGCTCATCTGTTTATAGCCAAAGAGCCAGCACTGCCTGCGTCTGCAGATGTTTCTGTGGACATGTGGCAGGCATGCCTAGACATCGGAGTGCACGGAACGCTGTTTACCTATTTAAAGGTAAAGATTTCCCTTGCTCGAAAGCCAGTTGCATCCGACTCTGGGGTTCAGTGCACATCTCTGTTTCAAAACCGAAGAGCCAGCGCTGTCTGCTTCTGCAGACGTTACCATGGTCATGTGGCAGGCATGACTAGACACCGGAGTGCACAGAACGCCATTTACCTTCCCACCGAAGTGGTCCCTATTTATCTACTTGCAATTTCTTGCTTTCGAACTGCTAGGTTGGCAGGAGCTGGGACAAAGACAGGAGCTTATTCCGTCCTGCAGTACTCAGGAATCGAATTGCTGACCTCCCGCCTTCCAGTCAGCATCTTAGCCACTTGAGCCACTGCAGTCCTGTTTATTTACTTGCTTTTATTTACTTGCTTTTATTTACTTGTTTTCAAACTGCTAGGTCAGCAGGAGCTGGGACAGATGATGGGAGCTCACTCAATCGCAGAGCACTTTGGGTCTCAAATTGCTGATCTGCTGACCCTCTGATCATCAAACTCAGCGTCTTAACCACTAAGTCACCACAGCCCTTTCCCTTTTTGACCTATTTTATTAGATTTCTTTGTCATTTTGATTTATTTCTTATTTTTTGACTTGTTTTTACTCTTGTGGCCTCTAGGTGGGGCTGTTAGCAAGAAGGGTACTTTGCATTTTTTTGACTTGTTTCTAATCTTCCTGCCTGCAGGTGGAGCTGTTAGTAATAGTGTTGGATTATTTTTTTGTTTGACTTGTTTGTTCTCTCCCGGCCTCTAGGTGGGGCTTCTTTCGGTCTTTGTTTCTTCAGTTCTGTTCTGGACTCATGGAGAGAGGATGTGCTGTTGAGTTCTCTGTTTTGTTTTTGTGGTGTTGGGCTGGGAGGTGTTTCTGTTTATTCTTTTGTGGTTTTGTTGGGTTTTAGATGTGTTTAATTGTTTTGTTTATTTCTGGTTGTTTTTTTATTTTTCAGATTTTTTCGTGTTTATTTTTTAATTTGTGGTATTTTTGTTGTTTGAGTTAGGTATTTTTGTGTTGTAGCTAGGTGTTTTTTCTGTGATTTTATGGTATTTGGGGTGTTTTTTGTGGATTTTGTTGTTTATAGTTTTGTTGGTTAATGTGTTTTTTAATTATTTATTTATTTGTGTTTAATTAATTTTGGTGTTTGGCGTTTTGGGTAAATGTTTGGTTTTGTTGTTGTTGTGTTGTTTTGCGTGACGAGAGGCCTGTCTGTCAGTTCCTCTTTTCCCCATTGCTGCTTCGAAATTTGGTTTTAATGCAGCAATGGGGAAAAGAAGGAGCCGTCAGTCAGCTCGCTCTTCGTCTGGTAAGGTTTGTTAGGTAGGTCGGGTGAAAAGGAGGCAGAGAAGAGCTATTTGCCTGATGATGGTTCTCTCTCTGTCTCCTTTCTCTCTTGGCTTACCTAACCAGAGATCGGCAGACAGCGATCTGTAAGGGGTGTTGCTCTTCCTTGCAGATTGCTGGCTGCTGCTTTTGTATTACCTCCACCGCTGTTTCGTCCTAGTTCTCGAAACAGTGGTGTCTGTAGTACAAAAGCAGCAGACAGTCATTCGCCAGGGAGTGTGCTTCCCCTGTCAAACTGCTTCCTGCTGCTGTTTTTTCCCCCACCCTGGCTCAACTTACCTTGAGGCCGGCGATGGTCTCGCCGTGTCTTCGGCGGGGTAACGTGGAGGAGAGGGAGTCCCTCTTCTCCCCGTTGCTCCGGGAAAGAAGGCCGGTGGGTGTCTCGCCGTGGTTTTTTGTGGTTTGTTGTGAGGCGCTGCATACGCCTGCGGCGGACTTGCGCTCCCGTTGCGGGAGGACGGCGGTTTTTCATTTTAATTTTCACGCACCGGCTTTTTCAGTGTTCTCCGTGCTTGCGCCCTTCAGCCTGATTGGCTGAAGTGCTCACAGCGCGTAGGACGCTGGGACTTGGAGTTTTGTTTGGTTTGCCTTCGTGCGGCGGTTTTTTCTGCGGCTTGATTTTGATTGGGCGCGCCACATTTCCCAATGTTCTTTTTGCTCGCGCCTGTCAGCCTGATTGGCTGAGGCACGGTGCGGTGCAGAGGACGTTGGGAATTGAAGTTGTTTCCCTTTGTTCGCGTTCGTGGGGCTGTTGCCCCACTGTGGCTTCGGCAACCATGTGGCGCTCTGCGGGTCGGGCTCAGGCGAGTGCAGGAGGCTCGGTACGGGATATTGTGGACGGGTGTGGAAACATATGCCGGAGTCCAACAGTTAACGTTTGATTTTATAGATATAAATATAAAAGGAGGTTGGATAAAAAGCAAAAGGGTAGAAAAAAAGAAATACTGCTCCTCAAATCCATCCTTGATCTTGTGGAAGGAGAACTGTGGATGCACTATTCCCAGCACTAGCCCCTCTAATTCTCTCTCTCTCATTTAAGCCTCCCTTTACAGAGTTGCCATGCATGTGATTTTCCATAGAAAAACCCAATTCAGCTCTCCTCTTATAGCACTAAGTGACACAAAGCTAAGGAATCATGAAGACTGCATAAAAAAATTATACCAGTTCAGCTCTGGGACACTTTATTGGGATGAAAAATCATACAAGGGTCAGCAACAAAACCACCATCTTAACATACCTCTCAGCTCCATCAAATAATTCAGAATGCAGACTAAAAGTTAAATTATGGGCTAAGGAACTAGGTTTGTGGATCCGGAAAGGGTATAGAAAGCAATTCTTTCTAAGGTGCCAGGAGGACCCACAATCTGACCTACAGAATAAGCATCTTAAACAACATCAGATTATCCTTACCTCAATATCTGATCTGACTTCCACAGTGGTTTATCAATGAATGTATTCATCCATTATTTGTTAAACTTATATCCTGCCTTTCTTCTAACAAGCTTGAGATGGTTTAATTATTCTCCATCTCCATACTTGACCCTCATAATAACCTTGTAAAGTACATTAGGCTGACAGCGAGTGATTGGTTATTGCTGTCTTTGCTGAATCAACTGCTGAATGGTGAATCAACACGCATGGAAATGCCAATGGTTCAATAGGTTTACTATAACGGGAGCTACCAAATGGATTCAGGCCATAATCTTTAAGGTGTCGCAATAGCACAATTACATTTCTATTTCGCCTCATAGCACATAGTGCACTCTCTGGGCACTTCACAAGTTAATTGTCATTTTACTCCCAACATACTGGGTACTCTTTTTACCAACCTTGGAAGGATGGAAGGCTGAGTCAGGATTGAACTCAAAAGCTGTAGTACAGCAGTTTAACCACTGCAACATCAGGACTCCTAGTGTCACAAGTAGAGATGTGAAGGCCCGGGGAAAAAATGGAAAAATTTGGGGGGGGGGGGGGACACACACACACCCCGTTTTTTTCTGAAGCCTTTGTTTTTTTCCAAAAAATTGGAAAAATTGAAAAAATATATTATGGAATAAGGCCGGGTTCAAATATTTTATAAATCATTTCTAAAAAAATATGTATGGTATCAGATTATTTTCAATTTTTCCGAAAATTGACAACAAAAAAACCTCTTGTTCCTGCATTCTACTAGAAGCCCAAGTCAGCACTCCTGCTGATCAGGGCTTCAGGGAATTGAAGTCCAAGAACACCTGGAGTGCCAAGGTTCGCCATCAATGCTATAAGGCATGAATAGGCAACTTCAGCAGAGGAAAGAGCTATTCATCTGATCTGTCAGTAATAACTGAGGGAGCTGTGCTTCCAGTATGGTGTGGCTAAAGCAGTTCATTGGGTGAAGAGCATTTTAAATAAATTACATTGTCATTGAATGTTATTTCTTATTTTAAAAAACAGAGATACCAACAGTTAATTAAGACATGAGCAATTTTAAAAAAACTAAATCTTTATCTTTCTTTAACATATCACCTCGGATAATTGTATTCATTCTTTGGAAATCAAAAGGACTCCTTTAGGTGAATTCATTAAACAATTAAACTTAATTAACTCACTAATTTCAAATCTACTGTTCAGACTTTTTTTTTAAAGCAGCATTGGGCAGCACAAAGCAGCAGTCTATACATATATCACAGCACCACCTTTTAGAGAATCACAGCTCTGTGATTCTTTAATGCTTAAACATACTCTAACTACTGAGACAAGAATCAAACACCACAAGTCTGCAATGAATGAGGAAACAAATTGTTGTTGTTGTTCAGTTGCACAGTCGATTCCGACCCTTTGCGACCCCATGGACCATTTTCTTCCAGGCACCTCTAACCTCCATCATCATCCTCAGCCTGCCCCGCTCTGTGCCCATTACCATCTATCCATCTCATCTTTGGACGCCCCCTATTTCTCTTGCCCTCCACCTTTCCCAGCATCAAGGCCTTCTTAAGTGAGTCCTCCCTTCTCATTTGATGTCCAAAGCACTTTAGCTTCATCTTCACTATTTGTCCCTCCAATGAACAGTCAGGGTTGATTTCTTCTAATATTGACCTATTTGTTCTCTTTGCCATCCAGGGGACTCTCAGGACTCTCCTCCAACACCACATTTCAAAGGCATCTATTCTTCTGCACTCAGCTTTCCTAATGGTCCAGCTCTCACACCCATACATTACCACTGGGAATACCATTGCTTTGACTATGCGAATTTTTGTTTTCAAGGTGAAGTCTCTGCTTTTCACTATATTCCCCAGGTTTCTCATAGCTTGTCTCCCGAGAATCAGTCGTCTTTTTATTTCATGGCTACAGTCGCCATCTGTTGGGTTTTTATTAATAATAATGGATAATATAAAGACTCACAACAGTTACAATAAATTAAAAATATTGTTAAGAAGTCACAGACTCACAATTGCCACCTGTGTGTGTGTGTGTGTGTGTGTGTGTGTGTGTGTGTGTGTGTGTGTGTGTGTGTGTGTGTGTGTGTGTGTGTGTGTGTGTGTGTGTGAGAGAGAGAGAGAGAGAGAGAGAGAGAGAGAGAGAAGGTATACTATTAGATTTTAGCCATTTTTAAAATATTTATTTATGGATTTGTATGGCCGCCTTTCTCGTCTAGGCGACCCAAGGCGGCTCACAACATTGGTTAAAAAACATCCCCCATACAATCAAAACCGAATGCTAAAACTATTTAAAACGTTTAAAACATCTTATAACGCCCCCTAAACTCCTTTAAAAGAGGGGCACCTAGGCAGGAGAGAAGAGAACCCCCTGACAGGGGTATAAATTACAGTCCTCTGCTTAATGATCTCCCATTACAGATATTGGGATTACCCTTTCTTACTCCAATGTCAGGAAGCTTAAAAAGGTACATTTTCCAAGCTCAGTCTTAAGGATACAATTCTATGAATCCTTATCAGAAAGCTAAGCTTGTGGTAATGTGATGACTTTCTAAACATTTAGAATTAAGCTGCAAGGGACACATTTGTATCATGTGTTATGTGTGCATGTGCACCATGTTTCATTTTAATCTGAATATACCTTTAATGATTCATTAAAGTAATGTTTTTATAACAAAGTCATAAGGTTCAAATCAAAGACTGCTCACAATCAAGGAGGTAGATGCCCCTGAAATTGCGGGCTGAGGTACTCCCCCCCCCCCCAAACCTGGTTCACAAGATGACTATAGTACATAATGCTAAATCTAAGCATTACACATCCATTTGGCAATCTCTGGTTAAAAAATAAAATAAAAGAAGAATAGGGAGGAACATAGGTTAGAAAGCTGCAGTTCTAAAACATATTGCAAACCAGTAGCTGAACACGATAGCTAAACACCTATGGGTTTTTCATAAACATACATGCTCTTCTCCATATAGCATATTGATATTCATGCCCTAAAAGTTATCATGAAGTATGATATAGTGTAATGATTTAAAGTTAAAGAGAAATCTGATTCAAAACATTCCATAAAGTAACCTAGCTGAAAAGATAGCTGGTACACTGTTAAAACAAAGGTTTTGGCTCACACAAGAGTTTCATCCTGATACCTTAAGTCCTAAACTGCATCTCTTAAACATACCTTACATTCCATGCAGTAGTGAAATCTGGATTCAACAGCAGCAATGTACAGGTGATATCTATCAACTCTGAAAATAAAAATAAATAAATTCATCAACAACCACTGAAGTAAATATTTCTTTTGTTTTCACAGATAACCTCTCTCATAACATTTGTTAGTGACATTTGCTACTAAGATATGAGGTGCACAAGCATCTTGTTTGTTTAGCACAGATGAGATTATCTTCTCACTCTAGAATTCTTGGTTCAAGAAATCTCTCTGGCAAAAGGAAGGAAGAAGCAAGAGATAACTGTGTACTTTATTTTTTTAATTACCTCAGTTAAAAAGTCTATCCATGGGACAGATTAATCCATTACAGGCAGCTGTCTGTGAAAGCTTTTAACACCCCCCCCCCAAAAAAAAAACCAACAACAAACCACCCTTGCTTTTTTACCCCAAAACCCATGCTTTTAAGATTTGCTCCATCGTTTTTCTACAACAAACTAACATAGATAAGTGCTTGGAAATTATAACTGTATATTCACGGGAAGGGGTGGTCCTCATTGGTTTCAATGAAATGGTTGGTGGATAGGCCCCTGTTGAAGTAACCTAGCTGAGATAAAGAGGTTCCAAACAATTATCTGTCCATGTGTCAGATGTGCCATTCCTAGGCCAATGTGAGAACCAAGGTGGTTGCTAGGTTCTTTAAAAGATCAAGCACATAGGACCATGATGTTAATTTGCCTTAACTCTGCATGTGCAATTTTAGAATTATTAAAGATAATTCAGATTTCACAAATACAAGGAAAAATAACCTTTCTGAGTACATGATTTCCTTCTTCCTGACTACACAGCAATCACAGCGTCAGACCAAGAACCCACATTCTACTACATTTAGTAGTGCTTATTTCCAGATTTAAAAAGGTAAAATTTAATTTAATTTAATTTTCACATTTGTATGCCACCCAATCAGGGAACCTGACTCAGGGCGGCTCAAATAATAAATAAACAATATACACAATATACAATATACACAGTAAATACACAGTAATACAATATACAAAATTCAATCTACCAAAACAGCATATAATAATACTGTATAATAATATACCACAACACAATCCTGTAACAGTCTCTCCACCCTGGCCACAGGCAAATTCCAAGGGCGGCGGCAAGGTCCAGCCACCCGCCGCCATCATGGCCCTTCCAAGCCCAGAGGGGGGCGGGGCCCAGGTGGGATGATCCTGGCACCCGTATCTTCAAAAAAGATTAAAGCCTTAGCATTCTCTTTTGGGAGATTAAGCACTGACTATACAAACTGCAACCAGTTCACATACATTTCAATCCCCTCTCATTTTTCTTCCTCCAACAATTTCCTCATAAAATGTTTTATCTGTTTGTTTGCCTGCAACTGTCAACTACCACCTGTTCCTACAGTTAAGCTCTTCTTTCCACAATTCAGTTTGACTGGCCAAAGACTTCCCAGTCTTAAGACAAGGAGTGTCCAACAACAAGGACCAGAAGATGGGCAACGTACCTCTGAGCATATATGAAGTACTTTGCTTCCACTGAAACAAAGCTTCAAACAAAACTTAAAAAAAATATCGAAATGCAAAATTCACAGGACTGGGTTGAAAATGCAGTCACATCAACGGAGAAGAATTGATTGGCAAGTACTAATCTGGAGATTTTCTTCTGAGTATTAAGCTTCAAGTGACGAGGCCAGTGGTGGGCACCAAAAAATTTACTACCACACTGTAGGCGGGGCTAACTCTGTAGGCGGGGCTAACTCTGTGGGCGGGTCTAACTAAGTGGGTGGGTCTAACTAAGTGGGTGGGGCCAAATCTGTGGGCATGTGACTTGCTGGGGGTTGCCATGTGATCTAGTGATCTAGTCATGCCTGCCACATGGCCATGAAAACGTCTGCAAACACAGACGGCTCTGGCTCTTTGGCTGTAAATGGAGATGAGCACTGCATCCTAGAGTCGAATACGACTGGCTTTTGAGCAAGGGAGACCTTTACTTTTACTAACCACAGCAAATTTGAATACCAAACAGGGATCTTCTGTCATTAAGTAAAGGTTGCCCTTGCTCAAAAACCAGTCGTATCCAACTCTAGGGTTCAGTACTCATCCCTGTTTATAGCCTAAGAGCCAGTGGACTTGATCCACAAAAGCTCACATGAAAATACAGCAGTTAGTCTTTTAGGAACTACAACGTTTTTGTCTTTTTGCTTTGTTTGCTCTCTGATATGCTTGCACAGAATAAAACTTTTTAAATGGTTGCATGTGTTTCAAGCATATCAGAGTAAACAAAACAAAAAGGAATCCCCTTAGTCTACTCCAGGCCCTCTCTACACACACAGAGACAGAGAGAGAGAGAGAGAGGTGAGTCACACACTCAAACACTCAGAAAAGTAAACAAAACAAAAAGACAGACTTACTCAGAGGAGGCAGGCGGCCTGGGCGCGTCCCTGCTTGGCCCAGCCCTCTTCCGCCTTGCCCCGGGACTACGGGGGCAGAGAAAGCAGGAGTGCCCAAGGGGCAGCGGTGGAAGCGTGGCCCTCTTCCTTTGGTGACCGGGAGGGGGGAGAGGCAGGAGGAGGAGCCGCCGCTTGCTGAGAGTGGCATGACTGGGGGAGCCAGGAAGAGGAGGAGGAGGAAGATGGAAGAGGTGCCGCAGCCAGAGCCAGGACGGAGGAGGGCCCGCTGCCGCAGTCTGCCCAGAGCAGCATGACTAAAAGGACCTCACCATGCCGCTCTGGGATGCCGTGTCAGGCTCAGGAAGAGCCTCATTGTCCTCCAGACAAGGAGGAGGAGTCCCAGAGCAGCCAGGCTCACCGTCCTGGTGCACTTTCACCTCCGCACTTCCCACATGCCTTTGAGGGGTGGGCGGGCTGGCAGCCTTCTCCTCCCAGCAGCGCCGGCAACACTTCCTATCCCCGGAGTGCGGGGAGAGGAGGAGGTGGGTGTCGTGTGGGAGGGAGGGAGGTGGGCATGGCCAGCCAAGTCTGCTACCGATCCGGTTGGACCGGGGCGGACCTGCTGATGCCCACCACTGGACGAGGCCCACTAAAATAAGCAAGCACTAGTTCTGTGTACACACGTCAGGGAAGAAACTGCCTTGGATATAGCAGAATTTGCTTCTATCTAGATATGTTTAAGATTGCATAAATGAGCAGAATCTATTGCTCCATCACCACTATTAATTCCCATTCTTATTACAATTTATAATAGATCCAATGCAAGATTACTATGTGAAAGAAGAGAGATGGGAATGCAAACTAGACAGATTGCACTCTGGCTTGCAGACAGAAGGAAGAGTATATTTTGAGGCAATGGCAGTAATAAAAACTAGATTAAGTGAAAATGAAGTTGAAGACTACATGTTGCACAGAGAAAGAATTACACTGTAGCATGATGTGCAAACTGTACAAATAGGGGTAATGAAACGAAGAATAAGTTAGAAAACAATTTTGATTTTTTAATAAGAATACGTTCCTGTAGTTAACATAGCAATGCTGCCCTCTAGAGTTAATGAAAATGTAAAACTGGGACTCTAGGTGATTTGAGATATGAATGATTCTTGTACAACCAATACTGTACAGTACTTGCAAAATGAAAAGTGACTTCACATTAAGAACAAGGTACAGAGGTAGAAATTACGTACTATGGAACTAAAACAGAGTTTACAGGTGATGACTTTCCTGAATCAACTCACATGTCAAAGCATGTCATTCATCTGTAAAGTGAGGTCTAGTAAATGCGATATGCTGATACTGTTTGTGTATGGTTCATCTGCCACTATGTGGTACACAGAAAGAACCACAATCGAGCGTGCCCTGGTAATGGCAGCCTTGTGTTGCTGGCTAATCTTTCTCACACTAGTTAAGGCAAAATGAACGGCAGAATGAACTCGCCAAAATATCCCTTTGTTTTGGCAGTTCCATGTCTGGCCTAGACATGGAAGAAAACTTGGAAGAAGTATCTGCCACTTTATGCAGAATGAAACATTTAAAATGTATTTAGATGCAATCTTATAAACATTTATTTTATACTAAGCTCCACCTTACTCAGTGAGTATTGTAAATATGCACAGATGCAAATGTTCTTTGTGGTTGGGTTACAAATAAAACAACAATAGTCTATTCTTTCTTCCTAGATTCTAATGGTTTTGTACAAAATTAAGCCTAACTACTAGAAAGTTCAGTTTTCAGTGCTCAGTGCCCATTTCCAAACTACAATGGGTATAACTCATTTTTATACTTACAGAATAAATTAGACAAAGCAAACTTCTTTGAAATCAGCACGTTTGTGAGATTAGCTGATCCGCTTTTTTCATTTAGCTCATCCCCTGCGGGGCTATTTTTCTTCTTGATTTTTTAAAATATATATTTTTATTTATCAAAAGGGGCTGAGGTGGCTCAGTAGTTAAGAAGCTCACCTTGTTAGCTGGAAGGCTGGCAAGTCGGCAGTTTGAGACCCGGGTACTGCATGATGGTTTGAGCACCCGTCTCTGTCCCAGCTCCTGCTAACCTTGCAGTTTGAAAGCAAGATATTGCAAGTAGATAAATAGAGACCACTTCAGTGGGGAAAAGATCTTGGGGACATGAAAGGAGCCTCATTCGGGCATCTCCTGTGCAGTTTCTCCAGCAAAAATCCTTTCAATTTCTGACACGAAATTATGATTATTATTACTGTTGTTGTTGTTTATCAAGAAAAGGAATGAAGGGGGGAAAAGAGGAAATGTGCAAAGTTCAAAAATGCATATATTTTTTAAAAGTTGACTGCCTGAGAAAAGTTTTATTAGAAGTTGTTATCACATAGTATTTATACATGCATCATAGAGTACAGGGGAAACTCATCTAAGAAACGCCCCCTACAGTGACTAAATCGCATAACAAATAGGTTTTTAAAGAAAATGGCACCCCACATAACGATTTTTTCCATAGGACATTTTAAATGGGAAAAATCACTTAGTGAAAAAAATCATTGTACGTTTTTTTTCCCATAGGAAAAATCGTACGACAAAATCGCATAGCTACCAGACCCGTGGAATGAATTAAAATCGTTATACTTTTTTTTTACTGTATTTGTATATGAAGTTAAAATAACGAGACCTTTTGATCATTGAATGATTGATGATGGATATTTACCTTTCAAGCAAAGTCTTTTGGTATGCTGGCCAAAGTCCCATTCTGTAAAAATGCCAGCAAAAGGGAACTGCAAGAACTAATTGTTGCTAATTAACATGCAGGAACTAATTGTTGCTAATTAATGAGTCCTTGCTTGGCTTCCTCATTACATTTAAGTTGGGCAACTTGAAGCCCAACCAATAATCTGGGTGAGGATTCACTAATTAGTGGCAGTTAACTACTCTTAGTTATGCCATTTCCCTTCTGCGAGCATAACTACAGAATAGGGTTTTGGCTGCTAAATGATGGTACAATCCAACCATGCTTACTGACAGCTAAGTTTCAGCCTTTTTCTTTTTAGTCTAAGTAGCACAGTAAATTACCAAATTGACTTAGGCCAAGATGTTTTAGATATTGAAAATGAAACAGTTTAAACACAGCAAAAAGACTTGCTGCAATCCTACAAACAAAATAGAGCATAGAGCATCACCAAAATAGAGCATCACAATCTCTCTCTGTGTACCAAACCAAACTACCCGGGAACCCCAGCCCCCAGTACCTCTTGGAGGCGGGGATCAAACTTCTAGTTATGACACATGCCAATGTTTCAAAGAAAATATTTTATTCTGATTCAGTAAAAACCTGAAATTTATCCAATATGTTTTGACTAAAAATCTTCAAAGGAAACTAAATGTTGACAGATATTTTAACCATCTGTTCTAGAAACCAGCCAGCTGAAAAAATAATTACAAATGATAAAGCTTTACCACATGTATATCTTTAATACAAAGCTTTAGTCTATCTACATCTATAAAGCAGAACCGTACATTAGTATGTCCTGGATACGTTCCCCCCCCCCCCCCGTGACTCACCCCCTAACAATGCACCTAGCCCTACCTTGCATGTCCCATCACCGAAAGAGGGGGGTCCGGATGCCCTGAGTGGGGCACAAGCCCCACCATGAAGGACCACTGCAGCACCAATGGTGCGGCAGCGCGCTGCCATCACAACCTGGTGCCTGAAACACATCAATTGCGCTGGTGCGCATGCGCACATCATCAAAAACAAACGGACACGAGGGCACGGAAGTCAGCCGCCGGGATACTCTCGACGCTGCCGCCAGCCCTCCCTCCCAAACAACGCCAAAAACCCACAACAACAATGGGGACATGAGGCTACAGGAGGCAGCCACCAGGAAACTCCCAATGCGGCCGCCAGCCCGCCCTCCCTCACAGTCCGGCACTCCCCAACACCGAACAGGGATGCTAGGCCACCGGAAGCGGCTGCCGCGCCCCTTCCGCCACTACAACCCACACGCCCTCCCACCCACCACCACCAGCCACCACAAGGAACAGGCACGCAAGACTGCCGGAGGCAGCCGCCGCGCCCCTCGAAACACACACTCCCCCTCCCCAATTCTTTTTATGGGAATGGGTGCTTTATGTCTATGATACTGTGGAGGAAATAAAAATAATTTTCTTTGTTACTAATGTTGATGATATATTCTTTTTTTTAAAAAAAAATGGGTTGTTGTTGGGTTTCTTTGCCTGCTCCACAATAAGCTAGCACACAAAACCAAAAAGGTTCTGTCTGTATAGTTTAGGGCAGGGGTTCCCAACCTACGACCCATGGGCCGGACCTGGCCCACGGCACTAATTAATCCAGCCCATGGAGAGGACCTTGCCACCGCCAGAAGCACCAAAAATGTGATGGAAGTTACCCAAATGCGCCGGAAGAGCCCCGCATGTGCCAAAACCCACCAAAACGGTACCAAAAAACAACAAAAACATGCCACCCTTGATCCCACCACCATTGGAAGCAGCGGAAGCAGTGAAAATGTGCCACCAGAAGTGGCAGAAGCAGCGAGAGGAACCATGCCTCTGACATGCACATCTGTCTGAGGGGGCATGATCTGGCCCGCAGCAGGAAAATGTTGGCCACCCCTGGCTTAGGAGATTGTTACTCCATTTGTTACAATTGCAAATATTTTTTTAAAAGTAAATTCCATTTGTAATAATTGTTTTCATATATCAATTGTTTTAATATATTAATTGTGATAATTTTATGTCAAAACAAATTTGTTTTTTTCTGGGGGCGAAAGAGGGAAATCATTTCCCCCATGACACAGTTCTTCAAACCTATCTTTAAGAATAGGTTTGTTTTACAGAAAAGCTTGAAGAACTTGTTTATCTCAGACAAGATCTTACTGAACACCATGAAGCTATTCTGCTTTCACAATGGGTGAAATCCTGTTGTAATGCTACACAAAAGGGTTGACTTTGGAGATGATTGCCTCAAATTATCTCCATAAACATTATCTGTTGTATACCAAGTCATGCAACTCTGTATGCAACATATAATATCTACAGAGATTTCGTAACTTTAGACGATTTGCCCCTGAAGTTATACCTTTTCCATAGTAGTGCAACAGGATTTCAGCCAATGGCTTTTAAATTACAAGCTCTAACTTTTGTCTGGTACCAAGGTACTGCCATGTTGTTACTTATTTTCTAAAATACTTATCTGGCCTTTCAGTGTCAATTAACATGCTTAGAGTATTCATAACGAAGTAAAAATACAAAGAATAATACAATGTTTCACAAGTCAACTTCCAAGAGCAGAATGCAAGTTACTTTTTCCTCCTGCCTGCCAACAATCTAACTTCCAGCATAGCCCAATAAAAGGTACTGTTTCTATGCAATACTGACAAGTGGTAACATTAGAACATGAATGAGTAGGAACAGAAGCACTATCTTACTTTGAATGCTTATATGACCTCATCAACAAGAGGTAGCTTCAATCATTGTATTTATTGAAGCAATTCCCATTATTTATTTATTTACATGATTCCTACCCCGGCTTCCTCAACCATGGATGACCAAGGCGGCTTACATAAAAGTTAAAGAACATACACAGATTAAGAACAGCTAACACACACACACACACACACACCCAAAAAAACCCTCCCTAACCCCTTAAGAAAAATACACCAACAGTTTAAAAAACTCTTTAAAAAGGATTAAAATAAGAAAGAATTAAAAAGATAGAGGGGGGGGAGGAGGAGAGATAAAAACAGACAGGTATGTTAAGGAACAGGCCGAATTATATCAGCCAGCGGGACTGGGCCGTCACAGCCGTTGGGCCCCACACCCGCTGGCACAGTCAAGTCTTAAGCGCCTTCCTAAAGAGGAGTAGCTTAAGCAACATGTATTTTACAGAGCAACCTACCTTCTTTGTTGAGCCATTGTTTTCTTTGTCTATAGTGAAGGAGTTTGTTATGTACATATGGCAGAAGAAACTTGACGCACCAGCTTTCCACACCAAGTTTGTTTTCTACCAAGACTATCGGGCTCCGGTTATATCTGGCTTCGGGACAAGGAATTAATCCAATTTCATCTCTTAAAACCAAAAAAGACAAATAAAGAGATAATTAGTTACCCACTTCTGCCATTTATTAATACTATGTTAGACCTGCCAATTTCTCTTAATCTATTTTATCTTCATCTTCTATAAACCTACATTTATTCACAAATCTGATTCCTTCATCCTGCCTGTCTGGTTCTTATTAGATTTCCAGTAATAAACAACTAATCTGAGTCGGTTGTTATGCAAGCACAGACCTGTACTGGGTGATTTGGAATTATGTCACATTTACTCACTTTCAAGTGTGTTTATGGTGTATAGTCCACTGCACAGTCTAAAACAGCCCCCCCCCCCCCACCAAACAGGACATTATCAAGTAAACATGGAGAGGATTCAACTATAAATTGGTATAAGAAAAAAGTATTTCTTCTCATCGTACACATACAGGTACTCATCTGTAGGTTAGAAATGAACTTGAAAGCAATCTCTTGCAAAACCATTTTACAGATTCCAAGTATGCTTACTTGGAAATAAACCTCATAAATTAGATTGATTCATACCTTGAGATATAAAGCTTAGCATTTTAATCTAAGTAATTTTTATTCCCACTATACTATTTGCAGATACAGGATATAGCCTGATGTTTGCTTTATTATACTGGCATAGAGGGTTTGACCCTATATGCAGCTAAATCCTGAAATTTATTATCCAATTCCCTGGTGGAAGTCAAGTCACATAATTTATCCCATTTGTTTAAAAATAAAAAGTATGTCAAGACTTGAATACCCAAGTGGAAAAAAATGTAGAATCTCTAACCTACTTTATCCTCAAAAAGCCCTATAATAAAAGCTAATCTGACTATCATTTGTCCAATATTAGCCAGTAAGTGGGAATTCAAATGTGACTCTCCATAATCTTATGTTGCACACTCCAGGCACTAAAGCCCATTAGTTCTGTAGCACCTCTAACACAGGAGCAGAAAGCAACAAATGGTAAATTGAGAAAAATTCATAAGCAAAGGAACTCACTATTTGAAAACTAAGCCATATTACTACAAAGAGGAACACAAAGCACGTAGTTCTCAGTTGTTCCCTACATGGCTCCTGAAAGCAAAAGGCATGAACCTACTTTTTCCTTACAATACACAACACAGGGTGTCTCAAAGAACAAAGGATGAACTTACACAATTGTCAACAGCTGCTAAAGGTTAAACTCATTAGCAAATGTTCAATGCCAGGTGTTTGATGGAAGTGGTCCCTATTTATCTACTTGCAATTTCTTGCTTTCCAACTGCTAGGTTGGCAAGAGATGGACGCTCAAACCATCATGCAGTACCTGGGTCTCGAAATGCCGACTTGCTGGCCTTCCAGTTAATAAGGTGAGCTTCTTAACCACTGAGCCACAGCAGGCCCTAGCAGATGTGCTGACTTGGGCTTCTGGTACTTAAAGTCCAAGAACACCTGGAGAGCCAAGATTACAGGCCCCTGTTCTAGAGTATATAACACAAAGTAAACACTATTTTCATTTTAAGGGGCACACAATGAAGACCCATCATGATCAAAGAGCACATTTAGACATAGCAGATTATAAGTAAGAATGGATTGAGATTAAAGAATGTACTTTGCTGAGATGCTACAGAGGACATGACTTTTCTTGAGATCGGCGGCAGCTACAACTTGTATCCAAGAATGCGTTTCCCCCCTGAAACAGGAAAAATGCTATTGGAATGAATTTGTTTAAGGTGGATCCCAGCTTGCCATGAAGTGACCCACACATTATGATCATGAAGCCATCTCCTGTGGCACATACGAAATGAAACATGCAGGATTTAATACCTGGAATGCAATGGACTGCCGCAGCCTTGAGGATATTATCAAGATGTGCCTTCACAGCCAGTCCATCTGGCATGGCCTCTTCAACCTCCATGGCTATTGGGAATCAAAGTTCCTCCTCTGCTCATTTTGCCGTTGGGCCTAATATGATGGTTTCCAGTGGCATTTCCTCCACTTGGGGGGGGGGGGGGGCAGCACCCCACCCAAAGGGTCTCATCCACCTGTAGTCGTTGGCCCCTTTAGAGAGTCAGGTTATTTACTGCCGCCCAAAACTCGGCACTGAGTCACTGGCTGTACAGTCAGTTACTACATTACCGTAGCAGGATATCCAGCCAGACATGATTTCTTCAGATATGGACAGGGCAACTACAGCACTTCCACAATGTTTATTCATACAACAGATACTCACACTTGCAACCTAGTTGATTCCCTATTGATGATTGCAAAGTCAGACAGACACTGTACGTCACACCTTATTTTCTCCTTAGGTTGACTGGAGGTTGGACCTGGAGATATTTCTTGTCTTATTAAATGAAATATCTGCTATTCTTTCATTTCTGTCTTACCTTATAAATTAAACCTGTCTTCTCATTTCTTCTGTACACCCCTCCTCTTTTTGCATGCCTGCTTGCCAGTCACACTGGGGCTGCGGTGGCTCAAGTGGTTAAGACACTGAACCTGACGACTGGAAGGTCAGCAGGACAGCAGTTCAAGGCCTGTGGATTGCATGACAGAATGAGCTTCTGTCTCTGTCCCAGCTCCTGCCAACCTAGCAGTTCGAAAGAAAGAAATTTAAAGTAGATAAATAGGTACTACTTTGGTAGGAAAGGTAACAGTGTTTCATGCACTCTGGTGCCTAGTAATGCCTGCCACATAACCATGGAAACGTCTGCAGACACAGAGTGCGCTGGCTCTTTGGCTGCAAACAGAGATGAGCACTGAACCTTAGAGTCAGATACGGCTGGCTTTCCAGCAAGGGTGATCTTTACTTTTACTAGTCATCCCCCTCCAACCATTGCTGTCATGTCACTTCTGACACATCCTTGCACGTTTACTTGCTGAGCACTCCTCTTTGACCTCTGCTGTTTTCTCTCTTGCTTGCTAAGAGCTACTCTCAGAACTCCCTTGTTTTCTGCTGGCTCCTTTCTTGCCACTGTGCTTGGCAAAACAAATGTGTTAGTGTTCGGCACCAGACAGAGTGGGCCTCAAAGTGAATCACAATGGTCATAAATGTAAGATTTGCCTCATGGTAGTTAGTCGTGGGGAAAGCTAATACTGGAACGGTTTTAAATGTGAAGAATTGAAAAGCTAGCCATTAGATATGGGACTTGTCTTTGTTTTGTCTACAGCGGGAATTCTCAACCTGCAGCCCGTAGGCTGGATGTGGCCCATGGCACCATTTCATGTGGCCCCCCACCGCCTCCACCACACCAGGAAGTGCCATGTGGTGTAGGAAGGGCAAGATGGTCGTCCAGCCTCTGAAGCTGTCTGAGGGAGCGTGGCCCAGTCCCTGGCTTTAAAAGGTTGAGAACTCCTGGTTTCCAGCTCCCAGAATTCACCAGGAATTTGTCCAGCTATAATTCTGAGAGTCATAGACAAGAAATTCAGCTCCTTAGAGGAGTTTCAGCACTCACACCTGCACATCAGCAAGTCTGCGGACTTCATTCATTGTTTGAAGGGAAAGGGAGTGAGTAGGAATGGCTAAACCCCATTGCACCACAACTTAGATTAGGAGACTAGTTGTTTATTCAGAGGTAAGACTGCAGTGGCTCAAGTGGCTAAGACACTGACTGGGAGGCGGAAGATCAGCCGTTCAATTCCCAAGTACTGCAGGACGGAATGAGCTCCCGTCTTTGTCCCAGCTCCTGCAGTTTGAAAGCAAGAAATGGCAAGTAGATAAATAGGGACCACTTTGGTGGGAAGGTAAACAGCGTTCCGTGCGCTCCGGTGTCTAGTCATGCCTGCCACACGACCACGGAAATGTCTACAGAAGCAGACAGCGCTGGCTCTTCGGCTTTGCAACAGATGAGCACTGAACCCTAGAGTCGGATACGACTGGCTTTCGAGCAAGGGAAACCTTTACCTTACTGAGCCTGAAGTGGTATTTTTGAACCACAGACGGGTGTACCACGGTAACAGCAACTTTGTGTTGCTGGCTAATCTTTCTCACAGCAGGTCAGGTGAAAAGAACTGTGGAATGAATCCACCAAAAGGTGCTTTCATTTTGGCAATTTTACATCTGGCCTAGACATGGAAGAAGTGGCAGAGAGACCACCAGACCTCTAATCAATTGCAGTTCCCATGGAATTTAGCCCCCTCGCCATTTCCTCTGTGTTTCTCAGTGGGGGGGATGGCTGACAGGACCTTTATCCTTCAGTTGTAATTGAAAATTCCTGTGAAGACCTTAATTTCTTGGCAAAAATCCCCAGTATTCTAGATGGGAAAACTTCTGGAAAATTCTGGTCCGATAGAGCTAACAGTCCCATTCCTAATAATTGTAACAAGTTAACTTCTAATAATCAAGATTGTTTTAAAGCTACAGACAACAATGTGAATCCAGAAGTTGCTTTTGACTTACGAACTCTAGCTTGTTTAAATTGTGGTTGTTGTGAAATGTAATATGGATAGTTTTCTCAGCCAGCCATCTCAAAACGAGGGCCGATAAAAGAGATCATGAGAGAGAGAAAACCCCAATGGGGAAGACACCATTTGATCATTTGTTGTACAATTCATGACTCAAACAGCATGTTATGGCTAAAACAAAATATGGCTTATTGTGTCACATAAATGCACCCCTAAAGTATTGTCACAATAACAATATATGGCAATTCTGCACAACTGAAACAGGACTCGCACTGACTCAAACAAGGCCCACAAACAACAACACTTGTTTCCTAAATTAGAATGCCTGCTATCATGAACAATATTTTAAAAATAAAATCTCATAAATACGTCCACTGCTCTACAACTAGTTTATGAGTACTGTATGCTCTAAAACAGGGATTCTCAACCTGCGACCCACGGGCCGAATGCGGCCAGTGGGTCGATTTCTTGTCTCCCCCTCCCCCCAACTGCCTCTACCACATCAGGAAGTGCAATATGGTGGAGGAAGGGCAAAATGGCCACACAGGCCCCAAAAGCATCTGAGGGAGCATGACCTGGCCCCTGGCTTTAAAAGGTTGAGAACTCATGGTCTAAAATTCATCACTGTGTTAAAACTGAAAATGCCACATACTAACTTTGACATATTAAACAGACATTTAAAAATAGAACCTAGTGAGCCAAGGTGATCTGTCCTACTTTTGTCAGAAAAGCCCAAATGAGCAAAACATGTCAATAATTTGAGTGGAAAATATAAGCGTGTTGTTTAATGTATAACTGTTACCGAAATTGAAAAAAAGGCTTTAGAAAAAGAGATTAAAGAAATCTACTTGAAAGCAAGAGAACCCAGTATGAAAGATACCACCACACAACGCAAAAACCCAGCTTGAAAGAAACTGAATTTTTTATTTATCTCACAGAGAAGAGAACCAGGAATCCAAGATTTCCAAGGTTTCTTGGGATGTCTGCTTGCAATGATTAATATGTAAAGGCAACCAACCAATGTATGAAGCCACCATCCATTTAATAGCAGATTCTTCCTAGCTTTGGGAATAAAAATTATATTTCATTTCAGCATATAAAGCTATCGCACTTTCTTTTAAAACTAATTTCTACTGCCCTACACGAAGCACCCATACCTAATTCTGCCGCTCCTGAAGGGTTGGTAGATACAGAAAGCTTAGTCTCTGGAGCAAATGGAGGAAACCCTGGGTCACTTCTGCAGCTTTTAGTGAGCTACTTTAAGACTTAATACTTTACCTACTTGCAAGGTTAATGGATTTCTTCCTGGCCCTGCGCACTTCTGCATTACAGTTCAACAGTCAGCACCTATCCAAGACTTTAAGATCCAACTTTGTTCAAAATTTCCATTCACAAATTTCTCCAGAATACTCAAAATTACAAACAAGATGAAAGAAATTTTCCATGACACAACAAAGAATCTGATGAACCTGTGATTAGAACAACATTTTGAAAATCAGCAACAAAGACTGAATTCATACCACACAGACTATAAAAAGTCTTGGTTTCTTACTGAACACAACTTTCTTTTAGCAATATTTTCCCATCCTTAGCCCCATATTTTTTTAAAAATATATATTTTTGATGGTAGGAAAGAAATGGAGAAGGGTTTTCATAAATGCAATTCCAAGACATTTCCATGTAATTGAAAAGCTTTAACTAAAGAAAACTATTTAAAAGGAGACTGGAAAGAAATGTGTTACCAGTTCCAAATTATATGCCTCAATGTGGATCACTAAAGTTTCTGAATAGCATTAAAGTCAGCTCCCCCAAAATTATACAAATCTAATTTGGAAACTGGGCATGGACAGTTGTGGCCAAGTCTGGTTCCTCAAGGAAATAATACAGCTGGTGAACTAGATAAAAGGCACCCCAGCCACTACCACTAAAAAACAGTAAGTATCTGGGACAGGGCCGCCGTATAGGGCCTAGAGCTGACAGGGACCCTGCCGCCACCGGCCATAACTATGTGTAGGGGGGGGGGGCAATAGGATTGCTCAGTATGGGGCCCAGAAATTTCTGATGGTGGCCCAGATCTGGGAGCATGACACCAGCTGTAAACATGTTTGGCTTTCTTTAAAAGCAATGCAATCCTCTTCAAAGCAAGCTAAATAATATGTTACCAGATCTTCAGATCTCTTAAATCTGTTTCTTCCCAAATAACAATAATTTTGTGTCAGAAATTATTCTGGGTTGAAAGGATTTTTGCTGGAGAAACTCTGCTCAGGAGACACCCAAATGAGACTCCTTTCATGTCCCCAAGATCTTTCCCCACCAAAGTTATCCCTATTTATCTACTTGCAATTTCTTGCTTTTGAACTGCTAGGTTGGCAGGAGCTGGGACAGAGACAGGTGCTCATTACATCATGCAGTACCTGGGTCTCGAATTGCCGACTTGCCAGCCTTCCAGCTAACTATGAAGTTGATCAAACATGCCATCAGCTATTTAATTAAAATAGATATGCATGTCTGTGCACATACACCAGTTATGTTATGTACAATACAAGGAAAAGGAAAAGAAATTGAAGAAGAGAGAAAGCTACACTGTAGTAGTCAGATGTGACTGAACCAAGTCTCAGTTTTCTAATTGTGAATGTGTTGTCTGTGGAAAGGAAGTTTGGTTCTCTCTTTTAGTATGCTCCTCCTGTATTCCCAAATGGTGATAATCAAATGTGTTGGACTAATCTCCAGAATCCACAGACAGCATAATTATGCTATAATTATGCTATCTAGAGTCGATAAGAATTGTAGCGGAGCACACCTAACCACTGTTATGCTGGGGAAAGTTGTATTAGGTAACAGTAGCTCCATGTTAACTACAAGAAACCTCAGCTCTTTCACACAATGCCTCTTCAAAACTGACTCAGGCACTAATCCAGAACTTCTACTGACACCCTTGGCATGCAAGATAGAAATGAAAGGTACAGCTGGTATTGCTTGATAATATATTATCTCAAGCCTCCAAATGTAGTTTCATGTAGAAGCTTGAAGAGCATGGGATAAAAGATGGAAGCTTCTGGCAGCCTATTTACCAAAGGCAATAGCCTCCCACAATCATCTTTAGGCCTACTAATTGGTCAAAATACACAGAAGACACAAACAATCTCATCTCAACCTTACTCTAACAGAAATTTATGTTCACACATGAAGACAGTGCATTTTTCTACTAATGTATATTGTAAAAAAGTACACTGGTAAAAACAATAACCTAACTTTGGAAGCTCTCAGTGAAGATCTCAACCAAGCCATATTAAATCAACACACAATAAGTATTCAGTAGATGTATGTGGGGTGAAGCCTGGTGATACTTTTGCAACAGGAGTGACGTAATAAATGGAAAGTGGGGTAGAATGGACATCCATCCCTCACTGCTTGGCAAGAGAGGGAATAACATGTTGTATGGCTGGTCCTCCAACAACTTCCAAGGCCGTCTTATTAGGTAAAGGTTGCCCTTGCTCAAAAGCCAGTCGTATCTGACTCTAGGGTTCAGTGCTCATCTGTTTATAGCCAAAGAGCCAGTGCTGTTTGCCTCTGCAGATGTTTTCATGGACATGTGGCAGGCATACACAGAACGCTGTTTACCTTCTCACCAAACTGGTCCCTATTTATCTACTTGCAATTTCTTGCTTTCAAACTGCTAGGTTGGCAGGTGCTGGGACAGAGACTGGTGTTCATTCTGTCATGCAGTACCTGGGTCTCGAACTGCTAACCTACCGACTTTCCAGTCATCAAGGTAAGCCTATTAGGTGTGACTAAATTAATGTCATTTCTGCTTTTAACACAATGGCCAACCCTCTCAGTAAGATCTATTTTACCTCTGTTCCTGACCCCTATAACTGATGAAACCAAAGTGACAGGACGCCGTTTACCTTCGCACTGAAATGGTACCTATTTATTTACTTGCAATGTCTTGCCACTCCTTAAATGCCTCACTTACCTTGGAGGGGGCCGCCATGTGCTGAGCACAACTCAGCAGCAAAAACCCTTGACTGTGCATTCAAGGTCTCCCCTGACTTCATCGTGTTCTCTCCAAAAGCTACAATCCAGTAATACTGTATAGAATTTATGTGCTAATGTTACCTTTCTTCTTTCCTAAAAGAAATAGGTTAACTGTATGTTCTTTGGTTAAACAAGCTAATCCAATTAAACTTCTTGAACCATGATCGTGCAAAGTTAATATTAAGGACCTCCCTCTACCACTAATCTGCAACATGACCTTCAGCAAATTATTCTCACCTGACAACAGGATAAATTCGTATTTTTGATCTGATTTACTTTCTCTCCCAACTTCTCCATTTACAGTAATGATTACTGATGCTTAATACCATGTGGAGGTGCCGGGTGAGATGTAAAGTCCTTACAAGAAAGGCATTATGCAAAACTAGAGCTGCCACCTGAATATTCAAACATTTCAAAATGACACTATAGTATGATGTGATCTATTAAACATCTCAGGAGTATTTGTGAGAAGCTTCACAGTGATAATTTTAAAGGCTTTCCAGAAACATTGCATGGCAGACAATCCCTCTTGCATCATTGTACCACACCCAGATAAAAAGCTTGGGAAGGGAAAGCCGATTTGATCCTTTTCAGAAAACCTGTATAACACCATACACACATAAAACATGAAACCTAGCCCGGTAACAAGTAAGGGAATGAGAAGTTTTTCTCTTTTTTCCAAAGCACTTTTTGGTGGTGGTGATGTCTCATCAAGTCAAAACTGACTGACAGTGACCCTAATGCAGTGATGGTGAACCTTTTGGCACTCCAGGTGTTCTTGACAATTCCAAGAAGCCCTGATCAGTAGGAGTGCTGTCTTAGGCTTTTGGTAATTGAAGTCCAAGAACAGCTGCAGTGCCAAGGTTTGCCATCACCGTCCTAATGGGTTTTCAAGCTGGCTGGCTGGTTCTAGTATCTGGCTAAGGAGCCCAGGGGTTGTAAGTTCAATTTCCCTTTCTGTATCTCCAAGGAAAAGACCACAGCCTTTGGCCAAGCTGCATAGCACCAGGGTTCTGTCAGAAGAAGGGAATGGCAAACCACTTCTGAGTATTCTCTCCCTAGAAAACCCTGGAAAGAATCATCCATAAAGTCAGAATCGACTTGACAGCACACAATTATTATTAAGATTTTCCAAGGTAAGGTCTCCCTTGCTTGAAAGCCAGTTGTGTCTGGGATGCCAAAGAGCCAGCACTATCTGCGCCTGCAGACGTTTCCATAGTCAGGTGGCAAGCATAACTAGATGTTAGAGCAGACAGAACATTGCTGCCTGCCCACTGAAGTGGTACCTATTTATTCATTTGCAATTTCTTGCTTTAAAATAGTTAGGATGGCAGGAGTTGGGACAGATGACGGGAGCTCACTCCGCCGTGCAGCACTCTGGTCTCGCATTGCTGACCTGCTGACCTTCCAGTAATCAAGCTCAGTGTCTTAACCACTCAGCACAAGGTGGCCCCCTTCTAAAATAAGTGAGGCAATTAAGGAGTGGCAAGAAATTACAAGTAAATAAATAGGTACCATTTCAATGGGAAGGTAAACGGCGTCCTGTGCACTCTGGACCACGGAAACGTCTGCAGACGCAGATAGCGCTGGCTCTTTGGCTATAAACGGAGATGAGCACCAAACCCTAAAGTCAGATACGACTGGCTTTCTAGTAAAGGCAACCTTTACCAGGCAAAGTGTTTTTTTTTCTTTTTTTTACCAAGAGTGACTTTACCTGGTAAGGGGTTTCACCCCCAGCTTCCACTGTAGAAATGGGGAACTGAACCGGGTCTCCACTAGACCATACCGGATACTTTGATGGTGAGCCCTCAATCAGTTCGAGACCCAGGTGCTACATGACGGATTGAGCACCTGACTCTGTCCCAGCTCTTGGGGACATGAAAGGAGCCTCATTTGGGCGTTCTCTGAGCAAACTTTCTTCTGGGGGGGGGACGACACCTTTAGACTCAGAATAATTTCTGAGACGAAATTATCCTTAACACACAGGCTAGCCCCATGATGGCGAACTTTGGCACTCCAGATGTTCTTGGACTTCAATTCCCAGATGTCCAAGCTCCCTGTGAATCCACACGAATGGGTTCACTGCGATTCATCCGGCCCACGCTGCCCTCGTCGCTCCCGGAAGCGTTAGTAAAACGTGCCCATACAGAGGAAGGGTTAACCCGGAAGAGTCTTAACCGTACGGGGCGCGATTTACTTCCGCTTCCTGGAGCGACGAGGGCAGCGCGGGCAGGATGAATCGCAGCAAACACATTCGGGTGGATTCACAGGGGACTTGGGCTTCTGGGAATTGAAGTCCGAGAACCTCTGGAGTGCCAAAGGTTCGCCATCCCTTGGCTAGGGGTCCCCGGCACAACATAGCCTCCCACGATGGGGAGGCTGCCCTCTCCTTGGCTTCTTGGCCAGAGGAGAGTCACTTCCCTGCCTTCCTCAAGGGAACTCTCCAAACCCAGGGGCTGAAGTTCAAAGCGAGTTGGGGTCGGGAGGGCAGGTTTGGGTTTGGGCAGCTTCTCCAACCCACCGGGAGGGCGCTCGGGAACTTTGCCGCCTTCCACCCAACTTCAGCCGAGCCCTGCAGGAGGCAGAGGGGGGACAAGCCCTGGCCGAGGGCTCCCCTTCCCTGCCTAGGGTGGGGGAGAAGGTAAAGTAAAAGACCACCCCCACCCCCCCCCGCCGATGCTCCCTTCCTTCCTCCATCCACTCACATGTGGGGGTTGCGCTTGAAAGCGTTGTTGATGTCCTTCACCACCCGCTGCACCAGCACCGCCACCTCCTCCGGGGACTCAGCCATCTTCTTCCCGCCACGGCTGCGGCTGCGGCTGCTGCTGCTTACAACCGGCGGCACAGAGTGAGAGAGGCGACGTTGTGCTGCCTCGGCGCCGCCCGTCGTCTCGCCTAGCCTAGCCTAGCCTAGCCTAGGCAAAGCCGGCCCGGGAGGGGGAGTAAGGAAGCAAAGCGCATCCGGGTCAGACTCAAGCGCATCCAACAGGGCGGAGCGCGGGTTGCCGCGAAGAACCTCGCCAACTTGCAGAGGGAGCCTCCGAGGCGTCGGCGCTTCCTCCTCCGCCTCCCTGGCCTTCCTCCTCCCCTTTTCATGGCGGGGCGGGGCGAGGAGGAGGGGATATCCAGGTTTTGGGGGTTGGAAGGGGGCTGGCTACTGTTTTTCAATAGCCACAATGTTGTTGCTTTTTTTTGGCTGCCAACCTAGCAAGAAATTGCAAGTAGATCAATAGGTAATCGCGTGGGACTGCAGTGGCTCAAGTGGCTAAGACGCTGACTGGAGGGCGGGAGGTCAGCAGTTCGATTCCCGAGTACTGCAGGACGGAATAAGCCAACCCACCCACCCCCGTCTTTGTCCCCGCTGCTGCCAACCTAGCCAGTTCGAAAGCAAGAAATTGCAAGTAAATAAATAGGGACCACTTCGGTGGGAAGGTAAACAGCGTTCTGTGCGCTCCGGTATCTAGTCATGCCTGCCACATGACCACGGAAACGTCTGCAGAAGCAGACAGCGCTGGCTCTTCGGTTTTGAAACAGATGAGCACTGAACCCTTGAGTCGGATGCGACTGGCTTTCGAGCAAGGGAAATCTTTACCTTTAAATAGGTAAACAGCGTTCTGTGCACTCTGATGTCTAGGCATGCCTGCCACATGTCCACGGAAACGTCTGCAGACGCAGGCAGCGCTGGCTCTTCGGCTATAAACAGATGAGCACTGAACCCTAGAGTCGGATACTACTGGCTTTTGAGCAAGGGTGACCTTTACCTTTAATGTTTGAAGTGGTAGCCGTGTTAGTCTGTGCAAGCACATTTGAGAGTAAACAAAGGTAAAGGTTGCCTTTGCTTGAAAGCCAGCCGTATCCAACTCTAGGGTTCAGTGCTCATCTCTGTTTAGAGCCAAAGAGCCAGTGCTGTCTGCGTCTGCAGAGGTTTCTTTGGACATGTGGCAGCCATGCCTCAACACCAGAGTGCATGGAACGCTGTTTACTTCCCCACCGGAAGTGGCCCCTATATATCTACTTGCAATTTCTTTGGGACAGAGACAGGAGCCCACCCACTCCGTCATGCAGTACCTGGGAATTGAAGTCAGACCTTCCAGTCAGTGAGTTCAATGTCTTAGCCACTTGAGCCACCACAGTAAACAAAACAGAACAGCAAAAAAAAAAAGACAAAAAATGTGTCTGATGAAGTGGACTTGGCCCACGAATGCTCGCATTCAGGGCCGTAGCCAGGATTCTAGATGGGTGTGGGCGAATATTTTTTCAGGAGAGGCAACAATATACATTTGTCTTGGTTGGGCAAATCTAGTTTGGTGCCGGGGTGGACTGTTAACTCAGGGGGTGTGGATCACCCCTGCTCGCATTCAAATACAGTACAAGAGTTTGTCTTTAAGGTGCCACAACATTGGGCTGTTGGTTGGTTGGTTGTTGTTGTTTTTTGGGCTGTTCTGTTTTGTTTACTCTCAGATATATCAATAGCCATAGCAAATAAACTGTGGGAATCCCTAAATACAAGACCAACATGCTCAAGTGGGGGCTGCTGGCAGATGACACCACGCGGTGTGAATGTGGAGACATACAGAATCCGGCTCATTTATTGGTCTGCCGATAACTGCCAGATACATGCACCGATGAGGACTTAATTTCGGTCAACGACAAAGCCATGAAGGTGGCTTCATTTTGGCAATCCAGGGTTTGATCGGGACACAAAATAAGAATAGCAGTTACATTAATATACCGCCCCGTAGCACTGACTCTCTGGGCAGTTCACAAGTTAATTAACATTTTTGTCCCCAACATGCTGGGTACTCATTTTATCGATCTTGGAAGGATGGAAGGCTTGAGCCATCAGGATCGAACTCACAACTTTTTGGCAGCAGTACAGCAGTTTAACCACTGCACCAGCAGAGCAGCCGGAAAGCTTTGGTTCTCCCTCTGCTTTCCTTCTTTTCACCTTTTCTTAAACCCGCTTATATGATCAAGTCTATAATAAGTATATGCTGCAAGAGACAAGGCTTTGAACACTGCTAATCTGTGCCAATTTGCCTGAACCATGGGAGAGAGGGGATTTGTTTGAAGCAAAGGACAGGGCTATTTAGACAGCTGAATACAGTACAGTATTGGAAAAGTTGAGTGTGAATATGTGGTTTAATGTATGCACACTTTTTAAGATGATTTGTGTTTTTGAAATTATGTTGGCTTTACATTTTTAGTGCTTCAGGTTTGGATAAATGAATTAGCATGTGTGTTAAAGGTAAAAAAGGGGTTAGTTTAAAAAACACCCTGATTTTAGAGTACAGTAGTATGGGGAGAATGTTTAGATTATGTATTAGGTGTAAAGCCAGAGCAAGATCTATTATCTTTTTTGGAATGAGGGGACGAATATATAAAAATGTAATGCTATTGAGAACATTTAATCGAGAAGCTTTACAAGTCCCACTGGTGGTAGGTGCACATAGCAGTCACATGTAATTTTATTAAGATTTATTTTGTGTGTTTTTTTAGTTGCTGTGATTTTTTTCTTTTCTTTTTTGCTACTAATAATTTCATGCCAGAAACTTTTTTTTTGCTTTTTGGTGTGTATTTTTTGTATTTAAAAAAATTGGATAAACAAATCAGGTATATACTACTAAAATATTTGCATGCAGTCTCTGGTGGAGCCTCTGTTTTGTAGACGTACCAGCCAAAAGGAGCAGCAGGTGAAAAAGTAAAATTCTGCATTAAAGGGAGAACGTCAGATGCACACATACGGGATGAGTGATAGCTGGCTATGGTAAGGAGGGGCAGGATCTGGTGTTGGTCACCCCAGAGCACAGGGCACCTAATAATGGACTCACCTAACATGAACCCAGGTTTCAGTTTAATATTGGGGGAGAAACTTAGTAACTGTTAGAGCAGTAGGACAATGGAATTGACAGCAGTAGATGTTGGTAGGAAAATTATACAACTATCTGTCAGATCTACTGTAATTCAGATACCTGCCCTGAGAAGGGGCTTGGACTCGATGGCCTTATAAGCCCTCTTCCAACTCTATTAGTCTATGACAGCGGTCAGCAAACTTAGCTCTTCAGATATTCTTGGTCTTCAATTCCCAGAAGCCCTGAGCAGGTGTGCTGACTTGGGCTTTTGGTAATTGAAGTCCAAGAACACCTAGAGAGCCGAGCTTGCTGACCCCTGGTCTATGACAAGCTTGAAATATTCCCAAGAGGAGAGTGATCATGATAGTATGCTGAATGGTTAAGGGAAATGGATGGTCTATAAAGGTCTTACAAGGCTCTTAGAGAAGATGTTCAAGGCTCATACCTTTTGACTCTGCATGGGTGTGTTCATCCTGCAGAAAACAGGGATGGTATAGTAACCACCCTTTAAGCATTCTAAGGGCTGGCATGTGGGAAATGGAATAAGTTGGGTGAGTGTGTTGTAACTCGAGGCTAGGCACTTAAATGTTGAATTCAAATTATAAGAAAGATTTTACCTAAACATTAGGAAGAACTTGACAAAGTGTGCACGCCAATTGATAGACTGTCTGAAAGGGTAATTGACCATCTTTCAATTGAGTTATAGTATATGCACAAAGGCTATTTGTCAATAAAGTTTAGCTGTGAAGTTCCTGTGTTGACAGTTGGTTGGACTCAATGGCCTATAACGGTTATGGTGAACCTTTTAGACAGAGACTGTGTGCCCAAACAGAGGGGTAGGGCAAAATCTGTGCTGGGGGAGGGAGGAAGGTTCCCATTGGGCTGCAGAGCATAGGAGCGGGGTGAACTCTGCTGGGGGGGGGAGAGGAAGTGCATTAGGCTGGTGGGCAGAGGGGTGGGATGGGTGCCGACAAAGAGAAGTCTAGGTGCCCGTTCTGGCATGTGTGCCATAGATTCGCCACCACTGGCCTATAAGGTCACCTTCAAATCTGTTTTTTTATTTGATAATCTCCATCATTTGAAGTCATTGCTATTTTCTAAGACATATTTTTAGAACACAATAAGGGGAAATGAGGAGAAAAGCACACAGAAGCTCCAGTTTCCATGAGGACAGATCGTGTTCAATAGTTCTGTCATTTAATGTGACAAATGGGGGGAAAGGATACAGTAAAACCCCTATTTATGAAGAAAAAGTCCGTTTGGTAGGCTTTTGCTTAAATTGGTTTTTTATGTAACTCGAAGGAAACCCATAGGAAACATTATTTTTTTACGTAACTCAAAGCAAACCCATAGGAAAAAGAATATGTAACTTGAAGCAAACCCATAGGAAATCATTTAAATCGGGATATGGTTTTAGCACAAAATCATTATGTAAGTTGAATTTTATGTAACTCAAGGCATATGTAAGTCGGGGGTTTACTGTACTTTGGAGAGCAGTGGAATAGACTGTCCCAAAGAAAGGCATGGCTCACTAGGTAGAACACTGAAATGGAGCACATTTGACAGGAGAAAAAGAACACTGTTATATTTGATGGTCTCCTTGTTCTCTCTAATGGCAATCTTATGGCAATGCATTAATAACAATTACAGAGATAGATGAAGCCATCTAGAAATAATGTAACAGTTTCTACATATAGAAGAGATGTACTCTGTACTTAAATCTTCCTTCCTTCCTACTGTTTTCAACTCCCCCAACTGCCCAAGATTATTGTATTTTCTAGAACAGGCGTTCTCAACCTTTTAAAGCTGGGGGCCGGGTCACGCTCTCTCAGAGATATGTGTTTGTATCCTCCCAAACGTTTTTGTCTGGTTTTTCAATATCACTAATGTATTATCTGCATATAAATTAATTTTTATGCCTTCAATTCCCTCAATATTCTTATCTTCCCTTACAGCTCTTCCTAACAGTTCCATGGCCATAATAAACAAAACTGGAGATAGCGGACAGCCTTGCCGGGTCCCAGTTTTAAGTTCTATATCGTGTGTTGTTGTTCAGTCGCACAGTCGATTCTGACCCTTTGCGACCCTATGGACCATTGATCTCCAGGCACCCCTGTCCTACACCATCCTCCTCAGCCTACTCAGCTCGGTGCCCGCTGCGTCCACAATGCCATCCAGCCATCTCATCCTTGGCCGTCCCCTTTTTCTTTTGCCCTCCACCTTTCCCAGCATCAAGGCTTACTCAAGTGAATCCTCTCTTCTCATTTGGTGTCCAAAGTACTTCATCTTCATCTTTACTATTTGATCTTCTAAGAAGCAGTCAGGACTGATTTCTTTCAAGATTGACTTATTTGATTTATCATGTATAAAACCATCATTTATTCTTACTCTGACTGTTCCTTGTTGATACAACTGTTCAATTATCTTTTAAAACTTTATTCCAAAACCATAATTATCATCTCTTTAATTGTAACCCATTGAAGTGAATCAAATGTTTTAAAAATGTCTAAAGATAACAATCCTATTTTCTCTTTATTTTTTGCAGCTATATCCACCAAATCCACAACTCTTCTTGTCAGGTCTGCTATATACCTTCCTTTTAGAAAACCTACTTGACCTTTGTCTATATAACTGGTCATGAAACCATTCAACCTATTTGCCAAAATTGCTGTAAAATATTTTAGCATCTTGATTTATTAATGAAAAAGGTCTATAGGCCTCCACCTTTTCTAAATTCTTCCCAGGTTTTGGGATCAAAGCTATTACTGACCTATACCATGAAGTCGGTATTGCTCCACCTTCTAATATATAATTAAACAACTTTTGAAGCTTTGGAATTATTATTTCTTTGAATTCCTTATAGAATCACTAGCATATTTGTGCCCAGTTAGCCGGGCATTTTTAAAGTGTGTGTTGGTGGTTAGGGGTGGTTTTGGGTGTGCACAACCACCACCACCCATACAATATCACTCCAACCACCAACACACACATTAAAAATTCCTGGCAAGGCAGGAGTGGTGTGTGTGTGTGTGTGTGTGTGTGTGTGTGTGTGTGTGTGTGTGTGTGTGTGTGTGTGTGTGTGTGTAAGAGAGAGAGAGAAGCTGTGTGTGTGTGTGTGTGTGTGTGTGTGTGTGTGTGTGTGTGTGTGTGTGTGTGTGTGTGTATTGTCCCCCCCAAACCCAGGGGACCAGGCAGAGAGGGGATCCCCCTGCAGGACACCCCATTATTAAAGAGAAGAAACCAAGCAGTTTCTTCTCTTTAAAAACGGAGTGTTTGGGAGGGGGCGGATTCGATCCCCTCTCCCTGGTCCCCTGGGTTTGGAAGAGTTGGGGGGACAAAAGGGGTCTGTCCCCCCAACCCTTCCAGAGCCAGGGGACCCTGCAGAGAGGGGAGGATCCCCTCTGCAGGACACCCCATTATTAAACAGAAGAAACCAAGTGGTTTCTTCTCTTTAAAAACGGAGTGTTTGGGAGGGGGTGGATTCGATCCCCTCTCCCTGGTCCCCTGGGTATGTGATGGTTGGGGGGACAAAAGGGGTCTGTCCCCCAACCCTTCCAGAGCCAGGGGACCCTGCAGAGAGGGGATCGACTCCACCCCCCTCCCAAACACTTCGTTTTTAAAGAGAAGAAACCGCTTGGTTTCTTCTCTTTAATAACGGGGTGTCCTGCGGGGGGGGGGGGATCCCCTCTCTGCATCACCTTTGCCTCCCGGAGAGAAGGAATCCACATAATGGAGAGGCGTTGCTTCTCTCTGGCTTGGCTGGGAACGGAACCTTTGTCCCCAGCCAACCCAGAGAGAAGCGAGGCTGAGACGTAGAAGCCCGCACCGGCGGGAGGGAAAGACTTTTAAAGACCCAGCCAGAGCCAGGAGGTAAGCGTGGTTGGTGGGGGTTAGGAAGGGGGGGCTAGGTGGTGGGGCCGGGTGGTGGTGGTTGGCATGGTTACCGGGGCCCTGCCTCCCCCCCTCCACTCCCTAAGCCCCACCGACCGCGCTTACCTCCTGGCTCCAGCTGGGTCTTTAAAAGTCTTCCCCTCCCAGCGTTTTTTTTTAAAGTTGGTGCGCCGAGCTTTCCCAGCCTCCTCTGCACTCGCGTCCCTCAGCCTGATTGGCTGAGGGGTTGCGCAGCACAGAGGACTCTGGGAATTGTAGTTCTTTTTTGTTGGTCGCGTTTGTGGGGCTGCTGCCCCACTGGCGACCACCGAAACCCCGTGGCGCTGGGAAGGCAGGGGTTGCGGTGAGTGCGGAAAGCTAGGTTGGGGATGGTTGGGCCTGGTGCGAGAGCCTTTGAACAAGCCCAACGGTTAAGGGCTCTTTTTATAGGTATAGATCAGCAGGTAATCAATCTTCTCCAGGTGTTTTACTCATTTTTAATTTCCCTATAATTTCCTTAATTTCTGTTTCATTTATCGGTTCCTCCATCCTATTCTTATGTTTTTGACTTATTTTCAATCCCTTCTGTCTTTCCAAATATTTTAATCATTTTTACTTCTACCACCTACTTTTGGGCAGTCACATGGTGTCGATAATGGTCACCACGATTCATTCTGACTGAGTCAATTTTTTTTCCTACGACCTTACATCATTTTCCATATTTCACATCTTTACTTAGCAGTTGGGACTACCATAAAAAAGAACAATCTCAGTCATGATCTCCTGTGACAAATCCTTACATTTGATGACCTTTTCTATTTCTTTCCCTTTTAGGTTTTAAGGTTGTGTAATTCTTCTGTAGTCAAGGGGAAATGTCAAAGGATACCAATGTCAGAGAGACTGGTCCCCTGTGCTACAGGAGAAACTGAAACTATAAAACAGTGATGACGAACCTTGGCACTCCAGGTGTTCTTGGACTTCAATTACCAGAAGCCCAAATCAGCACTCCTGCTGATCAGGGCTTCTGGGAATCGAAGTTCCAGAACACCTGGAGTCCCAAGTTTCACCATCACTGCTATAGAACATGTTTTATACATCTGTCCTTTTATATAGGGATATCTGAAATAAATTCCTATCTCTGTTGCGCCTCAAATATCCTCCTCGATGAAACAGCACATACACTTACTGGATGCTATCTGACAAAAAACCCGTTTTAACCCACAGCACTGCCACATCTTGTGCCACAGCAATCAGGATTAGAAGAACAATTCTGGCACAAACCATTAATGCTATATCTCAGTAGCAGTTTCTATAACACTAATTTTAAATATTGATTTTATTCTATCTCTTTTAACTTTGAATAGATATGCTTTTTAAATAGTAAATTTTAACTACATTTTAGGTATTTAAATTTAAATTTTTTAATCTTCTATTGTACTGTGCTGGTTGTGGACCATAATAAAGTGACTGATTGATTGTAGTCATCATTTTTGTCTTCTTAATGTTCAACTGTAATCGTGTTTTTGATTTGTAGTTGCAATTCTTAGAAAGGAGCCTAACAGCAGCTATGTACCATACTTGCCAGCGTATAAGACGAATCGGAGTATAAGACACACCCCAGGTTTTATACACATTTTTAAGGATTTTTTTTTTTACATTTTAACTCCAGGAGCCGGGGAGGGCAGAATCGGGGAGCAAGACCACTCCAAAGGAGCAATCTCACCTGCCCACCACTGCTGGCTGCCAGGAGCAATCTCACATACCCACACCTGCTGCCGGCTGCCAGGAGGGGATGGGGACAAGCCAAACTGGGCAAGATCCAGTGGTGGGGATAAAAAAAATTTACTACCTATTCTGTGGGTGTGGTATGGTGGGTGTGGCCAGGGGGAAAGCCCTGTGTTGCACCCGAATTAGGACTACTTTATTTAAAAACCTGGATGGGCGGGGCCAGCCGGAATTTCTGCTACCAGTTCTGACAAACTGGGGCAAATCTGCTGACAAGATCGCTCTAAAAGTAGCAATCTCAGTCCTGCCCTCCATCTGCCAGGAGGCGGGGAGGGCAGGATTGGCCAGGCAAGATCACTCCTTTGGAAGCCGCCCTTCACCCAGCTCCTAGCAGTCATTGGTGACCGCCGAACCGCACCATGTGTGTGTGTGTGTGTGTGTGTGTGTGTGTGCTGTTCCTGGCATATAAGATGCACTCCGTTTTTCTTGTGTATTTAAAATGGGGGAAAGTGCATCTTATATGCTAGCAAATGCGGTATTTGCTTTACAGTCAGAAAACAGCCCTTTGTAAGTTTGCAACCAGTCCAAACATCACTTTTTGTACCTTATTACATTACACCCTCTCCATAACCACAACTAGTGTGAATATAGACCTGTATAGATCTGAGAAGGGTATACTGTATGGGTGTTGTGTATGAAATGTAACTGCTGCATTATACCTTTAAGATGAACGTAACTACTTCAGGAAAAGAATGTATCCTTTAACAATCTGTAATAGAACACAATGTATCTCAGCTGTATGAGAATGTGAGCTTGCTACCAGAGAGGGGAGCAGCGAGCATTCAGCTCACATGGTACAAATTCCCCAACCATCTCCAGCCGCGGGAAACATTCCCTCCACGACACACCTGGACAAGAAGGATGTAACTCCGGATGACATCACACCGACAGTAGCCAATGGGCTACCATGTAGCCACATTCAAAATGTATAGTCACCGTATAAAAGGAGCTGTATCACTGCCATTACCTCGTGTTCGTACTGTATGTCATGCAATAAAGATGTGTTAAGCCTTGTACAGCTGCTTCTATTGTCTTGATTCCCTGAACACTTTAGTGTATGGGACCAAAGACAGTGAACAGCCGAAGTGGTTGGCTTAACACAGGTTTATTGCATGATGATCCGGGGGGAACATGGGGGTAATGGTGGTGGTACATCTCATTATATACTGAGGACTATACATTTGAATCTTGCAGCACGGTAGCTCATTGGCTACTGTCGGCGTGGCCTCGCCCAGGCACGCCTTACTCTCGCAGTTGTATCTTCTTCCTGCTGAATGCGAGTATCTTCATTCTGCTGAATGCGAGTATCTTCATTCTGCTGAATGCGGAGGCATTTCCCGCGGCTGTCCGTGATTGAGCAATGTGAACCATGTGAGGCTGAACGCTCGCAGCTGCCCCAAGGGGTTGCTTGCTCGCGTTCCTTTCAGCTGAGATACATTGTAATTGTGATGGATACATTTTTATCTTGATAGCTTTACAGTACATTGATATGCATACATAACACCCCTCCCCCCTAGGATGGGACGAAGTCCCGCAACCATTGTGGCTTGCTGCACGTACGCTTGGGGCGTGCGGGCGCCTGACCTAGTACGGGGGAGCCTGTGATCCCTGATTCCGTGGAGGCTTGTCCTGCAACGGGGAATGGGGATTCGTTAGCGGCTCTGTGGGGTGTCTGTGCCTGCTTTGCGCTGGGGGACGGAAATGGAATGAACAGTTGGGAGGTGAACCCCTGCCTGTTGCCCTCGGACCCCGGGGACCCTCTTATCGTGAACCGCAGAACCGATGAGGATGCCCTCGTGGTTCTGCCGCCTTCTGTTATCCGCTCGGGTGACCTTGCGACTGTGGTGGGCGGACTCGCCGTCGCCTTCTGTCTTGGGGGTGTCGGTCTCCGGGACATTGGCGCTATGTTGCATTCTAACTCACAGGGGCTACTGGGACTGGAAGTACCAGGGGCTGAACTGAAACCCCTCTTCTCGCTAGGACGGGTGGGGGACCACTCCGCTAACTCCCCCTGGTACTGTAAATCAAAATCTAAACTTCTTGGGGAATCTGTGTTTTGGGGAAGCTTCCGAGGGATATGTGTGAGATCGGGGCTCTTCCTTTCTGCTGCAAATTCCCGCAAAACATCTCTGAGGATCGATTCCCTTTCCTCCCCCCTTGGTGGGGACCCCTGGCCCCCTTTTTCTCCCCCTTGGGCTAAGCGGGTGGGGGAGTACCCTAACGCTGATTCGTGGCTATTTTCGTCTTCGTCCTGCTCTCCGTGAATCCTGCGCCTGAGTTGATCTGCGTGCCGCCTCCACAGGAGGCCTGTGTTAGTTTCCACGCGGTACAAGACGGGGCCGGTTTGTTCTATTACAACGCCCGGCACCCAGGCTGGCCCTGCGCTGGCGTAGTTCCTGCAGTGCACGGGGGTGCCTATGCTGAAATTCTTGGTGGGCTCTATCCCTACGTTCCGCCCTTTGTCTTCTACCCTGGTGGGGTCTAGTCTGGTGATTACGGTGGCCAGCTTCCTACGCATTAACAGCTCCGCGGGGGAGTACCCTGACGCTAATGGGGTGACCCTGTACCTTAGCAGGAACTGGCACATTTGTAATTCTAGATCTCTGGGACCCATGCGCCGCAGCGCGTCTTTTGTGGTGCGCACGAGGCGCTCTACTTGGCCGTTGGTGGCCGGGTGGAAAGGGGCGGAGGTGACGTGCCGAATGGCGTTGAGATCCATGAACGTCCTGAACTCGGTGGACGTGAAACAACTAGCGTTGTCACTCACGAGGGTGTCGGGTAAACCGAACGTGGTAAAGACCCTCCGTAGATGCTTAATTGTTGTGGCCGAGGATGTGCTCGAAACTGGGATTACCTCCAACCACTTGGAGTACGCATCCACAACAAGGAGGAAGAGCGCTCCTCTGAACGGGCCAGCAAAATCTACATGTACCCGGGACCAGGGCCCCCTTGCTGCGTCCCATTCTCTATGTGGCAAACGAGCCTCTTCTGGCCTTGAGCTCTGGCACGCTTCGCAAGTGCCGACCATGTGCTCGATGTCGGCGTCTAGCTGGGGCCACCAAAAGTAACTACGGGCCAGTGCCTTGGAACGGACGATCCCCGGGTGGCTGACATGCAGCAGTTTAAGCACCCTCGGCCGGAGAGACGTGGGGATCACTACCCGCTGTCCCCACAAAAGGCAACCCCTCTCTAGGGACAATTCTACTTTTTTCTTGAAAAATGTGTCGAATTCCGCTGCTGGGGACGATACCGGCCATCCTTTCTGCACCCAGGAGCTAACTGTCGCTAACGTTTTGTCCTTGCCGGTCGCTTTGGCGATGTCGGCCGGTACTACCGGGGGCGAGTCCAGGACCTCTATCATTAAGACCTGGTGGTCTCGCTCTTCCTCGCCCACATGGTTGCAGTCCTGGGGAAGGGGAGACCTTGACAGGGCGTCCGCGTGACTGATCTCCTTCCCTGGCCGGTACACCAACGCGTGCTGATACGCGTTGAGAAAAATGGCCCACCTGAGCATTCTTGGGGACAGGATTTGTGGCGTGGGCTTATCTGCGGTGAAAATCCCTAGCAAGGGCTTATGGTCGGTCACTATGGTGAAGGGACGGCCATACACAAAATCATGAAATTTTTTGGTTCCCGCAATGATCGCTAACGCTTCCCTGTCTGTCTGGGCATAGTTTCTCTCTGCTTGAGACAGGGACCTGGAGTAGAACGCTATTGGGGCCTCCCTCCCGTTTTCTAGCACGTGGCATAACACCGCCCCCACTCCCACTGGGGATGCATCGCATATCAGGACCACCGGGCGTTTGGGGTTGAAGTGGGTTAGTACGGCATCGGACGCCAGGAGTCGTTTTAGGTCGTTAAATGCCCTCTCATGGTCGTCGCCCCACTTCCATGCCTCGTCCTTTTTTAACAACTTGTGTAGCGGTTCCGCCACGGCTGCCTTGCGCGGAAGGAAGGAGTGGTAGAAGTTGAGCAGTCCGAGGAACGACTGCAGCTCGGGCTTGGATTTGGGGCGAGGGGCCTTTTTGATGGCGTCCACCTTGGATTGGGACGGCCGTATACCCTCAGGAGTTACTCGGAAACCCAGGAACTCTACCTCGGTCGCGAAGAAGACGCATTTGTCTTTCCGCAACCTCAACCCCGCCTTTTCGAATATTGTTAGGACCTTTCCCAACCTCTTTGCCAATTCCGCCCGGCTCCCCCCCATTATCAATACGTCATCAAAGTAGGGTAACACCCCCTCTAATCCCTTTAAGAGGCGTTCCACGAGTGACTGGAAAATCCCGGGCGCCGAATTTACGCCGAACTGAAGGCGCGTCACCTGGAACGCCCCTTTGTGGGTGACTATGGTTTGTGCCGCAGCTGAGGCGGGGGCCACCGGGAGCTGCTGGTAGGCTTGGGCTAGGTCAAGCTTTGCGAAACACCTCCCCCCGTGTAACCTGGCCAGCAAGTGGCTGACTACAGGCACCGGATATGCATTAGGGCGAATTGCCTTGTTGATGGTGCACTTGTAATCAGCGCATATGCGGACCTCCCCGTTGGCCTTTAGTGCTGTTACAATCGGAGTTTCCCACTCCGCAGAATCCACGGGCACAAGAATCCCCTGACCCACCAATTTGTCCAGTTCCGCCTTTATCTTGTCCTTGAGTGCAAAAGGCACCCTGCGCGGTTTTAGCCTGATTGGTCGTATTTCAGGGTCCAAGTCAAAAGTCACTGGGGGGCCCTTGAATTTCCCAAGTCCCTTTTTGAAGACCTCGGGATGCGCGTCGCACACGTCCTGTATTGGATCAGTCCCGGTGGCGTGTACTCCCACGGCGTGCACCCCCCCGATGAACAAACCCAGGGGTTGAAACCATTGAGTCCCGAGGAGGCTGCAGTTACCTCCCTTGAGGACAACTAGGGGGAGCGTTGCGGCGTGCCTTTTAAAACGGACTTGGAATTTCCCAACCCCCAACACTGGGATGCGGTTCCCCTGCACGTCTTTCAGTGTGGCCCTCAATGCTTTGAGCTTAGGCCGCACGTGGGGGGCGATTTTCAGGAACTCCCCCTGAGAAATGATAGAGTATGAAGAACCCGAGTCCACCTCCATCCTAACAGGGGCCCCTTGAATTACTACCTCAACGAAGTATCGGGGATGTCCGACGGACACGCTGAGCACCGGGGCGTCGTCCTCGCTGTCATCGGAGATGCGCCCCACGCCGCCCTGCTTCCTCGTGGCCCGGTTGCCGTCCGGAGGCCTCGTGGTGCGGTCCTGCCTCGCCGAGCGGTCTGGCGAACTCCTCCTGGTCTCGCGCCGTTTTCTGCAGACTTTGGCGATGTGCCCGCGCCGGCCGCAGTTATGGCACTCGGCCTTCCTGAAGGGGCATTTGGCGCGGGCGTGGGTGGCGCCGCAGCCGTCGCAACGCCGGCCTTCCTTCTGGACCCTCCGCACGTCCTCGTCGTCTCCGCTCTCCGCGGACGAGTTTGAGGCTCGCCGGGCTGCACGCACCGAGCTCTCAGCCTTGGCCGTCTTCGGTCGCCAGTCCTGGAGCTCCTGCACCCCGGCCATCGTGGCTTCCGCGGCCTGCGCCGCGTCTAGGACCTCTTGTAGTGTGGGGGGCGGCTCTTGTTTCATCAGCGTGCGCTGAGTCTCGGTGTCCCTCAGGCCGCACAGCAGGCAGTCCCGGAGGGTGACTTCTGGGTTCTCCCACTTACATGGGCCGGCGGCCAGTCGCAGGGCCGCTGCGAAATCGGCGACCGACTCCCCGGGCGCTTGGACTCTCCTCCAAAACGCGCTTCGAGCGGGGAACATTGCTATCGCAGGCCGGAGGTGGGCGCGTAGCACTGCCAGGAGCTCCTTAGCTTTGAAGTCGCTCACCCTCCTCGGCGCGATCAGGTCCACCAACGTCCGCTTGGTCTCGTGCCCGAGCAGCCTGACAAAAATGGCCCTCTTTTTGTCCTCGTCCGTGACTTCGAGCTCGATGAGCGCCCCATTGAAGTCTATCTCGAACAGCTCCAAATCTCCCGGCTTCTTGATCTCGTAGCCGGCGCATGTCTTGGTCCCGTGGGCTGCCATAATCCCACCCTCGTCGCCAGTTTAGTGTATGGGACCAAAGACAGTGAACAGCCGAAGTGGTTGGCTTAACACAGGTTTATTGCATGATGATCCGGGGGGAACATGGGGGTAATGGTGGTGGTACATCTCATTATATACTGAGGACTATACATTTGAATCTTGCAGCACGGTAGCTCATTGGCTACTGTCGGCGTGGCCTCGCCCAGGCACGCCTTACTCTCGCAGTTGTATCTTCTTCCTGCTGAATGCGAGTATCTTTATTCTGCTGAATGCGAGTATCTTCATTCTGCTGAATGCGGAGGCATTTCCCGCGGCTGTCCGTGATTGAGCAATGTGAACCATGTGAGGCTAAACGCTCGCAGCTGCCCCAAGGGGTTGCTTGCTCGCGTTCCTTTCAGCTGAGATACATTGTAATTGTGATGGATACATTTTTATCTTGATAGCTTTACAGTACATTGATATGCATACATAACAAACACCAAAATGTCTAGAAAGGTTCAGGTCAAAGAATGCCACAAACCTTGGTTGTTTTTTCTGCAGTGGACTAACTTGGTTACCCTCCTTGAAAATCTTACTTATCTGAGCCAAATTGACAATAAGTAGTTATATTATTGTTCATCTAAGCATGTTGGCAAAGAAAAACAAAAAGTTTTTTAAAGAAAAAATTGTGGCACTTTAAAGATGGACAGATTTATTTCAGCAGGAACTTTCACGGAGGCACTTCTCCAAAATCTGAGTCAACCAAACTTCCCGGCTTCATTTCTACATTTAAGTGTTAATCAGCACAGCAACGCCTTTCGCATAAAATGTGCAGAATGAATTCTCTTTGCCAAAGGCTTAGTTTTGGTAAGCCTGCACACAAATGGACAATCTCCAACCAGGAACTTCTCAGTGTTTGGCAGAATATTGGGAGCTGCAGTTTGTTTTGTAATCACGACCAAGGAGGCCAGAGGAGGGCAGGTTGCTTACCTGTAATCGTTCTTTGAGTGGTCACCTGTGCAATTGTTTAATTGTGCCTGCACAGAGTTAACCCATTGGTTTGGCTTCACAGGGACCAGGAGGAAGAAGAAAAGAGTTCCGGCCTGTGGGTGGAACAATTTCAATGTTTTCTCAATGGCTATGGTTGCCATGGAGATCAGTTTGAGCATCAGAGTGGGAAGGCAGTTTCCTCTTTGTTTGTTAACTGAGCTAATGAGTAAGAAAACTGTGGGAAGTAGTTTTATCCATAGTTTAGTTGTCTGCTTGTGCATCGGGTTCAGGATGTTTGGTGTGAGGGACTGTCATTCTTACTAATGAAGTGGTAGGAAGACATTAGGCGATATATATATATATGTCACAGTTTACCTGCCTTGGGTCAGAATAATGAAAGGCAAGGGCTTTCAAATATAGGAAAAGAAAGAGCCCTGGGAATTGTGGTGGTCCAAAAAAAGTTTGAAAATGGAATTGGGACCTACAGATGTGATGGAGCGCAAAGGAGCGCTGACTTTGCGCTCCAATTATGCCTACTACGGAAGACCCACGCTTGTGTCCCACTGGTAAGATATGTGTGAAGTAAGCAGTATTTGCTCACTGACCTGAGTAATATTTAATGTGATTTTTTTCTGACAAGACAAGTGTTCTGACATTGCAACTCTACCAAATTCTGCATCTTCTCCTAGTTGAAGAGGCATCATCACAAACTCCAGTGATAATAAATTTATCCTCAATTTTTCTGTAGCTAAAAATATTTTGCTTATATCTCTTATGAAGCTTTAAAATTCTGTTGGTGACAACATAATACTTTGTACAGTGGTACCTCGCTTAAAGAGCATAATGCGTTCCACGGGATTGCTCTTTAAGTGAGTTTACTCTTTAAGCGAAACACCATTGTAAGTGACCAATTGTGACTTCTGGAGGGGGGATTGCGAACCACAATTTAGTAGTTAAGTGAGTTTTTGGTTGGTTTTAGTTGTTAAGCGAGGTGACCATTCAGAGAAAATTCTGCTCTTTAAGAGAATTAGTCTCTAAGCGAGGCGCTCTTTATGCGAGGTTTTACTGTCTTATTGTTCAATATCTTGTTTATTGTTGATTTGCAATTTCTTCATTCAGATGTCTTTGAAACCAGGGGTTCCCAACAATTACTCAGGAGTGAGCACATTTAGAACAGAAGACTGTTGTAGGTGGTCTCAAAAATTTGATGGGGAAAAATTATGATGACTTTTTTTCCTTTCACAAGATAAGAGCTGTTGTGAATGCTGCCATTCACAAAACACCTGTGGCAAACTGATGAAGTTAAAATAAAAATAACATGTCCATCTACAAGACAGGGAACATCCTCAATATCTAACCAAGTTATTTTCCTCATGGAAGCAAAAATTAAAATAAAAATCCATTTATAGAAGGCATACTGGTGACAAGTGTTGGGCAGCAGTAAATAACCTTACTCCCCAAAGGGGCCAATGGCTATGTGTGAATGAGCCCCTTTGGGTAGGGTGATGGTCCCCTCGGGAGGAAATGCCACTGGAAACCACCAAAATGAGCAGAGGAGAAACCACTTTACTACTCTGATTCCCAATGGTCATGGAGGCGGAAGAGGCCATGCCAGATGGACTGGCTGTGAAGGTGCATCTTGATAATAGCCTCAAGTCTGCGACAGTCCATTGTAGTCCGGGTGTTAAATCCTGCATGTCTCATTTCATATGTGCCGCAGGAGATGGCTGTGAGATCATAGTGTGTGGGTCACTTCATGGGAAGCTGGGATCCAACTTAAACAAAGTGGCATTTTTCTTGCTTGCCTCGGAGGGTGAAGGCAACCCAGAACCAGCTGGCCTCCAAGACCAGGCCTCCTGGTGCCCTAGGGCAGGGGGAAAAACCGTATACAGTGGAACTCCGGATAACGACAGCACCGGATAAGGACAAATCTGCATAACGACGCGTTCGTTATGCACCACGTGATGCTCCGCATAAGGACAAAAAACGCCAAAAAAGTCCTTATGCAGGGCATTTGGTATCGATGCTCCGAATAACAACGGTTTTTAGTCTTTTTTTCCCCATCCTTATGTGGAGCATCTCCCATAGGGACCGCATAGCATCAAAATCCGGATAACAACACGACTTGTAGAACCAAGTTTTGTCGTTCTCCGGAGTTCCACTACTTGGATTGAATTGCAGTTGACAAAGACTGGTGACAAGGCAGAGAAATGCACAGAGGCAGGACAAGAAATCTCCCTGCAACTAAAATCCAGGCCAGTGCCGGATTAGCCATATAGCAAGAGGAGCAAATGCTATGGACCCTGCATCTCTGGGGGCTCCATGCCATGCCTTCAACTAACCCACCCACTCTTCCCTGCATCCTTTATTCCCCCACAGGGAGGCAGGAGGAGGAGAAGCCAGCTCTCTCCCCCACCAACTCCAGGCAGCCAGCTCTTGCACTCCCAGGGTTGAGTCTGCCTTCCTTTCCTTGCCTGCCAGCCTGCCTTGTCACCCGCCCAATAGGGAGACGTGCAAGGCGGAGGGGGAGGTAGAGAAGGTGGAGGGAGGGAAAACACCTTCTTTCTCAAAAGCAAGCCAATGCCTTTAAAAAGGAAAAGTCCCCCTCCCCCCCTTTTAGGCATTCTCACCTCTGATCTTCTCTTGCTTCCTCCACTAAATCTGCCCTTGTGGAACCACTTCAGTGGAAGTTAAACAGCACTTGATATTGAGGCATGCCTGCCACATGTCCACATTAACAGACAGCACTGGCTCTTTGGCTAATAAACAGAGATGAGCATTGAGCCCTAGAATCGGATGCTACTGGCTTTCGAGCAAGGGCGACCTTTACCTTTATATTAATGTTAGTGCACACACACACCACCTCTTACATGAAAGTAAATGAATGGGAGAGGCTGGAAAAAGGGACCCTTCTTTTTCAAGCATATCAGAGAGAAGCCAAAATAAAAACAGAAAACAAAACAGAAAAAAAGACAAAAATATTGTGGCCCCTTAAAGACTAACTCCTATATTTAAATGTGGGATTTCATGAATCAAATCCACTTCATCTTTACCTATAAAATTGTGTATTAACCATTGGTGTCCGGCATGCACGCCTGCACCCGGCCCAACCATCCCAAACCGAGCCGCCTACACTTACCTTTACAGCGTCCGAGCATCGCCGCAAGGGTCCGCCAGTCATGAGTGGGGCAACTGCCCATGAACACGGCATGAAAAAAAACTACAGGGCCCAGCAACCTCCGCGCGTGCCACCCTTCAGCCAATGAGGTTGAAGAGCTCGAGTGCAGAGGAGGCTGGGAATGCCGGCACACGCAGTAAAAAAAAGCCACCGACGCACCGGCTGCCACTTCTGCATGGCCCCAGCGACTAGTGGGGAGAAGAGGGGAAAACTATCTTCTCCCCGCACGCCTGCCACTTTCTTCAGGGAGACGAAGGCCGAGAATGGCGCTCCGTTCTCTACCTTCACCTCCCGGAGGGAAGCCATGACTTTCCGCGGTGGGCAAGGGGCGAAGGCACTGGTGCCTTCGTCCCCTCCCACCGAGGAAAGCGAACCACTTCCCCGGGAAGCGAAGGCAGCAATTTGTTTGCTGCCTTTGCCTCCCGGAGGGAAGCGAGCCCCTTCCACATTCGGCCCTTGCCTGTCGGAGAAGGGGCTTGCTTTCTCCGACAGACAAGGGCCGAATGCGGAGCACCCCCCCCCTTTCTTTGTCTCTCTCTCACATACACACCAGGAACCCCTGCCTTGCCGGGCAGTTATTATCTCTGTGTTGGTGGTTGGGGTGGTTTTTTTCGGGGGGGGGGGGTTAACCCCCCCGCCCTAAAAAAAACAACACCACCCCAACCACCCACTCAGAGATAATAACTTCCTGGCAGGGCCGGGCAAAAATGCTAGTCTGTTATAAAATTGGTGGAGGGTTAGTGCTTCAGGTGGTAGATTGCAGGAGCCAAAATAGTTGAAACAATGCCAGCTCTTCATGAACATCTTATGCATGACCCCACATGTGCAGTTCCTTCAATAGTGCCCTTGTTGTTTACCTGTTTATTAATTGTTATTTGAAGGAACTACAGAAGAGAAACTGAACCTAAAGATTATGACATACATGAAATTCCTTTGGGCTTTAAAAGCCTATGTCGTTCTACCTATTGGCGACTTGGAACCACGGATCAGGTGAGAAAAATGACTGTTCTATGTTTTCCATTTGGAATAATACTATATTGTTGTTGTTCAGTCGCACAGTCGGTTCCGACCCTTTGCGACCCTATGGACCATTGTTCTCCAGGCACCTCTGTCCTCCACCATCCCCCTCAGCACTCCCAGTTCTGTGCCCGTTGTGTCTACAATACCATCTAGCCATCTCATCTTTGGCCTCCCCCTTCTTCTTTTGCCCTCCACCTTTCCCAACATCAGGGCCTTCTCAAGTGAATCCTCCCTTCTCATTTGATGTCCAAAATACTTTAGCTTCGTCTTTACTATTAGCCCTTCCAATGAGCAGTCAGTGTTGATTTCTTCTAAGATTGACCTATTTGTTCTCCTCGCTGTCCAGGGTACTCTCAAAACTCTCCTCCAACACCACATTTCAAAGGCATCTATTCTTCTGCGTTCAGCTTTCCTAATTGTCCAGCTCTCACATCCGTACATTACCACTGGGAATACCATTGCTTTGACTATTCTAATTTTTGTTTGCAATGTGATGTCTCTGCTTTTCACTATGTTCCCCAGGTTTCTCATGGCTTGTCTCCCAAGAATCAGTCGCCTTTTTATTTCATGGCTGCAATCCCCATCTGCCGTGATCTTTGATCCCAGGAAAGTAAAATCTGTCACTGCTTCTACTTCTTCCCCATCTATTTTCCAGGAACTGATTGGGCCTGTTGCCATTACCTTGGTTTTCTTGATATTGAGTCTCAAACCAGCTTTTGCACTCTCCTCCTTCAGCCCAATCAAGAGGTTCTTTAGGTCTTCCTCACTTTCTGCCATTAGGGTGGTATCGTCTGCATATCTCAGATTGTTTATGTTTCTCCCAGCAATTTTAATCCCATATTGTGATTCCTCCATCCCTGCATTTCGCATTATGTGCTCTGTGTATAGATTGAATAAGCAGGGTGATAAAATGCAGCCTTGTCTTACTCCTTTTCCTATTCCAAACCACTCTGTCATTCCATGTTCTGTCCTAACTGTTGCTTCTTGGCTCATGTACAGATTTCTCAGGAGGCATATGATGTGCTCTGGTATTCCCATCTCTTTAATTACTTGCCACATCTTGTTGTGGTCCACACAGTCAAATGCCTTAGTGTAATCAATGAAACAAAAGTAAACTTGTTTCTGGTATTCCTTTGTTTTCTCCATGATCCAACGTATGTTGGCAATGTGGTCTCTAGTCCCCCTGCCTCTTCTGAAACCGGCCTGCACCTCTGGTAGTTCTCTCTCCACATGCTGCTGAAGTCTGTCCTGTATTATCTTGAGCATCACCTTGCTGGCGTGTGGGATGAGTGCAATTGTTCGGTAATTTGAGCATTCTTTGGCGTTGCCCTTTTTTGGGATTGGGACGTATACTGATCTTTTCCAATCCTGTGGCCACTGTTTTGTTTTCCAGATTTGCTGGCATATTGAGTGTAGTAATTTGACGCCATCATCTTTTAGCGCTTTGAAAAATTCGACTGGGATACCATCATATCCACTAGCTTTGTTGTTTGCAGTGCTCTTTAGGGCCTTTATAACTTCGCTCTCCAGGATGTCTGGCTCGAGTTCAGTTTTTTCATCATTGTGGTTATCAGGAGTGTTGAGGTCCTTTTTGTAGAGTTCCTCTGTGTACTCTTTCCATCTTTTCTTAATCTCTTCTGCATCAGCTAGCTCTTTTCCGTCTTTGTCCCTTATCATGGTCATTTTTGCTTTAAATGTTCCCTTTATTTCCCCGATTTTTCTGAAGAGATCTCTAGTCCTGCCTCTTTTGTTGTTTTCCTCCATTTCTTTGCACTGTTCTTTTAGGTAGTTTTCCTTATCTCTCCTTGCTTTTCTTTGAAATTCTGTGTTCAGAAGGTTGTATTTTTTCCTTTCTCTTTTGACTTTTGCCTTCCTTCTTTCCTCTGCTATTTTAAGAGCCTCATCAGACAACCATTTTGCTTTCTTACGCTTCTTTTCTTTTGGTATGGTTTTCTTTGCCGCTTCCTGCATGATGTCCTTTATCTCTGTCCATAATTCTTCTGGCACTCTGTCTATTGCGTCCAGGCCATTATATCTGTTCATCACCTCCACCGTGTATTCTTTAGGGATGCTGTCTAGGTGATATCTGTCTGGTCTTCTTGTTTTCCCTATTTTCTTTAGTCTTAACCTGAATTTTGCGATCAGTAGGTTGTGATCTGAGCCACAGTCTGCTCCAGGTCTTGTTTTTGCTGATTGTATGGAGGTTCTCCATCTTTGGCTGCAGAGTATGTAGTCAATTTGGTTTCGGTGTTGGCCATCTGGTGATGTCCATGTGTAAAGTCGCCTCTTGTGTTGCTGGAAGAGAGTGTTTGCTATGACCAGTGCGTTCTCTTGGCAGAACTCTATCAATCTTTGCCCTGCTTCGTTCTGTACTCCAAGACCAAACTTGCCTGTTATTCCCTCCACTTTTTGATTTCCTACTTTGGCATTCCAGTCTCCTAATATAATTTGGACATCATTTCTTGGTGTCTGTTCTATGAGGTGTTCTAGGTCCTCATAGAACTGGTCCACTGTGGCTTCATCTGCACTAGTGGTTGGTGCATAGACTTGGATTACGGTGATATTGAAAGGTTTGCCTTGAATTCTGACTGACATCATTCTGTCATTTTTGAGGTTATATCCCATTACTGCTTTTCTTACTCTCTTATTGACAATTATGGCAACTCCATGCCTTCTAAGGTTTTCTTGTCCATAATAGTAGATATGATGGTTTCCAGAGCTGAATTCACCCATCCCTGTCCATTTTAGCTCACTGATGCCCAAGATGTCAATGCTTATTCTTTCCATCTCATTTTTTACCACTTCCAGTTTACCTTGGTTCATTGATCTCACATTCCATGTCCCTATGCAGTATTGCTCCTTACAACATTGCATTTCCCCTCCCCCTTTCCTGTCCCTCCCCTTTCTCCCCTCTGAGGTGTTAAGCATCCTGTATCACCTAGCCTGCCCTTTTGTTTTGCCTTTTGTTTTGGTCAATAGGGTTCTCTTGGCAAGATTTATGGCGTGGTTGCCGGTGTCTGCGCCATTTTTCTCTCCTCATACATTTTATCACAGTTTTTAAAAGTTTAAAAACATTTAAGACAACATATTATCATGCATATTATCACACTTTAAAGCACAGTCTCTATGTCAGTTGCTATATTAAGTCATTTTAAAGTCTTTATGTGAGTTACTATATTAAGTCATCAACATTTCTGCATATTTAACTACTTATCCTTTGTATGGGGCTCTGAGTCTCACCCCCTGGTTTAACTCCTTTGCCTTCTTCCCTTCTGCCAATTGGACCTCTCCTTCGGCGATTGGTTGTTTTCAGGGCTTGGAAAAGGCTCTCGTCGGGGCGACTGGCTGGCCTCTCCCCGCCCGGCTGGTCTTCCTCCTCCCTCACCTGCCCTGCTGGAAATGGTGGGGACCGGCTCGGAAGGGCTCGCGTTGGGGCGACTGGCTGGCCTCTCCCCGCCTGGCTGGTCTTCCTCCTCCCTCACCTGCCCTGCTGGAAATGGTGGGGACCGGCTTAGGAGGGCTCGCGTTGGGGCGGCTGGCTGGCCTCTCCCCGCCCGGCTGGTCTTCCTCCTCCCTTGCCTGCCCAGCTGGAGATGGTGGGGACCGGCTCGGAAGGGCTCGCGTTGGGGCGACTGGCTGGCCTCTCCCCGCCCGGCTGGTCTTCCTCCTCCCTCACCTGCCCTGCTGGAAATGGTGGGGACCGGCTCGGAAGGGCTCGCGTTGGGGCGACTGGCTGGCCTCTCCCCGCCCGGCTGGTCTTCCTCCTCCCTTGCCTGCCCAGCTGGAGATGGTGGGGACCGGCTCGGAAGGGCTCGCGTTGGGGCGGCTGGCTGGCCTCTCCCCGCCCGGCTGGTCTTCCTCCTCCCTCACCTGCCCTGCTGGAAATGGTGGGGACCAGCTTAGGAGGGCTCGCGTTGGGGCGGCTGGCTGGCCTCTCCCCGCCCGGCTGGTCTTCCTCCTCCCTTGCCTGCCCAGCTGGAGATGGTGGAGACCGGCTCGGAAGGGCTCGCGTTGGGGCGACTGGCTGGCCTCTCCCCGCCCGGCTGGTCTTCCTCCTCCCTCACCTGCCCTGCTGGAAACATATGTGTGTTTAATTATGAATTCTATATATACCATTGACATCTGTTGATTTTTTCCATGTGGATGTATGCATTGTTTTAAAGTTTATTAGATACGACTTAAGATTTTAGAAAACCAATACTTCAGTGCAAGATTTGCAAGATTGTAAGTTATTTTCCCCCCAATTTTGAGAACCTAAGAACCAAAATTTGCATAGTCAAGGCAATGGTATTCCCGGTGGAAATGTATGGTTGTGAGAGCTGGACCATTAGGCTAGATGGTATTGTAGATGCAATTGGCACAGAGCTGGGCAGGCTGAGGAGGATGGTAGAAGACAGAGGTGCCTGGCGGGCAATGGTCCAAGGGGTCATAAAGGGTAAGAATCGACTGTGCGACTGAACAACAAAAAAGAAACATCAAATGGTATATAAATGCTTAATTCATATATAATAAGAACTAGGCTAAGATTCACTGGATTAGCAAAATTCCCAGTTAACAAAACATTTAGCTATAAAAGCATACATGTGAGTAATAACATATATACATGCATTTCAGTTTAAAATGTTCCATGCCAAATGTTTTATTGTGTTATAATTTGGAAGTTCTACAAACATGTAAAGCTAATCAATAATTATTTTTTATTGAGTAGAGGAAATAAATTGTAATAATTTCTATTCCGCCCCCCCCCCCGACCATCAGTTGGACAGAATATTGATGGTGTGTTTCATGGTTTACTAGAAACATCATCTTGTTCCAGAAAAAATTATTCGCTCATAAAAAGTAACAGGCTTTTAGCTAGTTTTGAAATAATGCTAACAAAAACACAAACATATAGCGCATATAGAAATAAGTTGATAACTGGTTTTAGTCTAAAATTGTTTTTTCTTCCTCACCTTCTCTTTACTTGTAGAAATGGCTGACCACATACCAAGATTATTCATCTCAACCCTATCTACTTAAAGAATACAAGGAATTGGATATACATAAATCTCCATTAGATAAGGATAATTTTGAACTAGCAGTTCTTGACAGGTATCTCTAGATACGTGTGGTTCAATATCCAACATTAAAGCTGTACTATATAATTGGATGTGTGATACATTGTCTGAACTCCTATTGGCATAAATGTATGGTATGCAGGCCAGATGAAATCATTGTCCAGTGACAGGTATCTTTAATTTAATTAAAAACTTCCTCCCCACCCCCAACCTCCGATTACAAGGCTCCCTAGGGACCTCTTTCATCATTGGGAAACCTTTTGTTGTTGTTCAGTCGCATAGTCGATTCCGACCCTTTGCGACCCTATGGACCATTGTCCTCCAGGCGCCTCTGTCCTCCACCATCCCCCTCAGCCCTCCTAGTTCTGTGCCCATTGTGTCTACAATACCATCTAGCCATCTCATCTTTGGCCTCCCCCTTCTTCTTTTGTCCTCCACCTTTCCCAACATCAAGGCCTTCTCAAGTGAATCCTCCCTTCTCATTTGATGTCCAAAGTACTTTAGCTTCATCTTTACTATTTGACCTTCCAATGAGCAGTCAGGGTTGATTTCTTCTAAGATTGACCTATTTGTTCTCCTCGCTGTCCAGGGTACTCTCAAAACTCTCCTCCAACACCACATTTCAAAGGCATCTATTCTTCTGCGTTCAGCTTTCCTAATTGTCCAGCTCTCGCATCCGTACATTACCACTGAGAATACCATTGCTTTGACTATTCTAATTTTTGTTTGCAATGTGATGTCTCTGCTTTTCACTATGTTCCCCAGGTTTCTCATAGCTTGTCTCCCAAGAATCAGTCGCCTTTTTATTTCATGGCTGCAATCCCCATCTGCAGTGATCTTTGATCCTAAAAATGTAAAATCTGTCACTGCTTCTACTTCTTCCCCATCTATTTTCCAGGAACTGATCGGACCTTTAGCATCTTTGATATCAGCAAGAGGAAAGTCTTTAATATTGGAAGATTGTCATTGAGGGCCCTACTGTCAGATTTGGACTGCTACCAGCAGTCTTCTGGTATTAAAAGTTCCCCTCCGTTCTGAGGCTTCCTTTTGTCCCAAAGCCAAAAGGGATTTGTAGGGACCTTCAGAACTTGAAAGGTGTGGGCAATAGGAAGTTTTACTTAAATTAAATAAAATATATCCATTGCCAAGTGATAATGTCATCTGGCTTGTACAACATACATTTACACTAAGAGGATTTCAGGCTATGAATGTCTCTCCTATACACTGTTTTTGTTGCTCATTATTTATTCTAAAAAATAATGGATGTCATTTAAACTGCATCCCAAGAATGCATATACTTGTTTCAGGATATCAGATCAGACAGTTAAACAAAGGAACTCCTATTTGGCTTGCATTTCCCATCAAAGTCAGAATTCGATGAGCAATTATGTTAGGTAACCAATTTAGAATTAAAACAAATTTGAACCAGTCTGTCACATTTCATCCAGTAGAGAGCAGTAGTGACCATTTACAGAAATGCACTATGATAAGCCTAGCCTAGAAGCAGTGTCAACTGTATCAGAAATAGCTTTGTGGTGTTGTATGAAAATATGAAGTATGAAAATAAGAAAAGGACAAAAGAGAAAGTTTCCCTTTTGCCTTCGAAGCAGCAAGAGAGAAAGTTCCATCGCATTCATTTGAACATACTTGTGAGGAGATCTGTAGCAGTGCATTTCTAATTACGTTTGGTTTAGGTAAAGGTAAAAGTCTCCCTTGCTCCGAAAGCCAGTCATATCCAACTCTAGGGTTCAGTGCTCATCTCTGTTTAGTGCCAAAGAGCCAGTGCTATCTGTGTCTGCAGACGTTTCTGTGGACATGTGGCAGGTATGACTCAACACCAGAGTGCATGGAATGCTGTTTAACTTCCTACCGAAGTGGTACCTATTTATCTACTTGCAATTTGTTGCTTTCGAACTGCTAGGTTCGCAGAAGCTGGAACAGAGACAGGAGCTCACTCCATCATGCAGCACTTAGGTCTCGTACTGCTGACCTGCTGACCTTCCAGTCATCAAGTTCAGTATCTTAACTACTAAGCCACTGCAGTTTAAATCCATGTTTGATTTAAATTGTACTAAAATCAGGCTTGGGTTTTTTAAATTTTTTGCTTGTAATCTGAAAGCTATCTTTTTCTCCCCAGGGAGACAGGACGACCAGCAAAAGGTTTCGGAGCTGTGTTGCCACGTCACTCTCCTGATCACTTTAAAATGTTAGTGTTTTCAAAAGTATACTAACTAATTTAGCAGTGATGTTCAGCATTTATAGTTTAGCTACTTTGAAGCTTGAAAAGTGGTGTGATTGTTCCCTATAAATATAACTGACAACAACTGATTTTTGTGCTGGGTGATATGTGACATTATTCTCAAGCAGGGCCGCCATTGGGGGGGGGGGCATTAGGACTCCCGTCCTGGGCCCAGAGATGATGGGGGCCCGGCACCACCGGGAAACCACTGATGTACGCATGTGCAAACGAACCACCATGTGCAGAAAACCACAGGGGCGTGGCCAAAATGTGTGTGTGTGTTGGGGGGGGGGGCGTACTGTGCCCAGAAATTTCTGATGCCGGCCCTGTTCTCAAGCATCAGTTGCAATGTAATTAATTGGTCTAGTGGTTGTATTTTGTATAAAATGTTAATAATTTAATATTCATTTTCTGTCAAGACAGTGTAAGAAAATATTGTCACACTGTCACTTGAGCTATCCTAGCTTATTCATCTTGCCTCTAAAGATATGCATGAAACCTTGAAATTTCTTAAGATAGGAGAGTCTATCTTTTAACGGTATGTTCTGGCAAAATATTGTATTCTGGAATAGAAGGGAAAGCAGTTAAGTTCTTCTCTTGCTCTGATTTCACCCAATAAAATATTTCCCAGACAACTGATTCCAGTCACATCATTGGAATAACTGCCCCCAAGTAAGCAAACGAATGGATATGTTCTGTCATGCTTTTTCCACTTTCCTTTTATTAATTTGTTACGTGAGCTACAATGTTCTGAAGACAGTTCCCCCTTTCTCATGAGAAATGGCAATAGTTAAGGAATTATAACACAAAGAAAGCAAGAAGTAAGTTTCAATTGGTAGAAACATTTAAGGATTTGGGAGAGCAAGGCCAATAAAGATTTTCTTGGAACTCCAGTAGGTGCCTGGAAACTGAGCCCAAGACAAAGAGAATTGGATGGTGTTAAATTTGTTCCCTTCTTGAGTGGGAGTCCCATACAAAGATATTACCTGATATGTGAATGGTGCTGCATTATCCCCATAAGTGGACCTGCATATCTTGTGGAGGAAGTAGTAAGGCATAATTTGCAAAGCTGTAGAAAGGAAGCCTTCTTCCATTGAACAGTAATGCAATGGTAAGTATACCTGCAGTAGGAACTGTAATATACTTTACTCATTTTAAAAAGATACGGCATACTTACGACTGAGCATGGGGAAGATGTCATTGCATCCCCTTACAAGTGCAGCATTGGTTCCTACGTGTTTTGCCTTCCTGTTGTCTTTCATGATGAAGGATAATCACAGGATTTACCAGGACTCACATTCCATTAACTCTGTTACTACAGTACTTGCCAGTACCACATTCTATCTTTCCCACAATCTATACCTATAAATCTAAGCGTTAACCGTTGGAACTGCTATATGTTTCTGCACCCGTCCATTCTATCCCGTACTGAGCCTCCTGCACTCTCCCGAACCTGGTCCGGAGGTTACTGCAGGGTTGAGTAAGGCGCCAGTGGGACAAGAGCCCCATGAACGCGAAAAAGGAAAAGAACTTCACTTCCCAACGTTCTCTGCACCGCGCTGTGCCTCAGCCAATCAGGCTGAGTGGCGCGAGCAAAAAGAACATTGGGAAACGCGGCGCGGCCAATCAAAATCGAGCTGCAGAAAAAAACTGCCGCAAAAATGCAAAACAAAACCGCAAAACTACAAGTCCCAGCGTCCTGCGCGCCATGAGCGCGCAGAACGCTGAGAAAGCCGGCGCACGAAAAATAAACTTACAAAACGCAATGGGAGTGTAAGTCCCCAGCAGGCAGACGCAGCGCCTCACAGCTTCGCAAAACAAACAAGCCACAAAAATCCACCACGAGACACCCGCCGGCCTTCTTTCCCGGAGCAATGGGGAGAAGAGGGACTCCTTCTCTTCCACGCTACCCTGCCGAAGTCACGGCGAGACCACCGCCGGCCTCAAGGAAAGTTGAGTCAGGGTGGGAAAAAACCACCAGCAGGCAGCAGTTCATCAGGGGAAGCACCCTCCCTGGCAAATGACTGGCTGCTGCCTTTATACTTCTGATGGAGGTAATACAAAAGCAGCAGCCAGCAATCTGCAAGGAAGAGCACCACCTCTTACGGATCGCTGCCTGCCGATCCCCCCGTTAGGTAAGCCAGGAGAAAACGGAGACAGAGAGGAGAGAACCATCGTGAGGCAGATAGCTCTTCTCTGCCTCCTTCTCCCCCGACCTACCTAACGAAGCTTACCAGGGGAAGAGCCAGCTGACTGCCTTCTCTTCCTTTTCCCCATTGCTGCATCGAAACCAAAATTTGAAGCAGCATTGGGGAAAAGAGGAACCGACAGGCAGCCCGTTCTTCACGCGAAAGTACACACCAAAAACAAATACCAAAATTAATAAAAAATAATAAATCAAAAATAAATCAATAATTAAAAAACCCATTAATAAACAAAAAAGTAAACCACAAAATCCACAAACAAAAACATCCACAATACCACAAAAGCACATACAAAACACCTAACTACAACACGAGAATACCTAACTCTAACAACACAACTACCACAAATTACACAAATAAACAACAACGAAATAACAAAAATTAAACAAAACCAGAAATAACCAAACCAATTAAACAAACCTAAAACCCAACCAAAACAAAAAAGAACAAACAGAAACACTTCCCAGCCCACCACCACAAAAACAAAACAAAGAAAAACCCCAGAAGAAAGAAAACCAGTGAACTCACCAGCACGTCCTCCCTCCACGAGATCTGAACAGAAATGAAGAAACAAAGACTACTTACCAGAAGAAGCTCCACCCAGAGGCCAGGAGAGAAAAAAAACACGTGAAACAAAAACAAAACCACTAACAGCCCCACTTGCAGGGCGGAATAGTAAAAACAACTCAAAAACACAACAGCCCCACCTAGAGGCCACAAGAGTAAAAAAAAGTCAAAAACATAACAATAAATCAAAAGTTTACACATATTACAAACATATGTTAAATAAATAAAATAAAAAGATTTATAGCATCCTGTGTTGAGTTTTAACTCAAATTGTTATGGAATACTGAACTAGACAAAATCACATTCCACACGCTAAGACAGATTTAGGAGTTTTATTTGGCCAAACAGATTCAGAGGGGCTTTTAACAAGCTAATTATCCCCCTGAATGAATATACATTTTCAGAGCCATCTTTTTATAGCATAAAATTTGGAAATTTCTACACATTACATCACTATGGGATAAGCCAAAATTATTAATTAACCTTCTGACATTTTCATTCATATCAGGTCAGAACATTCAGTAACTGTTATTTAGATCATGTCATATAAGAAACATGTCTCATGTCACATCATGTCATTTCACACAAATATTATTTACGGTTCCCTGTCAGCTGTACAAACTGTGCTGAGCTTGTGGACACAAAGCCTTCTGTTTACTTTAGCCTCATCATCAGTTCTATATGATAGGTCAATCTGATTTGTTTAACTTTACAGAGTACTGAGAAAATAATTTTTACTTTTAAGCCAGAATTAATATCTTAATTCTTTCACCCCTACTTCAAAATAAAAACCCAAAACATCTAAACATCTAAATATTTAAAAATATTACCTACTGTACAACTATTAACAAAAAAAGTCACATACTAAAACATTATTTGGTTAAATAAAACAATTTGAAACAATTATATCATCCTTTGTTCTTTTTTTAATCCACAAAAAAAAACCCCAAAAAGCTGATCACAGTTTATAACAGCCAGGCAACGCTGGGCAAACTATGCTAGTATATTATAATACAGTAAAACCCTGTTTTACAGAAGCCTCATTTTACAGAAACTCCATTTTACAGAAAGGTTTTTTGCTGAAAACATGTCCCATTGTACAGGGGGGGAAAATGTTTTACAGAATGTGATTTCCCAGAGTGCATTGCAGCTGGTGGGCTATAAAATACCACTCACAGCCATTCTAGGCCCTGTGAGTGGCAGTAGAGTGGTCTGGAGAGGAGTTAGTGTATTTTTTATTTTTATTATGGGGGTGGGGTGGGAACATTTTTTCCCCAATGCGTTCTTATGGGAATGCCTCATTTTACAGAAAAAATTGAGTTAAGGAAAAAGCTAGGGAACTGACTTTTTCCGTAAAATGGTGGTTTACTGTAAATAAGTTGTTCTTTACTGGTGTGATAATGGGGGGTGGGGGAATATCTGTTCATTAACAATGTGATTTTGTAATTGTTTTTTTGGGGGGTTGTAATATTTTGAAATGTATTTTCTGCAGCATTATATTTTTGATGTTCTGTGATTATTATTATTGTATATTATTGTTTTTGTATTGTATATTATATTGTGCTTCTGTGTTCTTTTGACCTGTAAAGTATATAGTATAACTTATGTATTATTGTTTATTGTATATAATGTCTGGATATTGTATTTATTTCTGTTGGAAGCCGCCTTGGGTTGCACTTGTGCAAGTAAGGCAGGGTACAAATTTAACAACAACAACAACAATAACAATAACAATAATAACAATAATAACAATAATAATAATTTCATGCATACCTGAAAGTATCCCGTTTTCCCCAGGAAACCCCCTTATTTTTACCCCTCTTCCCGCCCCCTCCCGTTTTATTAATTTTCCCATAATATCCCTTATTTTTTTAAAAAAAATCCTGACCGGAGCCCTCACAGGCGAATCTGCAGTATGTTTTTCCTGCCACCAGAGGTCGCTGCGTGGCTTTTCGCTTGTGGAAGGAGAGAGAGAAGGTGGTGGGGGCGTTCTGTAGTTTCTCTTTCATTTCCCTTCCCTGCCACATGGTCATAGAGGCTTCATTTTTGCTGCTGCTGGTGGTCAGAGCCACCATGCTGGGATGGGAGTCTACTCTAGGTGAGCGATATTTCATATATGCAGGGGCAAATCAGCTCTAGGTCTGGGGTAGAGTAGAGACTTCTTCTCTCTCACTCTCATGGTTTATTGAGCTGTTTCTGCCCTGCCTCCTGGCTGGAGGATTTTGTTTTCAGAGTTCTAGAGTTAACTTGGGAGGGGGGGGTGTTGCTTGATCACTATATGAGAGAGAGCGAGAGAGAGCACCCCACCTTCTAACAAACCATCTGGAGGGAGATTAACTCCTGAGCTGCTGGGAGGTTTGGAAACTACAGAGGTTGCTTTTTTACTTCTTTACTAATTTCCTTCCTTAAGCTGGATCCGACATTCTCAGGAGTTGGTGCTTCAATTGGTTGCAGTGAGGAACAAATAGATTGGTTAAAAAAATTTTTTTGGGGGGGAATTAATCCCTTGCTCCTCCACCCTAATGGGGGGGAGCGTCTAGCCATGTGCAGGGCTAGTTCATTAAAGCAAAGCTGCTTACAAGCAGTTGGTAACCCTAGGGGGCTGGTTTACTATTCTGCCCTTTCTTTGCTTCCCAAGAAAAAAATTAATTAAAAATGAGTAAGGTAAAGGTAAAGGTTTCCCTTGCTCGAAAGCCAGTCATATCTGACTCTAGGGTTCAGTGCTCATCTCTGTTTCTATTTTTATTTTTTATAATTTTTATTGTTTTTTCCCCACAAAATACAAAATATAAACACATCAAAATTATATATAAAACTAGTGAAGAAAAGGAGAAGAAAGAAAAAAAGAAAGCATATAACGCAAACATAAAAACAATGATCAATTAATTAAACAAAAACTAAGTTTACCTAATGCTGCGTAGTTGTTACATGCCAACATTTAATCTCTAGTTTACCCTTTTCTTAGATTCTTATTAAAAGGCTTAGACCACAACATCAACCTTCATATTTTGTTTCTCTTACATAAGAGTAGTACTTAAAGATATATATAAATAAATATAAATATAAAAAGAAGAGGAAAAAAGAAGAAAAAGATAATAATAAAAAATTGAAGAGAGAAAGAGAAAGAGAAAAAAGAAAGGGAAAAAAGGGGGAAACCCCAATCCTTCCCCTCCCCCGCTCTTCCTCCTTCCCTCTTTTTACAAAAAACAGTTAAACAGTTCACCATGTGATATATACAATGCCTTTGAGGGGAAGCGGCTCATCTCATCGTTCTTTCAATATTTCCAGATGTCCAATTGATCTGGCCTACTTCCAACTCCTTGCTTTAATGCGAAATCCACAAATGGTTTCCAAATTGACCAGACTCTATTCTCTGTAATTAATCCTTTTTTCTCCTTCAAATCCCAAGTTAATTTATCATTTAAAGCCAATTGCCAAGTTTCCTTATACCATTCTTCTATATTAATTATGTTTGTTCCTTTCCACTTCCTTGCTATACACTGTCTGCCAGTTGTCATCAGAATTGAAACCAATTCTATTTTGTCCTTATCAAGTTTTTTCTCTTCTAAATCTGCAAACATGGCGGTACCTGAACCAATTTCTATACTCACACCTAGTATTCCCATAATCTCTTTTTCCACCTCATCCCAAAACTTCTTTACTACAATGCAATTCCTCCACATATGTATATATGTTCCCATTGTTTTTCCACATCTCTAACAATTATTACTTTTAGTTTTATCAATTTGATTCAGTTGAACTGGAGTCAGGTACCACCTCCACAACAATTTATAATTATGTTCCTTAACTCTTACCAATAAAGTACTCATTATCCTCCTTTTCCAAATAGATCTCCATTTTGTTTCCGTAATTTTTATATTAAGATCCTGTTCCCAAGTTTTTCTCAATGACTCCTGTGGATTTCCCTCTATATTTAAGATCTTATATATTTTACTCACCAGATCCTTTAACCCTACGTCACCTTGTCTTATATTCCACAACAATTTTTCAAATTCCGTTCTATTTCTTTCCAGACTTTGATCCGATATGTACTTATTATTCCATTTATTTAATCTTATTTACTGCAGCCAATTCAACTTCAATTCTGCATACAAACCTAATTTTTTGTCTTTATTCTTACAGATTTGTATCCAATCTCTCAACAGGAACGCATTCTTACTTGTCAACACAGCTCTTAACCTCTTGTCATTTTTTTAAAGGAAAGCTTTGAATATCCCCTACTTCAATTATTGGGGATATACCTGGGGCTAATTTCGTCCTAGTTTTTCCCCCAAACATCCCACAATGTTTTCAGCATCTTATTCTTAATAGTAATTTTCCCAATATTCTTATCTAAGAAGGCCACATTACCTATATGTCTAAACTCCTCTGTCTCCAGCTCCCCCCAGATTGCCTTTTCTTTCATCAAAATCTTAATTATATTTTTAATCTGAAATGATCGATAATAATTTTTAAGATTGGGCATTCCTAATCCACCTTCCTTTTGTGGCAAATACCACAGACTTTTTGAAATTCTCAATTTACTTCCACCACTACAAACATTATTTAACATATTTTGATACTTCTTAATTTCTTTGTCGTTAAGTTGTATCGGTAGGGCATCAAATAAAAAATTCATTTGTGGTAACAACATCATCTTGAACAATGCAACCCTACCAAACCACGACAATTTCAATTTCTTATAGTGACCAATTTGTTCTTTAATCAATTTTTCCTGTTTATCATAATTTAATTTTTAAAGATTTTCCCATTTATTAGTAATGTTAACACCCAAATATTTTAAACTGTCCTTAATTTGTATTTTTCGGATATCCTCCTCTGCTCTTCCTCTTCAATATTACAAGTTACCATTTCAGATTTCTCCCAATTTATTTTTAGCCCCGTCACATCCTCAAAATTTGTTAAATGCTCATGAATTTTTCCCATAGACTTCATTGGATGTTTCATGATCACCAAGGTTTCGTCAGCATATAAACTTATTTTGCTTCCCATCAATCCCTCTATGTTGTTATCATATCTAATAGCCATTGCAAGTAATTCCATTGACATTATAAATTCCATTGACATTATAAATTCCATTGACATTATAAATAAAATTGGAGATAATGGACATCCCTGCCTAGTCTCTGCTTCCAATAGTATATCTTCTGTGTAAGAGTTATTAACTTTAACTTTTGCTGTACCTTGCTGATACAATTGCTCTATAACATTTTTAAACTTAAAACCAAATCCGTAGACAGATATCATTTCTTTGATTGTTACCCATTAAATTGAATCAAATGCTTTAAAAATGTCCAATGACACTAAACCTATCTTTTCTTTATTTCATATAGCAATATCTAATAAATTCAATACTCTCCTTGTTAAATCCGTCATGTGCCTGTTTTTTATAAATCCAACTTGATCCGTATTAATGTAATTTCCCATAAACGTATTCAACCTTTTTGCCAGTATAGAGGTAAATATTTTAGCATCTTGATTTAGTAAACATATCGGTCTGTAAGACTCAATTTTTTCCGGATTTTTCCCAGGTTTGGGGATCAATACAATCACTGATCTGAACCAGGTGGCAGGAATTATTCCCCCCTCTAGAATATAGTTAAACAATTTTTTTCAACCTTGGAATAACCATATCCTTAAAATCTTTATAAAATTCTGAAGATAAGCCATCCTCCCCGGGTGATTTACCTATTTTCAATCTTGTAATAGCATCACTAATTTCAATTTCACTTATTCTATCCTCCATTAAGTCTTTGTGCTCCTGACTTATTTTTTGTTTTAAATGCTTTCTCAGGTAATCTCTTATTCTTTCTATATTAACCTCCTTTGTTGAGTATAACTCCTGATAGAAATCCATAATAATTTCAATTTTATCTTTGATCTTGTTTCACCTAATTCCAGATTTGGAAATCAGAACACCTATCTCTCTTTTCTCTCTTTTTTCTTTAGCCATCCTTTTGAGGTATAATAAGTTTCTTTTCACTTTGTCAATATCCTTCCCCACCATTTCCTTTTTCAGTTTCTCCATGCAATCTAAAATCTTTATATTCTTTGTCTTCGCATGTTCCTCTTGTAATCTCTTTATTTCTTGCTCAGTTTCCCTTTGTTTTGCCTTAACTTGTTTACTTTTGAAACTGGATAACTTAATACTTTCCCCTCTGAATATCGCCTTCATAGTATCCCACACCGTGTGATAACCTAATTCCCCATTATCATTCCACCTCCAGCTTTCTTCCCATTTTTCCATAATCCAATCTCTACTCTTAATGTCCTTGTATGTGCTGGAATCATATCTCCAAGTGTTCCTCGCTTCGTTTACCCCTTCTAGTCTCATTTCCAACATCAATCGTGCATGATCTGATTCTTTATATATCCCAATTTCAATCTGTTCTATATTTCTGATCAAGTTCTCTGATACAAATATGTAATCAATCCTAGAATACGTGTTATAAACCTGAGAGAAGAAGGTATATGCTCTTTCCATTCCGTGGAGTTCTCTCCATGTATTTTTCAATCCTAAAACTATCATCCAATTATCTATAATCTGACATTTTGTGCCTTTACTACACCTGCTCGTATTTGTACAATCAATTGCTGATCTAATTAAGTTAAAATCCCCTGCTACAATCAACTTAGAACATCTTTCTCTCTCCAGAACTTCATACGCTTTATCCAAAAAAAATATTCTGCTGATCATTAGGTGCATATATATTAACCAACATTATCACCTCGTCCTCCATTTTCCCATTAATTATCAAATATCTTCCCTCTGGGTCTGAAATGATCTTAGTTACTTACTACAAAATCCAATCTGGTTGAGATAAGAATCGCAACTCCTCTAGACTTTGATGTTCCATATGCTTTTTCATAAATCTTGGTCCAGCCTAAAAATAGCCTATGTACTTATCCCGACTTTTGATGCGTTTCCTGTAAAAAAATTTATGTCTGGTTTTTCTCTCCTGAGTGCTGCTTCTATTCTTTTTCTCTTAATCTGGCAGCCAGTACCTTTCACATTCCATGATACTACCTTCACTGTCTTCATTATTTATCTATAACTTCCTCATTTCTACGGTTGCCACTTCCCCCGTATCTCTGTTTCAAAGCCGAAGAGCCAGAGTTGTCTGCGTCTGCAGATATTTCCGTGGTCATGTGGGAGGCATGACTAGACACCAGAGTGCACAGAATGCTGTTACCTTCCCACCAAAGTGGTCCCTATTTATCTACTTGCAATTTCTTGCTTTCGAACTGCTAGGCTAGCAGGAGCTGGGACAAAGACGGGAGCTCATTCCGTCTTGCAGTACTTGGGAATCGAACTGCTGACCTTCCACCTCCCAGTCGCGTCTTAGTCACTTAAGCCACTGAGTAAACAAGAAAGAAAACAAAACAAAAGTCCCCCAAGAAGATGGAGAAAGGGTTCTTTGGCCCACACAGCTTTGTGCCCATTGCATCTACAATACCATCTAGCCATCTTATTTTTGGCCACCCCCTTCTTTTGTCCTCCACCTTTCCCAGCATCAAGGCCTTCTCAAGTGAATCCTCTCTTCTTATTTGATGTCCAAAGTACTTTAGCGTCATCTTTACTATTTGACCTTTAATGAGCAGTCATGGTTGATTTCTTCTAGGATCGACCTGTTTCTAACACCACATTTCAAAGGCATCTATTTTTCTGCACTCAGCTTTCCTAATGGTCCAGTTCTCACACCCATACATTACCACGGGGAATACCATTGCTTTGACTATGCAATTTTGTGTTTGCAAGGTGATGTTTCTACTTTTAATTATGTTCCCCAGGTTTCTCATAGCTTGTTTCCCAAGCATCAGTCACCTTTTTTATTTCATGGCTGCAATCACCATCTGCAGCGATCTTTGATCCCAAGAAAGTAAAATCTGCCAGTCGTATCCAACTCTAGGGTGCAGTGCTCATCTCCATTTACAGCCAAAGAGCCAGTGCTGTCTGCGTTTGCAGACATTTTCATGGCCATGTGTCAGGCATGACTAGAGCCCAGCAAGTCACATGGCTATATTTGGCCACGTCCACAGATTTGGCCACACCCACAGAGGGGTGTGCCCAAAATTTCCCTTATTTTCAAATCCAAAACTTGACAGGTATGATTTCGTGCCAGATAATACTCTGGTTTGGAAGCTTTTTTTAATGGGACGCCCGAATGAGACTCCTTTCATGTCCCCAAGTGCAGCTCTTGGGTATCAAAAACCGACCTTCTAGTCTCCAGCTCAGCATTTTAACCACTAAGTCACTGGGGAGCTGCTATTATTGAAACTGGAGTAAAGTATGTATGGGTGTCTGGCATTTGCATGCACTCCCTTCTCCACAGCAGTTAGCATGCTGGCATAAAAAATAGGGCAATGAGCCAGCAGTTGTTGTAAAGAGGATGGATATTGGCCTGTGTTTACTGTAATGCTGAACTTAAAGCTCAAGAGAAGATATGGTTAGGAATATTAATCCAAAGTAAGGGATTTTCCTTCCACCCATTCATCCCCAGAGAGACAGCAACCAGAAGTCAGAGAGGGAGAGGTACTTATGTCCTTTAACACTTGCTTGCTAATATGCCAGGGAAGTGACAAAGCATTATATTCAGAGAGTAAACAAAACAAAAAGACAAAAACAGTTGTTTAAAGTCTCACTGCTGTATTTTAATGTTAACTTTCATGGATCAAGTCCCCTTTGTCAGGCATAAGAGTAAGGCTTCATTGCATCAATTTATACACACCAGATACAGAGGTTACAGAATGGTTAACATAGCAGATAAGTATACAAATCAATATGTTTTTTTTTTACAACTGATAATACCTGTATTCAAATTAGATGTGAAACTTCACTCTGTAGAATTGCAAATGGTTAGATGAATGCAAGACAAACACTGTGGCATTACAAATTTGCGAATGAGTTTACCCTTCAGGTCTAGCATCTATTGTGTGAGTGGCCCAGGCCAAGCACCTGGTTCTTTCTTTGTTCTGAGAGGAAGTCTGAAGCTGTGGATGAGAATTCTACTGAAGTAGTTTCTATAAAGGTGGTATAATATAACAACATACAGTATAACATATATAGCAGCATATAACACCCTATTAGTTGTGGTGTATCAAATTTGATAATGTCCCAGAAATCCTTGACTAATATTCAAATCTTTGAGATGGGTGCCCAGCATATGTATGTATTTTATCACTGCTCTCTCATGTAATTTATTTGTGACTGTCATGGACCTGTATGGATCATGCTGGGACAGAAACATACTGGTAGATATATAAAAAGCAAGGAAGAAAGGGGATAAAATACTAAGAGAAGAATCATGTTATGAAATCTATTTGTGAGTAATCTAGCCAGATCCCATAAATGTGATATTTATTCCCACTGTCTGTTTCTTAAGACTGTTTTTTTAAAAAATAAAAAATTATTAGAGCTGGAGCATCTGTTTTTGATGACAACTTTGAACTGATTTCAAAAGTTTATTCACTGATTCTCTACAGGAACGGTACAGAAGTCAGCTTATAAAATAAAAGATATTACAAAACGATCTTGTTACAATAGGATCAGAATGTGCTTTGTTTTATTTGTTGCCTCAGTTTAGTAAATTGTACACTAGTGATCACCCCTGCTTTTATCACAGGGCCAGAATAGACAATATTTGGAGAATCCATATTAATCTGTCACACATTGTATTTTCATCACATATTAGGCAAAAAGTTGGTTGAGATCTTTCACTTTCCCCTCAAGTGTATACAGGAAAATAATTTCTCTGAAGGGGTGGAGTACCATGAGAGGAGTGTAAAGGAGAAGGGCTTTGTAAGTGGACTGAGCTGGGAGAAGCATCCAAAGGGTAGGAGTGTGGAGACATGATGTGGGAGATCAGAAGGTGCTGCCACCATATAGGACCAGGATTTATGAACAATGTATTGGTTGTGTCAGTTGGAGAAGAACCTATTAAAATAATTTGTAGATAGATCAGTTTTAGTGTATGGGACCAAAGACAATGAACAGCCGAAAGGTTGGCTTAACACAGGTTTATTGCATGATGATCCAGGGGAACATGAGGTAATGGCGGATGGGTAGCTCAATATATACAGTGGCTATACATTTGAATGTGGCTCCTCGACAGTCTATTGGCTACTGTCCGCGTGACATCACAAACGGTCACGCCCTTCTTGTCCAGGTGTAGGTGATGGCGGGAATCTTCCCGCGCTGTTGTTTGCTGGTGAGTCTGGGCCAGGAGAGCTTGAACGCTCGCTATTGCCATCAGGTGGTCATTAGCTCGCGTCCTATTGCAAGGGCTACAGTTAAGCAGCTGCTGGTTATAATGTTACACAAGCATGGTTACATTGGATACACGTGAATGGATACATTGTAAAAGGTACAGTACAGAACACAACATCCCTCCCCCCTAGGATGGGACGAAGTCCCTCAGCCAAGATGGCTTATTGCAAACGCGTTTGGGCCGCGATGTGGGCTGACCCGCCCCAGGGGCGCTACTGCTTCCTCGTTCCCTGGTCCTTTGTCCTGAAACGGGAGAGGGAGACTTGTTAGAGGCTTGCCGTGGTTTGGCGGTTTTGGGGGAAGGGAAAAACGCCATTGTGGGCAGACCGGAGACACTCGGGGCTAACGAAAAACCCCTCTTCTCGCTTGGACGGGTGGGGGACCACTCCGCAAAACTTCCCCGGTTCTGGAACTCAAAATCTAACTCTGTTGGGGTATCCGTATTTGTGGGGAGATCCCGCGGGATATCTATGAGATCGGCTTCCCTTCTCTCTGCTGACCGATCCCGCAAGATATCTACGAGGACAGATTCCCTTTCCTCCCCCCTTGGTGGGGACCCATGGCCCCCCTTTCCTCCCCCTTGGGCTGAACGGGTGGGGGAGAACCCTAACGCTGAGTCTTGTGTCCCGCGGTCCGTGCCCTGTTCGCCGGGGATCCTGCGCCGGAGCTGGTCTGCGTGCCGCCTCCAGAGTAGACCTGTGCCGGTCTCGACGCGGTACGAGACGGGGCCGGTCCGCTCTAGGATGACGCCCGGTACCCAGGCCGGACCCGCGCTGGCATAATTCCTGCAATACACGGGGGCACCCACGTCGAAACTCTTTGTGTCCTCTATCCCAATGTTCCTCCCCTTTTCCTCTACTCTCGTGGGGTCTAGCCTAGTTAGTATGGTGGTCAGCTTCCTGCGCATCAACAGCTCTGCGGGGGAGTATCCTGATGCTAGGGGAGTCACTCGGTAGCCTAGCAGAAACTGGCACACTTGATGGTTTAGGTCCCCGGGCCCCATGCGCCGCAGCGCGTCCTTGGTGGTACGCACAAGGCGCTCTACTTGGCCGTTTGTGGCAGGGTGAAAAGGAGCGGAGGTGATGTGCCGAATGGCGTTGATTTCTGTGAATGCCCTGAACTCAGAGGACGTGAAACAACTTGCGTTGTCGCTTACGAGGGTGTCGGGTAAACCGAACGTGGAAAAGACCCTCCGCAAATGCTTTATGGTTGTGGCCGTGGACGTGCTTGTAACCGGAATGACCTCCAACCACTTGGAGAAGGCATCCACCACAAGGAGAAACAGCGTCCCACGGAACGGGCCAGCAAAGTCTACATGAACTCGGGACCACGGCCCCTTCGCCGCGTCCCACTCCCTGTGAGGCAGGCGGGCTTCTTCTGGCCTGGAACTTTGGCAGGGCTCACAAGTGCCGACCATGTGCTCGATGTCGGCGTCTAGCTGGGGCCACCAGAAATAGCTCCGTGCCAGGGCTTTGGAGCGCACAATCCCAGGGTGACTGACGTGCAGGAGTTTGAGTACCCTCGGCCGTAAGGACGCCGGGATCACTACTTGCTGGCCCCACAGAAGGCATCCCCTCTCAAGGGACAACTCTAACTTCTTTCGGAAAAATGGGTCGAACTCCGCTGCCGGGGAGGACGCTGGCCACCCTTTCTGCACCCAGGAGCTGACCCTTGCTAAAATGTTGTCCTTGCCGGTCGCCTTGGCGATGTCGGCGGGCAGTATTGGGGGCGAGTCGAGGACTTCAATCATCAGCACCTGATGGTCTGGCTCCTCCCCGCCCACGTGGCTGTTCTCTTGGGGAAGGGGGGACCTCGATAGAGCGTCCGCATGGCTGATCTCCCTCCCGGGCCTGTACACTAACGCGTGCTGATATGCGTTGAGAAAAATGGCCCACCTAAGCATTCTAGGGGACAGGATCTGTGGCGTGAGCTTATCTGCAGTAAAGATGCCTAGCAGGGGCTTGTGATCAGTTACGATTGTGAAGGGGCGGCCATACAGGAAGTCGTGGAACTTTTTTGTTCCCGCAATTATCGCTAATGCTTCCCTGTCTGTCTGGGCGTAGTTTCTCTCCGCTTGGGACAGGGACCTGGAATAGAACGCTATCGGGGCCTCCATCCCGTTTTCCAGCACGTGGCACAGCACCGCCCCCACCCCCACCGGGGATGCATCACAGATGAGGACCACTGGCCGCTTGGGGTTGAAATGGGTGAGGATGGCGTCAGATGCCAGAAGCTGCTTTAGCTCACTAAATGCCCTCTCTTGCTGGTCGCCCCACTTCCATGCCTCGTCCTTTTTAAGCAGCCTGTGCAACGGCTCGGCCACGGCTGCTTTCCGGGGAAGGAAGGAGTGATAAAAGTTCAGCAGCCCTAGGAACGACTGCAACTCGGGCTTGGAGGTGGGGCGAGGGGCTTGCTTGATGGCGGCTACCTTAGACTTGGACGGCCTTATTCCCTCAGGAGTGACACGGAACCCTAGGAATTTGACCTCGGTCGCGAAGAAGACGCATTTGTCTTTTCGCAGTCTCAACCCCGCCTTTTCGAATATCGCCAGGACCTTGCCCAACCTCTTTGCCAATTCGGCCTGAACCCCCCCCCCCCCGTTATCAATACGTCATCAAAATAAGGCAACACCCCCCTCGAGCCCCTTCAGGAGGCGTTCCACGAGTGACTGGAAAATTCCAGGCGCCGAGTTTACGCCGAATTGAAGGCGCGTCACCTGGAACGCCCCCTTATGGGTGACTATAGTTTGTGCAGCAGCGGCAGCTGGGGTCACCGAGAGCTGCTGGTAGGCTTGTGCTAAGTCGAGCTTAGCGAAACACTTTCCCCCATGTAACCTGGCCAGCAAATGGCTGACTACCGGCACCGGATACGCATTAGGGCGAATGGCCTTGTTGATGGTGCACTTGTAATCAGCGCATATGCGCACCTCCCCGTTGGCCTTTAGTGCTGTTACAATTGGAGTTTCCCACTCCGCAGAATCAACAGGAACAAGAATCCCTTGGCCCACCAATTTGTCCAGTTCCGCCTCTATTTTGTCCTTGAGCGCGAATGGCACCCGGCGCGGTTTGAGTCTTATTGGGCGGACCTCAGGGTCTAGGTCGAAGGCTACTGGGGGTCCCTTATATTTCCCAAGTCCCTTCTTGAAGACTTCGGGGTGCGCGTCGCACACCTCCTGTATCGGGTCAGTCCCAACGGCAACGGCGTGCACCCCCCCAATGAACAAACCCAGGGGCTGGAACCATTGAGTCCCGAGGAGGCTGCAATTCCCCCCTTTCAGAACAACTAGGGGGAGAGTCGCGGTGCGTTTCTTAAATTGGACCCGAAAATTCCCAACCCCCAACACCGGAATGCAGTTCCCTTGCACGTCCCGTAGCGTGGACCTCAAAGCTTTGAGTTTGGGCCGCACGTGGGGGGCAATTTTCAGGAACTCCTTCTGGGGAATGATGGAATATGAGGAACCCGAGTCAATTTCCATCCTAATGGGGGGCCCTTGTACTAGTACCTCAACAAAATAACGGGGGTGTCCCGCGGACACGCTGAACACCGGTGCGTCGTCCTCGCTCGTCGGCGATGCGGCCCACGCCATCTCGCTTCCTCGTGGCCTGGGTGCCGTCCTTGGGTCTCGTCGCGCGGTCTCTCGAGCTCTTCCGGGCCTCGCGCCTTTTCCTGCAGACCTTGGCGATGTGCCCGCGGCGGCCGCAGTTGTGACACTCGGCCTTTCTGAAGTGGCATTTGGCGCGGTCGTGGTTCGCTCCGCAGCCGTCGCAACGCCGGCCTTCTTTCCGGACCTTCCGGACGTCCTCGTCGTCGCTGCTCTCCGCGGACGACTTCGGAACTCGCCAGGCCGCGTGCACCGAAACGTGCACCGAAGTCTCTGCCTTGCCCGTCTTTGGCCGCCAGTCCTGGAGCTCCTGGACCCCGGCCTTCGTAGCTTCCGCGGCTTGTGCCTCCTTCAGAACCTCCTGCAATGTGGGGGGTGGCTCGCGGTTCATCAATGTGCGCTGAGTTTCAGCATCGCTCAGGCCGCACAGCACGCAGTCTCTTAGCGTGATCTCTACGTTCTCCCATTTGCATGGGCCGGCCGCCAGTCGCAGGGCCGCTGCGAAGTCGGCGACCGTCTCCCCGGGCGCTTGGACTCGCCTCCAAAACGCGCTCCGAGTGGGGAACATTGCCGTCGAGGGCCGGAAGTACTCACGCAGCATGTGCATGAGCTCTTTCACCTTGAATTCACTCGCCCTCCTCGGCGCGATCAGGTCCACCAAGACCCTCTTGGTGTCTGGCCCCAGCATCCGGGTGAAGATGGCCCGTTTCTTGGCCTCATCCGTGACTTCGGATTCCACCAGGGCTCCCTGGAAGTCCATCTCGAAGATGTCCCAGTCTGCCGGTCTCCTGATTTCGAAACCGGCGCATGTCTTGGTCCCGTGGGCAGCCATATCCCACCTTCGTCGCCAATTTAGTGTATGGGACCAAAGACAATGAACAGCCGAAAGGTTGGCTTAACACAGGTTTATTGCATGATGATCCAGGGGAACATGAGGTAATGGCGGATGGGTAGCTCAATATATACAGTGGCTATACATTTGAATGTGGCTCCTCGACAGTCTATTGGCTACTGTCCGCGTGACGTCACGAACGGTCACGCCCTTCTTCTCCAGGTGTAGGTGATGGCGGAAATCTTCCCGCGCTGTTGTTTGCTGGTGAGTCTGGGCCAGGAGAGCTTGAACGCTCGCTATTGCCACCAGGTGGTCATTAGCTCGCGTCCTATTGCAAGGGCTACAGTTAAGCAGCTGCTGGTTATAATGTTACACAAGCATGGTTACATTGGATACACGTGAATGGATACATTGTAAAAGGTACAGTACAGAACACAACATCAGTTTTTACATTTCTATTTAGATTTCTTGAACCAGCAGGCCACAACATTTTAGTAGTTTGCAACGTGCTAGTTGCCTCACATAGTAAAGGTCACCCTTGCTCAAAAGCCAGTTGTATCTGACTCTAGGGTTCAGGGCTCATCTCTGTTTATAGTCAAAGAGCCAGCACTGTCTGCATTTTCAGACATTTCCATGGACACATGGCAGGCATGCCTAGACACCGAAGTGCATGGAATGCTGTTTACCTTCCCATCAAAGTGGTACCTATTTATGTACTTGCAATTTCTTGCTTTCAAACTGCTAGGTTGGCAGGAGCTGGGACAGAGAAGGAAGCTCATTCCGTCATGCAGTACTCAGGTTTTGAACTGATGACCTTCCACCTCCCAGTCAACGTCTTAACCACTTGAGCCACTGCAGTCACGTAAACAACAGTTTTAATTCCAAGAGGGTACACAAGAGCAAAACCGAATTAAAAGATGGGGAAAGGAGCTCAGTGGACAAGAAACATCATTAAAGGAGGATATAGCTGAGGAATTCAACCTCCCCTACGTCACTTGGAGGACCTTGAATAAGTTGAGTGTCGAAATCCCTAAGCTCAAGTGGGGGCTGCTGGCAGACAGCAACATGCGGTGTGAATGTGGAGAGATACAGAATCCAGCTCATTTACTGGTCTGCCAATTATTGCCAGAAACATGCACCAATGAGGACTTAAGTTTGGCCAGTGACAAAGCCAAGAAACTGGATTCATTTTGACATTTTGATCGGGACATGAAAGAAGAAGAAGAATGTGTAGCTTTTGTACAATTAATTAGAACTTAGAAGCTTGAATCTTCTTGTGCCTTGGCACAGTCATGAAATTTTCACTCCCATCCCTGCAAAATAATAGGGCAGGCAGTCACAGGAGGATTCTGATAGTCCTGACCCAGGTGGGGATAACAGGATTTCCCTGGCAAATTGAAGTGGACAATGAACTCTGCAGGTATATGCAATCAACAAGATCTTGATTGCTCATGGTATACTTGCTGGAAATGTAATTTTTGTTTAATGCTTGCTAAGGAGCAATTAGATTAACTGAATAATTCAAATTACAGTAAAACCCCTACTTACGAAAAAAAAGTGTGTTCCGTAGGCTTTTGCTTAAATCGGTTTTTTTTTTTTGCAACTTGAAGCAAACCCATATGAAAAATTATTTTTTTACATAACTCAAAGCAAACCCATAGGAAAAATGAATTTTTTATGTAAATCGAAGCAAACCCATAGGGAAATAAATTTTTACATAACTTGAAGAAAGGTAAAGGTTTCCCTTGCTTTAAAGCCAGTCATATCCGACTCTAGGGTTCAGTGCTCATATCTGTTTCAAAGCCGAAGAGCCAGCATTGTCTGCTTCTGCAGACATTTCCGTGGTCATGTGGCAGGCATGACTAGACACCGAAGCGCACAGACCGCTGTTTCCTTCCCACCGAAGTGGTCCCTATTTATCTACTTGCAATGTCTTGCTTTCAAACTGCTAGGTTGGCAGGAGCTGGGACAAAGACGGGAGCTCATTCCATCCTGCAATACTCCGGAATCAAACTGCTGACCTTCCGCCTCTCAGTCAGTGTCTTAGCCACTTGAGCCACTGCAACCAACCCATAGGAAAAAGAATCTTTATGTAACTCGAAGTAAATCCATAGGAAATCATATAAATTGGGACATGGTTTTTGCACAAAATCATTCTGTAAGTCGAATTTTATGTAACTTGAGGCATATGTAAGTCTGGGTTTTATTGTATTGTTAAGAGAAAACTAAAATTTTGGGAGTCAGTTTAGCGTAGTGGATAAAATGTTCAAATCTCTACTCAGAGTTCAAATCTCTACTCAGTTGTGGGGTGTAATGCTATCTCACCTTGAAATCCCTGCTAGGGTCATCATAATTCAGAATTGATTTGACAGTACCTACCACAGTACCTACCTACCTATCTTCTGTTTTACAGGCTTCTGGACACAACATACAGAATAGACTATGTTCCACCATATGACTATCAACCCTATGTAAGTATATGGAAATAGAAACAGGATTTCTGCAGGGCTCTCCTTATGAAAGGCATTGCTCAGGGCACTTGCCACTGGGAAGCTTTTTAACCAGCCTCTAAGAGGCAAATATACTTTGCAGGCAGTCCTTGTGCCATTTAAATGTAGAGATGCTATATATCAACAGAATTGAGCAATGTGGTTTTAGGAAAAGATTAAATAGCACATTTTGAGCAGTATCCAAAGTACTGGCATGTATACAGACAAGTTTGTACTTGTTCTTCTAAAGAGCCAGTTGACAAACTTCTTGTAACAGTTTTATTTTAACTTTTGCAGGAATAAATAGATTGCCGCCTCTCTGAATATGAATGGAAATATGTATGCTATTATTTTGAGTATGGAAACATGTTCCTAAATCAGGATGCTAAATTGTTGTATTACTTATTGGCATCTATTCCCATGAGTCCTGAAAATGTTAAAATCACCATAGTAGACAATCCATTAATTAAAAGCATCAAGAAAATGCTGATATACATGGAGGGGTGGGTGGGTGTGAGGCAGAATGCTTTAAATTGGTCACTTTAAGACAGTACTGAGCCAGTAAATGAGGGTGGAAAGTGTGTTGATACATAATGATTTGGTCTGGAATCCTTGTGTTATGTGCTAGATTTTTTCCCAGAATGGGAACTGTGGCCAGACTTCTGTAACTATAGCAACTTGTAAAGAAAAATGTTTTGTATATGCACATTAAATTCCAATTGTCATTGTACAGATCTCTTTCTCTCCTCAATCCCCCTCCCTTCCTGCAATTTGATCTCATTAAGGATAGGAACACTCATTTTCAGAAGCTATGACTTTTTTGTTTTGTTTTTGTGAATGTGTAAAATGTATTTCCCATCCTTGGCTTCTCTAGCCCCTTAAGTCACTTTTCATTAGGCTCCCTGCACTGGTAGCCTTTTTGTCTCTTCAAATCCCTACTGGCATCACACAGTTTTAGGATTATAGTCTTAGGGTCCTTACTTTTCACACCATTACCTGCTTGGTTCATCTTCCTTTGTTTGTTCTACTTTCTGAGTCATCTAGCTGCAGATTCCTTGATTTCTCAGACCTAAGGCATCCTGGATGTTCTCCCATGTGCCCCACACTCCAACTTCCTTGCAGTCTCCTAACCCAAGCCTTTTCTGTCCTTTCTTTCTGCCAAAAATCAAATCAAATTTTTTTATGGTCTTCTTCTTCTTGTGCCATATCTGATTCTGAATATTGGTGATCCTCATGGTGCTCAGCCATGAAGACTGTTCTGTGAATATAATGCCATGGCCTTTCATCTGCCTTCTGCACCATAGCGTGACACTCATACCACTGATCCAGCTCCGCGAGTCACTTTCTGGTCCTGAGACCTTTTGGCAGTGCACACAAAATCCTCCTCAGCTCCAGGCCAGTATTGATGAAGCTGCTGCCCTCCATCAACATGGATTCAAGTGGGATTTAATCCACTTGGAGACCATCACTCTTCCCTGTGGACTTCACCAAGTCCGCTAGTCCTCAGGGTTGTCAGGTTAATTAATTGCTGCCTGATGCTCAGCATTGAGTCATTGACAGTATGGTCTACTCTATTACCATAGCAGGATAACCTGGCTAAACTTTTTATTATGGTCTATGTTATGTACTGAATAGAATTGGTGATGAAGGTGGGATGGTTTAGTGTCTTGTACGGAAGACAAAGAAGGAGCCGCAGTGAGGGCTAAAACACAGGTTTATTTCATGATGGTCAGGATGAACATGTGGTAATGGCGGAGGTACAGCTCATTTTATACTGCAACAATACATTTGAAAAGGGTTGCACGGTAGCCCATTGGCTGCTACCTGCGTGGCGTCATTCTGAGTCATGCCCTTCTTCTCCAGGTGTTCCTTGCGCGGAAAGGTTCCCCACGGCTGCCGGTGATTGGGGAAATTTGAACCATGTGAGCTGAACGCTCGCAGCTGCCCTCTATGGGCAGCTGGCTCACGTTCCTTTAAACAGCTGGGTTACATTTATACATTCTTAAAGTGATACTGTTACATACACAACACTCCTCCCCCCTAGGATGGGATGAAGTCCCTCAACCATTGTGGCTTCCCGCATGTGCGCTTGGGGCGTACGACTGCTTGGCTGAGCTCAGGGGAACTAGGGGCTCCAAGTTCCGCAGACTCCCGTCCTGCAACGGAAAGGGGGGACTCATTAGTCGTTTGATGGGGACTCTGTGACAACCTTGCGTTTGGAGAGGGGAATGGAACATGTAGCTGGGATGTGAACCCCTGCCTGTCGCTCGTGGCCCCTGGGGACCCCCCCCAGCACGAACCTCGGAACCGATGAGGAGACCCTTGTTGTCTCGCCCCGATTTCTTGCGCCTGCAACTGGCATACTTGCGCTACCCCCTGCTGCCTGACTCGGTGGTCTTGGGGATGGAGAGAACGAACTTCCCCCTGCTGCCTGGGTTGGGGGTCTCGGTGATGGGGTAAACTCTAGAACAAAAGGACTGGGATGGCTGGAGGTGCCAGGGGCTGAACTAAAACCCCTCTTCTCGCTTGGACGTGTGGGGGACCACTCTGCGACATCCCCCTGGTACGGCAACATAAAGTCAAACTCATTCCACTCTTTCAAAGTATCCTTCTCCTCATTTGAGAATCCAGGGTATGCATTTGTACCCGAGGATGTCCCCGTGTCTCCCCATTGGATTTTAAAGCTGTAACAATCGGAGTTCCCCACTCCGCAGAATCAACTGGAACTAAAATCCCCTGCCCCAACAATTTGTCCAGTTCCGCCTCAATCTTGTCCTTGAGGGCGAAGGGGACTTTTCTTGGCTTGAGACGTATGGGCCGGATTTCTGGGTCCAACTCAAAAGAAACCGGGGAGCTCTTGTAAGTCCCGAGCCCCTTCTTGAAAACATCCGGGTGCGCATCGCACACGTCCCGAATTGGGTCAGTCTCTATGGCGTTTATGCCAGACAGTTCAATTCCCAGGGGAGCAAACCACTGGTTTCCCAAAATGCAACAGGTCCCCCCCTTGAGAACTACTAAGGGCAGTTTTTCTGTGAACCTTTTGAACTTCACCGTGAAGTTTCCCACCCCCAACACCGGGATCCCATAACCCTGCACGTCCCGTAAGTTCAACTTCATGGCCTGCAACTTGGGGCGCGCATTTGGGGGAATGTGCAGGAACTCCTTCTGGGACAGGATGGAGTAGAATGGCCCCGAGTCTATTACCATCCTAACCGGGACCCCTTGTAACAGTACCTCTACAAAGAAACGCTGATGCTCCAGGCCCACGCGGTTTACGGCCGCCGCATCGTCGTTGGCTGAGACCTTTCTGATGCCGGCCACCTTGCGTTGGTGCGCTTGAGGGTGTCTCGATGAGCCCTTGTCCTCCATTTGCCCGCGCCTGCAGACCCTGGCGATGTGGCCTTTCCGGCCGCAGTTGTGGCACTCGGCCTTCCGGAATGGGCACCTCGTTCGGTCGTGAGATGCCCCGCAGCCATCGCAACGGTGGCTTCCTTTCTCGCTGGCTCGATGCTTTCCTCCGTGCCTCTTGACTCTCTGCATGTTGTCATCCTCGTTGGAGCAGGAGTCCGCAGTCGTGGACGACTCCTTGGAGGTTGCTGGGGTGCTCCTCGCCACCTCGGCCACCTGGGCCTCTCGCAGAACCTCATTGAACTTGAGGCGATGGTCACGGGTCATCAACATCCTCTGGACCTCCTTGTCCCTCAGGCCACACAGCATGCGGTCTCGAAGGGCTATGTCCAGGTCCTCCCATTGGCAGTGAACGGCCGCCAGCCTGAGGGCTGCCGCATAGGCGGACATGGATTCTCCCGGGCGCTGATCCCGCCTGTGGAATGCGACCCGGGCCGGAAAAAAGGAGACGGGTGGCTGGAAGTGATCCCTCAGTGTTGTGAGGATGTGGTTAATGGGCACCGCGTCGACCTTCCGGGGAGCCAGCAGGTTCATCAGGATGTGCAGCGTGGCCGGCCCCACCTGGGCTAGGAAGTGCGAGTGCACCTTCCCTTCGTCGTCGATGCCTGCAGCGTCCATCGCGTGCCGAAACTGGCACTCGACAGCTCCCATTGCTCGGGATCGCTGATGTCAAACTGGTGAGGGTTGATCTTGGGATACGCCATGGATTCCACCTTCGTCGCCAATTTAGTGTTCAAGAACCAAGACAATAGAAACAGCCGAAGTCTGGCTTAACTCATCTTTATTGCATGATGGTCAGGTTGAACATGTGGTAATGGCGGAGGTACAGCTCATTTTATACTGCAACAATACATTGTTGGGCGTGACTCAGAATGTTCCTCTACGCTATGGACCTCGAAGACATCAAGGAGGAAGCCCAGCGCCAGGCATTCCTACTGGCCCAGTGCGGCCTAGAGACTTTGGAACTGGCCACCAACCTCCTGACGCCGAGACCGCTCAGGGCCATGCCTCTAGATGAGATCCTCGCCGAGCTGAGGAAACACTTTCGCCCGAAAGTGTCGGTGTTCCCGGCAATGTTGCCGTTTCAGCAGCGGTGCCAGCGGGCCAGTGAGTCTGTGGCAGACTTTGTGGCAGCCCTGCAGGTGGCTGCTGTGCCTTGCCGGTGGGGAGCATCCCTGAGCGAGGCGCTGAGAGACAGGCTCCTGCTGGGCCTGCGAGATGAGGGGGCCAAAGACGAGAGCATCTCATTCGAGCATGTCCTGCGCATCGCCCAAGCCGCGTGCAATTGCGGTGCCCCCGGTTCTTTGTTGAGGTACTGGTACAGGGGGTCCCAGTAAGGATGGAGATTGATTCGGGGTCGTCGTACTCCATCGTCTCCCACAGGGAATTTCTGCGCATTCCCCCAAAGTCACGCCCCAAGCTGAAGGCCCTTAAGACTAATTTGTGGGACGTTCAGGGCAAAAGTATACCAGTGTTGGGGGTGGGAGAGTTCAAGGTTCAGTTTAAAAGGCACTCCGCGCAGTTGCCCCTAGTAGTTCTAAAGGAAGGGTCCTGCTGTCTCCTGGGTACACAGTGGTTCGGGCCCCTGGGAGTTTTCATTGGAGGCATACACACCATGCAGGCTGACCCGATCACGAAGGTGTGTAACGCACACCCTGCCGTCTTTGAGAAGGGGCTAGGGAAGTTCAAAGGGCCCCCAGTTTCCTTCAAATTGGACCCCGACATCCGACCCATCAGGATGAAGCCAAGAAGAGTGCCTTTCGCATTAAAGGACAAAATAGAGACTGAACTGGACAAACTGGTGGGTCAGGGGATTTTGGTGCCGGTGGACTCCATCGAGTGGGAAATCCCCATTGTTATGGCACGTAAGGCTAACAGGGAGGTCAGAATCTGCGCTGACTACAAGTGCACGATTAACAAGGCAATTCGCCCAAATGCGTATCTGGTGCCGGTAGTAAGCCACCTGCTAGCAACCTTGCATGGGGGGAGGTGTTTCACCAAGCTAGACTTGGCCAGGCATACCAGCAATTGTCGGTAACCCCAGCTACAGCCGCCGCTCAGACAATTGTTACCCACAAGGGAGCCTTTAAAGTGACGCGTAAATTTGGCTCCGGGGATCTTTCAGTCCCTCATAGAAATATTGTTGAAAGGGCTCCCAGGTGTTTTCCCCTACTTTGATGACATTCTGATAACAGCGGGAGGGGAACAGGAATTGGCCAAGAGGTTAGACCGGGTACTAACAGTGTTCGAGAAAGCGGGGCTCAGGTTGAGAAAGGATTAGTGTGTGTTTTTCACTGAGGAGGTAGTTTCTTGGTTTCCGAATAACTCCTGAGGGCATAAAACCGGCAGAGTCTAAGGTGGCGGCAGTGAAAGATGCTCCTCGTCCCACCAGCAAGGCCGAACTACAGTCCTTCCTAGGACTCCTAAATTTCTACCACTCTTTCCTCCTGGGAAAGGCGTCGGTAGCAGAACCGCTGCACAGATTGCTCAAAAAGGATGCGGCTTGGTGGTGGGGGGACAGCCAGGAATGGGCATTCTGGGGGCTCAAACAGCTTCTATCTTCCAAGGCTGTGTTGACCCGCTTTGACCCAAGGAAACCTGTTGTGTTGGTCTGCGATGCCTCACCGGTGGGGGTGGGGGCAGTCCTCTGCCACATGCTAGAGAGCGGGCGAGAAACCCCAGTGGCATACTATTCGAGATCCCTGTCCAAGGCAGAGCGCAACTACACGCAAACAGACAGGGAAGCCCTGGCGATTGTTGCAAGAACCAAGAAGTTCCATGACTTTTTCTATGGCAGGCCATTCAAAGTCGTGACCAACCATAAGCCCCTCTTAGGAATCTTCACCACAGATAAGCCAACCCTGCAGATCTTGTCCCCAAGGATGCTGCGATGGGCGATCTTCCTCAACGCGTACCAGTACGCATTGACCTACCACCCCGGCAAGGAGATCAGCCATGCCGATGCCCTTTCCAGGTCACCCTTCCCACAGGCAGGGGACCCCGAGTGCGAGGTAGAGCAGGACCACCAGGTGCTCCTGATTGAATCCCTAGAGTCACCCCCAATTCTGCCAGCTGAGATTGCCAAGGCTACGGCGAAAGACAAGTCATTGGCCTTAGTCAGTTCATGGGTACAGAAAGGCTGGCCGGCAACCTCCCCTACGGAGGAATTCATGATTTACGGTAGGCGGAGAGACGAGCTTTCCCTAGAAAGGGGCTGCCTGCTCTGGGGGCAGCGGGTAGTAATCCCCGAAGTTCTGAGGCCCTGGGTACTCAAGATGCTGCATATCGTGCGCTCCAAGGCGCTAGCTAGGAGTTACGTCTGGTGGCCCAAACTGGACACAGATATAGAGCACATGGTAGGCACATGTGAGAGCTGCCAGAGCACCCAGCCCAAAGAGTCCCGACTTCCACACAGAGAATGGGACACGGCCCGGGGTCCGGGGTCATGTCTACACGTGGACTTCACGGGTCCATTCAGGGGTACCTTTTTCCTTATAATAGTGGACTCCTACTCCAAGTGGTTGGAGGTAATTCCGATGGCCAGTACATCGTCAGCTGCAACGATTAAGCAATTATGCAAGATATTCAGCTGCTTCGGTTTACCTGACGTACTTGTGAGCGATAACGCAACAACTTTCACGTCAGCGGAGTTCCAGGGTTTCATAGAGATTAACAAAATTCGCCACATAACTGCGGCCCCCTTCCACCCCGCTACAAATGGTCAAGTGGAACACCTGCTGCGAACAACAAAGGACGCACTACGTAGGATGGGCCCAGGGGAATTGAACTTGCAGCTCTGTCAATTCCTATTAAGGTACCGTGTAACCCCCTTAGCATCAGGGCTCTCTCCCGCCGAGCTCCTCATGCGGAAGAAACCCGCCACGATTCTCTCGAGATTAGACCCAACCAGGGTAGAGGACACGGGTAGAAACATAGAAATGCGGGGCACCAAGAGTTTCGAAATCGGCCAGCCAGTACATTGCCAAAACTACGCAGCTGGCGGCCCCACTCAGGTACCTGGAATAGTGATCGGACAGACGGGGCCAGTCTCCTACAATGTCGAGACAGGCACAGGACTCCTCTGGAGGAGGCATGCCGACCAACTCCGAGGTAGAGTAGTGGGAAGGCAAGACGTGAGTGACCAAATGGAGCAGTCAGCGTTAGGGTTCTCCCCCACCCGTTTATCCCAAGGGGGAGACACAGACCACAGGGGGGAGGGAAATGAGACAAACCCATATCCTTTTGACCCCCCGGGTAACAGGGACAACTTGGAAGAGAGAGATCCCGAGGAATTGTTAGATTTTGAGTTAGGAGACCGGGGGGATTTTTTGGAGTGGTCCCCCACCCATCCAAGTGAAGAGCAGGGCTTTTCTTTAGTCCCGGGAGCCCCCGGTCTCACATCCCTGGAGTTTACTCCCACACCTAGACCTTCCCAATCCCCGGCTCACGACTCACAGCCAATCGCTAATGAATCACTCTCCTCCAATGCAGGGACTCCGGCCCGAAGTGTGGCCACCACTCGCCCAAAGCAAACATGCGGAAAGCCTCAATGGCTAAAGGACTTTGTCCGCACCTAGGGGGGAGGGATGTTATGTACTGAATAGAATGTGACAAGTACTCTTTAACTGATTGTATCCGGCAATTGTATCCATTGTAAATAATCAAAGACACATTGTAGCAAGCTGTTAAGAATGCTGCTACCAGTGGCAGTAGCAGCATCCAGCTCACATGATACCGATTCCCCTGAATACCTGAAGGGCGGGAAACCTTCCTGCCACACTGCACCTGGAGAAGATGGGCGTGACGATCCATGACGTCACGCGGACAGTAACCAATGGACTATCACCCGGGTTATTCAAAATATACAGTGTACTATAAATAGAGCTGTTTGGTCCACCATTACCTCATGTTCACTCTGACTACCATGCAATAAAGTTGTGTTTTAGCCCTTACTGCGGCTCCTTCTTTGTCTTCCCTGCAAGACACCAAAGTCTAAGACAGGGGTTCCCAATCTATGGCCCGCGACATCATTCCATCTGTCTGGTAGCTGCCTCCCCCACACCCGGAAGTGGAAGTGGGTGTGTTTACATCAGCTGTAAAATGCGCCCATGCATGCGCAAATGCATCCATGACTGTCATAAATGTGAAAGTGAGTGCATTTACAACAGCTGTAAATGTGCCCGCTTCCGCTTCCGGCAGGCATGGTCAGGCCCACAGCATAAAAAGGTTGGCCACCCTTGTCTAAGAACAGCATAATACAACAGAAACAGAAGCTGAGGAGAGGGTACATAAAAGGAGCCTTTCTGCTCTACATTAAGGAGTAATAAAATCAGTGCTTATGATAACTACTAGTTGTGCTGATAGTTTGTTTAGCTAAGGACATGCTAAACATGTAATTTTGCATGTAGCTCCTTGTTTAGTACACACTACTCTTGCCCTGTATGGTTTATGAGATGGCCCTTAGTACTAGCCTGTTTTGCACATGTGTGGGATTGAAATGGGGTAGTGTCCAAAAGCCTGTCTCTTCCTAACAACACAAATAGAGACCACTAGTATGCATGTATGAGAAAATGGGAGAGAATGGAACAATGTTTCCTTCCAGCAACAATCTATCACATTTTGTGGATATTGCTCATGGCCTTCAGGATGTGGGTTGCGCATGGGTTGAGAGTGATTAAAAAGCTTCTGTATATGTGTGGAAAGCTGTCTTCCCATAGCAGTTTGGATCACCATCAAGGATTTCTGTTAATGTATTACTCTGATCTAGCATAATGTATACAGTATACAGTAACTATACAGCTCTTCCCATGCACATTTCCCATGCACATTTCTGAATTGCCCTCCCATGCACATTTCTGAATAGTGTTGGTCTCCACTGTCGCTAAGACCTGGTATCCTTGCACTGCCTCACTTGCGCTCGAGCGGTCTTCCGACCCGGACTCTGAGCTGTCCCTGAGCCTTCCCTGGCTATCTGCTGGCGAGTTACAAGGAACCATAATCAGTTGCGCTAATGTGTCTCCCTTGTGAATGGTCTGGGGTAGGTGCATCCAGAGTTGAACTTGGAGAACACCCAAAAAATTGGAGTCAATGACTCCCGGAATTACAAGAATTCCGCGTGCTCCTGCGACACTATGAGGCAAAACTAAGCCTACGAAGCCTTTGGGCAGGGGTCCCATGTACTGGGAATCCACCTGATAGACTGTGCCTGGCAAGTCGCATGTGACGTCCGCCTGGCAAGTCAATTCTAGCCCTGTATTACCCTTGGGGCTGGCCTGCGTCTTCACAATGCCTGGAATGTGATTGGAATCTAGTCCAGCTCTGGCTCGCCCAGAGCGAGGGAAGCCTCTGTTTGGACCGGGGCCAGAGACGTGCCCGCGTTCCGGTTTCCCGAATTCGGACAATTCCTGGCCCAGTGAAGGCCCTTATTGCACTTTGGACATGGGGTGGTTGGAGCCTTGGGACGGCTGGTGCGCTGGCCGCCGCCTCTGGATTGGCATTCCTTGGCGAAGTGACCGATCTTGCCACAAGTGTGGCATGCTCCTTTGGTCCTGCCTCCTTGCACCGCTGCTGCCAACAGACCCATTTTGTAGGAATCTGTGCCAACATCGGCGCATGCCCTAATCATATCTGTGAGTGTCAAATTGGGACGATTGCCCAGGGACTGCCAGATCTTACGGCAGTCGAGGTTGGCGTTGTCTTTGGCCAATTTCATCATGAGCTCTTGTTGGGCTTGCTCATTATTGATCTGCCTACTGATCGCTTCCTCTAATCGATTGATAAAGTCCATGTAGGACTCCTGGGATCCCTGTTTGACTGCTGTGTAATTTTTGGCTGCTTTGCCAGCTGCCGGGACTTTGAGGTAAGCCTTGAAGGCTGTTTCCGCTGCGATGCGGAGAGTGGCATGGCGACTTGCGCATCAACGGATTCGAACGGACCTAAACCATATAGCTGGTCAGGGATTACTGCTCTGCCCATCCTGGCGGCCCTTGCCTGCGCTTCGAGACGATACTCGCTGTCCCATAGCAGATACTGGCGGGTTGAGCATCATTCGCATGACGGCTTTCCAGTCATACGGAATGAGCATCATGGTTTCGCACACTTGCTGAAGTGTGCCCCTAGTAAATCGGCTCTGGCCCGTGAGGGCATCTACCTCTATGCGAACTGGGCATAGCTGCCTAAGCTCAGCTAGATCTTCTGCTGGCAATTCCCCCTTGCTGATTTCTGCCTCAGCCATGCGCTGAATCGCGCTCTTGGTAGCTAGGGAACCCGTAACTGTCAGTGAAGCACCAGCACTTCCCATCTCACGCATTCCGTCGGTGACGTCTGCAGCTGTCACCGAGGGAAAGCTCCCTAAACTACCTTGCTTGAGCTGGAGTGACGGATAGAGAGACGTTGGGGCTGATGGCTCTGCCTGCGCTGGGGGTTCCTGGGTCTCTATCCAGACTGGGTCGTCCTCTGCTAAGAGCTTCCTACATTTGCTCCATGTGCCAATTACGCTGTCTGGAGCTTTTGGTGCTTGCTGAATGCAGGCTCCTATCCGATCCCAAAGTGTGAGGTCAAGCACGCCCGCTTCTGGATAAAGCGGACAATTGGCCCCCAGGTACGCTAAGAGTTCCACTAACTTATCGCTGTGAAGGCGTATTTGGTATACCCTGGCCAGGGCCTTGAATTCCATTATATGAATTCTCTGGTTAGCGGTCGGACGTTGCCGCTGAGGACAAGTCCCCATATTACCTGCCGGGTCCTTCGAAGGGTTTCTTCTCGGGACGATTTTGACGCGTCCTTTTAGGCAATAGGTCTCAGCGTGACGAATCTCTGGGATGGAGCTCGGAGTGTGGTCTCCTACCACGGGCCCTCGGCGGCCTCTGCGCTGGAATCAGGGTTTCACAGCCTGCCCCTGAGCGGAATGCGTTTCCGCGATGCAAGCTGTAGGATGCCTCTCTGGAGTGCCTCGCCGCGTAGCTGTCACCCCGGCCGGATGGCTTTCCGACCGGAGCTGCCGCGCTGTCCTCCGGGATGAATCGGACACGGTTCTAGCATAGAACCGGACCGCGTAGATCGCTTACTCACGAGTAGAATCACGTCGCAGGTTACCAGATGTTGGATCGGGGCCGTGGAGCGGCCCTTGGGGTCCCGGAGGAGACTGGTCGAGTAACGACACGAGACAAGATGGAGCGAAGACCAGTGGTTTATTGAGGGAAAATCATCATCATATATAGGAATTCAAGGCAGCGTGTGATAGAATCGTCATCTGACAGAAAATCACATCACCCATTTACCCGGGTTAATTGGGAACTTCTCTTGGGGAAGTTAATTAACTAAGGCAAATACTGACAGGGGAAATCCATTGTTCATGGCTTGCTCAAGAGTAAACATGGCCACTATTTGCACTAGGTCTTGGGCTAATCTGCAAGTGTGGAATTACCTAATTCCTAACTGGAGTTAGACATTCAACTTCCTCCTGCCGAACTGCCTGCCAGGTCAGATATGGGTGAATCAATCTTATGACTATTAATCCGCACCCCAATTTCTGTACCCGCAGAGGCCAGTGACCAGGAGCCTTCCTCAACCGGTGTAACCTCTGTCAGGGACAGTTTATGCCAATTGCGCCCGCGGACACCACAGAATAGCAATTAGATGATCTAATAGGAATTAGATCTAAAAGGAATAACATTTAAGGTGGCTATGGCTGAGGAATTCGACCTCCTCTATCTTACTTGGAGAACCCTGAATAGGCCAACATGCTTCAAGTAGGTGGCTGCTGCTGGTGGATAACAACATGCCATGTGAATATAAAGAGATACAGAATTCAGGTCATTTGTTGCTCTGCTGGTTATTACTGGAAACATGTATCGATGGGGATTTAAGTTTGGCCAACAAGAAAGCCAAGAAGATGGCTTCATTTTCATAATTTAACGTCTGACCTAGAAATGAAAGAAGAATCTAATAGGGAAAGTTATATTGGTACAGAAATGTATAATCTAAATTTAATTTCTGATAAATGTAAGATATTTGCTCTGTTTGACCATAAATTGTTTTTTGTATGTTTGTGTCCTTTTTATTTATAACATACTATTGTGTCTTTTCTTTAGATTACACTACAAGCAGATGGCTATTCTGTAGTTCACAGAAAATGTCATTCTCAGTTTACTGACACAGCAGATTACAGAAGGCATGGTATCAATTCGTGGCAAGATGAAAGTGGAGTGTATGCCAATGCAGAGCTAAAGCAAAAAGTATTTCCTGTTACTAACCCTATACCAACAAATGTACATGAAAGTGATCCATAAGTTCTAATAAATCTGCAAAAACATCTCCACATATTGCATATTTTCATTCTCTTAAAAAAAATAAGACTGCAACATTTATAATAGTTTCAGGGCTTTTTTAAAAGACATAATAAATCGGGACTCTGAGAACTGCCTTTTATTAAGACAGCAAGTCAAAATTGGCCAGTACACCTCCAAGTGTACACACACTACTTAACTGTTCCTTTTAACAAGATGAGGGTAACTGAAAGCAGAAATAGACATCATTAATACTCCATTGTCAGACCTGGAAACACAATTTGATTTAAGTAAACTTTGGTGTTTGAGGCATCAGGCTCCAGATAATTTTTGCACTTGAGTCCTGAAGGCCAGACCAGACCAGACCAAACCAACTACAATGGTACTTTGCTTAAAGAGCATAATGTGTTCCACAGGATTGCTTTTTAAATGAGTTGCTCTTTAAGCGAAACACTTGGAAAAAGTGCTGCTGCTGCCATTGTAAGTGACCAATTGTGACTTCTGGCGGGGATGATGGCGAACCCCGATTTAGTTGTTAAGCGAGTTTTTGGTTGTTTTTATTTGTTAAAACAATTAAATGAGTTAGTCTCTAAGCGAGGCACTCTTTATGTGAAGTTTTACTGTAGTTTTGGAAACTCCAGGAGATAAAGGATGTGGCAGGCCTGCTGCTTCACCAGCCAGATGTCTAGCCTCTGTCTCCAAGGGGGTGCAAGAAGAGTTACATCAACATTACTGTACATACTACATTGGCAGGCAGAAGTGACTTGGCAATTGTGCTTTGACAGGCAGTTGCCACCTGGCTGCAGGGCTGTAGCCAGGATTCTAGATTGGGGTGTGTGTGTGTGAAATTTTTTTCAGTAGGGGCAACAATGTCACACACACACCTACATAACATTAGCATCCCAGGGTAGGTTGGGGGGACTGTTGGCTCAGGAGGGTCCCCCCCCCCCCCCCCGGGCTATGGCCCTGCCTGGCAGTCCTGCTGAAGTGAGTGGAAGGGCAGGATGATGGGAAATTGAAAAGGGAAGGAGATTGTGGGCAAGGAAGGCAGTGAAGAATGGTAAAAAGAATTGGTTTGGAAGAGAAATGAGTTAGGAGGAAGGGAAGTTTAGTGTATGAGAACCAAGACACAGGACACAGCCTCGGGCTGGGTTAACTCAGGTTTATTGCATGGTGGTCAGAGGGAACATGAGGTAATGGCGGATCAATAGCTCTTTATATACAGTAGTAATACATTTGAACGTGGTTCCACGATAGCCCATTGGCTACTGTCTTCGTGACGTCATTGCTGGTCACGCCCTTCTTGTCCAGGTGTAGGTGGTGGCGGGAAACTTCCCGCGCTGTGGCTCTTTGATGAGTTTGGACCAAAAGAGCTTGGACGCTCGCTGCTGCCAGCTGGTGGTCATTAGCTCGCGTCCTATTACAGGGTTTATAGTGATACAGCTGAAGGTTACATTGTTACCCGTAGGCAAGGTTACATTGGTTCAGATACATTGTTATCACATGTAGGAGGTTACACCATTAGAACACAACACTCCTCCCCCCTAGGATGAGACGAAGTCTCGAACACAACACTCCTCCCCCCTAGGATGAGACGAAGTCTCTCAGCCAAGATGGCTTATTTCGAACACGCTGGGGTCTCGATGCGGGCTGCCTTTCCCCGGGTTTGCTACCTTCTCTTTGTCCCCTGGTTTCCTGTCCTGTAATTGGAGAGGGAGACTTGTTAGTGACTTGCCGCGGCTCTGCGGCGTTGTTGGGAGGTGTGTGCTTTATTTGGGAAGAACCGGGGGCACTGGGGGCTAACGAAAAACCCCTCTTCTCGCTTGGATGGGTGGGGGAACACTCCCAAAAAACCCCCCGGCTCGCAAAATCAAAATCGGAATCTAATTCGGGGGCAGCGGTCGCAAGCTCCTCTCCCAATTCGGGGGCAGCGGTCGCAAGCTCCTCTCCCCCTTCCCCAGGCTCTGATAGAGCTGGCGTATCAAAAGGATATGAGTCGGGACCGCCGCTGCTTTCCCCCCTTGTTTGGGACTGTTGTCCATCGTTGTCTCCCCCTTGGGCTAAACGGGTGGGGGAGAACCCTAACGCTGAATTTTGTTGCTGAGCCCCACTGACCGGCCCCTCACTCACTCGGTGCCTAAGTTGGTCCGCGTGCCTCCTCCAGAGGAGACCGGTGTTAGTCTCTACCCGGTACGACACTGGTCCCGTCTGTTCCACAACCGTCCCTGGTACCCAGGCTGGACCTGCGTTGGCGTAGTTCCTGCAGTGTACAGGATCGCCGACGGCGAAACCTTTCGAGACCGCTAACCCTATGTTCTTCCCTTTGTCCTCGACCCTCGTCGGGTCTAACCTGGACAGGATCGTGGTCAGTTTTCGCCGCATCAGCAGCTCTGCCGGCGAGTATCCTGATGCTAAGGGGGTCACCCTATACGCTAATAAAAACTGACATACTTGGTGATTTAGGTCCCCCGAGCCCATGCGCCGCAACGCATCCTTTGTTGTACGCACCAGCCGTTCCACTTGGCCATTCGTGGCCGGGTGAAACGGCGCGGATGTGACATGCCGAATGGCGTTTGCCTCCATGAATGCCCTGAACTCAGCGGACGTGAAACAACTAGCGTTATCGCTGACCAGAGTGTCGGGTAAACCGAACGTGGAAAAGACCCTCCTTAGATGGCTAATTGTAGTGGCGGAGGACGTGCTCTTTACTGGGATAACCTCCAGCCACTTGGAGAACGCATCCACCACCAGGAGAAAAATGGTTCCTCGGAACGGGCCAGCAAAATCTACGTGCACTCTGGACCATGGCCCCCTTGCTGCGTCCCATTCCCTATGCGGGAGACGGGCCGCCTCCGGTCGGGAGCCCTGGCATGCCTCGCAAGTGCCAACCATGTGCTCTATGTCTGCGTCCAGCTGCGGCCACCAGAAGTAACTCCGGGCCAGCGCCTTGGAACGGACGATGCCCGGGTGGCTGACGTGCAGCAGCTTGAGCACCCTCGGTCGCAGGGACGTAGGGACCACCACCCGTTGGCCCCACAAAAGGCACCCCCTCTCTAGGGACAACTCTATTTTTTTTCGAAAAAATGGGTCGAATTCCGTACCTGGGGATGACGCCGGCCACCCCTTCTGTACCCATGAGCTAACTTTCTCCAGCGTTCTATCCTTGCCTGTCGCCCTGGCAATGTCGGCTGGTACTATTGGGGGTGAATCTAAAACCTCTATTAACAATACCTGGTGGTCTCTCTCTACCCCTGCCTTTTGGTCGCCCGACAAGGGCAAGGGAGACCTTGAGAGTGCGTCTGCATGGCTGATCTCCTTCCCGGGCCGGTATTCCAACTCATGTTGGTATGCGTTGAGAAAGATAGCCCACCGCAGCATTCTCGGGGACAGGATCTGTGGCGTGGGCTTATTTGCAGTGAAAATTCCTAACAGGGGCTTGTGATCGGTCACGATTTTGAACGGGCGACCATACAGAAAATCGTGAAATTTTTTGGTTCCCGCTACTATCGCTAATGCCTCCCTGTCGGTCTGTGCGTAATTCCGCTCTGCTTGGGACAGGGACCTTGAATAAAACGCTATTGGGGCCTCTCTTCCGTCGTCCAACACGTGGCACAGCACCGCCCCCACCCCCACCGGGGATGCGTCACAGACTAAAACCACTGGCCGTTTGGGATCGAAATGCGTTAGGATTGCCTCGGATGTTAAGAGCTGCTTCAACTCTTTAAACGCCCTCTCTTGCTCGTCACCCCACATCCATGTTTCCTCCTTTTTAAGCAACCGATGGAGCGGTTCGGCCACAGACGCCTTCCGTGGAAGGAAGGTATGGTAAAAATTGAGGAGCCCCAGGAATGACTGTAGCTCGGTTTTGGATGTGGGGCGAGGGGCCTTCTTGATGGCGGCTACTTTAGATTTGGACGGCTTAATTCCCTCGGGCGTGACCCGGAACCCTAAAAACTCAACCTCTGTTTCGAAAAAAACGCATTTGTCTTTTCTCAGTCGCAGCCCCACTTTCTCGAACACAGTCAGTACTTTATCCAATCTCTTTGCCAGTTCGGCCTCACTCCCCCCTGTAATCAACACGTCATCAAAATAGGGCAACACCCCCTCCAGCCCCTTCAGGAGGCGTTCCACAAGCGACTGAAAAAGGCCGGGTGCCGAGTTCACGCCGAACTGTAAACGCGACACCTGGAACGCCCCTTTGTGTGTAATTATCGTTTGTGCCGCTGCCGTGGCGGGAGTTACAGGGAGTTTAGCGAAACACTTTCCCCCATTCAGCCTGGCCAGAAGGTGGCTGACCACCGGCACCGGGTATGCATTGGGGCGGATCGCCTTGTTAATTGTACACTTATAATCAGCGCAAATGCGCACTTCCCCGTTAGCCTTTAGTGCTGTTACAATTGGAGTTTCCCACTCCGCGGAATCAACAGGAACAAGAATCCCCTGGCCCACCAGTTTGTCCAGTTCCGCCTCTATTTTGTCCTTTAGTGCGAACGGCACCCTGCGCGGTTTGAGTCTTATCGGGCGGACCTCCGGGTCTAGGTCGAAGGCTACGGGGGGTCCCTTGAACTTTCCCAGTCCTTTTTTAAAAACGGCAGGGTGCGCGTCCAATACCGCTTGTATTGGATCTACTCCCACGGTATGCACCCCCCCTATGAACAAACCTAAAGGCTGAAACCACTGCGTCCCTAGGAGGCTACAACTCCCCCCCTTAAGGACAACTAGGGGGAGTTCCGCAGAATGTCTCTTAAAACGGACCCGAAATTTCCCGACCCCCAACACTGGAATGCTGTTCCCCTGTACGTCTCGTAGCGTGGACCTCAACATTTTAAGTTTGGGCCGCACGTGGGGGTCGATTTTCAAGAACTCTCTCTGGGGAATTATAGAATAGGAGGACCCCGAGTCAATTTCCATTATGATAGGGGCCCCTTCTACTAGTACCTCAACGAAGTAATGGGGCTGTCCCGCGGACACGCTGAACACGGGAGCGTCGTCCTCGCTGTCGTCCGAGATGCGGCCCACGCCGTCCTGCGTCCTCGTGGTCCGGGCGCCATCTTTGGACCTCGCTGGACGGTCCGGCCTGGTCGAACGGTCTTGTGAATGCCTCCGGCCCTCTTTCCGCTTCCTGCACGCCTTGGCGATGTGCCCCCGACGGCCGCAGGTGTAACACTCAGTTTTTCTGAATGGGCACCTCGCGCGCTCATGGGCCGCTCCGCAACCATCGCAGCGGCGCCCTCCTTTTCGGACCTTCTGGACCTCCTCACCGTCGCTGCCTTCCGTAGACGACTTCGAGGCCCGTCGGGTTGCGTGCACCGACTGTCCGGACTTTCCGTGCACCGAATTCCCCGCTTTGCCGGCCCTAGGACGCCACTCACGCCACTGGTGCATCTCGTCCACTCCAGCATTCGTGGATTCCGCGGCTTCCGCGGCCTCTACAACCTCTGTCAGCGTGGGTGGTGGCTCCTTGTTCATCAGGCTGCGCTGCACTTCCTTGTCCTTCAGGCCACACAGAACTCCGTCCCTGAGGGCCATCTCTAGGTTGTCCCATCTGCAGGGGGCGGCGGCTATTCTCATGGCTGTTACGAAGGCCTCAACCGACTCGTCCGGCGCTTGGACTCGCCTCCAAAACGCGCTCCGAGCGGGAAACATTGCCCTCGAGGGTCGGAAACGCTCACACAGCAGTTTCATGATGTCATCGGCTTTGAAATCGCTCACCTTCTTCGGTGCAATGATGCCCACCAGCGTTCGCTTGGTTTCCATCCCAAGCATTCGGGTGAGGATGGCCCTCTTCCTTTCCTCGTCGTCTTCTTTGACTTTGAGTTCCACCCGTGCCGCCTGGAAATCCATCTCAAGAAGCTCCCAGTCTTGCGGTTTGGTGATGTTGAACCCGCTCTGTGCCCTGGCTCCTTGGGAATCCATCATCCCACCTTCGTCGCCAATTTAGTGTATGAGAACCAAGACACAGGACACAGCCTCGGGCTGGGTTAACTCAGGTTTATTGCATGGTGGTCAGAGGGGAACATGAGGTAATGGCGGATCAATAGCTCTTTATATACAGTAGTAATACATTTGAACGTGGTTCCACGATAGCCCATTGGCTACTGTCTTCGTGACGTCATTGCTGGTCACGCCCTTCTTGTCCAGGTGTAGGTGGTGGCGGGAAACTTCCCGCGCTGTGGCTCTTTGATGAGTTTGGACCAAAAGAGCTTGGACGCTCGCTGCTGCCAGCTGGTGGTCATTAGCTCGCGTCCTATTACAGGGTTTATAGTGATACAGCTGAAGGTTACATTGTTACCCGTAGGCAAGGTTACATTGGTTCAGATACATTGTTATCACATGTAGGAGGTTACACCATTAGAACACAACAGGAAGTAAGGAGGAAAGCATGGCAATAGAGGCGAGACCATGGAGAAGACAGGAGAAGAGGACAGGAGGCTGAGGGCTGGAACCACATGAAAGGACACAAACAGGAAGGGAAGAGAAGTATCACACACATGCCAGCGGAGTGAATGACATGAGATGGATTCAGTGAAGGAAACCCTCACCAACGATACTCCATGGAGCAGAGAAGACTGAGGCAACCTTAGGAAGAAGACCTGCTCAAAGGGAGGACTGGTAAGGAGACAGATGATCCAAAGGCAGTCCATGGTGGGTGAAAGTGGACTTGATAGGCTGACTGCTTAGGTACTCCAAACTCATCTGATGGGAAGAGCTACCAGCTGGTTTCTGGGTTCTGGCTACTTTGGGACCTGGAGGACCCCTCCCCCCTGTAACAACTGCATGCTATACTACTGAGTTGTGGTGCTTTCCCAGTTCCATGAACAAAATATGTTCAACAAGCAGTTATTTCTGACATAAGCACATGCAGTTGGCTGTGAGCAGCTGCTTTTAACGTGACTCTAGTGTTGAGTTATTTGCACAAGTAAGTCCTGAAATATTCACTGGCTTATTTTTGCTCTATTAAATTTACTTAAAATTCAAAGTACAACCAGTGACGATAACACTGCGAGCAAGTAGCAAACTGTTCCCTGGAAGAATCTTTTAAAGCAAATGCAAAGCATATTAATGAAGCACTTCATTGTTTTATATGTTTTTTACAGAGAATGTAAGCATAGTTTCTTCTCTGCTGAGCCCTCTTTGATAACTGGAGAGAATTCGCTGGAGAGAATAAAAGCTCTTTTTATAAAATGATCTGGCCAGTTAAAAACACTTCATAGTTTACACAGGACATAGGATACAATTGCAATGGTATACATTTTCACGAGGCATTCTTGGATATAGATATGAATAAAAAAGATTTGTTATCTATTATGTTAACAACAGCAAGGCAATGTATTACAAGAAATTGGAAGAGTGATTGGTATAAAGAAATGTGGGAAATTGCATTGAATGATAAGCTTACTTGGGAATTGAACCAGAAGAAGGGTATTTAAAATTTAAAATTAAGGAAAATAATTTTTGGAATATACGGAAGACATTTTTGAAGTATACATTGATTGAGGGTAAAGGGGGCAGACTAGCACCAGGTCAACTGAGTTTTTGGAAACAGTAAGAGTTAGTTATGGGAAAACGCAATTCCCAGGGCATTGTAAATATCACTGGTGATCTTATTTTGTTTTTGCTTTTATTTTATTTTTTGGTCTTATTATTATTATTGTGGCATTTAATGTGAATGTTTCCATATTATTAGAATGCTAGGAATAAAATATACATTTATTGAAATATATGTATACACATACAAGTGGTTATATCTTATAAAAGATACTTACATAAGGAGTATATGTTTGATGAATGATGAATGAGTTGTTAAAAATGAGATCAGTTCAAAATAATGAATATGAAAAGGTTTATTTTTATATGTATTGTATTGTGCATTGTATTGAAATGTATTGTTGTTTGATTTTTTTGTTTTGTTATTTCTTTTAAAAATTAATAAAAATTATTTTTTTTAAAAAAAAACTTCAGAATCAGCAATCTTAGACTACCCCACAAAGGGCGGTCTGGACATGGTCATGTGTTTATTTTCTTGCTATATGCCTCTCTCCATGCAAAGGCATACATTTTCTTCAGTGTAAGCTAGGTTTACAAGCATAACACACAAAGGGGCAGCGAGCAGGGCCTTCCTTCTTGATGTTGTGTATGTTACAAACTACAACCACTACCACTACCATCTGTGGCCAATATGAACATCTGTAGATGTTTACAATTCTGCATTATAAGACAGACGTCATATCACTATTACCTCTAATTAACATCTCAGAGGTAAATTAGGTAGACGTCCAGAAAAAAAGCAATGTTGCTGATCAGACATGTTCTTGGTTGCCTGGTTGTGTTTTTTAGTCTGTATTTCTAGGAAGGTATGGTTACCATAGAAACAGAGAAAACCACCATGTGAGAACAACCTGTTCAAGCACAGAACATATATAGTACAGTCTTTACTATCAGTACACTTAATCCTCTACAACAAAAAAGGAATGGAAGAGGACAACTATCTGGCACAAGAAACTGTTATCATGGCTACATTTTAATCACTGGAAATAGTTTGGGGACAGGTATGATATGTGGGCCAAGGTAAACTAAATTTTCACAATTGACATGGCCAAGCTAAAAAAGGGAAATGGATGGAAGTGGCTAAATTCTGAGGGAACTGCAAAGGATTAGTGGACTGATAGCTGTCTTGAGAGGTACAGTACCTTTGTATAGAGTGTAATGGGCAGAAAAACTGCCAATCCTCTAATCCCTTGTTGCTTCTATTCATGTCATCGATTTTCTTTACAGCCTTCACTCTTCATCTTTGTGTAATTGAATACTCCTGTGAGGACATTGATTTCCTTCTCTGAAGCTCCCAGAATTCTAGTTGAGGGAATTCCTGGTGAATGCTAGGGCCTGAAACCCAAGAAATATAAAAGTCACATGGCTAAGCAGTTGCTCCTCAACAACAGACTGTGCTTTCTTACGGGATATCTGATCAACTTTGCTATTATGAGTTGCAACATGCTTTTATTTAAGTTAGAATATTTCTAGATTTGTAACTGTGTATAAGCAAGGAAGTGCAAGTACATAAATAGGTACCACTTTGGTAGGAAAGGTAACAGCATTCTGTGAACCTTGGTGTCTACTCATGCCTGCTACCTGTCCATGGAAATATCTGCAGACATAGATAGTGCTGCCTCTTTGGTTGTAAATGGAGATTAGCACCAACCCCATAGAGTCAGAAAAAAATTGGCTTTCGAGCAAAGGAGACCTTTACATTTACTATACAAGTTAATGTGTACTTGTATTTATCTTTTGTCTAAATACTGGGAAAAATATACTTAGAATTGCCATGCCAGATGGACTGGCTGTGAAGGCGCACCTTGTCAATATCCTCAAGGCTGCGGCAGTCCATTGCAGTGTCAAATCCTGCAGGTCTCATTTCATATGTGCTGCAGGAGATGACTCCATGATCACAGTGCGTAGTTCACTTCATGGCAAGCTGGGATCTACCTTAAACAAATTTACACCAATGGGATTTTTCCTGTAATGATTTTCAGGGGAAAATGTATACTCCGATATGAATAGCAGCTGATGACGATGATGATATTGCCATTCTAAATATTCAAACAGCCACCCGCTGAAAGAACAAATAGGAAGTGATAGATTTTTCTAATCTTGTGGTAATTCACATTCCCCCCCCCCCCCCCTGGAAGGGGGTTGTGTCATAGACAGCTGCACAACAGATGAATACGATGAGCGTATTCTTTGTGTGGCTTTATGTAATCTGTTATATGTGTTTGCTTAATTTTGATGTAAACTCTCCTGGGATAACAGAATAAAATGGGAGAATATAACTCAAATCTCCCATTTTATTCTGTTATGAAATGAACAGTGTAAGCAAGCACACACGTTTACTATACAGAACTGTAATTTTATTTCCTGTGAAGATAACTCTTCTTTTTGGAGTTAAGTGTAAGCTTCCATTCTTTTTAACAAATTACATAGCCAAGCCACAGTTCTGTCAGAGCAATGGTGACTGAAATGTTTTTGAGATGTGCAAGGAAATAAAAAAGCAAAGGCAATATTATACCAGTGTATCTTTATGTTTTCTATACAGAGGCATAAACTAAAATCCAGTAATAAGTCACAACTAGAGTAGATGCTTTGAATTGATTGCATGACTTACCACATCCTTACAGATTCAATGGGAGTACTCTGGTTGGAACTTATACTGGGTTTCATCAGTACTTTTTAAAAAAAAAAATCTAATACTAATACCCTCTGGTCTACAAATTAAAATGAGCACTGAGAAATGTATTACAACAATAACTAGCACCTGGAATTACTGAGGAAACACAGAATGCCTCGTGAAAATGTATACCATTGCAATTGTATCCTATGTCCTGTGCAAACTATGAAGTGTTTTTAACTGGCCAGATCATTTTATAAAAAGAGCTTTTATTCTCTCCAGCGAATTCTCTCCAGTTATCTACATCAGTCAATAAGGCATTACCTGATCCCATCTTAAGGTCCACTTCCATTATTTCTGTGATTTCTTTCTCTATATTTACCCAAAAATCCTTTAACACACTGCAACCCCACCACATATGTTCATACGTCCCCAGTATATTCTTACATCTCCAACACATTTTAGTTTTTGTATTATCCATTTGATGCAACTGTCCTAGGGTCAGGTACCACCTCCATAACAATTTATAATTATGTTCTTTGACTCTAACAGACAAGGTTCTCATAATTCTTCGCTTCCATTTATTTTTCCAGCTCAATTCCGTAATTTTAATATTCAAATCTTGTTCCCAAATTGTTTTTAAAACTTCCTGTGGTCTTTCCTCTTGATTGAACATCTTATATATCTTATAAACCAAGTTTTTAACCCCTATTTGACCCATTCTTATACTATAAACCATTCCCTCAAATTCTGTCCTTCCCCTTTCTAAACTGGATTCTTCTAAATATTTCTTACTAGCATAGTTTGCCCGGCCTAGCTGGGCAGTTTTTGTGTTTTTTTTTTGGTTAGGGGTGGTTTGGGTGGGGGTGTTTTGCATTTGTGGTTTGTGATTTTATTTGATTTATTTAATTTATATTTGTCATTTTGATTTTTTTACATTTTTTGACTGTTTTTACTCTTCTGGCCTCTAGGTAGGGCTGTTATTAAGATTATTGCAATTTTTTAATTTATTGTTATTTATTTAGTGTTCTTATATACCGCTTTTCTTATCTACTGACAACTCAAAGCGGTTTACAACACAATTAAATAAATACAAAGCAAATCATAAGTAGGCGGGGGGAGGGGGAATAGAAAAAACATACAAAAATACAATTCAAAATACAGTATCACCGAATAGAATACACATATTAATACGGTTGCAAAATACAAGTTACAATTCAAATCAGAAACTAAAAAGTTAAATACAAAGTGTGAAATACAGGCCCCGGGCAGCGACCCCTTCCAGCGGTGCTCCAACTTCCCCGCGGCCAATGCCAGACCGGGGAGGGGCCTCAGGAAACAACTGCTTCCGTCCTCGCGCCGGTGTTGGAGGCAGCGGGGAAATGCGGCAAAGGTCCCGTTTGCGGCGGGCGTCCTCCGGCGCTGTGGGCGTCCCTCTTTATCCTCTGGCCAGGCAGGGCCAGGGGAGAGGGACCGGCGTCCATAGGTGCAGCTTGTTCCATCCCCGCGCCGATGTTGGAGGCAGCGGGGAAACGCGGCAAAGGTCCCGTTTGCGGCGGGCGTCCTCCGGCGCTGTGGGCGTCCCTCTTTATCCTCTGGCCAGGCAGGGCCAGGGGAGAGGGACCGGCATCCACAGGTGCAGCTTGTTCCATCCCCGCGCCGATGTTGGAGGCAGCGGGGAAACGCGGCAAAGGTCCCGTTTGCGGCGGGTGTCCTCCGGCGCTGTGGGCGTCCCTTTTTATCCTCTGGCCAGGCAGGGCCAGGGGAGAGGGACCGGCGTCCACAGGTGCAGCTTGTTCCATTCCCGCGCCGATGTTGGAGGCAGCGGGGAAACGCGGCAAAAGTCTCATTTGCAGCGGGCGTCCTCCGGCGCTGTGGGCGTCCCTCTTTATCCTCTGGCCAGGCAGGGCCAGGGGAGAGGGACCGGCGTCCATAGGTGCAGCTTGTTCCATCCCCACGCCGATGTTGGAGGCAGCGGGGAAACGCGGCAAAGGTCCCGTTTGCAGCGGGCGTCCTCCGGCGCTGTGGGCGTCCCTCTTTATCCTCTGGCCAGGCAGGGCCAGGGGAGAGGGACCGGCGTCCACAGGTGCAGCTTGTTCCATTCCCGCGCCGATGTTGGAGGCAGCGGGGAAACGCGGCAAAAGTCTCATTTGCAGCGGGCGTCCTCCGGCGCTGTGGGCGTCCCTCTTTATCCTCTGGCCAGGCAGGGCCAGGGGAGAGGGACCGGCGTCCATAGGTGCAGCTTGTTCCATCCCCACGCCGATGTTGGAGGCAGCGGGGAAACGCGGCAAAGGTCCCGTTTGCAGCGGGCGTCCTCCGGCGCTGTGGGCGTCCCTCTTTATCCTCTGGCCAGGCAAAGGTCTTTGTTCAGTTTAGTTTCAGACCCCATGGAGGGAGGACGTGATTGGTAAGTGCTCTTGATTGTTTATTCTGTTTTTTTATTTTGATGTTGTGGTGTTGGGTTGGGGGGGTTAAGTAGAGAGTTTCTACTTAACCCCCCCCAAGTGTTTCTTGATTGTTTATTCTGTTTTGATTTTGTTTTGATTTTGTGGTGTTGGGCTGGGGGATTTAAGTAGAGAGTTTCTACTTAGATCCCCCAAAGTGTTTCAGCTTGTTTATTTGTTTGTATTGTGGGTTTTAAATATGTTTAAGTGTTTTAATTATTTCTGGTTGTTATTTATTTATTTTATTTTTCCTGTATTTATTTCTTTAATTTGTGTTATTATTGTTTGTTGAGTTAGGTATTTTTGTGTTGTAGATCGGTGTTTTTAGTGTGCTTTTATGGTTTTTCGTGAGCCTTTGGTATTTCGGGTGTTTTTTGTTTATTTTAATTATTTGTTTATTTATTTGCGTTTTATTAATTTTGGTGCTTTGCATTTTGGTTAACTGTTGGGTTTTGTTGTTATGTTTTGTTGTGTGAAGAACGGCCTGTCTGTCATTTCTTCTTTTTCCCCATTGCTGCTTCGAAATTACGTTTCGATGCAGCGATGGGGAAAAGGAAGAGCTGGCAGTCAGCTCGCTCTTCAACTGGTAATGTTTGTTAAGTAGGTCAGGAGAAAAGGAGGCAGAGAAGAGCTATCTGCTTCATGATGGTTCTCTTCTCTGGGCCTCCTTTTTCCCCTGGCTTACCTAACAGGGAGATCGGCAGGCAACAATCCATAAAGGTTGGTGCTCTTCCTTGCGGATTGTTGGCTGCTGCTTTTCTATTACCTCCACCACTGTTTCATGCTAGTTCTCAAAATAGCGGTGTGGGTAGTAGAAAGGCAGAATCCAGTCATTCACCAGGGAGTGTGCTTCCCCTGACAAATTGCTGCCTGCTGCTTTTCCCCCCACCTCGGCTCAACTTACCTTGAGGTCGGCAGTGGTCTCGCCGTGTCTTCGGCGGAGTAGCGGGGAGGAGAGGGAGTCCCTCTTCTCCCCGTTGCTCCGGGAAATAAGGGCGGCGATTGTCTTGTCATGGTTTTTTGTGGGGTTTTGTTTGCAAGGCTATGAGGTGCTGCGTCCACCTGCGGCGGCCTTGCACTCCCGTTGCTTAAGGCGTTTTTTATTTTATTTTTCATGCGGCGGCTTTTTCAGCATTCTGCATGCTCGCGCCCTTAAGCATGATTGGCTGAAGTGGTCATGGCGCGGAGGACACTGGGACTTGAAGTGTAGTTTCTTTTGTTTGCGTTTGTGCGGCGGTTTTTTCCTGTGGCTCAGTTTCTATTGGGCACGCCACCTTTCCCAACGTTCTCTTTGCTCTCGCCCCTCAGTCTGATTGGCTGAGGGGCGGCGCGGCACGGAGGATGTTGAGACTTGAAGTTGTTTTGTTTTGTTTGTGTTCGTGGGGCTGTTGCTCCACTGCCGACTGCAGGACCCTTACGGCGCTGTGCGGGCCTGGTAAAGGCGAGTGCAGGCAGTTCGGTACAGGACAGTATGGATGGGTGTGGGAGCCTTTGTTACATTCCAACGGTTAACGTCCTTCCTTATAGGTATAGATTCCACTTGTTTACTAATACAATTTGAAACCAGTTCAAATTCAATTGTCTATATACTTCTATTTTTTTTCTCTGAAGTTTCTTAGAGACAGAGAAGAAGGGCTAAATTAAGTTTTGCCTGCTCTCCTTGTCCAGACAACACAAGGAACCTTTACCCAAAAGTAAAGTGGCTAACAAGTCACTTCACGATTGGGGGGTGGGGGTGGGGGAATGTAATTTTCCTCTTATCTGATTGTAGCACTGCATCAGTAAGAAGAGGTCAAAAATATTTTTCTTCATTTTTCTTTGCAGTGCCAATTTGAGAAACTGCTCACAGTTGTAGCTTTGATCTGTGCTAGAGAGAAAAAAGAAGAAATTTGTTTTAAAAAACCTTCTAGCCAATGAAGTGTTACAGCAATCAGATAATAGGGGGGAAATGTAATTAGACTTTCCCTGCAGAGGAGCAGGGTAAGTGCTCAATGTCAATGTGGAGGAACAAGCATTAGTATTTGTTCTAGAGAGACAAGAGGGCAGCCATATTGCCCATTTAGCTGTGTTTAGTGTGTTAGTTGTGTTTAGAGCACACCACCCTGTGTTCATTTGAATGATCATCCAGCCTGCATGCCGAGCTTTAATTTTAAAAAAGTTTACTGTGCAACACTTCTGGTAGAAAAGATTAGCTGGCTGAATGTCATTGCCCATGGGATGTGTTATGTATGTTAACTGTGTTTTCTGATAGGAGCGGAATGTATCTTTTCTCATGTATCTATTTGTAGGAATTGGGCCGTGAGGAGGCCCTTAGGATCCCGGAGGAGACTGGTCAAAGGAGCGACACGAGGCAAGATGGAGTGAAGACCAGTAGTTTATTGAGAAAAGGCTGCAACATATATAGGGAAAAAAGAGCAATGGTGGCAAGCTGTCATCTGACAGGAAAATTACCTCACCCACGTACCCGGGTTAATGGGGAACATCTTAAGGGAAGTTTATTAATTGGGGTAAACATGGACTTAGGAGTCCCATTGTTCAGGGATTAGGCAGGGGCAAACATGGCTTATTTGCGCCAGGGATTTCCCCCGAGCTGGGAGATGAGGTATACACTTAATGTCAAACAGGAGTCAGCTATCTGCTTACTTGGCAGAGCCGTAGGTCAGGTCACAGTAATTGGGTGAATCAAACCCTATATTTTATTCACCCCCCTTAATTTGGCGGCCGCAGAAACCACATGCAAGGAGCGTGTCTCACTGCGGTGGTTCCTAGCGTGCCGCTCCATGCCCTATGGGGCACGGGGAAACCGCATCTCCCCTTTATTTTCTATTTAAGGACCTGACTGGCGACCTTGCGCAAGAGCGGCGTCAGCTGTTGAGCGGGTATGACGTCACGGAATTTCTCTCTGGGGCGGCACTTGGAGATCAGCGAGGGAATACACTGAGCAAAACAACAGAGCGTAATGCCTAGTATGCCTATCCCCACCTCTACCTTAAGCACCGTTTGCAGCCACCCCCAGGGAATCCATGACCACAGGGAGTCCTGCCACCCCCATGAAGAATCCTCCTTGATGTCCCTAACTGGGGTGTGGAGGTCCGTGAGCTGGCTCTGTATCTTGTGGGTATAGTCTGTGGGGTTAAAGCAACACATGCCATGGACAGACTTGCAGCCCAAATGATGTGACTACAGGGGATAATCGATAGCTGCTTGATTATCCAGTATGGCATGGCGAAGCTCTGTCTGCTCCTGGCTGAGCAGCGCTATTGCTGAGGAGGTGTGGTTAGTGGCTTTTGCAAAAGGCAAGCCAATTGACCAATTCATTCTCCGAGCGTTGCTTATGGCTAAGCCTGGCCCACTGAATATAGCAAGGCAAGATAACGAGATGTGTCATTGATCTCTTACTGTGACCTGGGGAGATTCTAAGCTATCTCTGCAGCTTCTGGCATTGTGTAATTGTCTTTCTAGCACCTATGGGGAGGTGTGAAACTAACTGGGGATTGCCGGCTACCGGGTGCTCAATCTTTCCAAGCAATGGGCCGGTGCAAGCATGGGCCGGTCTGGCTTCCTTTGGTGGAAGCTGGCCGTTATTAACAATATACAGAAATTCAAGTGTCCCTTGCAAATACCAACTGGAGCATTGTACAAGGCATGAATAAATAATAGCAACTGCAGGTAATAAAAGGACATTCAGCAGCTTTTCCGGAGATGAAGCTTCCCTTCTTGGTGGGGTTTCCTGTGTAACTTGAGTTTGGAGAAGTCTTGTTTTGGGGAGCACTGAGTATGCAAAAATGTTCATAGAAATGTCTTTGGAGATGTAAGTCATAAAGGCAGACAGACAGCTGATGACATCCAGGACAGTGACTGGTGCTGCTCCTGCAATCATCCGGGTCTGATTCTGGCCTCTGGGACCTGCATGGGGAAGAGACTTGTTTGGGAGATAAAAATTCTGAAAGAGTTAGTTGGTTTTTGCACTTATAGGATAGCAATTGCTGTGCAACTATGGGACGTGGTTTCCCCCCTTTCTGTTTGTTAGTCAATGCAGGACTTAAGCGTCCGATAGACCCGTTCCACAATCGCTTGCTCCTGCGGATTGTAAGGAACGCCAAAAGTGAGCTTAATATCCCAGGTGGCCCTGAAGGTGGCCAGCTGCCTGGAGCTATAAGCTGGGGCGTCAAGGGACGTCGTGTGCCGACATTCGCCCTTGGCCGTGGGAAAGGAGATGCTGCTCCACATGGGGAGCCGTTTCTCCCTCCTGTGCTGTTACCCAAACAAACTGTGGGAAGGTTTTAATGCAAACGTCCATGTACTGCCAATTGCCAAAATGTGGGGATGTGTGACGTCCATGTGCCACACCTGGATGGCCTCTGTCCCTCGTGGGTTGACCCCCATAAGTGAAAACTGTCCTAGCCCCCCCAAAGGGGAACCAGTGACATTCATCCACACAAGGTGACTGTCTGCTAGAAGTGAGACGAGTCTGGGGTCTTATGGCAAACCTTGGCGCATGAAGCGCCAGGCTTCCCTTGGGTAAATTTCTCAAGAAGGCCCCCCTGCGCACATCCATTCATGGTGTGCATGCACACTTTCACTGGAGCGATTTTGGTGCTCCTGTGAGAAGGGTGCCAGATGCTGGCTTTAGCCTTTTGCCTGTGCTTAGACTAGCAGCAAAAAGGGAAGGGGTGGCCTGAGAATGCCTGTATCTGATTGAAGGTGTGACCTGACTGCACTCTTAAAATGGTCCTAGGCTGTCCTGACTAATGAGTGGCACTCTGCACATTCTCAGGAGCTCAGGGACTAATCCTTCCTCTGTGCTCTGGAGTTTGAAAAATGTGTCTGCTCACCAGAGAGGGTGCTGTGGGCCAGGTGCCATACTTAAAATGACCGACTAAGACTTATTAAAGACAAGCCAACTATGACGTGCCAGCTGTAAGGAAATAATACACAAAAAATGAAAAGACACACAGGTTAAGCATTTCCAGCAGGGAGTTCCACTGGCGGAAGGAGAAAAGGAGGAAAGACAAGTCAGAAGTTAGCACAATGAGAATGCAACAACTCTTATCATAACGAAATCAGATTAGGTCAGGTAACCATGGCAACTGGCTGGGATCCTCCTGTTAATTAATCCTGGAGCCTGTGAAAGGAAGCAAGTTAAGGCTGTAGGAAGAAATGAATTGGTTACAATTAAGGCCTGGAGAGGAATTTTATTCCTGTAAAAAGGTAAGCATTTTCTGAAGATACAGAGCGCAAAAATGTTTGCGTGCTTTTTCCTGTGAAAGGGGTACAATGAGGGAGTTACTGATTACAGTCAAAATACCAGAGCAGTATCTTTCCTAAGAGAATGAAGGAGAGTTAGAACGATTCTCAACCTGCAGCCAGATGTGGGCCAGATGTGGCCCATGTTGCTCTGCCACTCCCCCCGCCAAGCCAAGAAGGGCTGTGCGGTGAAGGAAGGGCAGGATGACTGTCCGGACCCCAGAGCTGCCTGAGGCCCCGGAATTTGGCCCCTGACTTTAAAAGGTTGAGAACCGAGGTTACAAGATGATAACACAGTACACACATGGAGACAATGCAATTCTCTCACTCCTGGTGAGATACGTTACTCCAAGACGCTAAGAGACATTCAAAAAACCTTAAAACACAGAGATGGGGTTTGAGGAACGCAGACGTAGGGAGGGGCCCCATAGCTTATGATACAGTGAGGAAAACTCATAGAAGTGATTTCTTGTTTTCAGATCGCGCTTCTGAAAAGAAAAAATCTGTTTTCCTGATTGCAAAACCGGTTTCCAAGAGAGGCTTAATCCTTTGACAAAGAGAAGAGTCTCAAGGGAAGGGGGAGGAACCACCCTGCCCCATCCCCCCCCCCCCTCTCCTGCCTAGGCTGCTAAGCAGGCAAGGCAAAGGGTTTTGCTCATCATGCTTCCTCAAAGTTTAAATAGCTCCTGCCCATGAACAGAGTGCAAACTGTTTTAACACATATTTCACAGTGACATTACCACGCAGTTACACACAAGGAACACCTTTTCAGTCATACTGTGGTCATAGAGACAAGGCTTTTGCAATCATACGCAGTTCTTGCAGTCATACATTCAGTGGTGCACCACACATACGCACATCTATTTACGCATTCACACATTCCTCCCCTGATCTGCAGCATTCTATACTACACATGAGGAGATGGCTAATACACAGCTGGCTATTTTACAACCATCTGGGTGCTTTTACTTAGGGGCAAGTTTCTCTGGGCTACTCCCAAGGTGAGACAAGTAGACTCTGCCTGTGCCCTGGGGGAACTCGGGGTACTATTGCTGGGATGGTTCTCCTGGCATGGCCAGGGCGATGGCTGCCTCCTTTCTAGCCTGGGCCAGATGCATGCCAGGGTGGCCATTTGGCATCCAGACAACCCTTTGGAGATCTGCCTGGTCTAGATTGGCTTTCTCTTCTAAGGTGTCTCACTTTTCCACACTGGAAGCAGGCGCCTTGGGGTTTTGGCACTGCTCTGCGCCTGAGTGTGGAAATGGGTCTGCTCTGGAGCCCTGCGTGGCCAGGGGCCGTGCAGGTTTCCGTGAGCAGTGGGCGCTGAGCAGCCCTGCCTGAACGTGTGTCTGCCTTCAGATGGGCTGAGCACAGCAGTTGGGCGCTAGCTAATTGTGCCACTGGCAATTTCCCCGTGAATGGATCTTCCTTACCCATGCGCTGAATGGAGCTCTTTCTTTGCAGGGAACTTTTAACTGTCCGAGAAGCACCAAGGCCTCTCATGCCATGAATTCCTTCAGTGACGTCTGCAGCTGTCACTGAGGGAATGCTCCCTACACTGCCCTGCTTAAGCTGAAATGACGAATAGAGACTTCTTGGGGCTGATGGTTCTGACTGCGCTGGGGTTTTCTGGGTCTCTATCCGGACTGGGTCTACCTCTGCTGAGAGTTTCCTACATTTTCTCCAGGTACTGACTACCTTGCCTGGAGCTTTGGGGGGTTGCTGGATGCAGTCTCCTATCTGATCCCAGAGCTTCAGGGTTAACGTACCTACTTCTGGGTAAAGTAGGCAGTGTTCCCTGAGGTACGCCAAAAGTCTCGCTAGCTCTCCGCTGTGAAATCGCAACTTAAAAACCCTGGCCAGGATTATGAACTCTCCCTCTCGAGTTCTTTGGCTAGCGGACGGACTTGGTCTATGAGAGCAAGTCCCCATATTACCTGCGATGGTCCTCTGAAGTTTCCTCCTCGGGACGAGAGTCGACGCGTCTTTGCAGGCAACAGGTTCGGGCGACGAGTGTCTGGGGTAGCCCTCGGAGCGTGGACCTTCTGCCACGGGCCCTCGGCGGCCTCTGCGCTGTCAGGGGCTCACAGCTGCCCTGAGCGGAACGCGTTTTTCCCTTTGGTGCAAGCCTCCCCGAAAGCGGGAACAAGCTGTAGGAATGTCTCTCTGGAATGCCTCGCCACAGGCCACTCCTCCGATCGGCTGGCTGCCGGCCGGAGTGCTGTGCTGTCCTCCAGGATGATGGGACAAGGTTCTGGCGCAGAACCTGGCTGTGCTGATCGCTTACTCACGAGTAGACCGCTCGGGGGTCGCTTACTCTCGAGTAGATCACGTCTCGGGGTCACCAGATGTAGGAATTGGGCCGTGAGGAGGCCCTTAGGATCCCGGAGGAGACTGGTCAAAGGAGCGACACGAGGCAAGATGGAGTGAAGACCAGTAGTTTATTGAGAAAAGGCTGCAACATATATAGGGAAAAAAGAGCAACGGTGGCAAGCTGTCATCTGACAGGAAAATTACCTCACCCACGTACCCGGGTTAATGGGGAACATCTTAAGGGAAGTTTATTAATTGGGGTAAACATGGACTTAGGAGTCCCATTGTTCAGGGATTAGGCAGGGGCAAACATGGCTTATTTGCGCCAGGGATTTCCCCCGAGCTGGGAGATGAGGTATACACTTAATGTCAAACAGGAGTCAGCTATCTGCTTACTTGGCAGAGCCGTAGGTCAGGTCACAGTAATTGGGTGAATCAAACCCTATATTTTATTCACCCCCCTTAATTTGGCGGCCGCAGAAACCACATGCAAGGAGCGTGTCTCACTGCGGTGGTTCCTAGCGTGCCGCTCCATGCCCTATGGGGCACGGGGAAACCGCATCTATTCTTATGCAAATAAGTGGATCAAAAAATGTGCACACTCTGTTAGCCAATGGGCTTGTTGTATTATTGTTACTGTTACTGTTTATAGTGTATATAAGTCCGAGTTTTGCTCCATCCAAACTGTGTTCAAACCCCACTAATAAAGAGCTGAATTTCACTACTTCATTCCTCTGCTTCTTCATTCCTTAAACACTAAATGATGCTTGCAATGCTTTCCACTTTCCAGGGAGGTTCCTGTTTTGTCTCCCACCAAATATGCTACCAAACCTGCCAGTTCACGGACAACAGTCCCCTAGACCAGCGATGGTGAACTTTGACACTCCAGATATTCTTGGATTTCAATTACTAGAAGCTGAAGTCAGCACTCCTGCTGATCAAGGCTTCTGGAGATTGAAGTTCCAGAACACCTGGAGTGCCAAAGTTTGCCATCACTGCACGACAGCTAAAAAATCAAGAAAAGGTTTACTGCACACCTCTCAGGATCTAAGTATCAAACCAGAAGAGGCTAGACTGGACCTATGGCAAGCAAAAACAACACTTTGCCAAATGGATGCATGCCAAAGACTCTTCCACCAGGAGAAGAATCTGGATGGACTATCTGGAAGTCACTCAATAGTCTTCAAAGTCAAGCAGGAAGACCAAAGAATAAAATAAAAAATGGGACTACTTGGATACAGCATACATTTTCTGTGAATGTACTGTAGAGATATACTGTAGAGATATACTGTAGAGATATAAATGCAGCATTTATGTGCATGCAATTTATGCTCTACTATGAGTATATATATATATTAGTAAATGTCCGAGATAATAATATTAAAGGAGCCCACCTGGTCAAAAACAGTCTAATCATTTTTAACATTTTAAATAGTTTGAATTTTATCTATATTTCATAGTCCATAACTTTAAATTGTGCAACACTGTGATACAAATAAAGAAATAAAAGGTTTTTTTTAAAGTATCTAGCCTCTGTTGAATCAGAGAGTGAAAGCAAACTGTATAGTCAGTGATCTGATCAATTGTTGATGAGAAACAAGCCTTCCTGTGTGATTGGCTAATAAATGAAACCACCTACAATTTTACAGACTTTCATAGAAATGTAAATCAAATACTCTAGGTCTGTGATGGCGAACCTTGGCACTCCAGCTGTTTTTGGACTTCAATTCCCAGAAGCCCCCGTGAATCCACACGAATGGGTTTACTGCAATTCATCCGGCCCACACCGCCCTTGTCGCTCCTGGAAGTGGAAGTAAGACGTGCCCGTATGGCGCGTATGAGGGCGGCATGGGCCGGATGAATCACAGTAAACCCATTCATGTGGATTCATGGGGGCTTCTGGGAATTGAAGCCCAAGAACATCTGGCGTGCCAAGGTTCACCATCACGGTTCTAAGGGATCTCATCTCTATTTATAACCAAAGAGCCAGTGCTGTCTGCATCTGCAGACATTTCCATGGTCATCTGGCAGGCATGATTAGACACCGGAGCACATGGAACGCTGTTACCTTCTCACCAAACTGGTACCTATTTATCTACCTGCAATTTCTTGCTTTCAAACTGCTAGGTTGGCAGGAACTGGGACAGAGACAGAAGCTCACTCCGTCATGCAGCACTCAGGTCTTGAACTGCTGACCTGCCAACCTTCCAGTTATCAAGTTCAGTGTCTTAATCACTAAGCCACTGCAGTCCCTCCATACATGTACAGTATTTGTATGGAGGCTGTGTACTAACATAGGCTCTATAGAGGATTGAGTCTTGCATTCCCATAAAATATTGCAGCATGAACTGAGGCCTCATGCCACCCAACCTCTAAGGATCAGGCCCTGATCCAGGTGACCAAAATATGTGTCAGTAAGTATGGTTAAATGTAATTTAAACACCATTCCTGAGGAATTTAAAATCCATATAAGGAACAGATTCGCAGTACTAAACTTAATTGGCTGGGCATCAGAAAAATTGTGGTTTGAAATCAGAGATATGATTAGTGAAGAATGCAAAAAGACAATTTTTATACTAAACAGTAAAGGAAAATTTGGATGGACAAGAAGAAACTCTTAAAATTGCAAAGGTGAGAAGCAAGAGCAAATGGTGACAGAAACAGGGTCAGACCCTGTTATGTATGCATATCAATGAACTGTAAAGCTATCAAGATAAAAATGTATCCATCACAATTACAATGTATCTCAGCTGAAAGGAACGCGAGCAAGCAACCCCTTGGGGCAGCTGCGAGCGTTCAGCCTCACATGGTTCACATTGCTCAATCACGGACAGCCGCGGGAAATGCCTCCGCATTCAGCAGAATGAAGATACTCGCATTCAGCAGAATGAAGATACTCGCATTCAGCAGGAAGAAGATACAACTGCGAGAGCTACCGTGCTGCAAGATTCAAATGTATAGTCCTCAGTATATAATGAGATGTACCACCACCATTACCCCCATGTTCCCCCCGGATCATCATGCAATAAACCTGTGTTAAGCCAACCACTTCGGCTGTTCATTGTCCTTGGTCCCATACACTAAAGACCCTGAATGCAGTCTTTCAGCAATTGGCTTACAAAGTCAAAGAGAACTAGTACAATAACCAGTGCAAAGAAATAGAAGAGAATAACAAAAATGGATTCCAGAAGATGCAAGAAATCAAAGGGAAAAGTAAAAATTGACTAGGATTGTTGAATGACCAAAAGGGAAGGAAACATGCTATCTGACCAGGAGAAAGAACAATATACTGAAGACATATAGAATAGAGATAAATGGATGATAGACTCTTTTGAAGAATTTTATGATGAAGAACCTACAGTTTTAGAAAGTGAAGTGAAAGCTGCTCTGAAAGTACTCAAAAGAAATAACTCACTGGTGCAGATGGAATACCTATAGAATGATTTCAAGCAATAGACCATGGATCTGTCAAAATCCTGACATGAATATGCCAACAAATCATTGAACGGATATTTGTATTTTACTAAAAGGAGAAAGAAAAAAATTAAGCAGGCAAAAGGCAAACAATCCCACACCGTTAGAAAAGATTTCCCAAAACAATGGAGCAAAGTACAGCACAGGGGCAGAAATTATGAAGATTCCAGAACACACCAGAAAATAACAAAGCCAGTTAGCCTATTTAATATTCTTATCTTGGCAGGCAGATAGGTTAGTTCTGGACATGTACAATGTGCATCCCTTCTCAGCACAGCATAGAAGAATGGACACAGACAGTAGGTGAATCAGTTCCCTCCTAAGAGGCAGACTTGGCTCATGGACAAATTCCTCCTTCTGAGCGAGACAAGGTAACTCAATAACTCACTAGCTCCTTTATATACCTTAATGGACCATTGCATTTAACACACTGAATATATATTAGTTGTTTTTTCCCAGACAAAAGCCCTTTGGCTCCTTTCTTTTACAGAGCAGTATTTCTTGCTCTATTTGCATGTGCTTAGGCAAGGAAGAAAAACTTACTTTTGAACTCAAAGATAAGCCTGAGGCACTAGTCTTCTCCCAAATCTTTTTTGAGGTCATTCCTGGAGGATGTCACCTGACCTGCAGCATGTCAGTTGAAGACATTAATTGTTCCATATGTTCCAGGGTACACGCTGACTTTTGATTTGTACCTGGACCAACCGCTGTTCCTAGTCACGTACATGGAAGCCTCCAGAGCTTCTATTAGAAAATTTCTATGCTCTGTCTCCTCCATTTTCTTAATTTTTTCATATGCTACTTGTATGAGTTTGCTTTGTCTTTGCATTTCTGATGATTGTAAGAAAATGCATTCCCTTTTGCAGGGAACTGCATGGCTGTTCCACCTCTCCTCAGCTATGTTTTGTTAAGAACAATGGCCAATGTTCCACATGGGCCTGCCTGTTTCTCCTAAAATCTGCTCTTCTCTCAATATGTTTGGCACTGTTTTAAGCAGAAAGTAAAAAAAAAAGAAAAGACCAGCCCCATGACAACTCTATCTGCCGTTGCTACACCGTTTGTTATTATGGAGGAGAATGGAAAAATGCTGAATGTAAATGTTTTTGTATTCAGAGCACTGAACCTGAAAAGAAATGTTAAAAAATGCCAAGCAATTTGTTTAAACATGGCAGGATGGCATTTGGAGTCTGCCACTGTTGCATATACTTTTGGCCAGCTAAATGGACAAATGTTGACAGCTGAGCTAGTCAAAACAGAGGCAACAGAACTCAGAATATTATTCATAATTTAAAATGTAATGTGCTCAAGAATTCCTGGAAAACCAAAGAGTAGTGTGCACCTTTTAAAAACAATTGCTTAACTACTTTTGCATTTGATTATTGACAAAAACATGTTTGTTCAGTATGACTTAATTTTTTTTTAAAAATGTTTTTGCCATCTCTATACCAGAGAAAGTGTGCTATGCTGGCAGTGACAGGAGCAGTCCTGTTCTAAGAAGACTGAGAGAATATGATTACCCAACCTGAGTGCTGGCAGGTGTGTGTGTGTGTGTGTGTGTGTGTGTGTGTGTGTGTGTGTGTGTGTGTGTGTTAACAATCAACTAAAACAAAGCAAAATGTTATACTGTATTAAAACATGCTGATATGTATTTATTTGTCACTGAAAAATAAACTCTCACACAGGTATTAGATAGGGGTGGTTGTCCTACCTCATTGTTGTTTGGAAGGAGTTATGCTTTTTTAGCCCCACTGAAGATGACCCCCACAAAAGTAAAAATAGACATTGTTTAGTTTTTAATCATGACTATATTGTAACATGTGAGCATTTGGGAATGTGAGGATGCCCTTGCTCGAAAGCCAGTCATGTCTAACTTTAGAGGGCAGTGCTTATCTCCATTTATAGCCAAAGAACCAGTGCTGTCTGCGTCTACAGACATTTCCGTGGTCCTGTGGCAGGAATGACTAGACATGTAAGTGCACGGAACACTGCTACCTTCCCACCAAAACAGCACTTGTAATTTCTACTTGTAATTTCTTGTTTTCGAACTGCTAGGTTGGCAGGAGGGGAGACAGAGATGGCAGCTCATTCCGTCGTGCAATACTTGGGAGAGTGAAGATGGATAAAATGCCCTGCCACCTGCTGACACAACCCTTGTTAAGAGTGATCTACCACAACACCCCAGTAGCAAGGGCAAAAAAAGCATGCAGGCTTCATCCTTCATTCCTTCAGCCCACTGTTGGATCTGGGCCGCGAAGTGGGTTGCGCAAGCTGGATCGGAACCGCGAAGCGGCCATTGGGTCCCGGAGGAGACTGGTTGAGCAAAGACACACGAGGCAAGATGGAGCGAAGACCAGTGGTTTAATGATAACAAATCATGAATATTTATGATGTTCTGGCTGCATGCATAAGCATAGCGATACAGTGCGAAACCAGACTTCACACATCATGTTTACACAAGTTAATTGGGGAAGTCTACACAGGGGAAGTTCATTAACTAACTTAATTAACTACAGGGGAAATACATTGTTCCATGTTATCGGGAGTAAACAAGTGGCCAACATTGACTCTAGGGCTTTAAGGAATCCGCAGACGCGAGATTACCTATTACATGCCTAGTGAGTTAGTCATCAGCTCTCCATTGTCCGAGCTGCCTGTCAGATCAGCTATTGATGAATTAAACTCTATCAAATATCCGCTCCCCAATTTCTGTCCCCTCGAAACCTATAGCTCGAAGGAGCGATCTCCCAAACTGGGGTTCTGTCAGGGACAGTTGACCAATTGTGTGCGCGGATCCCACAGCCTACCTTGTGTTTAGAGCTAACTTTAAATCTGGAAACCTCAGAAACTGTCTATGATGTGATACAGAACCCTAGGGTGTCTACATAGTATGGAAAGAGACCACAGACAGAAGAGATATGTGACATTCACATCTATCTTAAGCATGCTGCATCTTAGGGTGTTGGATTGTGTGGGGCTTCTTAAAACACCACATACATGCACACAATTAATACCCTATCATGTTTATATACATTAGCAGTTGGGGGCTGAAAATGTATTAATACAGGCCTATGAAGAAGCACCTGATTTTGGAAAATAGTCTTGAATATTAGTAAGGCAATGAGAACCATGATGAAGGAGGTTCATATTTCCACCCTTCCTCAGAAGAATGGGAAAAATGAGAACTGTGAGTTGTGAAGAATGAAACACAAGAGTCTTTGGAATTGGGCAGCAATACAAATCCTAAAAATAAAAATAAAATAATAAGAATAATAAGAAAAGACTGAGCAGAGCAAAAGCATCAAAAAAGAAAGGGGCACTGAGATGTCATCTTTTCACTGAAAATTGGCCTAAATGAAAGAGTGTTTGATGAAGAAGAGATGACATGTAAAAAAGAAATTGGATGGAATCAGGTTAGGAAAAAGTAAGTCTGCAGCAAAGAAAGCCAAGAACAGAGTCAAATAAATCTAGTAAGTGGAATCCAACCTTTTGAGAATAAGAATTGGCAGCAGGAAAAAAAATATTACAATCATGAGATTTTTTTCTTTTTGTAAATGTTTTCCCAACATCACTGTGTTGTTAATGCTAATTCAAGCTCTTTGCTCTCTCCCCCACCCCCCACCCACCAAAAAAAGGATGCAGATTTCATCACTGTCAAGTCATTCAGATCTGCTCAAACCATTTTCCAGATGATTAAAAACGGGTTCTTGCAGGGGGACCCTCGCCACAGTTATCCTTTAAAACCACCTGAGAATAGCTACTTCTGAATCTTGCACTAGAGGTAGTTTTACTTAGCCACTCTAAAATCTTCAGATTTTTGAGAGTTCTGAACACTTACAGGTTTGTTTTTGGCAAATGCAAGGCCTGTTGGGAGCACATCTGCTAAACTTCCACAAACCAGAGCCTTTATTTTCTGAGCAACCATCCCATGGTCCAAACTTAGGTGATTTTGAAAGAATTGTTTTAGCTGATCTTGTATTTCATCAGCACTTTGTGTGATTGTTTTAGAGTTGCAAAAAAATAAAAAGGTAAAACAAAAAAGCAAACGCCAAAAATCAAAAACCAAAACCATATTTTTTTCTTCTCCTTCAGTAAATTATTTTATTCTTAATCTGAACAGGGTTTTTTGTTTGTGGTCTTCCTGTAACAAAGAGAAAACATTGAAAAGGTTCAGAAATACTTATCTCAGCAGTTTACTCGGAGTCTTTACCAAGTTTTTCCTGCCTCTGCAATGAGATTGTGATTATATATTTTACCCACATAAGCGGCTTACTGCCTATACATGTTAGAATACTGTACTGTAGTTTCCAAGAAATCCCATGTCATGAAGTATTCGTTTGTTCCTTCCATGAAAATTAGAAGCTGGGAAAATGTCTGGCATGCCTTTGTAATATTTCAGCATGCTAACCCAGGAGACAGAAGTAAGTCATGAAAAACAGCTGTGACTGATACAAAATGTGATACCAGTTGTTAGTTGTATATCACAGAACAAATTAAAAAATGCTTACTTTTAAAAGTACTGTTCCTGTAAGGGCAATAGGTTTCTATTAGCAAGCAGCTAAAAACTGGAAATACTGTAATACTTTGTAAGTCAGTTAAATAAATAAATAAATGGACTGTTACTGTACACGAGGAAACAGACAAAACAAGAAACAAGAGACAAAATGTTGTGGCATTTTGGTGTTCAGGGAATAAAGAAAATGGAAGCAGCCGTACAAGGCTTAACACATCTTTATTGCATGGTATACAATGCGAACACGAGGTAATGGCGATGATACAGCTCCTTTTATACGGTGACTATACATTTTGAATGTGGCTACACGGCAGCCTATTGGCTACCGTCGGTGTGACGTCATCCGGCGGCACGCCCTTCTTGTCCAGGTGTGTCGTGGCAGGAATATTTCCTGCGGCTGGAGATGGTTGGGGGATTTGTACCATATGAGCTGAATGCTCGCTGCTCCCCTCTCTGGTAGCAGCTGAATACATTGTGTTCTTTACAATGTTCTTTATAAATGGCTTGAGTATACATTTCCTGTAGAACTGGTTACATTTAACTTAAAGGCATAACGTAGCAGTTACATTCCATACACAACAGGCATCTTAAAGACTAACTGCTATGTTTGAATGTGTGCTTTCAAGGATCAAATTCACATATTTAGCTATAAGAGTTAGACTATATTTTATATTTTTACCCCACCAGTTGAGAAATATAACCTCTTCTTGGTATCACTCCACCTAAGATAAGGAGAGAAGTAGCAGCTGACCCAGAGAGAACTAAGCAAGAGAACGACCCTTGACAACCTCTAAATGGATATATGCCTCAAGTCTGCCGGCCCAGATCCAGGAAGAGTTTTATGGCAAGAACAAACATTCTTGAGGTTACGCAAGAGCAAAACCAAATTAGAAGATGGAGGAAGGAACTCAAGGAATAACATTAAAGGAGGATATAGCTGGGGAACTCAACCTTCCCTATGTCACTTGGAAGACCCTGAATAGGCTGAGGGTTGGAGTCCCTAAATGCAAGATCAACATGCTCAAGTGGGGGCTGCTGGCAGACAACAACATGCTGTGTGAATGTGGAGAGATACAGAACCCAGCTCACTTACTGGTCTGCTGATTATTTCCAGAAACATGTACCGTTGAGGACTTAAGTTTGGCCAACAACAAAGCCAAGAAAGTGGCTTCATTTTGACAGTCCAAAGTTTGATCTGAACACTAAAGAAGAAGACCCCAACTTTCTCCTACAAAGGATGAAAAGTGGCTTACATAATTAGAAAAGATAATATAAAAGCTAAGAAACAATTATTATAATATTAAAAGAGAATTAAACAAAAATATTAAAAGAGTGCATAAAACAATACTAAAAACACATTTAAAAGCAACAAGTCAGAAGCAATCTCATTTTAAGAACCTTCTCTTGGATAGCCAGTCACTGGAGGAAAGCCTACCTGAAGAGAAAGGCCTTACCTGCTTGCAGAAAGACAACCAATGGAGCCGGTATAACTTCCTTTGAGAAGGAGTTCTAGAGGATGGGAATAGTGACAGAGAAAGCCCTCTCCTGTGTCACATTTATACATGGTCACACGACCAGGTGGGGGTACAGACAAAGTGACAACGGTAAGGGAATAAGTGATCAGGCTGTGATTAATCTCATTTATCAGTCTACAAGCTGACAATAGTTTCGTTGACACTAGTCACAAACAGTGTGAATCTATGTAGCACTTGGTAATGATTTAAGAACTATGACAATTATCAGGGAGAGAAAGCTGCCTGATATTGAGACAGACATTTGATTTATCTAGCTCTGTATTGCTAGATCTTACTAGTAGCAACTCATCAGCATTTTAAGAAAGATTCTGAGAGTTTCCTTATATTTCCTGGTAATTTCCCATCCAAGTACCAACCAGGACTGAGTCAACTTTCCTTCCAAAACTGGACATGATCAATTGTATCCAATGTGGTATTGTCTCACCTATGGTATTAAGTGCATGACAAGTTTTATTTTGCTGCTCATGTATAACAAATGTCTTAATGTATAGCGGTGACCAAAATGGCCCAATATTTTCATTTATGAAGTATAAATCAAGATGATATGAACTGTACAAATGAGGAAGCAAACAACAGTGATGGGAAGGTTGAGTAGCAACAACTACTATTCTCCTTTAGCAAATAGTAGAGATTATGGTGGAGGATCTTAAGCAGGAGCATCAGTTAGGATGGCCTTTTACATAGGACCATTTTTAATTGAAAGATTGTCAGAAGACTATCTTCTGGTTGAAGATGTTTACTGTATGGGACCAAAGACAACAGGACAGCCGAAGGGTTGGCTTAACACAGGTTTATTGCTTGGGGATCTGGTGGAGCGTGAGGTAATGGCGGTGATACATCTCTTTATATACAGTAGGGTTATACATTTGAATCTTGTAGCACGGTAGCTCATTGGCCGCTACCTGCGTGGCCTCGCCCAGGCACGCCTCTCTTCAGTAGTTCTTCTTTCCTGCTGCTGAATGCGGGGAAGGTTTTCCCGCGGCTGTCCGTGATTGAGCAATGTGAACCATGTGAGATTGAACGCTCGCAGCTGCCCTCTATGGGCTGCTTGCTCGCGTTCCTTTGCAGCTGCAATACATTGTAATTGGGGTGGTTACATTCTGACAGTACAAGACATGCATACACAACATCCCTCCCCCCTAGGATGGGACGAAGTCCCGCAACCAATGTGGCTTGCCGCACATTCGCTTGGGGCGTGCTTGCGCCTGCCCTAGTACCGGAGAGCCTGTGATCCCTGACTCCGTGGGTGCTTGCCCTGCAACGGGAAACGGGGATTCATTAGTGGCTCTGTGGGGCGTCTGTGCCTGCCTTGCGTTGGGGGAAGGGAATGGGATGAACAACTGAGAAGTGAACCCCTGTCTGTTTCCCTCGGACCCCGGGGACCCCCTGATCGTGAACCGCGGGACCGATGAGGATGCCCTTGTGGTTCTGCTCCCTTCTGTCCCCCGCTCAGGGGACCTTGAGGCTGTGGCGGACGGCCCCGCCGTTGCCTCCTGTCTTGGGGGTGTCGGTCTCCGGGAAATTGGTGCTATGTTGCATTCTAACTCACAGGGGCTACTGGGACTGGAAGTACCAGGGGCTGAACTGAAACCCCTCTTTTCGCTAGGACGGGTGGGGGACCACTCCGCTAACTCCCCCTGGCACTGTAAATCAAGGTCTAAACTTCTTGGGGAATCTGTATTTCTGGGATGCTCCCGGGGGATGTGTGTGGGATCGGGGCTCTTCCTTTCCGCCGCAAACTCCCGCAAAAGATTTCTGAGGATCGATTCCCTTTCCTCCCCCCTTAGTGGGGACTCCCTTTCCTCCCCCCTTGGTGGGGACCCATGTTCCCCTTTCCCTCCCCCTTGGGTTAAACGGGTGGGGGAGTACCCTAACGCTGATTCGTTGCTACTCTCGTCTTCGTCCTGCTTTCCGGGGACCCTCCGCCTGAGTTGATCCGCGTGCCGCCTCCACAGGAGGCCTGTATTGGTCTCCACGCGGTATGAGACGGGGCCGGTTTGTTCTATTACAATGCCGGGCACCCAGGCTGGTCCCCCGCTGGCGTAGTTCCTGCAATGCACGGGGGCGCCTACGCTAAAACTCTTTGAGGAATCCATCTCTACATTTCGCCCTTTGTCTTCCACTCTGGTGGGGTCTAGCCTGGAGATTACCGTAGCCAGCTTCCTGCGCATTAGTAGCTCCGCGGGGGAGTATCCTGACGCTAGTGGGGTGACCCTGTACCTTAGCAAGAACTGACATAGTTGTCGGTCTAGATCTCCGGAGCCCATGCGCCGCAGCGCGTCTTTAGTGGTGCGCACGAGGCGCTCTACTTGGCCGTTGGTGGCCGGGTGGAACGGGGCGGAGGTGATGTGCCGAATGGCGTTGAGGTCCATGAATTCCCTGAACTCGGCGGAGGTGAAACAGCTAGCGTTATCGCTGACGAGGGTGTCGGGTAAACCGAACGTGGAAAAGACCCTCCGTAACTGTTTAACTGTGGTGGCCGAGGAGGTGCTCGAGACTGGGATGACCTCCAACCACTTTGAGAACGCATCCACCACTAGGAGGAAGAGCGTTCCCCTGAACGGCCCTGCAAAGTCTACGTGTACCCGGGACCAGGGCCCCCTCGCTGCGTCCCACTCTCTATGTGGCAGACGAGCCTCTTCTGGCCTGGAGCTTTGGCACGCTTCGCAAGTGCCGACCATGTGCTCGATGTCGGCATCTAGCTGGGGCCACCAGAAGTAGCTACGGGCTAGTGCCTTAGAGCGGACGATTCCGGGGTGGCTGACGTGCAGCAGTTTAAGCACCCTCGGCCGGAGGGACGTGGGGATCACTACCCGCTGTCCCCACAAAAGGCAACCCCTCTCTAGGGACAATTCTAATTTCTTTTTGAAAAATGTGTCGAATTCCGCTGCTGGGGAAGACACGGGCCACCCTTTCTGTACCCAGGAGGAGACTGTGGCTAACGTTTTGTCCTTGCCGGTCGCTTTGGCGATGTCGGCCGGTACTACTGGGGGGGCGTCTAGGACCTCTATCATTAAAACCTGGTGGTCTCTCTCTTCCTCGCCCACGTGGCAGCAATCCCGGGGAATGGGGGACCTCGACAGGGCATCCGCATGGCTGATCTCCTTTCCGGGCCGGTATACCAACGCGTGCTGATACGCGTTGAGAAAAATGGCCCACCTGAGCATTCTCGGGGACAGGATTTGGGGTGTGGGCTTATCTGCGGTGAAAATGCCTAGCAAGGGCTTGTGGTCAGTCACTATGGTGAAGGGGCAGCCATACACGAAATCATGAAATTTCTTGGTCCCCGCAATTATCGCTAGTGCTTCCCTGTCTGTCTGGGCGTAGTTTCTCTCCGCTTGGGACAAGGACCTAGAGTAAAACGCTATCGGGGCCTCCCTCCCGTTCTCCAGCACGTGGCATAACACCGCCCCCACCCCCACCGGGGATGCATCGCAAATCAGGACCACTGGGCGTTTGGGATTGAAGTGGGTCAGTACAGCATCTGATGCCAGGAGTCGCTTCAGGTCATTGAAAGCCTTCTCGTGGTCGTCGCCCCACTTCCATGCCTCGTCCTTTTTTAACAATTTGTGTAGCGGTTCCGCCACGGCTGCCTTCCGAGGAAGGAAGGAGTGGTAGAAGTTGAGCAGCCCAAGGAACGACTGCAGCTCGGGCTTGGAGGTGGGGCGAGGGGCCTTCTTGATGGCGGCCACCTTGGATTGGGATGGCCGTATTCCCTCGGGAGTAATGCGGAACCCTAGGAACTCGACCTCGGTTGCGAAGAAGACGCATTTGTCCTTTCGCAACCGCAACCCCGCCTTTTCGAATTTTTCTAGGACTCTTCCCAACCTTTCTGCCAATTCTGCCCGGTTGCCCCCCGTAATCAACACGTCATCAAAGTATGGCAACACCCCCTCTAGTCCCTTTAGGAGGCGTTCCACGAGTGATTGAAAAATCCCGGGCGCCGAATTCACGCCGAATTGGAGGCGCGATACTTGGAACGCCCCTTTGTGTGTGACTATGGTCTGCGCAGCAGCCGCGGCGGGGGTGACTGGGAGCTGCTGGTAGGCTTGGGCCAGGTCGAGTTTAGCAAAACACCTCCCCCCGTGCAACCTGGCCAACAAGTGGCTGACTACCGGCACCGGATACGCATTAGGGCGGATCGCCTTATTGATGGTGCACTTGTAATCAGCGCATATGCGGACCTCCCCGTTGGCCTTGAGTGCTGTTACAATTGGAGTTTCCCACTCCGCAGAATCAACAGGAACAAGGATCCCCTGGCCCACCAACTTGTCCAATTCCGCCTCTATTTTGTCTTTTAGGGCGAAAGGCACCCTGCGCGGTTTAAGTCTGATTGGACGCACTCCAGGGTCCAGGTCGAAAGTCACTGGGGGGCCCTTGAACTTTCCGAGTCCTTTCTTAAAAACTTCGGGGTGCGCCTCACACACGCTCTGTATTGGATCAGTCCCGGCGGCGTGTATTCCCACGGTGTGCACCCCCCCGATGAACAACCCCAGGGGCTGAAACCATTGAGTCCCGAGGAGGCTGCATTTACCTCCTTTGAGGACGACTAGGGGAAGCGTTGCAGTGCGCTTTTTGAACTGGACCTGGAACTTCCCAACCCCCAGTACCGGGATGCGGTTCCCTTGCACGTCCTTTAGTGTGGCCCTCAACGCCTTGAGCTTGGGCCGCACGTGGGGGGGTATCTTTAGGAATTCTCCCTGGGAGATAATAGAGTAAGAAGAACCCGAGTCCACCTCCATCCTAACAGGGGCCCCTTGTATTACTACCTCGACGAAGTATCGGGGATGCTCCGTGGAAACGCTGAAAACCGGGGCGTCGTCCTCACTGTCGTCGGAGATGCGTCCGACGCCGTCCCGCTTCCTCGTGGTCCGGGTGCCGTGGTCCTTGGGCCTCGTGGTGCGATCCTGCCTTGCCGAGCGGTCTGGGGAGCTCCTCTTGGCCTCGCGCCGCTTCCGGCAGACCTTGGCGATGTGCCCGCGCCGGCCGCAGTTGTGGCACTCGGCCTTGCGGAACGGGCATTTGGCGCGGGCGTGGGCGGCGCCGCAGCCGTCGCAGCGCCGGCCCTCCTTTTGGACCTTCCGGACATCGTCGTCGTCGTCGCCGTCCTCCGTGGTTGAGTCCGAGGCTCGCCGGGCCGCGCGCACCGAGCTCTCTGCTTTGGCGGTTTTCGGCCGCCAGTCCTGGAGCTCTTGCACGCCGGCCGCCGTGGCTTCCGCGGCCTGCGCCGTGTCGAGGACCGTTTGCCACGTGGGGGGCGGCTCCTGCTTCATCAGCGCGCGCTGGGTTTCGGTGTCCCTCAGGCCGCAGAGCAGGCAGTCGCGGAGGGTGACTTCTGGGGTCTCCCATTTGCAGGGGCCGGCGGCCAGCCGCAGGGCCGCGGCGAACTCGGCGACCGATTCCCCGGGCGCTTGGACTCGCCTCCAGAACGCGCTCCGAGCGGGGAACATCGCTATCGCGGGCCGGAGGTGGGCGCGCAACACAGCCAGAAGCTCTTTGGCTTTGTAGTCGCTCACCCTCCTCGGCGCAATCAGGTCCACCAGAGTCCTCTTTGTCTCGTGTCCGAGCATACGGACGAAGATGGCCCTCTTCTTGTCCTCATCTGAGACTTCGAGCTCCACCAGCGCTCCGTTGAAGTCTATCTCAAACAGCTCCAAGTCTCCCGGCTTCCTGATCTCGTAGCCGGCGCATGTCTTGGTCCCGTGGGCAGCCATTGATCCCACCTTCGTCGCCAGTTTACTGTATGGGACCAAAGACAACAGGACAGCCGAAGGGTTGGCTTAACACAGGTTTATTGCTTGGGGATCTGGTGGAGCGTGAGGTAATGGCGGTGATACATCTCTTTATATACAGTAGGGTTATACATTTGAATCTTGTAGCACGGTAGCTCATTGGCCGCTACCTGCGTGGCCTCGCCCAGGCACGCCTCTCTTCAGTAGTTCTTCTTTCCTGCTGCTGAATGCGGGGAAGGTTTTCCCGCGGCTGTCCGTGATTGAGCAATGTGAACCATGTGAGATTGAACGCTCGCAGCTGCCCTCTATGGGCTGCTTGCTCGCGTTCCTTTGCAGCTGCAATACATTGTAATTGGGGTGGTTACATTCTGACAGTACAAGACATGCATACACAACAAGATGTCCTCTGTTTGAAGGGCTGTCCCATTCAAATTTGCATTACAGACAAAGAATGTAAAGATATTTGATCAGGAACCACAAACTTGCCCATTTGCAAGGAACAAACCCCTGTACAACACCCTCAGAGGCAGACAGGCTATCTGTTCATAGTCTTCTCCATCTGGGTGAGATATAATTGTGTTTAAATCAGCGTTTCTCAAGGTTTTCAGGTCGCAGGCCTGGCCATGCCTCCTGGACAGCTGATTGGGCTAGTCACACGGTTCCTCCCACCCAGAAGCAGAAGTAAAATGCACGCTGCACATGCACAGAATGCATTTAGCAGCATTCTGTGCATGCACACTGTGCGATTTACTTCCGCTTCTGGGAATGGCCAGGGCATCGGGGGCTAGATGAATTGGCGTCAGGGGCCAGGTCTGGCCCGTGGGTCATAGGTTGCGAATGCCTGCTTCAAATTATAACCATTCTGGTTTTATATCTCTACATATATAATATATTAGCTGATTAGCATATGTTAATTGCTGTCTTTTTGGGAGGGAGGTGATATGTGAGTGGCCACCCTAATAGCAGCTACCACCAATAGCAACGAGGGGACAGACACACTTTGCTAAAGGTATCTGAAACTGGCACTAATCTTCTACACTGGTGGACACAAAAATACCTACATCTATACTACAGATGGAAAGCTGTAATATTATTGGACTGCAACTCCCCTCAGTCATCAGGGTTACAGTCCTGCAGTAAAATTCTGAACTACACAGTCCGGTAAGACTGTGACACCAGGTTTAATTAGGGGTTCATCTTGTGTGACAGTATGACTCCTATAGTGCAGGCCTGCTTTCTTGCAGCTTTGCTCCTTTATCTAGATTTGTCATCTCTATAGATTTTTTTAAAACTACCACATCATTGGATCCTCCCAAGGTTATGAAGGATCTGATATTCTTAACATGTCAATTTTGAGGCCATCAAACATTCATGATGAAGAAGGTAAGAGAATTTGTTATATTAATGTTTGGAGCTTATGAGCACATTATACGGTAATACCTCATACAACGTACAAACTTGGTTCCACAAGTTAGGATGTTGTATGAATTCCGACTTTGTATGAGGCATGCAAAATCCTAGCTGCGATGCCTCATACAACGTCCAAATTATTGCCACCGATGCTTTGTATAACGTTGTTCCCATAGAGATACATTGTAACAGCACAAACTGCAGGGCAAAGTCAAAGAAACACAGGAAACTAACAGAACTTTAAGAGGGGCCAGATGGGTGCATTTCTCCACCAGCAGGGGAGGGGGGGTGATGATGATGATGATGATGATGATGATGATGATGATGATGATAATAATAATAATAATAATAATAATAATAATAATAATAATAATAATAATAATAATAATAATAATAATAATAATAATAATAATAATGTGAGAGCTGGACAATTAGGAAGGCTGAACGCAGAAGAATAGATGCCTTTGAAATGTGGTGTTGGAGGAGGGTTTTGAGAGTACCCTGGACAGCGAGGAGAACAAATAGGTCAATCTTAGAAGAAATTAACCCTGACTGCTCACTGGAAGGTCAAATAGTAAAGATGAAGCTAAAATACTTTGGACATCAAATGAGAAGGGAGGATTCACTTGAGAAGGCATTGATGTTGGGAAAGGTGGAGGGCAAAAGAAGAAGGGGGAGGCCAAAGATGAGATGGCTAGATGGCATTGTAGACACAATGGGCACAGAGCTGGGAGGGCTGAGGGGGATGGTGGAGGACAGAGGCACCTGGAGAGCAATGGTCCATAGGGTCGCAAAGGGTCGGAACCGACTGTGCGACTGAACAACAACAACAACAACAACAACAACAACAACAACAACAACAAATAATAATAATAATAATAATAATAATAATAATAATAATAATAATAATAATAATAATAATAATAATAATAATAATAATAATAATAATAATAATAATAATATACACTGTACTGTACTGTACCGCAATTCTCTGCCCAAAGGGAGACTCAATGCGGTTCACATTTCCGAAGGCGGGGAGCCGCTTTTGGGGCCACAGAGAGGCGAGCCCCAAGTGTGGTGAGTTCTTTCTTCCCCACCTCCTCCAGCAGCTGCCGGTCCCAAAAGTGGCTCCCCGCCTCCAACGGACTCCACCGATGCTGGGGCTGGGAGGCCCCACGGAGTTCGACCAGCAGCCAGCCGGAGGAGGCGGGAAAGAAAGAACTCGCCGGAGAGGCGAGCCCCAAGTGTGGCGAGTTCTTTCTTCCCCACCTCCTCCGGCCGGCTGCCGGTCGAACTCCATTGGAGGCAGGGAAAGAAAGAACTCGCCGCACTTGGGGCTCATCTCTCCAAGGAGTTCTTTCTTTCCCTGCCTCCAATGGAGTTTGACCGGCAGCCAGCTGGAGGAGGTGGGGAAGAAAGAACTCGTCTCTCCGGCGAGTTCTTTTCCCCCGCCTCCAACGGAATTCGACCAGCAGCCGGCCGGAGGAGGCGGGGAAGAAAGAACTCGCCGGAGAGATGAGCCCCAAGTGTGGCGAGTTCTTTCTTTCCCCGCCTCCTCCGGCCGGTTGCCGGTCGAACTCCATGGGGCCTCCAAGTTGCAAGTCCAAACTCCCGCGGTAAAAACCCTAATACCTCATACAACGTCCGGCGACATTGTATGAGGCACCTTTCCCCCCAGAATTGGGCGACTTTGTATGGATCCAACATTGTATGAAACAGACGTTGTATGAGGTATTACTGTATTACAATATTGCATAATTTCTTCTTCATCATCATCATCATCTACTAGCTCAGTTAAAATTGTTTATCAAAATATTTAAGATACAGGCAAACTTTTTCTTTTAAAAATTACTGAACATTTGGAATAGCATTGCCTCATTGAGGAAATATATATACAAGTAGTAAATTGAAGCATTTGTCCAAGACAAAATATTAGGTCCTTACATGATTCCCATAGCTACACAAACCTACTGGTGCAAATTTTTCCTTTGGCAGTTGAAGTATTTTATTGTTCTGTCATGAACTCATTTGCTGTTTTATAATTAGCAAAATTTGCAAGCAAAACCATGAATCTGATGTCCCTTCTCCAAATATTAAACATCTGTCTGGGTTAACCTACTTATTTTCTGGCAGAGTTTGGATCTTCCATGGTTCTTCTTTTCTTGGCACTTATGCAACAAAAGTTGTCTCTAGTCATATGGTAAAACTTCTTAATAAAAATACAAACCATTCTGGAGATAGTTTCAAATACCCACAAAGTTTCTGAGATTAAACCCTTATAAATATTGTATCCATAAATCTACACCGATCCTGTATCCATGATTAGCTGAAGGCAGTTGGAAGCCTTCAGAGATTATTGTACATCAAAATAATTTCTAGGGCCCAGAAATTATTTAATAGATGATATAGTCCAGGGAACCACTGTAAAATAGTAGACAGAGTATCAGAATGGGACTTGGGAGACCTGTATTCAAATCTCCACTTAGCCACAAGGACTCAGGATAGTAATCTTAAATTGTTACTTAAGCATTTCATCTTGCCTACTTCAGTGATCATATTAGGATCGTCTTCAGTTGAAAGCAATTTAATAGCACATAACCACGGGGTTATAATTCAAAATAAGAGACATCCCCAAACACTGAAGCAGTAGTGTATGTGTGTGTGAATACAGAGCTGCCTTCTCTTTGGCTATTCATATGTCTACATTTGATTGAAAGATGTTGGACACAGAACTAATGAACATGTAAGACATAAAGGGGGAGGCTGAACAGCAGGGGCCCACCCTTTCTTTTACTAAAGACGTCTCTGCACAAAAGGAACATAGTCACCTCTCTCTTCCCTTGAATTTTCTGTACATTTTGCTGTTGTTTTCTACATACAGGATTCTGTTATGTTACAGATTTAGGGTTGCCATATGTCCCGGAAAACAGAGATTGTCCTGGATTCAAGGTCAGAAAAATTGTCCCAACCAGTTCAGTAAAAATCATGTTAAAGTCCCGGGTTTTTAAAACTTACTGATTGTGTATTATAACATACCATTGAAATAAATTCAAACTCTCAACATCAAACGAGTGATTTCCTGCCACATTGGAGTTGGGGTATACCTGGAGACAAATCTTAAAGTCCTCGCCTCACACCACTGCCCGATAAGTGTGACCAGTGTGTTTCCTGGAACTAAGGATGTTAAGAGTTGACCGTGACATGACTCCTCAGAAGTACAACAGATCAACTTATAGTAAGAATTAACAGTTGTAAATAAATTCATTTATATATTGATATATTTAATGTGAAAGTGTTTTATAGCTGTCATTATATTATGTTTGTTCTTTAAAAAGGCAATTTTGTAGATAACCCACCCATTTTTGTTAAGTATACTTCTTTCCCGGTTTTGTGGGAGAGAATTATGGCAACTCTATACAGATTGCAATCGCCTTGCAGGCAGAGACCTGCCCCATCTGCTGTGAGACTCGGTAAAGTACCATTTTCACTTCTGGAGAAGGAGAAGAACTGAAGTGGACTATGGAAACATCGCTTTGCCAAATGAGCTATTCATAACAGGGAAATACCCCAAACAGCTCTCTTAAGTAAGAAATACTCAATATATTTCAATAAAATTTTATATTTTGAAATACTGATGTTGTGCACCCTTTCTTGTCAGTTCAATGAATGAAAACAATATGTTAACTCTTGTTTTTAAACAAGGATCCCAGACATCTTTGTGCCCAAACAGCTTCAGCTCAGTCCAATTTATGTTAGTTCCCTATGACACATATCGGTCTACTACCTCTGAATGGCTAACATTCAGCAGGCCAATAAAATCCTCACTGACATACATGTAGGGATTTGAATAGTGCTGAATAAATTTATTTTATTATGCAAAACCTCTACAAATCAGATTTTGGGAGCTGTAGTCCAAAAAGGTAAAGTTTCCAAACTATTTTCAGCTCCAAATATCAGCAGGTTTGAGAATCTGAAAAACCATGATGGCAGACATTCCAGAAACTGGCAAGATTCTGCCATATTTGCTTTTTTAAAAAAATGTGCCAGTGCAATACAGCATTTTTTTCTGGAAGAAGGGTGGACATAACATAGTGGCAGCCCTCAGGCTGTTTTCGGCCAAACCTCTCTCACAAATGATGTACGGGGCCCTTTTCAGTGTTGGCTCAAATATTAATCCTCTTGAGGTGACTCAAGCCAAATTTTTGAGGACAATTCTACAGACCCCAACCAGCAACTCTAATGCTGCCCTGAGACTAGAAACTGGCATGTATACCGTGCAGGCCAGGTTATTAATAGGCGCTGCCATACATTGGTTACAATTGCTGTTTGCTCCATGTGGCCTACTTGAATTCATATTGTCTGAACCAACAGCGCCTAAATGGATAACTGTTCTAGAAAGGATATTGACAACATATGGCTTTTCAAAACTTTACATTCTTTCTATAGGTCTGGCCCGTGCTAGAGAATCAATTAGACAAAGGATCCTTGATATACACCGACAAACTGATTTAAGCAAATTATCCTCACCCTTATTCAATAGGCCACTTTTAGTGAAGTCAGGCCCTCATCTTACCTGTCCCTATTGATCAACCCAGATAATAGACGGTCATTTACCCTTATTCGTTACAATATGCTTCCCTCTGCTTTTAGGGAGGGTCTCTTCAAGAAGATACCAGTCAGAGAGCGTATATGCCCATGTCAAACTAACAAGGTAGAAACCTCAGAACATGTCCTTCTCGAGTGCCCTTTTTATGATAATCTCAGAAGGGAGCTTTTTAACGTATTCCCTAATCTGGTAAACAGTAACAATAATGTACTGAGAACTCTTCTGTCAGATAGATCTAAAGAACTGACGGCCGCTGTGGCTAGATTTTCATGGTGAGGTATAAGCATATGCAAAAACAAGGTAAAAAATCAGTATATGCAGAAATAAGGTTTCTTTTAACATAGTCAGTAAGTGTAGCTTGGTAATGTTAAATAATATTAGGACCGGTAATGATTTGCTAAATGCTCCAATGAGAGATTGTGGCAGTGCCATCTGGTTATATTTGTTTATTCTGTGATGACTGTACTGGCCTCCGGCCGTAACAATAAAGATTATTAATTTAATTGCTGTTTAGGGGGTCCATCAACCTTACTTAGCTTTCAAAAATCAAACTAACTTCCATGTTGACAGGAATGGAATCGTTCTGTTAAATTTTTTTTGGAAATTATGCAAGTTTGTTCAGGGGTGCCTTATGCAAAGCATTTATTCATACTATTTTTGTACAGTAATACCTCAGATAACACTAAAACTTGGTTCCACAAGTCTTGGTGTTATCCGATGCATGCCAATGTACTGACATAGGCTTCTGGGAATTGAAGTCCTATGGGATGCATCGGATAATGTCAAAACTCCATAGAGATGCATTGTAACCGACACAGGCTTTAGCAAACATTATCTGATGCATCCCATAGGATTTCAACGTTATGCAATGCAATTCCCCCCCCAAAAAAATCAGATCGTTATCCGATTTTAGTGTTATGCAATGCGGTTGTTATCCGAGGTTTTACTGTACTTCATTTCATTTGAAATGACCCCTAAGGCACCTTATATTATCCAATAAAATACAGTTGCTTAGGACTTTTTCTAAGCACTGGGCACACAGCACCATTCTAAGGAAGTGTTCCCTTCTAACCACCTTAACTCCTAATTCCCATTATTGCTATTTCTATGGCCATATTACACACTGCCAAATGGGTAGGTGTGTGTTCAACTGCCCAACTCCAGCCTCCTAATCACACCTCTGAGTACTTGTTATGTATGCATGTACAATGTCTCTTTAAATGTATGAATGTAACAAGCCTAAATCACAATGTATCTCAGCTGCTAAGGAATGCGAGCAAGCCGCCCATAGAGGGCAGCTGTGAGCGTTCAGTCTCACATGGTTCACATTCCCCAAATCACGAACAGCTGCGGGAGATTCCCGCATGTCCAAGAACCACAGAGGAACTACAGAAGAAGAACCACAGGAGAGAGGCGTGACCGGGGTGAGGTCACGCCGGTAGCAGCCAATAAGCTACCGTGCAGCCAGATTCAAATGTATTGTGTTACTGTATATAATGAGATGTACCTCCGCCATTACCACATGTTCTTACAGATCATCAATCAATAAACCTGTGTTAGTCCTTCCTGCGACTCCTTCTTTGTCTCCCGTGCAAGACACTAAATTGGCGACGAGGATGGGATAATGGCGAATCCCAAGGTCAAGCCGTACCAGTTCGATGTCAGCGAACCCGAGCAGTGGGAACTCTACGAGTGCCAGTTTCGGCACACGATGGAAGCCACCGGCGTCGACGACGACGCGCTGATGCGCTCGCACTTCCTGTCCCAGGTGGGACCGGCCGCGATGCGCATCCTGATGACCCTCGTGGCCCCCCGAAAGGTGGACGAAGTGCCCATCGACCGCATCTTAGAGGCGCTGCGAGAGCACTTCCAACCGCCGGTCTCAATCTTCCCAGCCCGGGTCGCGTTCCACCGGCGAGACCAGCACCCAGGCGAGTCCATGACCGCCTACGCGGCGGCCCTCCGGCTGGCAGCGGTGCACTGCCGATGGGACGACCTGGACCAGGGCCTCCGAGACCGCATGTTGTGTGGTTTGAGGGACGAGGAGCTACAGAGGCGCCTGATGACCCGCGACAGCCGCCTCACGTTCAACGAGGTGCTGCGGGAGGCCCAAGCGGCCGAGGAGGCCAGGAGCGGGGTCAGGCTGTTCAAGTCCCGAGGGGCTGCGGCCGAGAGGGCCAAGTCACCAGTGCAAGCGGCCCGGCGGACACCAACAAAGACTGCCTGGCGGGCCCCCAAGCCGCCCGCCGGCTCACCAGCGATGTCCGAGGAGTCGTATACGACGACAGACCCCTGTTCCAGCGAGGACGACGACGTCCAGCGGATTCGGAAGCGCAGGGAGAAGCGTGAGACACGCGACAGGAAAGACCGCCATTGCGACGGTTGTGGGGCGTCCCACGACCGTACGAGGTGCCCGTTTCGCAAGGCCGAGTGCCACAACTGCGGCCGGAAGGGGCACATCGCCAGAGTTTGCAGGCGCGGACGGACCGAGGACAGGAGCGGCCCGAGTCACCCCCGGGGACACCAGCGTAAGGCGACCGGCACGAGGAAGGTCGCGACCGGTTCCGACGAGGAAGGCGTCAACCGCGTGGGACTGGAGCACCGGCGTTTCTTCGTTGAGGTACAGTTACAGGGGCTCCCAGTGAGGATGGAGATAGACTCAGGGTCATCCTATTCCATCCTATCCCAGAGAGAGTATATGCGCATTCCCCCAGAGGCGCGGCCCAAACTGCGGGCCCTAAAGTCGAACTTGCGGGATGTACAGGGAAAAGGGATCCCAGTGCTGGGGGTGGGAAAGTTCAAAGTGAAATTTAAGAACTATTCCGAGAGACTGCACCTAGTCGTCCTCAAGGGGGGAAGGTGCTGCCTCCTGGGAACACAGTGGTTTGTTCCCCTGGGAATCGAACTGTCCGGCATTAACGCCATCGAGACTGACCCAATGCGGGACGTGTGCAATGCACACCCGGACGTTTTCAAAAAGGGGCTCGGAAAGTACCGGGGGCCCCCAGTCTCTTTTGAACTAGATCCAGCGATCCGGCCCATCCGCCTCAAGCCAAGGAGAGTGCCTTTCGCACTAAAGGACAAGATCGAGGCGGAACTGGACAAACTGGTGGGGCAGGGGATTTTGGTTCCCGTCGATTCGGCGGAATGGGAGACGCCGATTGTTACGGCCCTTAAATCAAACGGGGAGGTCAGGATATGTGCGGATTATAAATGTACGATTAATAAGGCCATTCGGCCAAATGCATACCCGGTGCCTGTGGTCAGCCACCTACTGGCCACGTTACATGGGGGGAGGTGCTTCGCCAAGTTAGACTTAGCGCAGGCTTATCAACAGCTCTCGGTAACCCCAGCTGCCGCCGCTGCACAGACGATTGTAACCCATAAGGGAGCCTTTAAAGTGACGCGCCTCCAGTTTGGCGTGAATTCGGCTCCCGGGATCTTCCAAGCCCTCGTGGAATGCCTATTAAAGGGGCTTCCAGGTGTTCTCCCCTACTTCGATGATGTCCTGATAACAGAGGGGAGTGAGGCAGAGCTAGCCACGAGGTTAGATGGGGTCCTCTCAGTCTTCGAGAAAGCGGGGCTCCGTCTTTGAAAAGACAAATGCGTATTTTTCGCAAGAGAAGTCGAGTTCCTCGGGTTTAAGGTAACCCCAGAAGGAATTCGCCCCTCAGAGTCCAAAGTCGCAGCTGTAAAGAATGCCCCCCGCCCCACCGCAAAGCCAGAGTTGCAGTCTTTCCTGGGGCTCCTCAATTTTTATCATTCATTCCTGCCAAGGAAGGCATCGGTCGCGGAGCCACTGCACGCCCTACTAAAGAAGGACGCGGCTTGGCGGTGGGGGGACAGGCAGGAGAAAGCATTTAAAGAGTTAAAGTCACTCCTTTCCTCGAATGCTGTCCTGACCCGTTTCGATCCGAGGAAACCAGTGGTTTTAGTATGTGATGCATCCCCGGTGGGGGTGGGGGCGGTTCTGTGCCACGTGCTAGAGAGCGGGAGGGAGGCCCCGGTGGCGTACTATTCAAGGTCCCTTTCTAAGGCTGAGCGCAATTACGCGCAAACGGATAGGGAGGCCCTAGCTATAATTGCGGGAACAAAAAAGTTCCATGACTTCTTGTATGGCCGCGAGTTTACGGTGGTGACTGATCACAAGCCGTTGCTGGGAATCTTCACCACCGGCAAACCGACCCCCCAAATTTTATCCCCCAGGATGTTGCGTTGGGCTATCTTCCTCAACGCTTACCAGTACGAGCTGATTTACCGCCCAGGGAAAGAGATCTCCCATGCAGATGCACTATCCCGATCCCCTCTCCCTAGCCTAGGAGACCCCACATGCGAGGTGGAACAGGACCACCAAGTCCTGCTGATCGAGGCCCTTGAACCCCCATTGTCCCGGCCGACCTCGCCAAGGCGACGGCGGCCGACAAGACCTTAGCCCAAGTCAGCTCCTGGGTTAGAAAAGGGTGGCCCACTACTCCCCCAGGTGAGGAATTCCAGCCGTTTGGCAGACGCAGAGTGGAGCTTTCCCTGGAAAGGGGCTGCTTACTCTGGGGACAGCGGGTAGTCATCCCCGAGAAGCTGAGGGCGAGGGTGCTGAGGCTACTGCACACCAGCCACCCGGGGATCGTGCGCTCCAAGGCCCTAGCTAGGAGTTTTGTGTGGTGGCCTAAAATAGACGCAGATATAGAACGGTTAGTGGGCACGTGCGAGAGCTGCCAGAGCTCTCGGCCCGAGGAATCCAAGCTACCCCATAGAGAGTGGGACACGGCCCGCGGCCCATGGTCCCGAATCCATGTGGATTTCGCTGGCCCCTTCCGCGGGTCCTTGTTCCTCCTAGTCGTTGACTCCTACTCCAAGTGGTTGGAGGTAATTCCCATGAACAGCACTTCCTCTGCCGCAACCATTAAACAGTTGCGCAAGCTGTTCGCCTGCTTCGGCCTGCCCGACGTTCTGGTAAGCGATAACGCTAGTACCTTCACGTCGGCAGAGTTCAAGACATTTATGGAGAGGAACGCCGTCAGACACATAACCGCTGCCCCGTTTCACCCCGCCACAAACGGTCAGGTAGAGCGCCAAGTGCGCACTACGAAAGACGCACTGCGGCGCATGGGTCCCGGTGAGTTGAACCTGCAATTGTGCCAGTTCCTCATCTGCTACAGGACAACCCCCTTAACCTCAGGCTTTTCCCCAGCCGAACTCCTCATGAGGAGGCGTCCGGCAACCCTTTTTGACCGGATGGATCCGTCCAGGGTGGAGGATGAAGGGAGGAACATAAGCATGGGGGGAGGGAGCTCCAAAAGTTTTGCGATAGGGGACCCGGTCCACTGCAGAAACTACGCGACCTCGGGACCAGCGTGGGTTCCGGGCACAATTGTGGAGCAAACGGGGCCGGTATCCTACAGGGTCGAAACCAGCTCAGGGCTACTTTGGAGAAGGCACGCCGACCAACTCAGAAGGCGAGTCACAGGGGAAGGGGCGTCAGCGTTAGGGTCCTCCCCCACCCGCATTACCCAAGGGGGAGACACGGAGGAACCCGCGGATACAAACGCATATCCTGGGTTCTCATCCACAGAGGAGGATACTTTGAAAGAGAGGGATCAGTTTAGTGATGATTTTGATTTTCCGTACCAGGGGGAGTTAGCGGAGTGGTCCCCCACCCGTCCTAGCGAGAAGAGGGGTTTCAGTTCAGCCCCTGGTACCTCCAGTCCCCCCGGGTCCTGTATCCTAGAGTACTCCATAGCCCCGGCCCCTAAAAAGAAAGCAGCTGGCGGGAGCTCACCCGCCCCCGCCACTAGTTCCCAAACTCCCGAACAGACAACAGGAGGTGGCGGGACCGCGAGGGCATCCTCGTCGGTCCCGAGGTTTGTGCTAGGAGGGTCCCCAGGGTCCTCAGGAAATAAACAGGGGTTCACTTCCCAGTTGTTCATTCCTTTTCCGTCCCCCAAAACAAGGGCATCGCAAGCGCCCCACGGAACCACTAACGAGTCTCCATTTTCCGTTGCAGGACGAGACTCCACAGATCCAGGAGCCACAGGCTCCCCTGTATTAGGTCAGGCGGCCGCAAGCCCCCGGCGCACTTGCGGCAAGCCACAATGGTTGAGGGACTTCGTCCCATCCTAGGGGGGAGGGATGTTATGTATGCATGTACAATGTCTCTTTAAATGTATGAATGTAACAAGCCTAAATCACAATGTATCTCAGCTGCTAAGGAACGCGAGCAAGCCGCCCATAGAGGGCAGCTGCGAGCGTTCAGTCTCACATGGTTCACATTCCCCAAATCACGAACAGCCGCGGGAGATTCCCGCATGTCCAAGAACCACAGAGGAACTACAGAAGAAGAACCACAGGAGAGAGGCGTGACCGGGGTGAGGTCACGCCGGTAGCAGCCAAATAAGCTACCGTGCAGCCAGATTCAAATGTATTGTGTTACTGTATATAATGAGATGTACCTCCGCCATTACCACATGTTCTTACAGATCATCAATCAATAAACCTGTGTTAGTCCTTCCTGCGACTCCTTCTTTGTCTCCCGTGCAAGACACTAAAGTACTGAAGGTTTCTTCTAAGGGAAGAGAATGCAGCTGCAGAATTTGATACTTAGCATTTCCCAAACTATGCTGTGCGGAACACTGGTGGACTTCAATTCCCAGAAGCCTACGTCAGTACATTGGCTGATCAGTGTTTTGGGGAATTGACTTAGGCTTCTGGGAACTGAAGTCCAAAAAACCAAAGTTTGGGAAGCGTTGATTAGTATATGCCTGTTGCAGGCAGAATTTAGAAAGTTTGCTACTACAGCTGCTGCTATTATGGGTTATACAGTGGTACCATGGTTTAAGAACACCTCAGTTAACATAATTTTTGGTTTATGAATGAAAATCCATTGAAAATAATACCTCTGTTTGCGATTCCTCCCCGGAACAGATTAATTGGTTTTCAATGCATTCCTATGGGTAACCACATTTCGGTTTACGAATTGTTTTCAATGCATTCTTATGGGAAACCGCGAAATGCACTCCTATGGGAAACCGGTTTATGATTTTTTTACAGTATGAAACGTCCCGAAGAACGCATTAAATTGGTAAACCGAGGTGCCACTTTATTTAAGAAAGTAACTTTCATGAATACTGAACTTTGGCCATTTAAAAAAAAAACTATAGTCGTGCTACAAGGGAACAGCTCAGAATTTAGTCAAGGTCAATCATGGTGCTAATGCAAATTGAATGCAAGCTGAAAAGATACTCAGATTTTTGTACACAACAATGCATCTGTTTGAAGAACTAGGCCAGGACAGCATCAGGTGACCCCCTACAGTTCACTAGAATTTGTGCAGGTTTGTCTTTCCTAGCCTAAAACAATGGCCACACTCCCAGGAGAACATTGGCAAGTCACCAAACAAAACAGACAAGACGTTCCATGCTTAACACGCGCAGGGTGAAAAATTCATTTGGGTGAAGTTCTATTTCACTAAAGTTTTGTTTGCTTTATCTATCAGCAGCTGAGTGTGGGGTTCTCACCCTGATCTTTTGCATATTTTTACTAGGTCGCTAAAGAGAGTGAGAAAATGAATGCTTCTTTTCCTTGCAGATTTGCAGAGCTTTAAGGTACATTTTGAAACAAACAGTACAGATGTTTAGATAAAACATGGTATGTAATTAATTCCATTTACTTTGTGCTGTAAATCACAGCAAAGCATATGTTGTCATGGTCATGTTTATATTGTCCCGGTTATGCTTGGGTTGGATTATTTTTAATAACAGTGGTAGGTTTGCTCACAACTAATACCCAGAAAGTCTTTTTGTCTTTTTTCTTTATTTGATTCACTCTCTCAAAACGTAAGCGGGCTAAATGTCTCCTGCCAGAATATCCATCCCCACTATCTGATTCCTTCATATCAGTGGCATTTATGATTTTACAGTGGCTGTAGAGCTAGAGGTTGGGATTTCAATTCCCTGTTATCTCCAGGGAGAAGAGCCAACTTATGTAGCCTTGAGCAACCTGCACATACCTGGAAGAAGTGGCAGACATTGGGAATGGCAAACCACTTCTGTATATTCTCTCCCTAGAAAATTTTGGGAAATTGTCACCATAAATCAGAATAGATTTGATGGCAGGCTGCTAATATTGTGGTTGCTGTTGTACAGTAAAGTTAGATGACCACACTTGGACATATACACACTTCATTGCTATAACTGAAGTTTATAAAATCATGCACGGCGTGGACAAAGCAGATAAGGAAAAACTGTTTTCCCTATCGCACAACACTAGAACTAGGGGGCACTCCATGAAACTTTTGGGTACTAGCTCTCAAACAAATAAGAGAAAGTACTTTTTCAACCCAGAGGATCACTGGTCTATGGAACTCCCTGCCAGAAGAAGTGGTGACAGCTCACAGCTGTCAGACTTGACAGCTTTAAGAAAGGATTAGACAAGTTCATGGAGGACAAGGATATCAATGGCTATAATTATGGATACCTAAGGACAACCTCCGGGTTGGAGATAGGCAGGATATCTCTCAATGCCATTTCCAGGGAATCCTAAGCAGGTGAAGGCATCTGCTTGGGAATCCCCTGAAGCAAATGGTGAGCCACTGTGTGAGACAGAATCCTGGACTGGATGGGCTGTGTCCTGTTCCAGCAAGGCTGTTCTTATGTTCTTATACCTGATGGCAGCATTTTGTGGCTCCATATTTGGGTGCAACTAGTTGAGGGGTAGAGGAAACAGTTTGTTTGAAGGTCATTATGGTCAAGGATCTAAAATAGGAGTCTTGAGATACCTTGGTGTAAATTTCAGTCCCTTCCCTAAATGGTATTATTATTATTATTATTATTATTATTATTATTATTATTATTATTATTATTATTATTATTATTATTATTATTATTATTATTATTATTATTATTATTATGGCAGCTTACAGAATGCAAAAGGAATAAAATACAACATGTGCAGACAAGGGTGGCCAAACTTTTCAGCCTGCAGGCCGGTCATGTGGTTCCTCCCAGAGGAAGTGAAAGTAAAATGTGCATGCACATGCACAAAATGCTGCTGTAAATGCACCCGTGGCTGTCATAAACGCATTTACGACAGCCGCAGGTGTTTCAGTACTACGTAGGTAAACCAATAGTATTTTGCAATGCTGTAGTACAAGGGTGGCCAAACATTTCAGCCTGTGGGCCGGTCACATGGTTCAGTGGGCCAGTCATGTGATTCCTCCCACCAGAAGTGGAAGTAAAATGCCCATGTGCATGCGCAAAATGCTGCCGTAAATGCACCCGTGGCTGTCATAAATGTGTTTACGACAGTTACGGGTGTATTTCGGCAACATTTTGTGCATGCGAATGCACGTTTTACTTCTGCTTTCAGGAGTGGCATGGGTGGTACGGGCCGAATCTGGCCCATGGGCCATAGTTTGGCCACCCCTGCTGTAATACTTTGGGACCCACAATGGCAAGCAAAACAAAACACAAAAATGCCATTTTGAAGAATTGTTACTTCTTAGCCACAAAAACATCTGGTAGGACTGAGAAAATGGCTGTGCATCTGCTTTAGTTTTCTATTCTTAAGATTAAAATAATAATAAAGACATATTCATTTTATCAGGGTTTTACTTTTTATTTTATTTTTGTTTTTCTTCTTGAAAGTTTTGTGAAGTTGCTGTTTAGTGATTAAATATATTTTTAAAAAGATATCAGTGGTACTTACTCATTCATTTGAAATAAAGCTTCTATCATATTTATTGTGACACAATAAGATGTTCCTAGTTGGGAAATATCATACAGTATTGTTTTCCTTTGGACTCCTTGGGTTGAATCAAAAGGCATTTCTCCATGGATGTGGGAACAAAAGTATGTGTTTTTGCATGCATTTAGAATAGTCTTAGATACTAACAGCTGAAAGCAAACATTATGCAGCTGTCAAAGCTTGACACATTTTCTCTTCTGGACGTTCTTTACAATAGATATAATTCAACAGTGGGCAGCTTCAGCACGGCAGAGGAAAATTTTTCAGATTTTTCTGACAGCCCAAGGACTGTACTTCTGAGGGAGAAGGGCTAACGGTGGAAGAGTGTGACCAAAGTGGTTAATTCACATATATATTTTAAAAATTGTTTTGTAATTTGTAACGGAGGATATAGTCAGATTCAGTTACGTGAAACATTTCCCAGAAAATCATTTATGTATGTATGTATTTATTTATTGCATTTTTATACCATCCATTTGGGATATATCCCACTCTGGGATATATTTGCACATGCAAATAACAAAACAACACAATAAAACAAACAACAAAATAAAACAAAACAACTGAATAAGTACATCTTAAAATAAAATAAAATACCTGGCATCTGTAGGCACAGAGGGACAACTGACTACTTAACTAGCTTATTGTTAAGGGGGTAGGAGTCCTAAAGGCTTCCTTGAATAAGAAAGTTTTAAGTTATAATTAAAATAATTAAAATAATTTTTCAAGGGCCACATGTTGTTCACAGCCCACATATTCCCCATCTCTGCTATAGGTTTTGGTTAGGTTTGCTACCATTACAATTTATCCTTGAAAGTTTTCTCTTTTGTTCCATTGCATGGCCTGGCCTGTGAAATGTTGACATTCATCCAACTGTAATCAACAGATCAGAGTCATAATCCAAGACAGGATTATGGAAAAAATACTGAGCCCCCCCCCCCCCCCCCCGGTTCCAGAAGTGGCTCTTGACTCCAGCAACTGCACTGATGTTTGCTTCCTGTCTTCTGTAGGTCAAACTACACATTAAAGGGAACGCATATTTCCTTTAATTAACTTCGCTTCCCTCCTACAACAGGATTTCTGAAGAATCATCTATACCTATAAAATGGTGCGTTAACTGTTGGAATGTAACAAAGGATGTTGCACCAGGCCCCACTAGCCCCATCTGAGCCTCCGTGCACTCGGCCGAACGGGGTTCGCAGGTAACTGTCAGGTTGAAATTTGCGGCCGGTGGGCAGGAACCCCTCGGACACAAACATAAAAAAGGGAACTTCAATTCCCAACGTTCCTTGCACCGTGCCGTACCAGAGCCAATCAGGCTGAGCGGCGCGGCAAAAGGAACGTTTGGAAACGAGCCGTGGCCAATAAAAAAAGCCGCAGGGGAAAAAACGCTGCAGTAACCAAACACGCGCACGCAAAACTACAAGCCTCAACGTCCTGCGCGCCATTAGCGCACAGAACGCTGAGGCAGCCAGCGCGCAAAAAATAAAATTAAAAAAACCCCGCCGCCGCTGCCCTTACTTTCCACGGGCCAGGGATCGAGCCTGGCTCGTGGAAAAAAAAGACCCCCATGCCCTTTCCTTTCCACGGGCCACGCTTTGAGCCTGGCCCATGAAAAAAAAGACAACCCCCCCCCCATTTTCTTTCCACGGGCCAGGGATCAAGCCTGACCCGTGGGGAAAAAAGAACACCCCCCTCGCCCTTTTCTTTCCACAGGCCAGGGATCGAGCCTGGCCCACGAAAAAAAGACCCCCCACCCTTTTCTTTCCATGGGCCAGGGATCAAGCCTGGCCCACAAAAAAAGACCCCCCCAAAAAAAAACTTCACACAAAAACATTCAAAAACAGTCACAAAAACAGTCAAAAAGAAACACAAAAACATCCAAAAAGTAACTACAAAAATATCACAAAGACACCCCCCAAAACCCAACACAACCCTCCCCCCCAAAAAAAACACCCCCAGAGAGCTTACTAGGAGACGTCTTCACTCCATGACGACCGGAACTCAACTGAGAAAATAAAGAAAATACTTACCGGAAGCGACACCCAGAGGACATTAGAGAAAAACTGTAGAGAGGAAGAAAAGCTCACCACCCCCACCCAGAGGCCACAAGAGAAAAAACATTCAAAAATATTGAAAAAAATAAGATTAATTCCCAAATTAATCAAATAAGTTATCAAAACATTCAAAAATATTCACACTAATCTCAAAAAATACCAAAAAACCAGAAATCACTTTTCACTCAAAAAAACCAAAAAAAAAAACAAAACCAAAAATAAAAAATGCGTAAAAATAAAAATTTAAAAAACCAAAATTAAATTTTAAATTAAAAAAATTAATTTACATTAAATAAATTAAATTAAAATAAAATTTGCATAAACATAAAACAAAAACCTTCCAAACCAATTTAAAGAGCCCAGCACTGAGGAAGCTGGCTCGCAAAAAATAAAAATAAAACATACACTGGGAGCGCAAGACTGCCACAGGCGGACGCAGCACCTCGAAGCCACAAAATCAGAAAACCTTTCAACACCATTTAAAACAGCTCAGCACCATTGGTTCAAGAAAAAAAAACCGAAACCCTTTACTATCCAACACAATTTTAAAAAGCCCGGCACCACCAGGCAAAATATGCTAGTATGCCATAAAAAATAGATGACTTCTAAATACTGTACATAGTGAACATACTCTTTAGTGTGACCTTAAGATTTCTTCTTCTTCCATGTGTAGGCTGGACATGAAACTGCCAAAATGAAAGCACCTTTTGGTGAGTTCATTCTGCAGTTCCTTACATCTGATCTAGTGTGAGAAAGATTAGCCGGCAACACATGGTTGCCATTACCAGAGTACGCCCAACTGTGGTTCAAAAATACCACAATCTTCAAAGAGGCTCTTTTGTGACCTTAAGAGGTTTTTTGTGTAGCTTTCCAATTTTGTTTTCCATTTATATTATAAGCAGTGGTGGGATTCAGCAGTTTCACCCCAGTTTGCCAGAACCGGTAGCAGAAATTCCAGCTGGCCCCGCCCATCCAAGTTTTGAAATAAAGTACTGTAGTCATAATTCGGGTGTAACGCAGGGCTTTCCCCCTGGCCACACCCACCATACCACGCCCACAGAGCAGATAGTAAAAAATAATTGAATCCCACTTGTCTTATAGAGTCTCTTCTGTTTCTAATGTAGTTGTTATCTGGAGTCACAATTGCCCCAGACATCATTTTCCCCACACTGTTCATTGTGGCGCAAGGAGTCCTGGTGGCACAGTGGTTAAACTGCTGTGTTTCAGCCAAAATGTTGTGAGGTTGATCCCGATATGGATCAAGTTTGACTCAGCCGTTCATCTTTCCAAGGTTGGTAAAATGAGTACCCAGCATGTTGGGATCAAAATGCTAATCTATACCTATAAAATGGTGCGTTAACCGTTGGAATGTGACAAAGGATGTTGCACCAGGCCCCACTAGCCCGTAATGGGCCTCCGTTCACTTGCCCGAACCCGGTTCGCAGGTAACTGTCGGGTTGAAATTTTCGACCCGGGGGCAGGAGCCCCCCAGTCACAAACAAAAAAAGGGAACTTCAATTCCCAACGTTCCTGGTGCCATGCCGCGCCAGAGACAATCAGGCTGAGCGGCGCAGCAAAAGGAACGTTCGGAAACGTGCCGCGGCCAATCAAAAAAAAGCTGCAGCGGAAAAACTGCTGCAGTAAGCAAACACGCAGCCAAAACTACAAGCCCCAGCATCCTGCGTGCCATTAGCGCGCAGAACGCTGAGGCGGCCGGCGCGTGGAAAAAAAAGTTAAAAAAAACGCCCGCTGCCGCTGCCATTCTTCCCCATGGGCCAGCCAGCATGGCCCGTGGGAAAAAAAGAAACCCCCCGCTGCCGCTGCCCTTCTGTTCGAAGGGCCAGCCAGCGCGCAAAAAATACAAGTAAAAAAATCCACCACCCCGTCACAGCCCTTCTTCCCCATGGGCCAGCCAGCATGGCCAGTGGGGGAAAAAAGACACCCCCCCCCGCCGCCGCTGCCCTTCCTTCCCATGGGCCAGCCAGCATGGCCGGTGGAAAAGAAAGCACCCCCCCCCCCATTGCCCTTCCTTCCCACGGGCCAGCCAGCATGGCCCGTGAGAAAGAAAGCCTCCCCGCCATTGCCCTTCTTTCCCACAGGCCAGCCAGCATGGCCCGCAGGAAAGAAAGCCACCCCCCTGAAAAAATAAACACAAAAACAGAAACCAAAAACAATCAAAACCACACAAAAATCCAAAATGAAACACAAAAACAGCCAAAAAGAAACAAGAAAAAACACACAGACACCCCCCAAAAAAATCCCACCCCCACCCCCCCAAAAAAATACCCCAGAGAACTTACCAAAAGACGTCTTCTATCCATGAGGACCGGAACTCAAATGAGAAAAGAAAGAGAAAACTTACCGGAAGCAACACCCAGAGGACAGAAGAGAACAATTGTAGAGAGGCAGAAAAGCTCACCACCCCCACCCAGAGGCCAAAAGAGAAAAAACATTCAAAAATATTAAAACTAATAAGATTAATTTCAAAATTAATCAAATAAGTTATAAAAACATTCAAAAATAATCACACTAAACTCAAAAAATACCAAAAAAACCAGAAATCACTTTTCACTCCAAAAAACCAAAACAAAAAATAAAAATGCGTAAAAATAAACATTTTAAAAACCAAAATTAATTTTTTCAACTAAATAATATTAAATTAAATTAAATAAATTAAATTAAAATAAAATTTGCATAAACATAAAACAAAAACCTTCAAAAACCAATTTAAAGAGCCCGGCACTGAAGAAGCTGGCATGCAAAAAAAAAAAAAACAACCCAAAAAGAACAAAAAAAACCACACCACTGGGAGTGCAAGTCCGCCACAGGCGGACGCAGTGCCTTGAAGCCACAAAATCACAAAACCTTACAACGCCATTTAAAACAGCCAAGCACCATTGGTTCAAGAAAAAAAACGAAACCCTTTACTATCCAACACAATTTTAAAAAGCCCGGCACCGCCGGGCAAAATATGCTAGTTACCTATAAACAGGAGAAAGTAAGAGATAAGTATAAGTTACAGGTTAAAAAATCTTTGAGATATTTAGGTGTAAATATCTCAAATTATTTGGAAGAGCTTAAAAACTGAATTATGAGATACAAAAAAAGGAAATTAAAGAGAAAATAGAGCAATTTAAAAAGATTAAACTATCCTGGTTTGGCAGGATAGCATTAAGTAAGATGATGCTGCTGCCGAAAATTAATTTTTTATTTGATGCATTACCCATACAGATGAATGATAAAGAGATTAAAGAATTTCAAAATATAATAAATAATTATTGTAATGGGGGGGGGGGGATCTCGAATAGCAAAGATTTTTTGGTACTTACCGCAAAAGGAGGGAGGATTGGGGATACCAAATTTGATAATGTATTATAGAGCTTTTCAAATTAAGAATATTATGAAAATTTTAGCAAGAGAAAGGGTAATATGGGAAGATTTGGAAATGAAGGAAATTGATTATGTAGGTAGAGGAGTATTTTTGGACAGCAGCGATAGAAAAATAGTAGTTAAAAATAAGATGTTGAAGACGATGTTAGGGGTATGGAAAAAGGTTAAAAAGGAATTAAGTCCTGATGTGTCCCCAATAATTGAAATGGAGGATCTTAAAAATTTTCCAATAAAATTAGATAAAAGGGGGAAAGAAGTATTATTAAGAAACAACGTTTACTTGTTGAAAGACTGGATAAGAGAGTGTAAGGATGGAGGGAGAAAAGCGGAAATTTATAAGCAGTTAAATCTGAATTGGTTCCAGATAGCATTGATTGATAAATGGAACGAAAAATTAAGTTTAAAGAGAGAAAAAACTGAATTTGAGGAATTGGTATCAAGGGTAAGAAAAGGAGATATGGGATTAAAGGGCATGGTCAGCAAACTATATAAAATATTAAATAAGGAAGGCAACCCACAAGAAACGTTGAAATCATGTTGGGAACGAGATTTGAACATAAAAATACCTGAGAAAAGTTGGAAAAATAAATGGAGAAAGAGGTATATGAAAACAATGTCTGTTTGAATAAAGGAGCATAATTACAAGATGTTATGGAACTGGTATTTGACGCCAGAGAAGCTATTTCAAATAGATAACACCAAAAGTAAAAACTGTTGGAGATGTAAAAATACCCTGGGAACATATGAACATATGTGGTGGGAATGTAAAGTGGTAAATGATTTCTGGGGAAAAATTGAGAAGGAAATAAGTGAAATTATGGGGATGAAATGTATGCTAGATATAAAAATGGTGCTGCTAACAGATGTTGACAAAGTAAATTTGAATGAGGATAAAAAGGAATTACTGTCTTTAATGCTGATAATTGGTAGAATGTGTATCACAAGAAATTGGAAATCAGATGGAATGCTGAGGATAGAAGAGTGGTATAAAGAGATGTGGGATTTTGCATTGAATGATAAAATAACATGGGAAATAAATAAATATAAAGGGAGAGTTAAGGAAAATAGATTTTGGAAAATTTGGCGATTGTTTGTTGATCACTCATTGAAGGGAGGGTATGGGAATAGCCGGGCACCAGAACAAACATATTTTTGGAAACAGTAAGATAATTTAAAAAAAAATGTGACATCCCGCGGACTCACTTATAGGCATAGGCACAAAGGGTGTTTATTGTAATTGTATCTTGTTTAATGAATTTTATGTCTTTTTTCTTTTTTTTGTATTCTATCTTGAGGTTTTTGCTTTCTTTAAAAAAAAGGATAGATTATAGTGACTTGATTATCACAGCACTGATGAGAATATTCTTGGAAATGGAAAATTAGGAAGAAGATTGGCTGCGATAATCAAAGTGATTGAAGTTTAAAATAAAGTGTTGAACTATATGCAAACTTGAAGAAGTTATAATGAAAGTGTATTATTGTGGTTTTTTTTACTTAGTGTTTTAGTGGTAAATTTAAATGAATGTTGATTATTAAGTGCTGTTTTTCTTTATTGTCATTGAATTATGTATTATTGTTTTTCTTTTAAAAAAATTAGAAAAATTTATATATATATATATATATAAACACCATTTAAAACATTGGTTCAAGAAAAAAATGAAACCCTTTACTATCCAACACAATTTTAAAAAGCCCGGCACCGCCGGGCAAAATATGCTAATTACCTATAAACCGCTCAGAGAGTGCACTAAGCACTATGGAGTGGTATAGAAGTGTAATTGCTAATTGCTATTGCTCTTGTTCTGGCTTTTGCGAATCACTTTTTCACAGGCTGACTTTTTACCCAATCCTGTCTTTAATAAGAGGCAATCCTGTCTTTAATAAAGAATAGCTAAATTTGAATGAAAGACTGACACTTCTTGATGGAAGATGGTACTGTAGGCTACAGGGAGATTCAAACTGACTGAAATAAATAAAAAAATTAGAATAAAATATCCCTAGGGTCCCTTTAGTACAGGGGTGCCCAAACTATGGCCTGTGGGCTGGATCCGGCCCCTGACACCAATTCATCCGGCCCATGAAGCCCTTGTCGCTTCCAGAAGCGGAAGTAAAACACGCCCATGTCAGTATTCATGCCATATGGCCGTGTTTTACTTCCGCTTCTGGGAACAACGAGGTCTTTGTGGGCCAGATGAATTGGCGTTGGGGCCGGATCCAGCCCATGGGCCATAGTGACCAGCCCCCTGAAACACATGACCAGCCCATGGCCCAAAAAGTTTGGGCACCCCTGCTTTAGTATTTATGCCATTTTTCAGGAGTCTATGCTTCACATTTATGACGAAGACAGGACAGTTAATACTTCTCACAGGAGGAAACAATAAGAAGAAAATTATTTATGTTGTAACACAGATCATTCTGACTTCTTCTGCAATTTCATATCAATTTAGAACTTTTCTCCATAATAGTTACCTGCCTATATTTGCTTATTCTTATTTTCTCCTTTATCCTGCTAGGTTAATAGAGTAGACAATACCCAATGTTGAGTGTCAGACAGTGTTTATCTAACCTGACAACCCTGAGGACTAACGGCTTTGGGTGCCGAAGTTCACAGGGAAGGATGATGGTCCCCAAGTGGATTAAATCCCACTTGAATCCATCTAGATTAAGGGCAGCAGCTTCATCAATACTTGCCTGGGGCTGATGAGGACCTTGCATGCCAAAAAGGCTCAGGACCTGTTATGTATGTTAACTGTGTTTTCTGACAGGAGCGGAATGTATCTTTTCTCATGTATCTATTCTTATGCAAATAAGTGGATCGAAAAATGTGCACACTCTGTTAGCCAATGGGCTTATTGTATTATTGTTACTGCTACTGTTTATAGGAGCGGAATGTATCTTTTCTCATGTATCTATTCTTAGGCAAAAAAGTGGATCAAAAAATGTGCACACTCTGTTAGCCAATGGGCTTGTTGTATTATTGTTACTGTTACTGTTTATAGTGTATATAAGTCCGAGTTTTGCCCCATCCAAACTGTGTTCAAACCCCACTAATAAAGAGCTGAATTTCACTACTTCATTCATCTGCTTCTTCATTCCTTGAACACTAAACTGGCGACGAAGGTGGGATAGCGTCCCCACACAGCAGCAACATTGCCCCATTCGACCCAGCGCGTCCAGAGAAATGGGCAACATATGAACGCCAGTTCTGCCACACAATGGCCTCACAGAAGATCACCGACGGAAACCAGAAGCACTCCTGTTTCCTCGCTCAGTGCGGTTCTGAGACACTTGAGCTGGCAACCCACCTCATTCTCTCCCAAGGGACGTGGATATGGTGCTGCTCGCAGAAATCATGTCCGCACTGAGGAGGCACCTGCAGTCAGAGGTCTCGATCTTCCCGGCCAAGGTGGCCTTCCATAGAAGAGAGCAACGACCCAGTGAATCCATTGATAAATTGTATTGTGTCAGGATCTTATTAGACTTTGTAATTTTGTATCTTTAACATTGTTGAAATTGCCATATTGTGGAGAGTTCTAGTGTAACTTATTTGCTTTTCCCCCTTTACTTATATTATGTTTTTTCTGACTTGTAATCTTGTAATTTGATGACATTATTGCTTTATTATTGTATTGTTGATTTATTGTGTTATGTTTACCTGTATTATTGTACTATCTTATTGTTACTATGTACACCGCTTTGAGTTGCCCGCTGGGTGAGTAAAGCAGTATAGAAATTAAACTTGAAATGAAATGAAATTGCAGACTACGCCGCCACACTGCGCATTGCTGCCCCCCCTGCAAGTGGGACAACATTGAAAAAGCATTCCGGGACTGTCTGCTGGCAGGCAGAAAGACGCTAACCTTCATGGATGTCCTAGAAGAGGCAGTAGCGTCTGAGGCCACACGCTCCGGAATAAAGCTTTTCCGGCATCGCCACTCCACCACCAGTGCCACCGACTCAGCTGTGCAAGCTCAGCAAAGTTCACCTTCATCCTCCTCTTCATCGGAGTCCAGCGACACAGAGGGAAAAGTCCGATCAGCCCGACGAAAGCACCGAGACAATCGGAAGAAGAAATTCCTTCGCAAGTGTGATGGCTGCGGAGCCCGGCATGACCGCAAGAAGTGCCCCTTCCGCACCGCAGAATGCCGGGTGAAGAGGGAACATTGCTAAGGTATGCCGACAGCGAAAGCAAAGACCTCCAGCACCTGTGCCCAAGAAGAGTCATCACCACAACACATCCATCTCCAAAGTGTCACCTGAGCCTGAGCCGTGCCAAGTGGGCATTGTCAGCGAGCATTTCTTCGCAGACCTGAGCCTGCAGGACGTCCCCTTCAAGATGGAGGTGGATTCAGGTACTACCTTTTCCATAATCCCACAGCGGGAGTTTTTGAGAATTCCCCCTGCCTCTCGGCCCAAGCTTAAATCCTTTAAAATTTCCCTCCGGGATGTGCTAGTTTGCCAGATTCCGGTCCTGGGGGTGGGTAATTTCTTCTTGGTTAAATTCAAAAACATTCGCACCTCCTTGCCATTGGTTGTAGTTAAGCAAGGCACTAACTGTCTTATTGAGACCCAGTGGTTTAGTCCCCTGGGAATCCGGCTTTCTGGCATCCACGCAATAGACTCTGACCCAATCTGGGACGTTGTGCTGCACATCCTGAGGTATTTAAAAAGAGTTTAGGTTTATACAAAGGACCCCCTGTTGACTTTGAGCTTGACCCAACCATCCGGCCCATCCAGATAAAGCCACGCCGGGTACCCTTTGCTTTAAAGGAGAAGATAGAAGCCAAGCTGGACAAACTGGTGGTGCAGGGCATCCTAGTGCCAGTGGACTCCGCAGAGTGGGAGACACCAATTGTGACTGCTTTGAAAAGTAACGGGGAGGTCAGGATATGTGCTGAGTACAAGTGTACCATCAATAAAGCTATTCGCCCAAACACATATCCTGTGCCCGTGGTAAGCCACCTTCTTGCCTCCTTTCATGGAGGAAATTGCTTCGCAAAACTTAACCTTGCCCAGGCTTACCAACAACTAACTGTGTCTCCTGCTGCTGCCATAGCCCAGACCATAGTAATGCACAGGAGAGCATTTAAGGTAACTAGACTACAATTCGGGGTGAATGCAGCCCCTGGAATATTTCAATCTCTTGTAGAACGTATTTTGAAAGGGTTGCCTGGTGTCCTGCCATATTTTGGTGATGTCCTGATCACTGCTAAGGACACCGTCGAACTAGCGGCCAGGCTCAATCGAGTCCTATCATGTTTTGAGAGGGCCGGTCTACGTCTCAGAAGAGACAAATGTGTGTTTTTGGCATGGGAAGTGGAGTTCCTGGGGTACCGCATTACACCCCAAGGTATCATGCCATCTGACTCCAAGGTGACGGCCATGTGGAATGCACCCAGGCCGAAATGTAAAGCTGAATTGCAATCATTTCTAGGATTGTTAAACTTCTATCACACTTTTCTCCATTGCAAAGCCTCAGTTGGAGAACCATTACATTGGCTTCTTAAGAAAGATACTGTTTGGCACTGGGGTCATTGCCAGGAGAAAGCGTTCCTAGAACTCAAAAGGCTGCTATCTTTGGATGCTGTATTAACTCATTTTGATCCTAACAAAGAAGTTGTACTTGTGTGTGATGCATCCCCTGTGTGGGTGGAAGCTGTGTTATGCCATGTACTAAATGATGGGAGGGAAGCCCCCATAGCATTCTATTCCCGTTCACTCTCAAAGCCTGAGAAAAATTACGCTCAGACAGACAGGGAGGCGTTGGCAATTGTGGCAGGCACTAAAAAATTCCACAATTACCTTTACGGAAGGCTTTTTACCATCGTAACTGACCACAATCCCCTCCTTGGAATCTTTGTGAAGGGGAAGCCCACACCTCAAATTCTGTCCCCAAGGATGTTGCGTAGGGCAATTTTCCTAAATGCATACGATTTTACTTTGGTGCACAGGCCCAGCAAGGACATCAGCCACGCTGATGCCCTATCACGTTCTCCACTACCAGGGGTCGGGGAAGCCGATTGTGAGATCGAAAGCGACCACCAGGTCCTCATGATTGAGGCATTCGACTCGCCTCTGGTCGTCCCCTCAGATATAGCCAAAGCTACAGCCAAGGATGTAACATTGACTAAAGTAATGTCTTGGGTACAAAAAGGCTGGCCTGTCTCTCCTCTAACCGAGGAATTCGGAACATTCCACCGCAAGCGTTTGGAACTGTCAGTGGAATGAGGTTGCCTTCTATGGGGCCAGCGGGTGGTCATTCCAGTCACTCACAGGAAAAAGGTTTTACATTTACTTCACACAAGTCATCCGGAAATTGTACGTTCCAAAGCCCTTGCCCGTAGCTACTTTTAGTGGCCTCAACTGGACCAAGACATAGAGCAGATTGTCGGCACTTGTGCCAGCTGTCACTCATCTCGCCCAGAGCAATCCCACCTTCCCTCTTGGGAATGGGATTCTGCTAGGGGCCCGTGGTCCAGGTTGCACATAGATTTTGCAGGTCCATTTAGGAGTGCCCTATTTTTGTTGGTTGTAGACTCATTCTCTAAGTGGCTGGAAGTGATTAGAGTGCCTAATATCACTTCAGCCACCACGATAATGCACCTGAGAAGGCTGTTCGCAGCATTTGGACTTCCAGATGTGCTGGTGTCTGACACTGCGTCCACGTTCACATCTGCAGAATTCCAATCCTTCATGGAAAGGAATGCAATAGGCACATCACTGCCGCCCCATTCCACCCAGCCACCAATGGCCAGGTGGAGCGGCAGGTGCACACAACTAAAGACGTGCTTCGGCATATGGGTGAAGGGGATTTGGAGCTCCAGCTATGCCAGTTTCTTTTCACGTATAAACTCACCCCCCTTGCCTCAGGGCTGTCCCCTGCTGAATTGCTCTAGCGAAGGAAACTGTCATCCTTGCTGGACAGATTGGATCCCTCTAGGATGAAGGACAAAGGCACAAATATAGCGATCCAACACCAGGAGGGTTTTTCTCCAGGAGACCCTGTACATTGCCACAATTATGCAGCTGGTGGGCCTATGTGGGTGCCTGGGTTTGTGATCGGTCAGACTGGTCCTGTTTCTTACAGAATCGAAACAGCCACTGGTCTGATCTGGAGGAGGCACGCGGATCAATTGAGACCCAGTATACTGGACCCACAAGCCGAATACAGATACTCAACGTTAGGGTTGGTCTCCACCCGTTTAAACCCAGGGGGCAGAGGTAATAGTCAGCAGCAAGCTAACCTAGACCCAGAGGTATGTTCTAGGTACTGATTTCATGGGGAAAATGTGGAATGCTCCCCTACTCTTGCCATGTGTACCCCTACACTGTCCCAGCCTAGCACTCTGGATTCCTTTATTGATGATGACCAATTTTGTTTGGAGTCGCCCTCCACTCTTAGTACACACAGGAGGGACCCTGAGTTGTCTTATTCATCCACAGAATTAGATTTTGGTTTTGAGCAGTCCCCTGCTCCTCCATCTGACAAACGGGGCTTTAATTTGGGTTTACAATCCTCCCCCTCTAGTCAATCCCTCACTCCAGTCGGGTCACCCATCCTACAAGCCCCTGAGCCGGCTTAGCCAAGCGTCCGACCCAGAAGGGAAACTAGACCACCATCCTGGTTAAAGGATTTTTTTTTTTTACCTAGGGGAGAACAATGTTATATGTGTTAACTGTGTTTTCTGACAGGAGCGGAATGCATCTTTTCTCGTGTATCTGTTCTTATGCAAATAAGTGGATCGAAAAATGTGCACACTCTGTTAGCCAATGGGCTTGTTGTATTATTGTTACTGTTAATGTTTATAGTGTATATAAGTCCGAGTTTTGCCCCATCCAAACTGTGTTCAAACCCCACTAATTGTTGTTGTTGTTCAGTCGCACAGTCGATTCCGACTATTTGCGACCCCATGGACCATCACTCTCCAGGCACCCCTGTCCGCCACCATCCTCCTTAGTCCGCACAGCCCCGTGCTCATTGTATCTACAATACCATCTAGCCATCTCATCTTTGGCCGTCCCCTTCTTCTTTTGCCCTCCACCTTCCCCAGCATCAAGGCCTTCTCAAGTGAATCCTCTTTTCTCATTTGATGTCCAAAATACTTCAGCTTCAGCTTTACTATTTGACCTTCTAATGAGCACTCAGGGGTAATCTCTTATAGTATTGACCTATTTGTTCTCCTTGCTGTTCAAGGGACTCTCAAAACGCTCCTTCAGCACCACATCTCAAAGGCATCTATTTTTCTTCGCTCAGCCTTTCTAATGGTCCAGCTCTCACAGCCATACATTACCACTGGGAATACCATTGCTTTTACTATGTGGACCTTTGTTTGCAGTGAGATGTCTCTACTTTTCACTATGTTCCCCAGGTTTTTCATAGCTTGTCTCCCAAGAATCAGTCGCCTTTTTATTTCATGGCTGCAATCTCCATCTGCAGTGATCTTGGATCCTAAGAAAGGAAAATATGTTACTGCTTCTACTTCTTCCCCATCTATTTTCCAGGGACTGATATGGCCTGTTGCCATTATCTTGGTTTTCTTGATATTGAGTCTCAGGCCAGCTTTTGCACTCTCTTCTTTCAACCAAATCAGGAGCTTCTTTAGGTCTTCATCACTTTCTGACATTAGGGTGGTATCATCTGCATATCTCAAATTGTTGATGTTTCTCCCAGCAATTTTGATCCTATATTGTGATTCCTCCATCCCTGCATTGCGCATTATGTTCTCTGTGTATAAGTTGAATAAGCAGGGTGACAAAATGCAGCCTTGTCTTATTCCTTTTCCTATTCCAAACCAATCCGTCATTCCATACTCTGTCCTAACTGTTGCTTCTTGACTCATATACAGATTGCTCATGAGACATATGAGGTGTTCTGGTATTCCCATCTCTTTAATTACTTGCCACATTTTGTTGTGGTCCACACAATCAAAGGCCTTGGTGTAGTCAATGAAACAGAAGTTAGCTTGTTTCTGGTATTCCTTTGTTTTCTCCATGATCCAATGTATGTTGGCAATGTGATCTCTGGTCCCCCTGCCTCTTCTGAACCCAGCCTGCACCTCTGGTAGTTCTCTTTCTACATGCTGCTGCAATCTATCCTGTATTATCTTGAGCATTACTTTGCAGGCGCACCCCCCAAAGAAAGACTCAGACACCGGTATATGGATAAAGGCATCGGGCCACTTTTATTGAATAATGCCCTAGTCCGAATTATAACTTTCAATTGGTGTAATCATCCAATTGTAATTCTTTAAGGCAAGCAGGCCGCAGTAACACTGGTAAGGTTCCACCCAAAATGCCAATGGCAATTGGCTACATGTAACTATTTGTATCAATTTGTTTGTTGACACAAACAAATTGTTGACCGGAGTCAATAAACTATCTACTGACCCCACCCTATGACGTGTATCCATTAAATCTCAAGGTGATGCAGGCTGTTAAGCTCCTGCCATCACCCCTTGCCTGGTTCATCGTTGACCGGCCAAAGCTATTACCCCTGTACCTGTCTAAGTGTTGGCCAATCAATTGCGAACCTGCCGGATACCTCTGGGTCATAAATCTTTACCTTACCAGTGCTACCCGCCACACGGGGAGGCGTCCATTATGACTCACGCCCCCCCCCCAGACCGTCAGCTCGGTCGCCAGGCCTGCTTGCACCACACCCAGAAAGAGGTACATACCTCCAGCCGACAGGTGGACCCCATCTCCTGCCTACCAGCAAAAAAATTTGTAAGCCTATCCGCAGGTGTCCAATGGCTGTCTCCCAGCCATGCTCAGCAAGGGACTGAGCAACAGCCCTGTCCACTGACTGCCGGAACAGTCCGAACCACGGAGATCCACGTCTCCCCTAAATTGGTGTCTCGGCACGATGTTAGACCATAGCGACCATGTGTAAGCCATACATGATATAAAACGCCAGGTCACTGCCCCTCGACAGTTTAGGAATAGCAGTGATCCGTATAAGATCATTGCCGCCGAGGTGCCTAATAAGAACATCGGGCGGTCCAGCATCCCTGACGGACATCAGGAATGGCCACAGTTCCCGCCCCCTTGTGCCGCGCATACCATACCATCGCATACGTGCGGATGCACACAGCCCAAGTTGGGATCCACTCTCTGTCACCGCAGCATATACTGCTGCCCAGTGTACATAGCTGCGGCCCACCAGCCCCACTGCCACCAGTGTGCAGAGATACACAGGATCTGTAAAAGAGGAGAAGAGGTGAAGGACATAACTAGGTACTCATACAGTGAGGGGACGTACATATAAGAAATTTCGAGTACACATATATCCGCCTCCGAGTACCCCAAACGTAGCCGCGATCAACGCGACGCCTATCCTAAATTAATGGGTGCCAAAACGGGCCCCACACCGCGAAGCGCGGCACCGGTCACCCTCAGTAACTTTACTTTGGTAAGGGTAGACCCATCCTGGTGGCAGAAAAACAGGCTGGGGCGCACAGCAGGCACTGCCGAAAATTCATGTAGGGCACCAACCGGACAGATGTCTCCAATGAAACTTTGTAGCAGTCTAACTCCACTGCCTATGCCGTGCTTAACCACCTTTGAGGACCGTATCCCCAATTGAGCCCACTCATGTGTGACATAGACATCGTCGAGTTCCAGTGCCCTACGAGACACATCCGCCTTACACAGATGGTACCAACTCTGGCACCCACTCACTGATGCGGAGCGCTCCAAAAAGGCTACCGTGGTAGCTGCGTGACTAAGAGCCACTTCACACCTATCCGAACATAAGTCATGCCAGCCTCGTGCAAGGTGGGTCAGAAACTCTGGCGAACTGGGGTGACGCGTGTCCGGGCGGCGGACACGTTCACGTGTCCACCCCTCCAAAACACGACGCATGCAGAAGTAAATCACGCAGTCATTGAAACACCCCCCCACGTTGGCCATAAATGCCAGTTCCGAAAGCCTGAAGGCTATAGTACGTGGGGCCAAACCCTGACTGCGAAGATAAACATGTATTGTATAACCTGGTCCACTGATATTGACCACACTTGAGGTAACTGTAGTTACTCGCAAAAAGTTCTAAATCGCATGAAAGCATGTTGATACGCCTTACGCGTGCGAGGTGCCAATGACATGCCCGGTTCACCTCTCCTCGCCAAACATCCAAATATCGGCCGGGAGTGGCGAGTGGAATTCCTCTGCTTCCGGAGCAAGGCACGGAACCGGGGGATCTGCAGGCGGGATAAAGCATCAGAAATATCGTTATTAATACCTGGAACATGTCTGGCCCTGAACAGCACATTTAGGCGTAGGCTTCTCAAAAAGAATTGACAAACCAATGCCATGACCCTGGGGGATTTGCACGTCTGGGTGTTGACAATGTGCACCACTGCCGCATTGTCACACCAAAAATGGACAACTGAGTTGGCCCACTCGTCGCCCCATAGCATCAGTGCTCCCCAAATTGGGAAGAAACTCAAGGAAGGTAAGATCGCGGAGGCAATCCGTGCCAAGCCATGCGTGATGCCCTCGGCCGTAAGTCCACCTACCCTCAGAGTAAACCCCCATAACCCAGGGAGCCGGAGGCATCCGACCGTACTTGAAATCTAGGGCAGACCATAAGGTCTGATCTCCAGGAAGAGACCCCGTTAAAACCCTGGAGGAATTTGAGCCAGACCGCAAGGTCCGCCCGTATGCTCCTGATCAGCCGGACCCTGTGGTGACGTTTAACAGGCCAGCCATGGCGTCACACAGGCGCCTGGCCAATGCTCTGCCGGGTGTAACCACCCTGCAGGCAAAGTTAAGGTGGCCATGAAGTAGCTGCAGCTCACGAGGGGACACTTTATGTTTGGCAATCAATGCCAAAATCGCCGCAGAGATCCGAGCCACCTTATCCATGGGTAACCCGGATGCCTGTGCGACAGAGTCAATTCCAATGCCTATAAATGTGAGCTTAATAGCTGGGCCCTCGGTCTATTCAGGCGCTAAGAGGACACCCAGTTCCCACATGAGTGTCTGAAATGTAGTGAGGAGACGCGTGCACGTGTCCGAGCCCCGTTCACCCCCGAACCAAAAGTCATCGAGGTAATGGGCTAGAGACCGGGACCCCGACCTGCGAGCAAACGCCCACTGAATGAAAGTACCGAATCGTTCGAATGCCGAACATGAAATAGAGCAGTCAAAAGGCATGGCCTTATCTAAGTAAAATTCCCCTTGGAACCTAAAACCCAATAGCTCAAAATCCCCTGGGTGCACTGGCAATAATCGGAAAGCCGAGTGCATATCAGACTGTGCCAGGAAAGTACCGGGACCGCATGAGCGTACCACCCGTAGGGGCTGAACAAACGACGTTTACCTGACTGAAAAAGGTCAGCAGGAATGGCATCACTGACCGAAGAACCCGCAGGGTAAGCTAGATGGAGGATTAGACGACATTCACCCGGGTTCTACTTCGGTACTAGCCCCAGAGGGGAGACCTTCAAATTAGGGAAAGGTGGTTCCAAGAAGGGGCCCGCTACTCTCATAGCCTCAACTTCCTTAGCTGTGCTCAGTGCAGCAACCTCCTCGTTACCTTTCAAGGGAACTAAATTAGTAGCATCTTGGGGCCCCTAACACCCCGAATGGAATACGAAAGCCCCATTGGAAACCCTCCAGCAGGTACCTCACATCATCCCTTCTTGGATAAGCTGAGAGCCATCGCTCCAGCATGAGTACACTAATTGGGGAGGGGGGCTTTGTCATGGCTAGTTCCGTCAGACGGAGCTCTGATCGCCCCCTGTGCACCCCTACCTCTGCCCCGTAACCCACCAACCCGCGGGCACGCGGAGGCGGCGTGGGGGCCAGCGCAAAAGGGGACACTCGTGTCGGTAACGACACTGGTGCTTATTACACACGTCGCTAGCTGAGAAGGTCCAACACAGCAGGCGGGCTGGAACCCCCTGCCCCACCGGTCAGCGGGGAGCCTGTGTTGCAGCAGCCCGCTGCACAGCATGACCACAATGGTACCTATCACCAGGCGCCAGTCACGTGCGAGTCATGTACAAGAGCCACAATTGCTGACAGGGCTCATCCCACCTCATCTCAGGATGTAGGGCCACCCTCATCCAAATTCCTCATCGTAAGCCAACTACGATGGGCCCATGAAATCAACCATCGCCCTGTAAATATTATCAAGGGATTGAACCATCGGGATGGTCCAATCAGGCCGGGCCCTGAGGCATACCGCCATATATATAAAGTATGCCGGCAACCAGTTGGCCCAGGTGCGTGGTGGCTTACGACGACGGGACAGCTCTTTGTCTCTGTCATCCTGTCCCTCTCTCTCTTCCTCAGTGGGCTCACAGTTCAATAGGGAGAATATATCCACGTACTCCCCTCCAGATCTTATCCCTCGTGACCTGTGACAAATGATCACCCAGGGGCAAGGAATAACCAGCCGTTGGCAAAGCCATCGTCGGCACATTCTGTATAGAGGGCATACGCAGCGGGACCTGGACAGCCCCTGCGATGGTTGGCACTGCCCCAGGGGCGGACACCATGGGATACTGGGATAGGATGTTAACTGATGCCCGCTCGCATCAACTTGACGAGGCCAGGGCCACTGAACCCCACCACTGTAAGTGGGCTGTGGTGTTGGTGCACTTAAATTGAACCTTATACTCACTAGGTGCACCCCCGTGAGCCGCCCCCACCGGGGGTTCCGGCCCACGGCGGGCGTCAGAGCTCGCGACCGGAATCGAGCTCTGGGATCACCCCCGACTGCTCCCAGCCTGGACATCAGGTCGAACGGGGAGCTGCGAGACACCAGCTGGGGCCGGCCGGACCGTCTCAAGCAGCTTGACCCGGTTGGCCGCCCGCTGAAGTGTTGCGGCCGGCAAGGTAGCCGGGGCCAACGAAGGGGCCCCTGTTGAAGAAAGAGTAGCGCCCTCCTCCGAAGGAGGCTGTGCAATGCCCAAGGATGCTTCCAGCACTGCTATCCGTGCTAACAGAGCATCCACTGCCCCAGAGCCCCCAGTATAAAGCGGGCCGGCTGGGCCGGACGGCCCACTAGTCAGTTGAGGAAAAGGCAACCCAAAAGGAGAGCCAGGGCCAGAATAGGGCCCTGCCCAAAACTCTGGCCCATTGGGGGCCGGAGGAACAGTGGGTTGGACACCCGCACCAGCCCCCCCGGGCCGCCCTGTCCCATGCCCGGCAAAGGCGGGCCGAGGGCCGAAGCCCCAGAGGGGCCGGCCTGTAGCTGACCAGCTACCAAGCTGGAACCTGGCTGCCAAGTGGTAGCCTGACCAGCCCCACTGGTACCAGTGGGCAAGGCTGGCGCATCGCCCTGCCGTGGGGGCGCAGCCCTGGTCCTCCAACCCAAAGGCTGGCCCCCATCCGGTGCAGGGCCGGTAAAAGTTCTTCCCCTCGGCCATGGCTTTAGCGCCGGGGCCTTCCGCTTGGGAGCCATGTCTGCCTAGGAGAAGAAAGACGCTGCAGGATCCCTATCCAGGGATCAAACTCCTAGCGTGTAAGTACCATGGTAGCCTAGCAATCCAAAAGGCTCCGGGTACTTTAATCCTCCTTTCCCAGCTGGGAAACGAACTGCAAGGCTCAATAGCCGAAGACTAAGGAGAAAACAGCGACGGAGAAAACTTCTCCTCTCCATCGCAATTCTAAAATGGCAGCTCGGCTGCCTCGTGGCCACCCCTTTTATAATGAGTGCAATTGTTCGATAATTTGAACATTCTTTGGTATTGCCCTTTTTTGGGATTGGGACGTATACTGATTTTTCAAATCCTGTGGCCACTGTTTCGTTTTCGAAATCTGCTGGCATATAGCATGTAGTAGCTTGATTCCATCAACTTTTAGGGGCTTGAAGAATTCAACTGGGATACCATCATCTCCACTGGCTTTGTTATTTGCCGTGCTTTTTAGGGCCTTTCTGACTTCACTCTCTAGGATGTTTGGTTCAAGTTCAATTTCCCCCTCATTCTTATTATCCGGGGTGTTTAAGTCTTTTTTGTAAAGTTCCTCTGTGTACTCTTTCCATCTTTTCTTTATCTCTTCTGCATCCACTAACTCTTTGCCATCTTTGTCTTTTATCGTGGTCATTTTTGCTTTGAACGTTCCCTTGACTTCCCCAATTTTCTTAAAGAGATCTCTAGTCCTGCCTCTTGTGTTGTTTTCCTCTATTTCTTTGCACTGTTCATTTTGGTAGGTTTCCTTATCTCTCCTTGCTTTTCTTTTCAATTCTTTATTTAAGTGATTGTATTTTTTCCTTTCTCCTTTGCCTTTTGTGTTCCTTCTTTCCTGTGCTATTTTAAGAGCCTCATCCGACAACCACTTTGCTTTTTTGCGCTTCTTTTATTTTGGTATAGTTTTCCTTGCTGCCTCCTGCATAATGTCTCTCATTTCTGTCCATAGTTCTTCCGGTACTCTGTCTATCTGGTCCAGACCATTGAATCTGTTCGTCACCTCCACCGTGTATTCCTTGGGTATGTTGTCTAGATCATATCTATCCAGCCTATTAGTTTCCCCTATTTTCTTCAGTCTGAGCCTGAATTTTGCAATCAGTAGATTGTGATCTGAGCCACAGTCCGCTCCAGGTCTTGTTTTTGCTGACTGTATGGAGGTTCTCCATCTTTGGCTGCAGAGTATGTAGTCAATTTGGTTTCGATGTTGGCCATCTGATGATGTCCATGTGTAGAGTCTCCTCTTGTGTTGCTGGAAAAGGATGTTTGCTATGACTAGTGTGTTATCTTGGCAGAACTCTATCAGTCTTTGCCCTGCATCATTTTGTGTTCCCGGACCAAACTTGCCTGTTATTCCATCCACTTTTTGATTTCCTACTTTTGCATTCCAGTCTCCTAAGATAATGTGGACGTCGTTTCTTGGTGTCTGTTCTATAAGATGTTGTAGGTCCTCATAGAACTGGTCTACTGTGGCTTCATCTGCACTAGTGGTTGGTGCATATATTTGGATCACAGTGATATTAAATGGTTTGCCTTGTAGTCTGGCTGACATCATTCTATCATTTTTGAGATTGTATCCCATTACTGCTTTTCTCACTCTTTTATTTACAATTATGGCCACTCCAATTCTTCTGAGGTTTTCTTGTCCACAGTAGTAGATATGATGGTTTCAAGAGCTGAATTCGCCCATCCCTGTCCATTTTAGCTCACTGATTCCCAAGGTATCAATGCCTATTCTTTCCATTTCCTTTTTTACTACTTCCAGCTTTCCTTGGTTCATTGATCTTACATTCCGTGTCCCTATGCAATATTGTTCCTTACAACACTGTATTTCTCCTCCCCCTTTCCTGCCTATCCCTTTCTGCCCATCTAATGTGCTGAGCATCCTTCCTGTTTCCTCTGATTTGTCCCTTTGTTTTGCCTTTGCTTTGGTCAATAGGATTTTCTTGGCAACCTCCCTGGCGTGCTTTGCTGGTTTCTACGCCATTTCCCCCCATCATACATATTATCACAGTTTAAAACAAGGTAACATCATGCATATTATCTGCTTCTTCATTCCTTGAACACTAAAGGACCAGAAAATGGCTTGCGGAATTGGATCAGGTGTTATGCTGCGATGTGGAAGGCAGATGAAAGGCCACTGCATTATATTCTCAGGAGAGTTTTCATGGTACAGGTACACAGAAAGAGTCTCCTCAAAGATTGTGTTATTTTTGAACCACAATTGAGTGTACCCTGGTAATGGTAACCTTGTGTTGCTGGCTAATCTTTCTCACATTTGGTTAGGTCAAAGATACTGCAGAATGGACTCACCAAAAGGTGGCTTCATTTTGGCAGTTTCACATCTGGCCTACACATGGAAGAAGAAGAAAAAAATTCTCCTTAATGGTGGCAATCTATTTTTTTGATGAAATACTGTACATGCATTGCAAGCTAAACTTTAGAAATGAATTACGGTAAACTCGTGAGAAAGAAGTTCTATGTCATACTGTACATTTGAGAATCTGTTAACAGACTATAGCATATGAAATGTGAGAATTTCTGGGTAAAGAAAGTAGAAACTTAAATTCAGTGAAACATCTTCTGATTTGATGGAATCTGATATCCACATAGAGTAACAGTCAGCACTCAAAGAAAATTATTATATGTACAGTATTTCAAATGTAATAATGATCAGGTGGTTATATCTTCTTTTTAAGAGTTGAAACTCAGGCCCATGAAGAAATTTACTTTTACAGCAAGGGGGAACTCTGTATAGACAGAGAATCATAAGAATTACGAAGAAAAGTAAAACCTAGATGGATGAAAGAGAATGTGCTTAAAATTGCAAAGGAAATGTGAGAAGCAAAGTAAAATGTGACAGAAATAAGGCCAGAGCCCTGAATGCAGTCTTTTAGTGAGTGGCACATAGAGACAAAGAGAATATTACATTAACCAGTGCAAGGAAATAGAAGGGAACAACGAAAGAGGAAAAACAAGAGATCTTTTCCAGAAGACCCAAGAAATCAAAGGAAAATTTAAGCCTAGAATAAGAATTCTGAATGGGGAAGCACATTTTTTGGCAAGTAGAATATAAAGAGAAAGTGGAAACAGTGTACTGAAGACCTATACTGAAGAGATAAAAGAATGACTGAAGCGGAACTTAATGATGAAGAACCTGCAGTTTGACATAAAATCTGCTCTGAAAAAACTGGGCAGAAATAAATTGCATGGGATTAATAGGATACTGATAGAACTATAGAACCACAAGTGACAGAATCTGTCAAAATCCTAACAAGGAAACGCCAATAAATATGTAAAACCAAACAATGGCCCACAGATTAGACATGCTCAATATACATTCCAATCCACAAGAAAGGAGGTGCTAAGCAGTACAGTAAATATAGAACCATTGCTTTGATTGCCCATACAAGAAAAGTGAAGTTCAAGGCATTGCAAAAAAGGCTTTTACTGTACTTTATATGGAGAAATGCCAAAGTTCAAGCTGGATTCTGAAAAGGAAGAGATATTTGAGATCATATTGCAAATATCCACTGACTACTACAGCACACCAAGCAATTTCAGAAGATCTGTCTATGTTTTATAGACTACTAGCATATTTGTGGCCTGCCAGCCGGGCAGATTTTATTTGTATTTTTTTGGTTTGGGGTGGTTTGGGTGGGTGTGTTTTGCATTTGTGGTTTGTGACTTTTTTTGATCTATTTTTTTTATTTATTTTTCATTTTGATTTATTTCTTATTTTTTGACTTGTTTTTACTCTTCCGGCCTGAAGGTGGGGCTGTTAGTAAGAGTGTTGTATTACATATTTTTTGACTTGTTTTTTTTATCTTCCGGCCTCTAGGTGGGGCTGTTATTTAGATTACTGTGATTTTCTTTCTCTGTGTTCACTTTAGTTCCGGAATGCATGGAGGGAGGACGTGCTTGGTAAGTTCTATTGATTGTTTGTTCTTTTTATTTATTTTTGTTTTGTTTTTGTGGTGTTGTGTGTGGGGGTTTAAATAGAGAGTTTCTACTTCAACCCCCCAAAGTGTTTCTTGATGGGTTTTTTTGGGGGGTGGGGTTTAGATATGTTTAATTGCTTTAATTATTTCTGCTTTTTTATTTCTTCCATATTTTTTTGTTTATTTTGTGTTATTTTTGTTTGTTGATTTAAGTATTTTTGTATTTTAGATAGGTGTTTCTAGTGTGCTTTCATGTTTTTTTCATTAGACTTTGGTATTTCGGGTGTCTTTTGCTGTTTTTGTTGCTTATTTATTTGTTGTTTAATGTTTTTTAATAATTTGTTTATTTATTTGTGCTTCATTAATGTTTGTGATTGGCATTTTGGTTAACTTTTTTGTTTTCTTGTTGTTGTGTTTTGTTTTGTTTTTGTGAAGAACGGCCTGTTTGTCGGTTCCTCTTTTCTCCATTGCTGCTTCAAAATTGATTTCGAAGCAGCGATGGGGAAAAGGAAGAGCTGGCAGTCAGCTCGCTCTTCGTCCGGTAAGGTTCATTAGGTAGGTCGGGTGAAAAGGAGGCAGATAATTGCTATCTGCCTCACAATGGTTCTCTTCACTCTGTCTCCATTTTCTCCTGGCTTACCTAACCGGAGATCGGCAGGCAGCGATCCATAAGGGGTGGTGCTCTTCCTTGCGGATTGCTGGCTGCTGCTTTTCTATTGCCTCTACCGCTGTTTCGTGCTAGTTCTCGAAATAGCGGTGTGGGTAGTAGAAAGGCAGAATCCAGTCATCCGCCAGGGAGTGTGCTTCCCCTGACGAACTGCTGCCTGCTGCTTTTTTCCCCACCCCGGCTCAACTTACCTTGAGGTCTCGCTGTGTCTTCGGTGGGGTAGCAGGTAGGAGAGGGAGTCCCTCTTCTCCCCATTGCTACAGGAAAGAAGGGTGGCGTTTGTCTTGTCGTGTTTTTTTGTGGTTTGTTTTTTTGCAAGGCCGTGAGGTGCTGCCATGACACCATCTTACTGGCAGACACCATCTTACTGGCAGAAAACAGGAATGACTTGAAACAACTTTTAGTAAAAGTGAAAGAATAATGTGTCAAAGCAAGACACATTAAGTTGAACATTAAGAAACAGAAAATTATAACTATTAAAAAACGGCACAACTTTAACATTGACAATTAAGATATTAAAACAGTGAAAGATTTTGTATAACTTGGTTGAATCATCAAATCCAAATGGAGACTGTAACGAAGAACCACAGAAGAAGACTGAAATTTAAAAAGGCAGCATTGAAGGAATTAGAAAAGATTTTCAAGTATAAGGATGCATTACTGGAGAGCAACAAGATAAACCATACTCTTGTATTCCCAATCACCATGTATTGATGTGAAAGTTGGACAGAAAGCTGACTATATAATACTGGAGGAGAGCCTTGGGGATTCCCTGGACTGCCAGAAAAACAGACAAGTGAGTACTATAGCAAATCAAGTCTGAGCTATGTCTTTAGGCAGAAATTATGAAGCTGAGTCTGTACTATTTTGGGCACATCACAAGAAAGCAAAAATCTTTGGAAAAGACAATAATGCTGAGGAAGATTGAAGGCAGCAGGAAAAGAGGAAGACCAAAAATGAGATGCATTGACTCCCTAATAGAAGCCACATACATTTTCTTGCAAGAGCTGAGCAAGGCTGTTAAGGATAGGACATTCTGGAGATCTCTCATTCATAGGAGTGACATAAATTGGAAGTGACTTGATGTCACATAACAGCAACAAAATTAATGTTACCACAAGTTTGGAGTATATCAAGGTAGCAATAATAAACACACTTGCCCTGTGTAAGCATTACTGCACACAACAGGACTCACTTATGAGTACACACACATGGGATTACATAGTAAGTGTTCTTAAAAGAAATGAAGGAGTTATATACTGTAGACATGAACATATGTTAACATCTTTTAGGTGACAGATGGTGGTAAGGTATTCCAAGGGCTTTAACTAGAGCAGATGGAGAAAGTCGCCTTGTAAAACACATCATTGTTGTCACTGGCTGCTACTCGTAGACATTTTTTTCCTGGAAATTATTTTCCAGGAAAAATGTCATTGGCGTGAATTTGTTTAAGGTGGATCCCAGCTTCCCATGAAGTGACCCACACACTGTGATCATGGAACCATCTCCTGCAACACGTATGAAATGAGACATTTAACACTGGGACTGCAATGGACTGCCGCAGCCTTAAAGATATTGACAAGGTGCGCCTTCACAGCCAGTCCATCTGGCATGGCCTCTTCTGCCTCCATGACCGTTGGGAATCAGAATAGTGAAGTGGTTCCTCCACTGCTCATTTTGCTGTTGGGCCTAATATGATGGTTTCCAGTGACATTTCCTCCACTGAAGTGAACATCACCCCATCTAAAGGGGCTCATCTGCCCATAGCCATTGGCCCCTTTAGGGAGTCAGATTATTTACTGTCGCCCAACACTCGGCATTGAGTTGCTGGCTGTATGGTCTACTCCATTACTGTAGTGGGATGTCCAGCCAGACTCACACAGTGTTGTGTCCGGCTCTTATAAGCAATAGTCCAGGCAACGATGAACAGAACAACAACAGGAGTTTATTGAACAGTCTTTCTGGTTAGTCTTACAAGGTGTTCCAGACATCAGATGGCTACACAAGTCCCATGTAATTGGTCCCTCGTGTTACTACCATAGTGGCAGTGACTAAGCAACACCTTTGTGTGTTAGCGTATAGAGGAGACCCAGGCTTAGCCTGACATTGGCTAACCTGCAGCGGTAATGGGAAGTATAGATCCGGCCCGGCCCCACCCTTGTTTACCCTTGGGGCTTTTTATAGTGTCTCCCCGGTGGTGACTCATTGTTACAATGTAGTAACCCACCAGACAATAATAACTAACCAATCATAACAGGATATACAAGTATTAACCAATCGGGAACAGGATCCAAAGTTGTAACTAATCACAGAACTCTAATTAGCATAATGAGTGCGCCCAGAGAGGGAGATTGCGTGCCAACTTTAGCTCCTAATTTGGATGGCGGGAAACCGCCATTTTATCTTTGCAAGGCGTTGCCTGAGCAACTTGCAATTCTGCCTTATACACAACACATTGACAGCAGACAAAGCAGATATGCAAGTCACGTGGACACAATCCTCCATTTATCAGCATCTTATGCTATATATCTACTTGTAATTGTTTATTTGTTTGGTTACCATTTAGCATCCAGATATTACACAATTGTTGACCCTTATTCTTGTGTGTGTGTGTGTGTGTGAGTGAGTGAGTGAGTGAGTGAATGAGAGAGATAGATAGAGAGATAGATAGATAGAGATAGAGAGAGAGAGAGATGATTGTCTTCCTTTTCCATGTTGGAAGGGACTTCATCAGGTGAAAAAACTAGATGATCAAGAAGAAATGTATCTCCTGTCAGAGCCTAAGTAAAAATTGCAGAATAAAAACTATGCTTTTGACTTTTGGCAAGATAATGAAACATTGCCTATCCCATCATTTTCATTTGTTTGACGTGGCAGTTTTTACATTTGCTGGTAATGTATCTTTCATTCTACTGTATCATTGGCTGGCACTGTCAGACCTGACTTTTCTAATTTCAGGCTAGTCAGGAAAGCCACAGGCTAGTCATTTTCCTGATAGGATAAATCTGTTTTCTGTGCAACAGAAATGCACATATACCTCTCTCTCTCTCTCTCTCTCTCTCTCTCTCTTATTGCTGAAAGGGTTGAGGTATCTGGCCTGCTTCGGAAGTTACCCAACCTATGGGTGGGTCATCGGTTTCAAGCATGACTGAAGCCAGCTGACACTACAAACTACAGATGCAAATATAGTGTTGATTTTAGTCTAAATAAAAATAGCTAGAGGAAGCATGCTGGTCTGGTGACTACCTATTAATAATAATTTCATGTCAGAGATTACTCTGGGTTGAAAGGATTTTTGCTGGAGAAATTTCGCTCAGGAGACACCAGAATGAGGCTCCTTTCATTTTCCCAAGTGCAGCCCTCAGGAATCAAAACCCAACATTCCAGTCTCCAAGCTCAGCATTTTAACCACTAAGCCACCTATTAAAGAAACAAGAACACACATCTTGAAAATACTGACCTGTCAGTCCTAAATTTTTATTTCAGACATTAGCTTACCTGTCAACCGCGGCTCCAGACAATACGGGACCTGCGCAGAATGGTTCTGTGCAAGTCACCTTCTATGCATGCGTAGAAGGCTTTTACGCTTGCGTAGAACCCTTTTACACTTGCGTAGAAGAGTTCTACGCAAGCGTAGAAGGGTTCTACGCAAGCGTAAAAGCCTTCTACGCAAGCATAAAAGCCTTCTACGCATGCGTAGAAGGTGACTTGCGCAGAAGGGATGCACAGTACCTCTTTTCCCCCGCTGCCAAATTCCAGGGTTTTGGCAGCTCTGGGCGGGAAATGGTGCAAATCGGCGCCGAAAAACAGGAAATCCCGGCCAATCCGGGAAGGTTGACAGGTATGGACATTAGTATTCTAGCCTGGAAAGATAGCTCAGTAGTTTAGGCAGACTTTTGATTCCTCGTTGGGAGAAGAGCCAGCCTATGTGGCTTTGGGCAAGCTACACATTCGCAGGATGGCACTAGACCAGTGTTTCCCAACCTTTTTTTGGTCATGCCCCACCTAAGTATCTCACATTATTAAACTCTTCAAATTAAAAATAACATTCTTTTTTTGGAAAATAGTTACATCAAATGGTTTGCAAAGAAGTGGGATAGAAATAATGAGAAAATTTTGAAAAGTTAAATAAAGTGCCACCACCAAAATGATTCCCTTTTGAGATTTCCTATTTGGGATATGGCTTTTCTATGATTAGAGGACATTGTTTAAATTGTATTCCTATTTGTTTCTTTGTTTATATGAACTCTTTGACTTCCTAGTATCCTATAAATGTTTGTAATGCTTAACAGTACAAATATTTATGCAAATTTTAAATAGAAATAATTTATTTTGCTTGCCTGCTTTTAAAAGTGAATTATGTGTTACTCATGAACCAGGCTTGTTTCACCGTAACTAAAATTATATCTTCCTTTCTAAAATGCTTGTTTCTATGGAAAATAGAGAAGGCTTCAAAATGTAGTTAGGGAACCACCACCACCACCCACACACAATGGCTTAAATCCTGTTGCAGAGTGATATAAACTGCATTACTTTTAGAGGTAATTTGGCCAATAAAACAGTTATGATAAATAGATAACAAAGCCTTAGAAAAGTGTGTGAAATATACAGCACAAGGTACAGCTGAATTTTTGTGCAAACATACTTGGGAAATAATAACAGATTTCCATTCAATTCATTTGGACTTTCTTCTGGGTAAATAATAATTGGATGAAAAGGCAGCACATTTCTGCACTTTACTTGAGATGTTCTCCATGAACACAGTGGGTTGTCCTTGGATTTAGATTCATGCAATAGATTGAGTGAAGCAGTTTTCTGAGCCTCTGCCATGGCAGACCTTCCACCTGCCCTCATTCTGCACTGAGGGATGGGTGACACAGTTAGAAGATGGGAGATTCCCTGGAATCCAAACAGAGACATCTTTATGCAGAAGGTATATACTGGATCCAAACTAATTATATCTCACATAAGAATGCACAAGATAGGACTGTAATTGTCCCACTAAATCAGGGGTTCTTAGCCTACGGCCCGTGGGCCAGAACGCCAGATCCAACCCCCAATGCCAATTCATCCAGCTCAAGTGGCCCGAGCTGTTCCCGGAAGTGGAAATAAAATGTGCCCATGCATGCGTAAAATTCTGCCATAAATGACCTGCAGCAGTCATAAACACATTTATGACAGCCGCGGGTGCATTTATGGCATCATTCTGGCCATGCGCAGGTGCGTTTTACTCCACTTCCGGGTGGGAGGAACCATGTGACCAGCCCACTCAACCACATGACCAGCCCATGAGCCAAAAAAGTTGGGAACCCCTGTGCTACATAGTATTAATTATAGTGAAAAGAGACTAGAATACTTCCCTGCAACACTGTTCATTTGAAAGTAAGACATATTTTTCACCCAGATTCACCTTTCTTCTTTACTATTGGAGATTTTGTTCTTGGCTAATCTCTCCCAGAAGTAGCAGTTAATTAGTTACAAATAACAAGTTGAATTCTTATCTCCAATAACAAAGGTATAAATAAGCTAGGTTATGGCTGTAGTTTACTGAGAGATAACATGACTCATTTTTGCAGTGTTGCCTAACAAAGAGTTCTGGAGAACTAGCGAAAGTGAATATGATTGTAGAATTATGTTTAGCTCCAATGGAGGTACTGTACTGTATTGCCTATTTATGGATTTTGCTTTGAAAGTTTTTAGTTATCTTTGTCATTACTGGGGGATAATAGAAAGGAATTATGACATGGTTCTTGAACAGGCTTGAGATGTTCCTTGTTGTGCATTCAGAGCATTTTTCATTAAAAGTAATTGAAAGTAACTTTGTATAACTGTGTGTTGAGGAACAAAAGAGCAAAGAGCAAAAATAATAACTAATGATAACTAACGATTTTAGGGGACTGGATTATAATTGTAACAAATTACTTGTTAAGAGATATTTTATCTAATCTCCGGTCGTGCTGATTAGTTCCCTGCCTCAAGACAGGATGTCACATGGTAACAATAGTCTGTAAGTTTGGCTGATATGAATTGTTTTTGTATTTCCCTATCAACACCAAAAACAGTGAAGCACTTTCTGTACTAATTTCCTGTTGTGCCAAATATTCTCATCAAGTGCAGAAGCAGTTCTCCCCCAAGCACTCCTTGGCAAACATTTGTCAGAGATTTTCCAATGGATACAATCATTATGAAATCTGAGTAGGATCATCTTTTCTCTCCCCCACCCCCACCCCAATAATAATAATATTTGCATGGATCTTCTTGACAACAGCTAGATCATAGCTTTGAGCATTAGTCATGATTTGAGGGCAAAACAACCTTAATCTGAGACATGAAGAAAGCACCAAACATCAGACATTGTGCCAAATACCTATCCTTCGTAGTTGTAGGACTGTTTGAAGTTACAGCAAATTCCCACCCCCTCCCCAGTTCTTCTTTTTTTACTCTTTTCTCTCCCTTGGCAGGACATAGCACAAGAAAATGACAGAAGCAACAAAATAAAGTGTCCCAAATATTAGGTGGACTGGATGTTCATAAACCTGTTATAATGTTCTGGACTTTACCAGAGTATCTTGTAACCTTCTACACTGCTGTGTCATTGTGAAAATATACTTGAGAGGGACTCTGTTATGTATGCATGCTCATTGTAACTGTAAGATAAGAATGTAACCACTCCAAATACAATGTATCTCAGCTGTAAAGGAACGCGAGCAAGCAGCCCATAGAGGGCAGCTGCGAGCGTTCAGTCTCACATGGTTCACATTGCTCAATCACGGACAGCCGCGGGAAAACCTTCCCCGCATTCAGCAGCAGGAGAAAGAACTACTGAAGAGAGGCGTGCCTGGGAGAGGCCACGCCGGTAGCAGCCAATGAGCTACCGTGCTACAAGATTCAAATGTATAATGCTACTGCATATATAGAGATGTATCACCGCCATTACCTCATGCTCCACCGGATCATCATGCAATAAACCTGTGTTAAGCCAACCCTTCGGCTGTTCTGTTGTCTTTGGTCCCATACAGTAAACTGGCGACGAAGGTGGGATTATGGCTGCCCACGGGACCAAGACATGCGCCGGCTACGAGATCAGGAAGCCGGGAGACTTGGAGCTGTTTGAAATAGACTTCAACGGAGCGCTGGTGGAGCTCGAAGTCTCAGATGAGGACAAGAAGAGGGCCATCTTCGTCCGCATGCTCGGGCACGAGACCAAGAGGACCTTGGTGGACCTGATCACGCCGAGGAGGGTGAGCGACTTCAAAGCCAAAGAGCTCCTGGCGGTGTTGCGCACCCACCTCCGGCCCGCGATAGCGATGTTCCCCGCTCGGAGCGCGTTCTGGAGGCGAGTCCAGGCGCCCGGGGAATCGGTCGCTGAGTTCGCCGCGGCCCTGCGGCTGGCCGCTGGCCCATGCAAGTGGGAGACCCCAGAAGTCACCCTCCGAGACTGCCTGCTCTGCGGCCTGAGGGACACCGAGACTCAGCGCGCGCTGATGAAACAGGAGCCGCCTCCCACGTGGCAGCAGGTCCTCGACACGGCACAGGCCGCGGAAGCCATGACGGCCGGGGTGCAAGAGCTCCAGGACTGGCGCCCGAAACCCGCCAAGGCAGAGAGCTCGGTGCGCGCGGCCCGGCGAGTTTCGAACTCGTCCGCGGAGAGCGGCGACGACGAGGACGTCCGGAAGGTCCAGAAGGAAGGCCGGCGCCCACGCCCGCGCCAAATGCCCGTTCCGCAAGGCCGAGTGCCACAACTGCGGCCGGCGCGGGCACATCGCCAAGGTCTGCCGAAAACGGCGCGAGGCCAAGAGGAGTTCCCCAGACCGCTCGGCGAGGCAGGACTGCACCACGAGGCCCAAGGACGGCACCCGGACCACGAGGAAGCGGGACGGAGTAGGGCGCATCTCCGACGACAGCGAGGACGACGCTCCGGTTTTCAGCGTATCCACGGAGCACCCCCGATACTTCGTTGAGGTAGTAATACAAGGGGCCCCTGTTAGGATGGAGGTGGACTCGGGTTCTTCTTACTCTATCATTTCCCAGGGAGAGTTCCTAAAAATAGCCCCCCACGTGCGGCCCAAGCTCAAAGGACGTGCAAGGGAACCGCATCCCGGTGCTGGGGGTTGGGAAGTTCCAGGTCCAGTTCAAAAAACACGCCGCAACGCTTCCCCTAGTCGTCCTCAAGGGAGGTAAATGCAGCCTCCTCGGGACTTAATGGTTCCAGCCCCTGGGGTTGTTCATTGGGGGGGTGCATGCCGTGGGAGTACACGCCGCCGGGACTGATCCAATACAGAGCGTGTGCGATGCGCACCCCGAGTTTTTCAAAAAGGGACTCGGAAAATTCAAGGGCCCCCCAGTGACCTTCGACCTGGACCCTGGAGTACGTCCAATCAGACTTAAACCGCGCAGAGTGCCTTTCGCACTAAAGGACAAAATAGAGGCGGAGTTGGACAAATTGGTGGGCCAGGGGATTCTTGTTCCTGTTGATTCTGCGGAGTGGGAAACTCCAATTGTAACAGCACTCAAGGCCAACGGGGAGGTCCGCATATGCGCTGATTACAAGTGCACCATCAATAAGGCGATCCGCCCTAATGCGTATCCGGTGCCGGTAGTCAGCCACTTGTTGGCCAGGTTACACGGGGGGAGGTGTTTCGCTAAACTCGACCTGGCCCAAGCCTACCAGCAACTCCCGGTGACCCCCGCCACAGCTGCTGCGCAGACCATAGTCACCCACAAAGGGGCGTTCCAGGTGACGCGCCTCCAGTTCGGCGTGAATTCGGCGCCCGGGATCTTCCAGTCACTCGTGGAACGCCTCCTGAAGGGGTTAGAGGGGGTGTTACCCTACTTTGATGACGTATTGATTACAGGGGGGAGCCGGGCCGAATTAGCAGAAAGGTTGGGAAAGGTCCTGGCAAAATTCGAAAAGGCGGGGTTGCAGTTGCGGAAAGACAAATGCGTTTTCTTCGCAACTGAGGTTGAGTTCCTAGGGTTCCATGTTACTCCCGAGGGAATAAGGCCATCCCAATCCAAGGTGGCCGCCATCAAGAAGGCCCCTCGCCCCACCTCCAAGCCCGAGCTGCAGTCGTTCCTTGGGCTGCTCAACTTCTACCACTCCTTCCTTCCTCGGAAGGCAGCCGTGGCGGAACCGCTACACAAATTGTTAAAAAAGGACGAGGCATGGAAGTGGGGCGACGACCATGAGAAGGCTTTCAATGACCTGAAGCGACTCCTGGCATCAGATGCTGTACTGACCCACTTCAATCCCAAACGCCCAGTGGTCCTGATATGCGATGCATCCCCGGTGGGGGTGGGGGCGGTGTTATGCCACGTGCTGGAGAATGGGAGGGAGGCCCCGATAGCGTTCTACTCTAGGTCCTTGTCCCAAGCGGAGAGAAACTACGCCCAGACAGACAGGGAAGCACTAGCGATAATTGCGGGGACCAAGAAATTTCATGATTTTGTGTATGGCCGCCCCTTCACCATAGTGACCGACCATAAGCCCTTGCTAGGCATCTTCACCGCAGATAAGCCCACACCCCAAATCCTGTCCCCGAGAATGCTCAGGTGGGCCATTTTTCTCAACGCATATCAGCACGCGTTGGTGTACCGGCCCGGGAAGGAGGTCAGCCACGCGGATGCCCTGTCGAGGTCCCCCATTCCCCGGGATTGCTGCCACGTGGGCGAGGAAGAGAGGGACCACCAGGCCTTAATGATAGAGGTCCTAGACTCCCCTCCAGTAGTACCGGCCGACATCGCCAAAGCGACCGGCAAGGACAAAACGTTAGCTACCGTATGCTCCTGGGTACAGAAAGGGTGGCCCGTGTCCTCCCCAGCAGCGGAATTCGACACATTTTTCAAAAAGAAATTAGAATTGTCCCTAGAGAGGGGTTGCCTTTTGTGGGGACAGCGGGTAGTGATCCCCACGTCCCTCCGGCCGAGGGTGCTTAAACTGCTGCACGTCAGCCACCCCGGGATCGTCCGCTCTAAGGCACTAGCCCGCAGTTACTTTTGGTGGCCCCAGCTAGACGCCAACATCGAGCACATGGTCGGCACTTGCGAAGCGTGCCAAAGCTCCAGGCCAGAAGAGGCTCGTTTGCCACATAGGGAGTGGGACGCAGCAAGGGGGCCCTGGTCCCGGGTACACGTAGACTTTGCTGGCCCGTTCAGGGGAACACTTTTCCTCCTTGTGGTGGACGCGTTCTCCAAGTGGTTGGAGGTCATTCCAGTCTCGAGCACCTCCTCGGCCACAACAATTAAACAGTTACGGAGGGTCTTTTCCACGTTCGGTTTACCCGACACCCTCGTCAGCGATAACGCTAGCTGTTTCACGTCCACCGAGTTCAGGGCATTCATGGATCTCAACGCCATTCGGCATATCACCTCCGCCCCTTTCCACCCGGCCACCAACGGCCAAGTAGAGTGCCTCGTGCGCACCACTAAGGACGCGCTGCGGCGCATGGGCTCCGGAGATCTTGACTTACAACTGTGCCAATTCCTGCTAAGGTACAGGGTCACCCCATTGGCGTCAGGGTACTCCCCGCGGAGCTGTTAATGCGCAGGAAGCTGGCCACGGTAATCTCCAAGCTAGACCCCACGAGAGTAGAGGACAAAGGGCGGAACGTAGGGGTGGAACCCGCAAAGAGTTTCAGCGTAGGTGCCCCCGTGCATTGCAGGAACTACGCCAGCGCGGGACCAGCCTGGGTGCCTGGCATCGTAATAGAGCAAACCGGCCCCGTTTCATACCGCGTGGAGACCAATACAGGCCTCCTGTGGAGGCGGCATGCGGATCAACTCAGGCGCAGGATCCCCGGAGAGCAGGACGAAGACGAAAATAGCCACGAATCAGCGTTAGGGTACTGTTGTGTTCTAATGGAGTAATCTTATACATGGATAACAATGTATCTCAACCAATGTAACCTTGCCAACGGGTAACAATGTAACCTTCAGCTGTATCACATAAACCCTGTAATAGGACGCGAGCGAATGACCACCAGCTGGCAGCAGCGAGCGTCCAAGCTCTCTTGGTCCAAACTCATCAAAAGGCAACAGCGCGGGAAGTTTCCCGCCACCACCTACACCTGGACAAGAAGGGCGTGACCAGCAATGACGTCACGCACACAGTAGCCAATGGGCTATCCTGGAGCCATGTTCAAATGTGTTACTACTGTATATAAAGAGCTTTTGATCCGCCATTACCTCATGTTCCCTCTGACCACCATGCAATAAACCTGAGTTAACCCAGCCCGAGGCTGTGTCCTGTGTCTTGGTTTTCATACACCAAATTGGCGACGAAGGTGGGATCATGGATTCCCAAGGAGCCAGGGCACAGAGCGGGTTCAACATCACCACACCGCAAGACTGGGAGCTTTTTGAGATGGACTTCCAGGCGGCACTGGTGGAACTCAAAGTCAAAGAAGACGACGAGGAAAGAAAGAGGGCCATCCTCACCAGAATGCTTGGGATAGAAACCAAGCGAACGCTGGTGGGCATCATTGCACCGAAGAAGGTGAGCGATTTCAAAGCCGATGACATCATGAAGCTGCTGCGTGAGCGTTTCCGACCCTCGAGGGCAATGTTTCCCGCTCGGAGCGCGTTTTGGAGGCGAGTCCAAGCGCCGGACGAGTCGGTTGAGGCATTCGTAACAGCCATGAGAATAGCCGCCGCCCCCTGCAGATGGGACAACCTAGAGATGGCCCTCAGGGACGGAGTCCTGTGTGGCCTGAAGGACAAGGAGGTGCAGCGCAGCTTAATGAACAAGGAGCCACCACCCACGCTGGCAGAGGTTGTAGAGGCCGCGGCACAAACAATAGTCACACATAAAGGGGCGTTCCAGGTGTCGCGTTTACAGTTCGGCGTGAACTCGGCACCCGGCCTTTTTCAGTCGCTTGTGGAACGCCTCCTGAAGGGGCTGGAGGGGGTGTTGCCTTATTTTGATGACGTGTTGATAACAGGGGGGGAGTGAGGCCGAACTGGCAAAGAGATTGGATAAAGTACTGACTGTGTTCGAGAAAGCGGGGCTGCGGCTGAGAAAAGACAAATGCGTCTTTTTCGAAACTGAGGTTGAGTTTTTAGGGTTTCGGGTCACGCCAGAGGGTATTAAGCCGTCCAAATCCAAAGTAGCCGCCATCAAGAACGCCCCTCGCCCCACATCCAAAACCGAGCTACAGTCATTTCTGGGGCTCCTCAATTTTTACCATACCTTCCTTCCACGGAAGGCGTCCGTGGCCGAGCCGCTCCATCGGTTGCTAAAAAAGGAGGAAACATGGATGTGGGGTGACGAGCAAGAGAGGGCGTTTAAAGAGTTGAAGCAGCTCCTAACATCTGAGGCAATCCTGACGCATTTCGACCCCAAACGGCCAGTGGTCTTGGTCTGCGACGCATCCCCGGTGGGGGTGGGGGCGGTGCTTTGCCACGTGTTGGACGACGGAAGGGAGGCCCCGATAGCGTTTTATTCAAGGTCCCTGTCCCAAGCAGAGCGTAATTACGCACAGACCGACAGGGAGGCATTAGCGATAGTAGCGGGAACCAAAAAATTTCACGATTTTCTGTATGGTCGGCCGTTCAAAATCGTGACTGACCACAAGCCCTTGTTGGGAATTTTCACTGCAAATAAGCCCACGCCACAGATCCTGTCCCCAAGGATGCTGCGGTGGGCTATCTTTCTCAACGCATACCAACATGAGTTGGAATACCGGCCCGGGAAGGAGATCAGCCATGCAGACGCACTCTCGAGGTCTCCTTTGCCCTTGTCGGGCGTCCAAAAGGAAAGGATAGAGAGAGATCACCAGGTTTTGTTAATAGAGGTTTTAGACTCACCCCCAATAGTACCAGCCGACATTGCTAGGGCGACAGGCAAGGACAGAACGCTAGGGAAAGTTAGCTCATGGGTACAGAAGGGGTGGCCGGCGTCATCCCCAGGTACGGAATTCAACCCATTTTTTCGAAAAAAAATAGAGTTGTCCCTAGAGAGGGGGTGCCTTTTGTGGGGCCAACGGGTGGTGGTTCCTACGTCCCTGCGATCGAGGGTACTCGAACTGCTGCACGTCAGCCACCCGGGCATCGTCCGGTCCAAGGCGCTGGCCCGGAGCTACTTCTGGTGGCCACAGCTGGACGCGGACATTGAGCACATGGTCGGCACTTGTGAGGCATGCCAGGGCTCCCGACCGGAGGCGGCCCGCCTCCCGCATAGGGAATGGGACGCAGCAAGGGGGCCATGGTCCAGGGTGCACGTAGACTTCGCTGGCCCATTCCGAGGAACCATTTTTCTCCTAGTGGTAGATGCGTTCTCCAAGTGGCTGGAGGTTATCCCAGTAAGGAGCACGTCCTCCGCCACTACAATTAGCCAACTAAGGAGAGTCTTTTCCACGTTCGGTTTACCCGACACTTTGGTCAGCGATAACGCTAGTTGTTTCACCTCCGCTGAGTTCAGGGCATTCATGGAGGCAAACGCCATTCGGCATGTCACATCCGCGCCGTTTCACCCGGCCACGAATGGCCAAGTGGAACGGCTGGTGCGTACGACAAAGGATGCGCTGCGGCGCATGGGCCCGGGGGACCTAAATCACCAAGTATGTCAGTTTTTATTAGCGTATAGGGTGACCCCCTTAGCGTCAGGTTACTCGCCGGCAGAGCTGTTGATGCGGCGAAAACTGACCACGATCCTGTCCCGGCTAGACCCGACGAGAGTCGAGGACAAAGGAAAAAACATAGGGTTGGCAGTCTCGAAAGGTTTCGCCGTCGGCGATCCTGTTCACTGCAGGAACTACGCCAGCGCAGGCCCAGCCTGGGTACCAGGGACGGTTGTGGAACAGACGGGGCCAGTGTCGTACCGGGTCGAGACTAGCACCGGTCTCCTCTGGAGGAGACACGCGGACCAACTTAGGCACCGAGTGAGTGGGGGGCCGGTCAGTGGGGCTCAGCAACAGGACTCAGCGTTAGGGTTCTCCCCCACCCGTTTAGCCCAAGGGGGAGACAGCAACGGACAACAGTCCCAAACAAGGGGGGAAAGCAGCGGCCCCGACTCATACCCTTTTGATATGCCAGCTCTATCAGAGGCCGGGGAAGGGGGAGAGGAGTTCGCGACCGCTGCCCCCGAATTCAATTCTGATTTTGATTTTGCGAGCCGGGGGGGTTTTCGGGAGTGTTCCCCCACCCATCCAAGCGAGAAGAGGGGTTTTTCGTTAGCCCCCAGTGCCCCCGGTTCCTCCCCAATAAAGCACACACCTCCCAACAACGCCGCGGAGCCGCGGCAAGTCACTAACGAGTCTCCCTCTCCAATTACAGGACAGGAAACCAGGGGACAAAGAAAAGGTAGCAAACCCGGGGAAAGGCAGCCCGCATCGAGACCCCAGCGTGTTCGAAATAAGCCATCTTGGCTGAGAGACTTCGTCTCATCCTAGGGGGGGGGAGTGTTGAGTTCGAGACGTCGTCTCATCCTAGGGGGGAGGAGTGTTGTGTTCTAATGGAGTAATCTTATACATGGATAACAATGTATCTCAACCAATGTAACCTTGCCAACGGGTAACAATGTAACCTTCAGCTGTATCACATAAACCCTGTAATAGGACGCGAGCGAATGACCACCAGCTGGCAGCAGCGAGCGTCCAAGCTCTCTTGGTCCAAACTCATCAAAAGGCAACAGCGCGGGAAGTTTCCCGCCACCACCTACACCTGGACAAGAAGGGCGTGACCAGCAATGACGTCACGCACACAGTAGCCAATGGGCTATCCTGGAGCCATGTTCAAATGTGTTACTACTGTATATAAAGAGCTTTTGATCCGCCATTACCTCATGTTCCCTCTGACCACCATGCAATAAACCTGAGTTAACCCAGCCGGAGGCTGTGTCCTGTGTCTTGGTTTTCATAGGTACTCCCCCACCCGCTTAGCCCAAGGGGGAGAAAAAGGGGGACATGGGTCCCCACCAAGGGGGGAGGAAAGGGAATCGATCCTCAGAGATCTTTTGCGGGAGTTTGCGGCGGAAAGGAAGAGCCCCGATCTCACATATAACCCTCGGAAGTTTCCCCAAAACACAGATTCCCCAAGAAGTTTAGACCTTGATTTACAGTACCAGGGGGAGTTAGCGGAGTGGTCCCCCACCCGTCCTAGCGAAAAGAGGGGTTTCAGTTCAGCCCCTGGTACTTCCAGTCCCAGTAACCCCTGTGAGTTAGAATGCAACATAGCCCCAATTTCCCGGAGACCGACACCCCCAAGACAGGAGGCGACGGCGAGTCCGCCCACCACAGTCTCAAGGTCCCCCGAGCAGGGAACAGAGGGTGGCCGAACCACAAGGGCATTCTCATCGGTCCCGCGGTTCACAATAGGAGGGTCCCCGGGGTCCGAGAGCAACAGGCAGGGGTTCACGTCCCAGCTATTCATTCCATTCCCATCCCCCAGCGCAAGGCAGGCACGGACGCCCCACAGAGCCGCTAACGAATCCCCGTTTCCCGTTGCAGGACAAGCACCCACGGAGTCAGGGATCACAGGCTCTCCGGTACTAGGTCAGGCGCAAGCACGCCCCAAGCGCACGTGCGGCAAGCCACAATGGTTGCGGGACTTCGTCCCATCCTAGGGGGGAGGGATGTTATGTATGCATGCTCATTGTAACTGTAAGATAAGAATGTAACCACTCCAAATACAATGTATCTCAGCTGTAAAGGAACGCGAGCAAGCAGCCCATAGAGGGCAGCTGCGAGCGTTCAGTCTCACATGGTTCACATTGCTCAATCACGGACAGCCGCGGGAAAACCTTCCCCGCATTCAGCAGCAGGAGAAAGAACTACTGAAGAGAGGCGTGCCTGGGAGAGGCCACGCCGGTAGCAGCCAATGAGCTACCGTGCTACAAGATTCAAATGTATAATGCTACTGCATATATAGAGATGTATCACCGCCATTACCTCATGCTCCACCGGATCATCATGCAATAAACCTGTGTTAAGCCAACCCTTCGGCTGTTCTGTTGTCTTTGGTCCCATACAGTAAAGACTCCTTACCACCAAGGTTTGCCATTTGGTTTGGTGTTGCCCCTGCAGCTATCTGTTCACCACCAGTCTGTTTACCATGCAGGCGTAAATAGAGGAACCAGGGTTGCAAAAGGCTGAGTAATTTTTTTACTGCCGTTTATGCCTTTAACTAAAACTAGATCTGCAGAAATATGTGCTCACTCTCCATCACACTCACAACAGAGATAATATTATTTAACGTCTTCATGTTTTCACATCAAGGGAGGTTGAACAGCAAGCTACAGTGGTCTGTTAAAAAGTCAAATAGTTGGGGAACCATAAAAGATGATTCTGTTTGGACACCACGTTTGCAGGACTAAGGTACTGGCTCAATAAAACTAAAAGCCAACAGCTTCTTTTGTTTAGTTCCACTGCAGCTGGTCATCATGTCATTCTCAAGAAAATGTAGATTTTGCGATTATTTGCAAATTTTAAGGGGGGGGGAGGGAGTCTTGGCAGCATCAGAGAACAAATATTTCTGGAAGAGTTATTGACCAAACAGTAACACAGCCTAGTTAACAGCTCTTGCCAGGATAAGTAGGCCCCACCTCTGAGAGATTTGCATGGCACATCTATGCTTCCGATGTTTATTAGTAGGTTAATCTTGTTTTCAGACAATATCCTTCCACCTCTGGTAACCCTCAGTTCTTTTCCCTGACCACTTTAACCCTAAATACATAGTTCGTGTGTTTGTTTATTGGAAGATTGCAGTGGCTTTGTGGTTAAGACACAGAACTCGATGACTGGAAAGTCAGCAGGTCAGCAGATTGAGACCCGAGTGCTACACGACAGAGTGAGCCAGTCATATCCGACTCTAGGGTTCAGTGCTCATCTCTGTTTATAGCCAAAGAGCCAGTGCTTTCTGCATCTGCAGATGTTTCTGTGGACATGTGGCAGGCATGACTAGACACCGGAGTACAAGGAACGCTGTTTACCTTCCAACCCAAGGCCGGATTTAAGCATAGGCTACCTAGCCTGCAGCCTATGGGCCCACACCACAACGGGCCCGCCGTATCACATGATTGTTTTAAAATTAGGTTTTTTTGGTTTAGTTTTAGATTGTTTAGATTGTTTTAAAATTAGGTTTTTTTGGTTTAGTAAATAAATAGCATAAAAGTTTGGTGATCGTAATCATCATTTATCATTTGCATTTGGTTTAACTTAATGTGGTGTTTGGGTGTTTGACCAGCCTGACAAAAATATCTCCTCTCACTGTCTGCCAGCCGGAAGTTTTGTGAAGGCGACAGAAAACATGGAGTGCAATGAGTGCATACTGTTTCATATTAAGACATTTTCAATACTTTCCCGGAAGGGCCCGTGCCACAGGTTCAGCCTAGGGGCCCACAGATCCTAAATATGGCACTGTTCCCACCGAAGTGGTCCCTATTTATCTACTTGCAATTTCATGCTATCAAACTACTAGGTTGGCAGGAGCTGGGACAGAGACAAGATCTCACTCCATCATGTAGTACTCGGGAATCGAACTCTGACTTTCCAGTCCTCGAGTTCAGCATCTTAACTTCTTGAGCCACTGCAGTCGTAGTACTAGAGTAGTCTAACTGAATCTATAGAAATCAACAAGGATTTTGCAAGTCAACTTCTCTATAAGCTCCATAAAAATTAAATGGGTCTGTTCTAACTACAGGGATCTGTGGTGGCTTAGTGGTTAAGATGCTGAACTTGATGACTGGAAGGTTGGCAGGTCAGCAGTTTGGGACTCAAGTGCTGCACAGAGTGAGTGCCCAGCTCTGTCCCATTTCCTGCCAACCTAGCAGTTTGAAAGCAAGAAATTGCAAGTAGATGAATAGGTATCACTTTGGTTGGAAGGTAAACAGCTTTCTGTGCACTCTGGTGTCTAGTCATGCCTGCCACATGTTCACAGAACCATCTGCAGAGACAGACAGCACTGGCTCTTGGGCTGTAAACGGAGATGAGCACTGAACCCTAGAGTCGGATGCGACTGGCTTTCAAGCAAGGGTGACCTATTCTTACTACTTCTTGCTATAGCAAGCAATATTGGGTTCCAGCAATTTTTTCATAAAAATAACAACAATATGTCCTCATCTCCCCCCCCCATGAGTCATAATTAGAGTAGGCACATTTTAATCAGTAGAATTTATGAAGGAATTGACTCACCAAATCCTCAGTGATTTTGGCTATTCTGTCAATGTTTTTGAAATGCTTGTTTGGTAAGATAAACATTTTAAAAATCTGTTAATGTAGCCACATTTACTATTCTTAAGCAACTGTCAAGTTATTTATTAAATAGATATTTCATCTATTTATGTCTATTTATAAAGAGGCCAAATAGAGTAACTATAAGCCTACAGCTTTTGGTGAAGTTGAGGATTATGTCAATATTGTCCAGATTATTCTCTGGTCATAGAAGCCAGACAAAATCTGTTTGGCTCAGAATTGCAAAAAATGAGTGTACTCTACATCAAACCCCATAAACCAGTCCCATGCTGGAACAAGTCTATGAGAAAGTAAATGACTGCGAATCAACTGGGAATTAAACTGTATTTTTGAATTTACTGAGGAATTTCCATTTTCTCACAAAAGATGATATGAAATGATACTATTAATTCACACTGCACTATCATAAAAATGCTGTAATGAATGGAATACATCTCCCACCCCCAAGAGATATTTGCTTTTCTGGAATTTTGGCTCATTCTAATCAAAGAGGAAAAAAATCAGTTTGCTGTAAGGCGAAGTGTTTAGACAAAGACCGCCAGGCCAGCTGTCTAGAAAGCATCTGTAATCATATTTCAGAAAATCTGAGGTCTTCCCCTCATCTGGAAGTATAAAAATAGATTTAACCATGTAGAGTGATCCTCATAATACTGTTAGTGTCTGCCTTGTCTCCATTAAAATGTGCAAATGGATCATATGCATCTTTATGCAGATCCAACTGTGTTTAACATACACTAAGAGAAGAATGCATTGGGTTCTTGTTGTGTATTGAGGCACAATTGCAAGTAGCATAGAAAGCGCTCTTGCAAGAGGAAATGGTGGTTTCCCAAAGTGGCACAAACCCCCCTGCAAAAAGGGCGCGCTTGTTAGGCTAAACCAAGCCTTGTGATTGGTTACAGTTTTGGATCCTGTTCTCCATTGGTTAACTACATATATTCCCTGTTATGATTGGTTAGTTATGTTTGTCCGGCGGGTCACTACCTTGTATCCAGGAGCTACCGCCAGGGAGACACTATATAAGCCCCACGGGTAAACAAGGGTTGGGCCGGACCGGATTTATACTTCCTACTCTACACAGGTAGCCGAGTAGCTCTAAGCCTGGGTCCCTCTATTATGCTACACTTCTGTGGTAGCTAGTTAATTGCCGGGTAAGAGTCCAGAGGGACTGACTCCACTAGGATTGTACAGTATAGCCATCTCGGGATCCGGAAGAACACCTTGTAAACTCATCTGTAATTGACTGTTAAATAAAGCCTGTTGCTGTTTGTTCATCGTTGTTCTGGACTGGTGCTTATAAGGGCCGGATTCAACAGTTCTATTTTTAATTGCCCCTTGATATTAATAATGATTTTTCTGCTGAATTGTTTCTTTGTGTTCAGGACTTTTAGTTAAGAAGCACCCCAAACTGAGAAGCTTCCAACACCTAAAATGGAAACATGTTCCCTGAGCTGTTGTTCTCTTGAAAACGACAGATCTCTTAAAGTCCCAGTAACCCTATCAATCCTGTGCTTTGTTGCATGCTTCCCTATACAAATCATCAGCTTCTTGGGCAAATGTCTTCTTTGGCAGCGTATTTTGTGCAATTAAGCACTTTGTGTTTGCAGCCTCAGACTCAGCAGTTTGCTGCTTTCCTTTCTTTTTCCAGCTGACATCAACTTGGCAGCTGCTCCACTAAGCATCTGCTCCGTCCTTCAGTTAGTCACCAAGCTTCACTTCTTCACTTGAAGAAATCAACCAAGGCAGCCAACATAATTTCCCCATTGTTTGACCATTAGAATCTCTAGACATGGCGAATAATAGTTATCACAGTACATGTTTCTCATTTGTCTGTATATCTTTCCTGAAGGTTGTGCTTTAGTACGATGGAAGCTGCACTTTTCTGGCCCTCAGACAGCAATATTTGGCCCCAGGGAAAATGTGATGTCTCTTCTATTGAAGAAGGATGTGGAGCAATTATAATGTAATTATAACACTGTTGTATAAACAGTTATGCAAACAAATCCTGCAACTCATAGGGAACATACTACAGCTCAGTCTTGGGCAAGGAATAGAGGTAGCCATTACTGAACACCTTTTGTCATAACTTACGCTTTGTAATGCTGATGATGTCATAATCAGCAAAAAAAATTTAAACAGTTGCAATTTCTCTCCGGTGAAATCCTTTCATCTTTGTTAACTGTGGATGCCATGGAATGGGAGGGGGAAGTCTTTAATTATTGGAAATCATGATGGCAATGATTTTCTGTAGTTCCCCCTCTGGTCCTGCAGCTCTCACAGGTTCCTGAGAATGATAGGGGTTACGCAGGAGTTTCGGTAAAGAATTTGGAAATGTTTAATTTAAAAAAATCACTGCTGCTGATGACACAATCCATTTTATGTAAACAGGATTGCTGCCATTGTAGGGAAAGGATGGATACAATATGGCCCCCAGATGTTCTTAGACTTCCCCCAGATGTTCTTGGACTTCAAACACCAGAAGCCTCAGTCAGCAGGTGTACTTTCTTGAGCTTCTAGTAATTGAAGTCCAAGAACATATGGGAGCTTGAGGTTGAGAAACTGTGCACTAGAAAATTATTGTGTTCCAGAAAACTAAGTTTTAAAAAAACCCAACACAGCTGTTTCTTTAAGGAAACATTCTGAAAGTGCCAAAAACAAAACAAACAAGGCTGCAAAATACATCTAGAATTTATACCTTTTCTAGAAATAGCATTACTAGAATTGGATATGTAATTAAAATGATTGTTGCTTTGATTAATTAAACGAGAAGTACAGTGGAATCCTGCTTAACAAATTTAATGCATTCTCCGGGACCTTTTGTACTACAAAAAAATAATAAAGCGAATTTCTCATAGGAATGCATTGAATGCAATTTCCCACAGGAATGCATTGAAAAGCAAAATTTGTTAATCAAAATGCAGTTTCCCATAGGAATGCACTTGTTGTTGTTGTTCAGTCGCACAGTCGATTCCGACTCTTTGCGACCCTATGGACCATCGCTCTCCAGGCACCCCTGTCCTCCACCATCCTCCTTAGTCCACACAGCCCTGTGCCCATTGTGTCTACAATACCATCTAGCCATCTCATCTTTGGCCGTCCCCTTCTTCTTTTGCCCTCCACCTTCCCCAGCATCAAGGCCTTCTCAAGTGAATCCTCTCTTCTCATTTGATGTCCAAAATACTTCAACTTCATCTTTGTTATTTGTCCTTCTAAGGAGCACTCAGGGCTAATCTCTTCTAATATTGACCTATTTGTTCTCCTCGCTGTCCAGGGGACTCTCAAAAAACCAATTAATCCGTTCCGAAAAACATTTGTTAACCAAGCCACTATTTTCTATGGATTTCCTTTTGTTATGCGATTTACAGGTACAGTAATACCTCATACAAAGTCCGCTTCGTACAACATTGAATTCATACAACATCGCCTAATTCCATGAAAAAGTTGCCTCATACAAAGTCGCTGCAGCTTTGTATGAGGCATTGGGGTTTTCCCCAGGTTGCATTGTGCCTGGGCAGTATAGAAGGCAGGACACATGTGTGCATTGCTCTTGTGGGTTTGCACGAGGCGAAGAGTGTTTAGGAGTGGTTTTGAGCGCCATTTTGGTTTTGTTTTTTTTTTGGATTTTTTCGTCAGAATTTTTAGAAGCATTCCTGGGATTTTTGCAGCATTCTTCAGGTTCTTGGACAATCAGGGTTGTTTGACATGTTTTTGTAATGTTTTTAGCCTTTAGACAATGTTTTCTTAAAGTTCTGTCTGTTTCCTTGACTTTGCCCTAAGTCTGTGCTGTTACAGTACAATGTATCTCTATGGAAACGACATTGTACGAGGCATCGCGGCAAGGATTTGGACGTTGTATGGGGCATCACAGCTAGGATTTTGCATGCCTCATACAAAGTCCAAATCCGTATAAAGTCCAAACTTGTGGAACCAAGTTTGGACGTTGTATGAATTATCACTGTATTGTATGTGTTAAGCGAGCTGTTTGCTAAGCAAGATTCCACTGTATTTCATATTTTTCTTTGTTGACTGCTTGCCAGAGCTGGAATCTGAACTTCATCCAGTTGCTGGATATTTATGTCCCATCAGTTATTTTAGCTGGGCTTCTGCACATGAAGATGTTTAAAGATGTATCATAATGGATTTGCCCTTTATTTTTTGCTTTGCTGTTTAGGGGTTACCTTAGCAGTTGGTTCATTTCTGGCACTGCTTGGTCTTAGATCATGCTTGAATTTACACTGGCACTACATTAAAAATGAGAGACAAAGCAGCATGTTGGATTGTTTGCAGAAAGGTGCCAGATTTTAGTTCCAGAAAGCTTGAGTAAAAGCACAGTTCGGTGCATACTTTTGTGGTGTCACATAAAAGCTATATGTAATCTTGGAAATGTTTATGCATCCTGTACATATTTTTCCATAATAAAAGGAGAACTGGCTAAGCATGCACTGCATTCAGTCTGGCTAAAGGCTTCTGTAGTACATTAGAACAACAGGGAAAGTCACCTCTTCTGCTCTTAAAAGGGAGCTCTGCTGCTGCTGCTGTTGATATGTGATGCCAAGTCACTTCTGGCTTGCAACAACCCTAACAGGGGTTTCAAAGTACAGTATGTGAGATATTCTAATAGTAATGGTTTACTATTTCTACCCCCACCACTGAGTATCACTAGTCAAGGAGGAATTTGAACTCAAGCTCTTGCGTCTTAGTCCAGCATTCTATTTGCTACACCATGTTGGCTCTTACAAGGGTTTGCGTAATTAACAATAAGAGATGAGGTCAAGGTCTTCTAGTAGCAGGTCCAAGCCTACCTGCTTGTGACATTTTAAAGTCATAAGTCTCAAAATTTTTACTGCTGTGACATGTTGCTTATTTGTACCATTTTTAGAGCTGAATTCATAAGATAGTGTTGCCCACCATGATCCACAAATGAACACAGGTATTACTGTTATTTCAGTAAGCATAAAGCTATATCTTTCATGAGAATTTTTCAATACAGACTTTTGTATTGCTCTACTGAAATACCGCAGTGTTTTCCTATTCTGTCAAGGCTACCACTAGGAATTCCCGCCACTCCCACATTTCTGGTTTGTAGTATGATAGAGTTATGGCTATATGATCCACTAGGACAGTGATGGCCAATCTTGGCACTCCAGATGTTCTTGGACTTCAATTCCCAGAAGCCCTGATCAGCAAGAGTGCTGATTTGGGCTTCTGGGAATTGAAGTCCAAGAACACCTGGAGTGCCAAGGTTGGCCATCACTGCACTAGGATCTACAGCAGTGGTTCCCAACCTTTTTTGGGCCATAGCCCATCTAAGCATCTCTAAAATCCTGATGCCACCCCGACATAATTATTATTACAGTATTCAAAGAGTGAATTCCTATTCATGTGGAGGAAGCCTAAAAGGCCTTCAGCTTGGTCTAAACAAGCTTCGAATTGCCCCTCTTAATAATCAAATTGTTTCCCTGTTGGGTGGGTGCCCCACATTGGGAATCATATAGCCTTGCTACGATTGTACAACAGTATAAAATGAGAGTGACTTGAACCCCTATATTTTATTGAATACTGTATATTTGTGTTTTAAAAAAACTGTTTTGCAGACCATTTAACATGTTGCACAAAAAGTCTGAAAAATTTTCTATTGTAGAAATATCCCTGATTTTAATACAGAGGTTCAAAGATTATATTCTTCATTTTCTCATTCTCTTTACAATCCATCCATTCAATTACTAATATGTTTCTATTATTTTGGAGGTACCATTTTTTCTGGAAAAGATTACTTATGCATTTTATTCCTCTCTCCAATTAGCAATTGGTTTTTGACTTTGCATTCCACCTTTGTTATTCCATCTGATGTGACTGGGGATAGGGAAAATGGGGATTCAAATACATTAATGAAGTGAGTTCACAGTACAACATGTATCCCATTTCCAGCAAGCAATTGGCAGAACTTCAGTTTAGTTCATTAAAATATACGCTATGTTGTATATCCATTGGAAGCAGATGTCTATTTTGTTATGCCCTGAGAAAAAGGCTAACTAGGAGGGAGCTCTAGGACAGATGCCAGCACCATGGCATCAGCCTAGAAACCTGAATTATGGAGAATATACACTGAAAATCTGAATAAAGTAGGCTGGGCTTTGGAAATCAGATTTAAATAGACAAAACAGCTGTAAAACAAAGGGGCAGTGTGGCAGAACTCTGAATGTACATTTGTTCTGTTGATTGTAGAAAACTTTGAACTTAAAATTTGCCAAAGGGGAACCTGAATTAGCCTAGATGACTAGACTATAGGCGATAACAAATTAAAAAGTAAGTAAATAATACAAAATTATATTTTAAAAAGTTCAGTGATATTTCCCTTAAGAGAAAGAATTTCCAAAGATAGGATGTTCTTACAAACAATGCTAATGCCAGGTTTTTGACTGAAATAGTTCATTTATAATTCAGGATGGAACCTGGAACCTGTGAATGTTGTTAGTTAGAGACGAATACTACAAGAGACAGTTTATTATTGTAAATTAACACTTCTTCAACATTGCAGGCAGGATGCAGAGTGTCTAGACATTTAATGACTAAATTGCTTTTAACCACTAATTATGAATACACATTGTCATATTAGTAATGAGGAAATGTGGTGAATGAATTCCCTTAAAGGAGATGGAGTGGGTTTGTCTCTACACTATGTATTTGTTTGCACTGTATGCCAATGCAAGTACAGTACTGAATGGAGCAATGCACAGTGGATTGGGGTGGGGCTATACCCATGCATAAGCATGTATGCATACACACAAATATGTACAGACACACAAGCATGTGTGCATCCTGTCAGATACACAGGCACACATGCTTTCTCCCTCTATATCAATCAACAGAAGTAGGGAGGCGTAAAGCTGCCCTTCTTGTGCATTAAAATAAAACTGCTGTCTCCTCAGCCATATCCTCCTTTAATGTTATTCCTTGCCCAGTTATTCCTTCCTCCATCTTCTTATTTAGTTTTGGACTGCAGTGGCTCAAGTGGCTAAGACGTCGACTGGGAGGCGGAAGGTCAGCAGTTCGATTCCCGAGTACTGCAGGACGGAATGAGCTCCCATCTTTGTCCCAGCTCCTGCCAACCTAGCAACGTGAAAAGAAGAAATTGCAAGTAGATAAATAAGGACCACTTTGATGGGAAGATAACAGCGTTCCGTGCGCTCCGGTGTCTAGTCATGCCTGCCACATGACCATGGAAACGTCAGCAGAAGCAGACAGCGCTGGCTCTTTGGCTTTGAAACAGAGATGAGCACTGAACCCTAGAGTCGGATACGACTGGCTTTCGAGCAAGGGAAACCTTTACCTTTACCTTACCTTCAAGAATGTTTGTTCTTGCTATAAAGCTTTTCATGGATCTGAATCAGTGGACTTGAAGCACATATCCATTCAGAAGGCAGCAATGGGAAACCACTTCTGAATACAATATTGTGAAAGCCCTAAAATGAGGCACTAAAAAGAGTCAAAACATCTCTCCTATGCTATCTTCCACAGGGGTATTATGGCAATAGCAGAGAGAAACATAAAAATGGCAGGGGGGGGGGGGAGTGGAGAGCAGATGATTGAATATTCATAGTAGACTACACATATTCATGGGGACTGCAGTGGTTCAAGTGGCTAAGACACTGACTGGAAGGCGGGAGGTCAGCAGTTCGATTCCTGAGTACTGCAGGATGGACTGAGCCCCTTTCTTTGTTCCAGCTCCTGCCAACCTAGCAGTTTGAAAGCAAGAAATTGCAAGTAGATAAATAGGGACCACTTCGGTGAGAAGGTAAACAGCATTCTGTGTGCTCCGGTGTCTAGTCATGCCTGCCACATGACCACGGAAACATCTGCAGAAGTAGACAGCACAGATTCTTCAGCTTTGAAACAGAGGTGAGCACTGAACCCTAGAGTCGGATATGACCGGCTTTCGAGCAAGGGAAACCTTTACCTTTACCCATATTCACTGTAGGCCTCTCTGGGCAACAGGTTGCCAGAGTATGACTCAGTGGAATCAGAATGAAAAGAGATCCTGGCTCAGATTTCTTCTTGTGAACAAACCTTTTAGCCAAGTTATGTAGATCTGTTTCACAGTAAGGGACAGTTGCTATTTTAGAAATGATTAAGGAACTAATATCTCATTGAGATTTTCTACATGTTCATATAAGAGGAAGTTGGCTGGATAGGTCAGTGGTTTAGGTATTTGGCTGAGGAGCCAGGAATTGGGAGATTGGTTCCCCTCTGCCTCTGTGCCTCTCAGGAGAGGAGCTAGGCTGTGTAGCCATGGGCAAGCCACACAGTCCCAGGGAAACCGCAGGAAAAAGGGATGGTAAAAAGGTCAGTGTATTCCAGGGAAGAATTGCCATACATTGCAATTGCCTTGACAGCAGACATTATTATTATATGAGGAAAAACTGTCTTATTTTTGTAAACTGGTCTTTTGTGCTTGTGTGAATTAAGTCAGCATGATCTTATCTAGAAATATAAGTATTTTTGATTCCCACATAAAAATATGTTGTTCCTTCAAATTCCAGTGGGCTGTGCAATGAGGATACAATTTGAGTTCACTTTTTTTTTTGCTTATTCAGGCATCCTGAATAAAACAGGCACCTCACATTATAGCAGTTAACATAGTGCTATATTGGGACCAATAGGCTAATTACAGATTCTGACATTTACAGATGAATTTGAATTAAACTCTTATGACTACATGACTTAAACCTCATTGCAGGGAAACCCACTGTGGAATCATCTTTTCTGACAGAATAATTGGGGTTTTTTTTTGTTCAGCTGTGAAGAGTTATTTGTTCCATTTGGTTTGCCATTGTTTTTGTCTGGTTGTTTGGTTGTTGTTTTTTTGCCCAGAGTGACTGCCTGATGCAATGCAAAAGGTGTTTGTGGGTATGCCAATTTCCCTTAAATGAGTATCTCTAGTCTCTACACCAGGGATGCCCAAACTACAGCCTGTGGGCTGGATCCAGCCCCTGACAGCAATTAATCTGGCCCGCAAAGCCCTCATCACTCCCAGAAGTGGAAGTAAAACGCGCCCATACAGGCACATTTTACTTCCACTTCTGGGAGCGACGAGGGCTTCGTGGGTTGGATGAATTGCCTTCGGGGGCCAGATCTGGCCCACAGGACATAGTGACCAGCCCCCGTGTAGGGTACTCCTGCTCTACACAGTTTCTTTTTTTTTTTAAAGTTCCAACTCAATGCAATATAACTAGGGCATTTAGGAGAACAACATAAGAAATAAGCACTTTGTTAGCACCATACAGAACCTTCTGATGTTGGAGCTCTTTGAAAAAGTATGAGCTCTTTAGTCTCTGCCCTGCTGACTTCTGCAAATTGTTATTTGGATGACAACATCTATTTACCCCCTAAAAACCCAGAATGATAAACCAGAAATACACAAAAGATCAAAACATACCTTTCTAGCTGTGTAATTGTACCTTTAGATAACAAAGCCCTTTCTTCAGCCAATTCTCCAGTAATGTTTGCTCACATATAAACATTTATTGCCGGAGTTCTCAATGTTTTAAAGCCGGGGGCCAGGTCATGCTCCCTCAGACAGCTTCAGGGGCCGGATGGCCATTTTGCCCTTCCTCTACTTCCTGGTGTAGTAGTGCCACAGGCCACATCTGGCCCACAGGCCACAGGTTGAGAATCCCTGATTTATTACTTTCAGATTCTGCCTTTTTTAATAGTTGTAGGTCCAGATACAAACTGAAGAGGAAAAAGAGCCGTCTGAGGCAGAATCAATGTAATGTCTATAAAGTAGAAAATTTTCAAAATATTATGTAGCTTTCAAATGTTTAATAATCCACGTGTAAATAGTCAAATGTTTCTTCAACACCAAAAGTAATCTCATAATCCATGGTTTCTTCAACAAAACTCAGTATATTTTGTATATAATATTCTGGATATAATAATCTGTAAAATGAATCTTTGTTGAAGTGATGTCCTGTGATGATGATTTGTTTCTTTTTAGATTTTCCTGAAGAAATTCTAAATGAAAAGCTGCATATCCAGGAAACAGCTTCGATAAATCTTGAGAGACAAAATCTCATCAGTTTTGAGTTACTCAGCAGATAAATTTTGAAAAATATCATATTTTGAACAAACTTGAGACTATATCTCATCCTTTTTTTTAGTTATTCTATATGTTGATACAAAACTAATAATTGGATACTGTGTTTTGTTGAAGAAACCATGGATTATGAGATTACTTTTGGTGTTGAAGACACTTTTGACTATTTACACGTGGATTATTAAACATTTGAAAGCTACATAATCTTTTGAAAATTTTCTACTTTATAGACATTACATTGATTCTGCCTCAGACGGCTCTTTTTCCTCTTTAATTTTCCATCTGGCCATACCTCCCCTTCTCAGATACAAATTGTGCAATTGTTTTCACTCTACTGCAGAAAGATAATCTGCAGGGAAGAGGGACATGCCATTTCTTGGATGTTTTGTATGCTTCAGACTTTATATCCAGGATGGGCCATTTTATTAGGCAGAGCGGAACAGCTGTTTCAAGGTAACACATTCTAGAAGTCATGGAATGTTGGCAAGTCTTAGTTTATTTATTTATTTATTCTTAGATTTTTATGCCGCCCACTCGGGGAAACCCGACTCAAGGCGACGCACAACAGTAAAAACATAAAATACAGTAAAATATAACAAAACAGATTAAAACCCTCACTAGACCACCCACCAACCCACCCTCCCACTCCCACTTTCTTGTTTCTTTACTATTTACTGCCAAAGAGGATCAGAGGGTAAATAAAACAGAACAAAACGAAAAGACAAAAAAAAAATATTGTGGCACCTTAAAGACTAGCTGCTGTATTAAGGCGCTTTAAGGTCCCACAATGTTTCCCGTCTTTTTGTTTTATTTATTCTCTGATATGCTTTCACAGGCTAACACAGCGACCACTTCAAAAATGCCAAAGATCAGTAGGTATAGTTGTTGGATTTTCTGTCACATCGACCAAAATAACTTTGATCAGCATGCACTTTGAGTTGAGGGATGTGTGTGTGGGCGGTTAGGGCAGGGGTGCCCAAACTTTTTGGGCCGTAGGCTGATCATGTGGTTCAGGGAGCTGGGCCTGGGCCCTGGATCTGGCTGATGACAATTCATCCGGCCCGCCAAGTCCTTGTCGCTCCTGGAAACGGAAGTAAAACGCGCCTGTACGGGAGGACTCCTTCCGTACAGGCGCATTTTACTTCCGCTTCCAGGAGCGACGAGGGCTTCGTAGGCCAGATGAATCGGTGCCGGGGGCCAGATCTGGGCCCCAGTTTGGGTACCCCTGAGTTAGGGGATGAGGTTTGCTGTTCAGCTGCCCCTCCGTCAGCAAAACACCCTTGGGCTCCTCCTGGTCTCATGATGCGTTCCTGTAGCAAAAGTGCTCCTTCCAGGGGGGGAAAGGTTGTCTGCAACACACGACTGCTGGCAAAGACAACTGGCCCGTTACTGAATACAACAAACAAAGGCTTGTCTGGCAAGTCCTCGCCTCGGCGTGAGTTCAGTTCCCAACTCCCACCGTTCTTGGTCGCCCGCCTGGGCAGAGAGATCCGTGCCTTGCTAGCCAAGAAGGAATCCTCCCATCTCCTCCATGATCCATCTGTAGTGGGGGAGGAGGAGGAGGAGGAGGAAGAAGAAGAAGAGAGAAAGGCTGCTGCTTGGAGGCTGCGGGAAGAGCCCGGGCTAGCCAGGAGTGAAAGGGAAGCTGAAAAACTCAAGAGCACAACCAACCAACCAACCAACCAACCCTAAACTACCATTTTGGCGGTCCTTCCTTCTCCTCCCACTCGAGCCTTTGACCAGCTGCCTTTCCAGCCTATCCAAGAGCTCAACCTCCCCCTCCCCCGCCTCCCCCCTGCTTCTCGTTTTTAGCCGCTTACTCCTGGAGACTGTGGAGTGGAGCTCCACAGCCTGCTTTTCCATCACCATTGCTTGCACACAGGCGGACGGGCTTTCCCCTCTCCAAGCACGCTTCCATCCCCAGGGGTCTCCTTCCCTCCCCTTCCCTCCTCCATCTTCTCTCCTGCCCTTTCGCCTTCGCCGCGAGCCCCACCGCTATGGTTCTCCTGTATCTCCTCACTGCTCAAGGTAAGGATGCGGGGGTGGGTGGGTGGGTGGGTGAGCATTTAGGAACATTTAAGAATAGCTCCCCTCCCCAATCTCCTGGGTTGACCCCCGGGCGCCCTTCTCTCTCCCACTCCGTTTCTTGCAAGAGAAGAAACAGCAATGGCAATTAAACCTTTATCCTGCCCCATAGACAGCACTTAGTGCACTCTCTGGGCAGTTCACAAGTTAACTAGCATTTTGCTCCCAACGTGCTGAGTACTCATTTTACCGACCTCGGAAGGAGGGAAGGCTGAGTCAACCTCGATCCCAAGTCAGGATCGAACTCATAACTTTTGGGGTTGCAGTACAGCAGTTCAACCAGGGCCAGTAGCCAGAGGGTAGCCAGGGTGGGCGTAAATTAGAATATCGTGCAAATGTTCATTCCGTTCAGTAATGCAACTTAAAAGGTGAAACAAATATATGAGATCGACTCATTGCATGCAAAGCGAGATAGTTGAAGCCTTACTTTGTTATAATATTGGTGCTTATGGTTTACAGTTTATGAAAACCCCAACCCCCAATCTCATAACCACATAATCAGCACATAATCTCATGAACGCTGTACGCCATGATCATCACAATTATAACAAATTAAGGCATGACATCTCTCGCTTTGCATGTAGTGAGTCTATCTCATATATTTGTTTCACTTTTTAAGTGAAATGAATGAACATTTGCATGATATTCTACTTTTCCAAGTTTCACCTTATATGACATTGTTACCCATCCTGAAAAAATATTCGCCCACCCACATCTAGAATGCTGAGTTCAACTACTGTGCCGCCAGGCAACAACAGGTCCCATCCTTCCGCAGAGTGCTGCTTTTTCTGAATGGAGCCGCAGATGGGGTTGGCTTTCCTCAAGTGCCTGGGCTTGAACTGAGTTCACTTTGTCTCCCTTCCTTCTCCTGTTTAGTTTTGTGGCTCGCCAGAGCTGGTGCTGAACTGCCCCAGGGCTCCTGTGCTTTCGAGGACACTACTTGCGGCTATGAACCTGACCCCGCATCCCAGCCCTGGATTTTGAACGAGGAAGGTAAAGAGGGCTGGTTTTTTTAAAAAAAATAATATGAACCCCCCCCCCCCTAATACTAAAATAAAAATAAAAATACTGAATACAATACACAAAATAAAAAACAATTACAAATGTGCACCCGTCACCTGTGGACATAGGTAAAGAGGGTAGTGAAAACCCCACTCTAAGTCTCTTTTGATTTCGGCTCAGTGTTTTTGTTTAAAAACACACACATATGTTTCTATGGTAATTGTTTTTCCAAATGATGTCCTCCTTCCCTCTGGTTGTAAAATGCTGACTAGGTTGTAAAATGCTAGCAAGCCAAATTTGGAAAGAAAAAACAACAACAACATTTCAGTGGCATTCTGCCTAAGCACTTGGAACTCAATGCAAATAGCAGTTTTCTGGCTTCTGTTCCTAAGTACTGTGCTGTATATTAATTTAGGGAGTGTGATGTAGAAAATGTCAATATGTTAGTATTACTGACATAATTTGCTACACATGTATTGAAGGGGAGGGACTGTAGCTCAGTGATAAATATATCCTTGCCTTGCAGAAAATCCTATATTCTAGTCTTGCATCTCCAGGTAAATAGACTCGGCAGAAGGGGTGCCCAAACTACAGCCTGTGGGTTGTATTAGGCCCACAGTGCCTGTGCCGCTCCCAGAAGTGTAAGTAAAACGTGCTTCTGCATGTGCAAAATGCTGAGTAAAGAACCCACAGCTTTCGTAAATGTGTTTATGACAGCTGTGGGTGCATATATGGCAGCGTTTTGCACATGTGCAGGCGTGTTTTACTTACGCTTCTGGTGGGAGGAACCACGTGACCAGCCCACTGAATCACATGACTGGCCCACGGCCCAAAAGGTTTGGGCATCCCTGGTGTAGGAGGTGATGTGATGATTTCTGCCTTATGCCCTACCCTGCAATAAACAATATTAGGCTAGATTGGAAGTTAGAAATATTCCATTTTTAAAACTACACTTCTCAGATTTCCCTAGCCAGCACGTCAAAAAAAATAATAATTGTGGGAACTGCAGTGTACAAAACAACTTTTCTAAACTGGGCTAGATGGACAAGTAGTCCATCTATCCCTGAGAAATGTCGAAAAAGCCTTCCAAAACTCATTTTAGGATCATCTGTCCAGCCAAACCATCTTTTTTTTTATAAAAAAAATGGGGAAATCAAGGGAACATTTAAAGCAAAAATGACCATGATAAGGGACAAAGATGGAAAGGAGTTAGCTGATGCAGAAGAGATCAGAAAAAGATGGCAAGAGTACACAGAGGAACTCTACAAAAAGGACCTCAACACTCCTGATAATAACAATAGTGAGAAATTTGAACTTGAACCAGACATTCTGGAGAGTGAAGTCAGAAAGGCTCTAAAAAGCACTGCAAACAATAAAGCTAGTGGAAATGATGGTATCCCAGTTGAATTTTTCAAAGCCCTAAAAATGATAGAATAAAACTACTGTATTCAATATGTCAGTAAATTTGGAAAACAAAACAGTGGCCACAGGATTGGAAAAGATCAGTATACGTTCCAATCCCAAAAAAAGGCAATGCCAAAGAATGCTCAAATTATTGAACAATTGCGCTCACCCCACATGCCAGTAAAGTGATGCTCAAGACTTAACAGGATAGACTTCAACAACATGTGGAGAGAGAACTACTAGAGGTGTAGGCTGGTTTCAGAAGAGGCAGGGGGACTAGAGACCACATTGCCAACATACGTTGGATCATGGAGAAAACAAAGGAATACCAGAAACAAGTATACTTTTGTTTTATTGACTACACCAAGGCTTTTGACTGTGTGGACCACAACAAAACGTGGCAAGTAATTAAAGAGATGGGAATACCAGAACACCTTATATGCCTCATGAGAAATCTGTACACGAACCAAGAAGCAACAGTTAGGACAGAACACGGAATGACAGAGTGGTTTGGAATAGGAAAAGGAGTAAGACAAGGTTTCATTTTATCACGCTGCTTATTCAATCTATACACAGAGCACATAATGCGCAATGCAGGGATGGAGGAATCACAATATGGGATCAAAATTGTTGGGAGAAACATCAACAATTTGAGATATGCAGACGATACCACCCTAATGGCAGAAAGTGAGGAAGACCTAAAGAACCTCTTGATTGGATTGAAGGAGGAGAGTGCAAAAAATGGCTTGAGACTTAATATCAAGAAAACCAAGATAATGGCAACAGGTCTGATCAGTCCCTGGAAAATAGATGGGGAAGAAGTAGAAGCAGTGACAGATTTTACTTTCCTAGGATCAAAGATCACTGCAGATGGTGACTGTAGCCATGAAATAAAAAGACAACTGATTATGGGGAGACAAGCTATGAGAAACCTGGGAAATATAGTGAAAAGCAGATAGATCACCTAGAAAACAAAAATTCGCATAGTCAAAGCAATGGTATTCCTGGTGGTAATGTATGGGTGTGAGAGCTGGACCATTAGGAAAGCTGAGTGCAGAAGAATAGATAGATGCCTTTGAAATGTGGTGTTGGAGGATAGTCCTGAGAGACCCCTGGACAGCAAAGAGAACAAATAGGTCAATCTTAGAAGAAATCAATCCTGACTGCTCATTGGAGGGACAAATAGTAAAGATGAAGCTAAATGGACATCAAATGAGAAGGGAGGACTCACTTGATAAGGCCTTGATGCTGGGAGAGGTGGAGGGCAAGAGAAGAAGGGGGCGTCCAAAGATGAGATGGCTAGGTGGTATTGTAGACACAATGGGCACAGAGCTGGGCGGGCTGAGGAGGATGGTGGAGGACAGAGGCGCCTGGAGGACAATGGTCCATGGGGTCGCAAAGGGTCGGAATCGACTGTGCAACCTAACAACAAATGAGAACACCAATTAATCTTTGTGTTTAGGAACTAGTGGCTTAGTGGTTAAGATGCTCAACTTGATGACTGGAAAGTTGGCAGGTGAGCAGTTTGAGACCCGAATGTTGCACGATGGAATAAGCTCCCCATCTCTGTCCTAGTTCCTGCCAACCTAGCTGTTCAAAAGCAAGAAATTGCAGGTAGCTAAATAGGGATCGCTTTGGTGGGAAGGTAACAGCGTTCCATGCACTCTGGTGTTTAGTCATGCCTGCCACATGTTTTTTTATTTACTAGCATAGTTTGCCTGGCAATGGCGGGCTGTTATAAACTGTGATCAGTTTTTTTTTGTGGATTAAAAAAAGAACAAAGGATGATATAATTGTTTCAAATTGTTTTATTTAACCAAATAATGTTTTAGTTTGTGATTTTTTTTGTTAATAGTTGTACCGTAGGTAATATTTTTTAAAATGTGAAAGTACATGTTTTTTACATTCAATGTTTTTAAACTGTGTTTAGATGTTTAGGGTTTTTATTTGAGTTAAAACTCAGCACAATAAATCTTTTTATTTTATTTATTTAACATAGGTTTGTTATTTGTGTAAACTTTTGATTTATTGTTATGTTTTTGAGTTGTTTTTACTCTTGTTGCCTCTAGTTGGGGCTGTTGTGTTTTTGAGTTGTTTTTACTATTCTGCCCTGCAGGTGGGGCTCTTAGTGGTTTTGGTTTCATTTCACATGTTTTTTCTCTCCAGGCCTCTAGGTGGGGCTTCTTCCGGTAAGTAGTCATTGTTTCTTTATTTCTGTTCCGGTCGTCGTAGAGGGAGGACGTGCTGGTGAGTTCTCTGGTTTTCTTTCTTCTGGGGTTTTTCTTTGTTTTGTTTTTCTGGTGGTGGGCTGGGAGGTGTTTCTGTTTGTTCTTTTTTGTTTTGGCTGAGTTTTAGGTTTGTTTAATTGGTTTGGTTATTTCTGGTTTTGTTTACTTTTTCTTATTTCATTGTTGTTTATTTGTGTAATTTGTGGTATTTTCGTGTTGTAGTTAGGTGTTTTGTATGTGCTTTGTGGTATTGTGGATGTTTTTGTTTGTGTATTTTGTGGTTTACTTTTTTGTTTATTAATGTTTTTTTAATTATTGATTTATTTTTGTTTTATTATTTTTTATTAATTTTGGTGTTTTTTTTCCACCCCGGCTCAACTTTCTTTGAGGCCGGCGGTGTTCTCGCCGTGTCTTCGGGGGGTTGCGTGGAGGAGAGGAAGTACCTCTTCTCCCTGTTGCTCTGGGAAAGAAGGCTGGCGGGTGTCTCGCGGTAGAGTTTTGTGGCTTTATGTTTTGCGAGGCTGTGAGGCGCTGCATCCGCCTGCGGTGGACTTGAGCTACCATTGCGTCCGCCTGTGGGGGACTTGCACTCTCGTTGCGTTTTGTAATTTTATTTTTCGTGCGCTGGCTTTCTCAGCGTTCTGCATGCTCACGGCGCGCAGGACGCTGGGACTTGTAGTTTTGCGTTTGTGGTTTGCGTTTGTGCGGCGGTTTTTTCCTGTGGCTCGATTTTAATTGGCCGCGCTGCGTTTCCCAACGTTCTTTTGCTCGCGCCTCTCAGCCTGATTGGCTGTGGCGCAGCGTGGCACAAAGAACGTTGGGAATTGAAGTTGTTTCCCTTTGTTTGCGTTCATGGGGCTCTTGCCCCACTGGTGCATTTCTCAACCCTGCATCAACCTCCGGACAAGGTTTGGGCGAGTGCAGGAGGCTCGGTACGGGATAGGATGGACGGGTGCAGAAACGTATAGCAAGTTCCAATGGTTAACCCTTGGATTTATAGGTATAGATTTATTTATTATTTCAATCTCTATACCGCCCAGTTGGCCAAGGCCAACTCAGGGCGGTTCACAATCACAATAAAAACATGATTAAAATAGCTAAAAACTACCCTCCCCCTAAAAATGGTGCAGGTACCGAGGGTGCCGGAATACACTATATCAGCCACCCAACGGGAGTCACCATTCCACCTGCACCCCATACTTGGCCTGCCAGCCAGGTTTTAAGTCCTTTTCTGAAAGGCAGCAATTCCATCTGGAGACGAAGCTCTGTTAGTAAGAGGTTCCAGAGTGCCGGTGCGGACACGGGGAAGGCCCTCCTCCTTGTGCTAGAGAGGCCAGCCCCTCTAGCAGATGGTACAATAAGAGAGCCCCTCCGGTCTGCCCTGGTTGGATGGACAGACGTCCTTAGGGTGATGCGGTCTCTTAGGTAACCTGGCCCACTGTCATATAGGGCTTTAAAGGTCAAAACCAACAGGTTGAATTGCACCCGGAGGCAAACTGGTAACCAGTGCAGCTCCCGAAGCAGTGGCAAGGCATGGGCATAACGTCCACACCCCGTCACCACCCAGGCTGCCGCATTCTGGACCAGCTGTAGCCTCCGAATGGTCATCAAGGGCAGCCCCATGTAGAGCGCATTACAGTAATCTAGTCTGGAGGTGACTAGAGCATGAATGACCATGACCAGGGAGTCCTTGTCCAGGTACGGGCGCAACTGGCGAATTAATCGCAACTGTGCGAAAGCCCTCCTGGCTACGGCTGCCACCTGTTCTTCTAGCAGCAGCCACAAGTCCAGGAGGACCCCCCAAGTTGTGCACCGTGTTTGTCTGAGACAAAACTGCCCCATCCAAAACCAAAGATGGTAATTCCCTGAGCAACCCAGGTCCCCAAATCCACAGCCACTCAGTCTTGCTGGGATTCAGTTGTAGCCCGTTGTCCCCCATCCAGACCCCCACAGCTTTCAGACACCCAGACAGGACTTTGATAGCATCGCTGGGATCACCACAGGCCGAGATGTACAACTGAGTGTCATCCGTGTACTGATGGTACCACACCTCGTGGGAACGGATGATCTCAGCCAACGGCTTCATGTAGATGTTAAATAGGAGAGGGGAGAGCACCAAACCCTGAGGCACCCCACATTTGAGTGACCTAGGGCTCGATCTCCCACTTTCCAACTACACCAACTGGGTCTGGCCCTTCAGAAATGAGGAAAACCAGGACCACACAGTGCCCTGGATCCCCAATCCTCGCAGAGCCGTTCCAGAAGGATACCGTGTTCATGGAAACATCTGCAGATGCAGAAAGCGCTGGTTCTTTGGCTATAAACAGAGATGAGCACTGAGTCAGATACAACTGGCTTTCAGAGCAAGGGCGACCTTTACCTTCACATATTGTACCCTGTGTCAATAGATGCATCTTATATCGGTACAGTAACAATACTGTATCTTATTTCTTATTTATTTTATTTAAAATATTTTAAAATATTAAAAGTCCTCTTCAGTTTGTACTAAAGCCTGAAGAGGCTTCTGAGAATGTACTAGTTAGCTCCACCCATAGACAATCATCTGTGCAGTGGCCGCACTTTAATTGACACGCAGTCAGCATCTCTCTCAAATGAACTCTGTGTACAACTCTATGTTCACACATACGAGTGGTGGGTATTAGCAGGTTCGCACCAATTTGCCAGAACCGGTAGCAGAAATTCTGGCTGGCCCCGCCCATCCAAATTTTGAAATAAAGTAGTCCTAATTCGGGTGCAACACAGAGCTTTCCCCCTGGCCATGCCCACCATACCACACCCACAGTGTGGAAGTAAATTTTTTTGGAGCCCATCACTGACACATACGTACATGGCTCTCTTTATGTTGTTAAATGTGTGTGTGTCTTTTGTTGAAGGAGAGATAAAGCCTCTGGCTGAAATCATGTTGAGCAAATCTCTACATAGCCATGGAATGGCAATGGTAAACCACATCTTGGACATCTCACATACCTCGAAAATACTGTTAGGACAGAGGTGACCAAACTGCAGGCCGGCACTGGCCCGTGGCACCACATCCTATGAGGGAGAGATCGCCGGCCCATGCCGCCCTCTCCGCTACCGGAAGCAGAAGCAGACACACTCCTGCACATGTGCAAATACGTCCATGCAAGTGCAAAACACTGCTGTAAATGCACCCATGACTGTCGTAAATATGTTTATGACAGCTGCGGATGCATTTTACAGCAGGAGGAACTACGTGACTGGCCTGCTCAACCATGTGACTGGCCCACGGCGCGAAAAGTTTGGCCACCCCTCTGTTAGGGTCTCTATACATCAGAAGCGATATGAAGGCACATAACAACAATTTGGACTAATATTAGATTTAGATTTTTTTAAAAAAAATCAGTTAAATCCATTCTGGAAGTGTAAAAGTACCCAGCAGTAATAATCACAGAGAATATAAAAATGAACTAATAGAAATATATATCCTAAGTGCTGAATCTTAAATGATAGAATAAGTGAGCCATCAATCCAACCTCATGCTCAATGCAGGAATCCAAATCAAAGCACATTTAACAGATGGGTGCCTGATTTCCTCTTGAATGCTTCCAGCATTGGAGCACTCACCACCTCCTGATGTTCCAGTGTCCTATGGCTCTGTTAAGAGGTTTTTCCTGGTATTCAGCCTATATCTGGCTTTCTGTAACTTGAGCCCATATTACGTGTCCTGCACTTTGGGATGATAGAGAACAGATCTATGCCCTCCTCTTTTTGACTATCTGTCAAGAATATGAAAAGTACTATCACAGCCCCTCTTAGTCTCCTTTTCTCAAGGCTAAACATGTTTTTTCAGTCTTTATAGGGTTTGATCCCAGTCTCCTGATCATCCTCATTGCCCTCCTCTGGAATTGTTTCAGTTTATTAGCATCTTTCTTAAAATGTGGTGTCTGGAACTGGACATAGTACTCTTTGTTGTTGTTCAGTTGCACAGTCAAGTCCGACCCTTTGCGACCCTATGGACTACTCTGTCATCCTCCGTAGTCTGCCCAGATCTATGTCTACTGCATCAACAATACTGTCTAGCCATCTTGTCCTCTGGAGTACACAGAAAGAGTCTCCTTGAAGATTGTGGTATTTTTGAACTAGGGTGTGCCCTAGTAACGGCAACCTTGTGTTGCCAGCTAATCTTTCTCACACTAGGTCAGGCAACAGGAACTGCAGAATGAACTAACCAAAAGGTGCCTTCATTATGGCAGTTTCACATCTGGCCTAGACGCGGAAGATCTCGTTCTAGGCCGCCCCCTTCTCCTTTTGCCTTTGATCTTTCCCAGCCTCAAGGCCTTCTCCAATGAGTCCTCTCTTCTCATTTGGTGACCAAAGTATTTGAGCTTCGGATTCAGTATCTGTCCTTCCATTGAGCAGTCAGGGTTATGTCATTTAGGATTGACTGATTGATCTTGCAGTCCAGGGAACTCTCAAAAGTCTTCTCAAGCACCACAGTTCAAAGGCGCCTATTCTTCTGTGCTCAACCTTCCTTATGGTCAAGCTTTCGCAGCCATACATTACTGCTGGGAAGACCATTGTTTTATCTATGCAGACTTTTGTTGGCAGGGTGATGTCTCTACTTTTTATTATGCGGCCTAGGTTTGCCATAGCTTGCCTCCAAAGGAGTAAACATCTTCTTATTTCATAGTTGCAGTCATTGTAGGAGCCCTGGTGGTGCAGTGGGTAAACTGCTGCCCTGCAACCAAAAGGTTGTGAGTTTGATCCTGACCAGTGCTCAAGATTGACTCATCTTCCATCCTTCCAAATTTGGTAAAATGAGTACCCAGCATGTTGGGGGCAAAATGCTAATTAGCTTGTGAACCGTCCAGAGAGTGCACTAAGTGCTATGGGGCGGTATATAAGTGTGATTGTTTTGCTTTTGCAGTGATCTTGGATCTGAAAAAGGTGAAGTCTGTCACTGCTTTCATTTCTTCCGCTTCTATTTGCAAAACTATTCAAGATAATTGAAAGAGAAAACTGGAATAAAACGTCCTTCGTTGTGGCTTCACAACATTCTCGTGTGGGACTTCTGCGTTGGGAGAGATGATGGTCCATAACAGCTGCTTTTGGACTTTGGTGCTTTGAAAGAAGCATAAAACATTAGTGTGTCTAGTTACTGTTCTGTTGCAATGGCAGTGTGAATATGGGATATTGATTTTGAGAATGCTATTATGGTGGCTACATACCTTCTTTTACAGAGGATAGTCTTCTGTTTGAGTGACCAAGGGTGTGACTACACTGGGGGGGGGGGGGGGAATGCTATGAGCTTTTTGTATGCTGATTGACATTTTTTTTTGTTGACCACAAAAGAAAATGCAAATTCCCCATCTATATTTCCCCACCTCTACTGACAGGGCTTCTAATTTAAAGAAACAAACCCATTCATATTGGGTCAGATATGTGATTACTTGAACCAATGTAGAAAAAACACCATATCAGCACACAACCATAGGAATGACAAGATTTCTCTAGTACTCATTTTTTTTATTTCTAGCCCGGGATTTCCCATTAATGCAGGTAATTGTGCTAGTCTTTAAACTGGAACAAGATTTTTTGTTGTCATTGTTTCTACTTGTTTTGCCATAAGAAAACTGAAGGTAGGCAGTTACAGGGTTAATGGCATCTCCATAAAAGCCTTTGGTGGATGGTGGAGGAAGCAGCACAAGGTGGAGTCCTAAAGTTAAAGTAGGATTCTTCTTTAGACAGTTGAAGTTCCTGATGCCTAAAAATCTTTATTGTATCTCATTTCCTTCTCTCAACAGAATAAAGAAATCTAAGAGTTGGAGGATGGGATGCTATGGTTTGGGAAGATCGGGTCTGTAATTGCTTGTATTATTCAGGTGAAGGCAGAAACAAGCCAGATAACCCGAACTGAGCTAATCAATGGGCTTTAAATTGCAATCTGCAATCCCAGAATCACATTTCAGTAAACGTGTTAGTCTCACATTTGTCACAATATTTTTTGTTTTCCTTTTTGTGGCTGAAACAAACTAAATAGAGCTACCTTAATACATATCTGTCAAGTTTTGGATTTGAAAATAAGGGAAACAATGTGGGTAGATCTATCTCGGTGGGTGTGGCCAAATATGTGGGTGTGGCCAAATCTGACCATGTGACTTGCTGGGCTCTAGTCATGCCTGCCACATGACCATGACAACGTCTGCAAACAGACAGCACTAGCTCTTTGGCTGTAAATGGAGATGAGCACTGCACCGTAGAGTCGGATACGACTGGCTTTTGAGCAAGGAAGACCTTTACTAAGCACTTGCATAAACAGGGCCAAACTTCACAGCAAATTTGAATACCATTCAGGGATTTTCTGTTATTAGGTAAAGGTAAAGGTTGCCCTTGCTCGAAAGCTAGTCATAGCCAACTGTGCTCATCTCTGTTTATAGCCAAAGAGCCAGTGCTGTTTTCTGTGGTCATGTGGCAGGCATGACTAGACACCGGAGTGCACAGAACACTGTTTACCTTCCCTCCAAAGTGGTTCCTATTTATCACACACACACACACACACACACACACACACACACACACACACACACACACACACACACACATCCCTACCTGATTTGTGCAGCCATGTAAGCAAAACCCCTTCCTGCTCCTTCTCTCTCTGTGCCATCCAGGTCCAGCTTTTTCCCCCAGCACTGCAGTCACTCGATCTCTCTCTCTCCTCCTCCGTTTCCTCACGCTGCCCAATGGAAACCCAAAGTCCACTGGGAGGTGTAGTCCTGCTCTTTATGCATCTCATTGGGGCTGCCCACCCAAAGAACTGCGGCTCCCAGGATGCACCGGGGCCGCTTTGCCCCAAGCTGTAGTCCCGCTCTCCATTCTCCTCAATGGGGGCTACCCACCCAAAGAACAACAGCTCCCAGGATGCTCCGCTGCATTTTCCTGGCCAGGGGAAGTCTGTATTGATCACGTGCCAGCAAAATCATCATCTTGGAATCCCCCCCCCCCCGCACATTCTTCAAAATAAAATAAAATAAGGGAAAATATTTTAAAATACGTGCAGCCGGGAAGAGGACTGAATTACGGGGAAATCCCGGCCAATACAGGGTACTTGACAGGTATGCCTTAATACTTAATAGTAGGCTATTTTTCATTATTACTTTTTGGAACAATTGTTCCTCCCCTCCCCCCCCCCCAAAAAAAAAAAAGGGGAAAGAAAGAAAGAAAAAGGAAAGGCTGATTCATTTAGAAATTGCATCCACAACAGCTTGAATGTTTTCATTAGTCCTTGCATAGGGACAATTACTTATATGTTGTGGTGTTGGTTTTTCCTGTTATAGTAACATAGCACTGAATTTCCAGCATAACAAAAATAACTCTATGGTTTCCCTTAATTCTCTTTCTGAATTGAGTTTTGTCCACACAAATTGAGGATATGGTTTTCACTGGTATGTGAACTTGGAAATTAAGGTTCTTGTATTCCTGTTGTGTCTCTTTAATACTGTCTTTTGATTTTCTTAGAATCACATAATTAAATATGGTATACTATTCTGATCAATCTAAGAATTTTATATTGGCTTGTTGCAGTAAATTTTAGTATAAACAGTCAGTATGAAAATCTTCATATTTTAAAAAAATATTTAATTCATTCTGTTGATAAGCTAAAGTAAAGATAAAGGTAAAAGTTTCCCTTGCTCGAAAGCTAAACATATCCGACTCTAGGGTTCAGTGCTCATCTCTGTTTCAAAGCCGAAGAGCCAGCGCTGTCTGCTTCTGCAGACATTTCCGTGGTTATGTGGCAGGCATGACTAGACACCGGAGTGCACGGAACACTGTTACCTTCCCACCAAAGTGGTCCCTATTTATCTACTTGCAATTTCTTGCTTTTGAAGTGCTAGGTTGGCAGGAGCTGGAACAAAGACGGGAGCTTATTCTGTCCTGCAGTACTCGGGAATCAAACTGCTGACCTTCCGCCTCCCCATCAGCGTCTTAGCCACTTGAGCCACTGCAGTCTTATAGCTTACAGCAGCTCTGTGAAGCAATCAGTTCCATCAACTAAATTCATCAGATCCTTCAACTGGATTCAATTCCTTTTGCAGTAAGCAGCCTATTTTCATTAGCAATATCAAGGAAAGGTGCATACCTGTCAACCGTGGCTCCGGACAATCCGGGACCTGCGCAAAACGGTTCTGCACAAGTCGCGTTCTACGCATGCGTAGAAGGCTTTTACGCTTGCGTAGAACCCTTTTACTCTTGCGTAGCCTTCTAGAAGGGTTCTACGCAAGCATAAAAGGGTTCTACGCAAGCGTAAAAGCCTTCTACGCATGCGTAGAACGCGACTTGCGCAGAACGGATGCGCATTACCTCTTTCCCCCCGCTGCCAATTCCGGGGTTTGGGCAGCTGCAAGCGGGAAATGGCGCAAATTGGGACCGAAAATCGGGAAATCCCGGCCAATCCGGGAACGTTGACAGGTATGAAGGTGATCAGTGACAGCCGAGACTGGACCCCATTTGATAAACAAAACTTTATGGCAATTCTACGTCACAGAGGAAGAGGCATTGACTGTGTTTCCAAAGGCTTCTTCAAGGCCATTGAATTCAGGAAGAAAGGCATATCTCACAGGCAGAAGGTCTTGGATTGAATCTGAGGCATCTCTAAGTAGCGATGGAAGAAATTCCTGCCTCAAATGCTGGAGAGGAGCAGTACCAGGACTGAGCTCAATCAAGCTTGGTAGTGCAGGGCTAGATGGACTATCCCTTAGGCAGTTTCCTAGCTTCCTGTCATAAAACAGATTGGAACAGTTCCTCCTGCATCTTGCCAGATGTTTGAAGACATACTTGAAGACAAATTTGCAAAACTGAAATGCTGAATAAAGATTATTTTTCTCACCTTGGAACAACAGGTTGAGCTTCATAGATTACTCAAGCCTTTGGTCTTGAGTAGAAACAAATTTGGTCAAGTTGATGGGAAAAATGATTTTTAAAGGGTGAATTCATTACATTTTAAAGTCTTTGCATATCACTAAACATACATTGCTCTTTTGTGCCAATATTGTGGGACACACCTCTTAGTTTTTGAACAGCTGCATAGGTGAATAGACTTCATTAATGCTTTCTTTTACTTGCAATGGAGAATAGGACATCTTTCATTGTTCTCCTACTTAATCACCACATTTGGTTCATTTTTTGATAAGAACCTTCTAAAATTCACAATTTGCATCATAAACGTGTCCCCAGTTTCTTGCTCCCTTCTCCCTTTATGTGAAAGGGCTACAGCAACTTTTATGTAAAATATTCCTGGTTTAATCCTTGGCATTTGCAGCTGGAAAAACTTTGGCCTGAAACACTTGAGTGTGACTGTCAGTTAGTGGAATATTTACCTGGAAGAACAGATTGTCTGACACTGAGGAAAGTAGCTACAACTGTTTCTCTTGCCTGCTATGAACAAAGTTGTCAAAGCTTCCAAGCCCACTTTTACTCAATTTACAGCTGATTGCTCTGTGGCACTGATATTTCATATAAGCTTCCACACCATGTCCAATTTTAAACATGATTTCCTTAACAAGGTAAGAGTTCAATTCTGTGCATAGAACCAAGTCCCGTGGATTTATTGTGAGGTACGCCTAAGTATAAGTGCAAAGATTTGTGGTTTAAGGCTAGTTTTACATATGCACATCCCTCTTCTGTTACATCCTGGAGCAATATGCAGACTTCAATGGTTTAAGATCAGCCCACCACAGTCATTTCCAATTCCTTCACCTGATCAATAGGTCATGTTTCCAAAGGCTTGTGCAGTGTTGCATGTTTCTGCATACTTGTGCTATTTTTGATGGTGTACAAAGGTACCAACATGGTTATCACTGCTTTTGTTTATATTTCCATGCTACTATGTATATCATGTCAAGTTGTCCTCTTTTTGAAGAACTACCATATATACTCGAGTATAAAACGAGATTTTTAGCCGCAAAAATGAGCCTCAAAAATGGGACATGGCTTATACTTGGGAAAACAACCACGAGGGTCCCAAGACCATGCCAGATTGAGATGTGCTGACAATTTAATTAATTTTACCTTATTTTCATGTATTTTGATTATTGAAACAAACGAGGAGCTGCTGCGATTCCCACCCTCGGTTTATACTCAGGTCAATCTATTTTCCTGGGTTTTCTGGCCAAAATTAGGTACTTCGGCTTATATTTGGCCTGGCTTATACTCGAGTATATACGGGGTACATCATTTTAACTCACTCTTTAAGGACCATCTTGATGATATCATTAGATACTTTCAGATGGGGCAAACGTTCACCCCTGCATCCTAGTTAGTCCCAGAAGAACATGGGACTTTTCAGGATTCCTGTTCATACTGCAAGAAAGAGGAAGAGCCAGTGGTTGGCAGATGTGGAGCAGGGAGGTTTGACTATAGCTTTAGCCAGTGGTGGTGAACCTTGGCACTCCAGGTGTTCTTGAACTTCAATTCCCAGAAGACCAAGTCTCTGTGAATCCACATGAATGGAATTGAAGTCCAAGAACACCTGGAGTACCAAGGTTCACCATCGCAGGCTAAGCAAACATAACTGTGTTGTGGAGTATATGCAGCACAATCTGAAGAGACTTATTTTTTTTTTAGGATTTAGCTGAACTCTCTGAGAAATGAAGGGCACAGATCCAACACAAGTTGAAAACAAAATAATGTGAGGGAATCCCTTGGGGGATCCATTTCTTAGTTGGAGCTTTGCTTTGTCAGGATTTTCAGATATTCCTCTTAAGACCAGCAGGACTGGAACACACAGCCTGGAAGCAGTTGCTCTAAGTCTTGCAGGATTGGACCTTCACTCTGCTGCAGCTACTAAACACCACCTGAGAGCCCTGGGGAAGGTTCTGGACCTTCATAGGCTCCACCTGGAGATCCTGGATGGCTTAGCTAAATAAGAACCAGCCCTTCCTCTCAAAAGCTGTCTCAGCAATGAAGCCAGTAACTTGCAGTTGCTTGGCTCATGTTCCTTGTTGCAGGTTTTTGCTGCTGAACAGCTCTGTCTTGCTCCTGATTCTTGCTCCTTAAGATCTCCTGCTGTGTTCCTGTGGATTGTTATTTCCCCTTGCCTGAATCCTTGCTCCTGGAATTCCACCCTCCACTGTGTCTGTTATCCTGTTTGCCTAACTTCTGGCTTGTTTGAAATACAGTTTCATTGTGTGGGTTAATCCTGCATCTCTAGTTTTACTTGGACTTTGGACTGAGATTTGGTTACTGTTTGGCCCAGTGATGGGCAGTCTTGGCCCTCCAGCTGTTCTGGAACTTCAATTCCCAGAAGCCCAAATCAGCACTCCTGCTGATCAGGGCCTCTGGGAATTGAAGTTCAAGAACAGCTGGAGGGCCAAGACTGCCTATCACTGGTTTTGGCCTGTTACTTGGTGTTCTGGTGTTTGTGCTGCCTGCCAGGTGCCCACAGCCTGAACACTGACATGCTTTTAGAGTTTTATTATTTTTTAAATTGTAAGATATTTAAAAATCTATGACTGGCAACTTCTAATATGAAAATGATTTTTCCCATTGAAAGTACTACCGCACTAAGCTTGACCCCATGGAACAAACTAATGAAAGGGATAGTTTTTTTTTAAAAAAAAATGCTCAAAAACCAGCCATTAAAGAAGTTCCATTTAAGAGGGAAAGGCACGGGAGAAGTAATTGAAGCTACTGGATCAAACATTGTAGTCTGGATTGCAGGAAAAGTATCAAAAGTACATAATAATTCAGCTCTTTTGCAGTACATTTGCTCTGTCGTGAAAAGTCCATTGTTTCTCCTAGTTCTTTTCCAACCTGCTTGCTGTGTAGAAAGTCTTGTTTATTATCACTTTTAGATAACTAGAAAAGCAATGGCTAAGAGTGCTAGCAGTGCTCTGGTGTTGAAGTGTTCTTATTCTGTGCATATCTGCAGTAATAAGTTCTTGACATGTAGACCTACTGGATTGCTACTGAAGCATCACATATTTTAAAACAAGCAAGCTTTGAAGGTCCCCCCACCCCACTTACTTTAAAATGTTTATTCAGAAATAAATCACAGTTTTTTTTCAACAGGGTTCATTCCCCCTCAAATATGTTTACAATCACAGATTGGGAGAAATGAGTCCACATTGAAAGCTATGGTTAAAATGTTCAGTATAATTGTAGACAACTATAACATTGGAGCCAATGCTTTCATATGAACACTAAAAAACAAAGCCAAACTTATTTGTGGAGGATTGTGTTATCTGTGTCTTCTCTAATAGCCTATCTCTGACCCTGTTATTTCTCACTGTTTGTCCTTCTGTTCAAACTTTATGAGAGAGTGGCCAAAATCCTGTTGCTTAGCATAATAAATCACACTAAAATAGGCCCACTGAATCAATGGGGATTTGGCAAGTCAATTCTTCCATAAATTCCATTTTCTCACCAAGTATTAATCACCCCATTTATCACCTCTGTTTTGAAACTGTGGTCTAGGGGGCCTTGTTTTCCTTGGCAGATGTGAAGGAGTTTCATCCTTGACAGGGAGATGATGGAATTAGTCAGTCTAATCTTCTTTCAAGACAGAATATATAGTTCTGTGTAAAATTGTAAATAAGTCTGTGATAATGAAAATAAAGTTTTGACCCTTAATTTTTATATTATTAGCAACCATGAAGAAAGTCTTTGCTTTGTCATCATGACCATATAAGACTATTGTAGTGAAACATTCTTGTTAAAATACACATTACTATTATAACAGCTGTGACTTAATACTTAGTTTAAAATAAACACTAGAAGAATCTATATTTAGGGAACAATCTGTTACTGATTAAAAAACATGCTCTTGTTTCTACTCAATTGCATAAATACAGACGAGGAGAAATAAACCTGCAAACTATGTGAGGTTAAATTCCAAACCTCCCATTAACATTACTATGATCTGACAGCTGTTATCTGCAATCCGCATACTTTAAAATGCTATACATCAACTACTTTAGCTAAAATTAAATAAATGAAACTAAGCAAGTGTGTGAAAATGTGCCAGTTTAAATGGAAAATTCATAAAGATATAATTTGCAGTTGATTGCGAAATACATTTCTATCATGAACACAATACTGTACTTTAACCATTAAAAGTATAATTTATGCCTGTTATAAATGTGTGGAGGCAACTTAATAATAACCTCAATACAAATGGAAATCTAAGTACTGAATGAGAAGTTGTGACAACCTTAGTAAGATAAAGGCCAAGCAGACGTATAAACTGTCAATGAGAGGGCCCAGTGCCTTAAAAAGAAGCTAAACTGGATACAGACCATTGTCTTTCCTGTCCTTGTGTTTGTACTCAATGCAAGACAAGAAATGTGCAATAAAGTCTTTGCTTGAATTTTAGTAGAAAAATTAAGAGTTCTTCAGAGCAGTGGTGTCAGGATTAAATTTATGGGCAGGCATTTGGCAGAATGAACAAAAGAGTCCTCAAATGTAGCAACACAGATTAACACATTTGGAAGGAGGTGAAATAATGCATATCACCACCCAAAGAGTATATGGTGGGGAACTCTGCTCTTTCACACTGGAGAAAGTGGTCCTTCCCCCAATCCTTCCTCTTGAGATCTCTTTAAAATCTCTTCTGTTGAAGAAAGATGAAAGAGAAAGATCTACCAATATCAGTGGATCAAAGGGTTTTGAATCCAAGGCAACTCCCATATTGTCTGACACTCATAGAATATCCTGAATAAGGCTTTACCAGCAATAAACACTTCTGATAGTACTCCTGTACCTGGTATCTTACTGCATTTTTATCCTCTTGCTTTTTTTACTAGCTATCTTTTGGAAGTAGGACTTCAGAGAGAGGGGCAAGTCCTGTTCCCAGAAGGCTGGTATTGGGGCAATTGTTTGGCAAAGCTACGCATATATGGCAACTAGCATTTTTTGCCCAGCAATCCAGGGAGGTTTACTGTGTGTGTTGGTGATTGGGGTGGTTTTGGGGGGTGCACACACACAACACAACCACACACAACACACACACAAACACAAACAATACACACACAACGCAACCACACACACAACACAATCACACACAACACACACACACACAATATGCACACACACACAGAAAGAGAAAGGAGGGGAAAGAGAGGTGGGAAAGAGAGAGAGAAGCAGCCTGGGTGAGTAGGGAGGGAAGAGGGAGGTGGAATTGTTTTTCCCCCTTTCCCTGCCCAGGGTGGGCATGGAAGGGGGAGGCGGAATTGTTTTCCCCCTTTCCCTGTCGGGTGGGTGGGTGGAAGCAGGGAAGGTTGTTTTTCCCAATTAACTGTTTCGAAAGCTGCTTTGTGTCAGCCTTCGAAACAGTTAATGGGGAAAAAACAAAGGCAGCAGACAGTGCTTCGTCAGGTGAGGCACTCTACCTGGTGGATGGCTGGCTGCTGCCTTTCTATTACCCCCACTGCTGTTTTGTGTTAGCTCTCAAAACAGTGGTGGGGTAATACAAAGGCGGCAGCCAGCCATGTGCCAGGGAGAGTGCCTCCCCTGACGAAGCGCTGCCTGCTGCTCCCCCCCCCCCAATTTACCTTGAGGCCGATGTTGCTGGGCAGGTTTTTTTGGATGTTGGTGGTAGTGGTGGTTTTGGGGTGCATGTGCACACATACAAACCCCGAAGCTGTGCGGGGAGAGGAGGGGCTCCCTCCCCGAAGCCTCGGTCACCCCCCCACACACACACGGGCAACTCCGGATGGTTTTCCCTCCGGGAGATGGAGGCCGACAATGGCATTCCGTTTTCGGCCTCTGTCTCCCAGAGGGAAGTGGTTCACTTCTTTCTTGTTTGTTGGGGGCCGAAATTTTCGTCCCCCGCCAACTAAGAGAGAAGCGAACCCCCTCCGTGGAAGGCGATTCCTTCCTTCCGGGAGGCGAAGGTGCGGCCTTCGTCTCCCGGAGGGAAGTTGTTTGCTGCTCTCTTGTTTGGCGACAGCTGAAATGTTTGTCCCCTGCCAACCAAGAGAGATGTGAACCCTGCTCTTCCTGTGGCCATGAAGGCCGGCCCTGGCCTCGCAGCTTCGGGGGGAGGAGGGGGAGCCCCTCCTCTCTCTGCTGCTTCAGCGAGGTAGTGGGGTGAGTCCATCATCTCCCCGCGGCCACGGAATCTGGCGCCGGCCTTGCTGCGGCTTCGGGGGGAGGAGGGGAAGTCCCTCTTCCCGCACAGCTTTGGTGAGGTAGCGGGGAGGGTCCGCGACTCTGTTGGCCTTTTTTTAGCATGCGGCGCTTTCCTGGCCTCCTCTGCGCTCGCATCCCTCAGCCTGATTGGCTGAGGGGTGGCGCGGCGCAGAGGATGCTGGGACATGTATTTTTTTGTTCTGGTTTGTGGGGTGCTCGCCCCACTCTTGGTGACCAGACCCTTGCGGCGACCCTCAGACGGTCTAAAGGGTAAGTGGGGATGGTTGGGACGGGTATGGTCGCTAATGCCAGACGCACTAACCTACCCCCTTCTTATAGGTAAAGATAGGCAGACAAGCGGGGAGTCCAGAATCATGGTTAAGAGGCAAAGTGGAAGTCTTAACAGACAGAGACCAACAAGAGAGTCGAGGAAATGAGGTGCGGGAGATTCAGAGCTAAAGTCCATAAACAATAAAAAGTCAAGCCAGTCCAGTAGTCACACTGAACTAATAGGGAGAGATCAAGTGCTCTGTACACCCAGGAAATAGTAGAAATGGTCAGTACTGTATATACAGATAGGAAGATCTGGAGATAGAAAAAGACAGAAGAAGATTCAAAAAACTCACAGTCACAATTATAGGTTTATATAACTAAGCTGCACTGTTTCATTGGTGGGTTTATATGGGTAAAATTCTGAACTCACTGAGATTCCACTACTCTTGAGGAAGCCTCTTTTCCCAAGGAATCTTCCCTTGTAGTTGAGTAGCTTCTAGCTAAGCTTGTGCCTCTATCCCAGAGATCCTCAACCTGTGGTCCATGGGCTAGATGTAGTCCACGGTACCATTTCATGTGGCCCCCCACTGCCTCCAACACAAAAGGAAGTGCCATGTGGTGGAGGAAGGGCAAAATGGCCGTCTGGCCCCCAAAGCTGTCTGAGGGAGCGTGACCTGGCCCCCGGCTTTAAAAGGTTGAGAATTCCTTCTATCCTTTGGCAATCTCATGGCTGGGGAGGTTGCAGCTTCCATTTGGACATAGAGATTCCTTCATCTGGGAATTTAGCCTTCAGTCTATAGGGCTCAGCAGTTTCTCTCCCAGGTCAGGTTTAGGAGGCTCCAGATAGTCCTTGTTCTATAACTCATCCAGTAGCCACGTCAGGCAATTAGGAACCTCCATGAGTTGTACTGGGGACCCCATTGGCTTGGATTAGGTCCATGGGCCATTGGTTCTCTTCCCTAATATATTATTTTGGAAAAATATATTTGAAATCTCTGAATCATCAGTTTATTAAATGACAAAGTAATGTGGCACTTTTAAGGCCAGCTAGCTTTATTTGGCATAGGTTTATGCATACTATAGATGAATCTGGAGTGGTCTTGTGACAGATACAACTGGGTCATCTCAAAGGTGCTTCAAAATTTCTTGCTGTTTTGGCTGCATGAGATTAACATGGCTATTTTTTGGAAATGTGTTGAACGCACTACCGAGTTTTATTGGCAAAAATATTTTCTAAGTTCACTCAAGCTCCAAAATGCTAGGAAATGGTTGCTGCCAAGGGCCATGTCACCACACCCTTCACGGACATGTTATTTAGATAATTTGGATATGGGCAACCACAATTTCACCACTACCTTGGAGTTGGAACAATGTCAATAGCAATGCTGTCAGCTGGACTGGACAGCTGTCAGTAATGGTGTAGACTTTTCTATTCATTCAAATTGGCACATGAAATCTATAAGAGTGAAGCTGCCACATATATAAAATTAAGCCAATGGTGAACACAATTGTTTGTTATGTGCTGTAAAGTTGGAACTGATGTATAGTGACTTTAACAGAGCTGTCAAAGAAAGTAAGAAATTTAAAGAATGGTTTTTCCAGTTCTACCCCATCAAATGAGTTTCCACAGCTGAACAAATTCAAACCCAGGTTTCCTAATTTCCAGTCTGTCATTTTATCCACTACATCACACATATTTTAAATTGTCATTGTGGTCTGAGAAAGTCAAAATTAGGTGTCCTGACTTTTATATTGTCTTAATTTTTAGACCATCTACTGTTATACAACGTTTTATACACTTTTAAAAAGTTGAGTTTTTTAAAGGAATATACAAAGATATCTAACGTGTGTTTGAAATTTATCTACTGCCTATTTCTCTTTATGTATCACTGCAGATGGGAATTGTAGCCATGAAATAAAAAGGCGACTGATTCTTGGGAGACAAGCTATGAGAAACCTGGGGAACATAGTGAAAAGCAGAGACATCACATTGCAAACAAAAATTAGAATAGTCAAAGCAATGGTATTCCCAGTAGTAATGTATGGATGCGAGAGCTGGACAATTAGGAAGGTTGAACGCAGAAGAATAGATGCCTTTGAAATGTGGCGTTGGAGGAGGGTTTTGAGAGTCCCCTGGACAGCGAGGAGAACAAATAGGTCAATCCTAGAAGAAATTAACCCTGACTGCTCATTGGAAGGTCAAATAGTAAAGATGAAGCTAAAATACTTTGGACATCAAATGAGAAGGGAGGATTCACTTGAGAGGCCATTGATGTTGGGAAAGGTGGAGGGCAAAAGAGGAAGGGGGAGGCCAAAGATGAGATGGCTAGATGGTATTGTGGACACAGTGGGCACAGAGCTGGGAGGGCTGAGGAGAATGGTGGAGGACAGAGGCGCCTGGAGGAAAATGGTCCATGGGGTCGCAAAGGGTCGGAGTCGACTATGCGACTGAACAACAACAATTTCTCTTTATACAGCAGGTTACATATATCTCCTTCTGTCTCTTCTTAATTCAGTGCGCTCCTGGCTTTATTTTAATTTGTCATTTTTTGAGACAAAGGATCCAACAAAGAATACTGGACTTATCAGCTGCCTGTGAATTTTATTTTATTCTTTATAATTTAAGGACAATGCTTAAAGGCTGGGGGAGGGTGGTAGGATGAGAAAGAGGGAACAAAGAGAGGCATAGGAAGAAGACATGCTATGAACAGCCCTGAGAAGCCCAGTATTGTTAAGGAAATTTCTGCAAAGTTGAGTTCTCCTTCGTATAGTTTGTGAATCCACACTCATGGGTTATGCGCCTGCGCAGATCGCCGATCGGAGGCTTGAAAAGCTATTGGTCAAAAGTTTTGGCGGTAAGACCGCCCACCGTACCGCCCACCCTGAGGCGCCCGCGCGCCATTTTACCTCAGTTCTCTTCTTTCCGCCGTAGCAGCAGGACGATCGTTGAGAGCTTCCTCAATTTTTTCGCCCTTCTGAGGGAAAGTCTTTTGGCAAACTTTTCAATTTTTGCGGTGATCTTGTCCTTTCAAAGGGAGCTGCTGATATTAAGATACAGCATATAGTTGAAACAGAGGGTAGCACTAAATGGACACTTCTCCAAGTGGAGGGAAGTAAAGAGTGGGGTCCCCCAAGGTTCAGTACTGGGACCCCTGCTTTTCAACCTCTTCATAAATGATCTAGAGGTAGGAGTAAAAAGCAAGGTAGCCAAATTTGCTGACGACACTAAATTATACAGGGTAGTGAAAACTGTGAGAGATTGTGAAGAGCTCCAGAGGGATCTCTTGACACTGGGGGAGTGGGCAAAACAGTGGCAAATGAGCTTCAACACTAGTAAGTGCAGAGTGATGCATGTTGGGGCAAAAAACCCCCAATTACATTTATAAACTGATGGGTTCTGAACTCTCTGCGACAAACCAGGAAAGGGACCTTGGTGTCCTGGTGGACAGCTCAATGAAGGTGTCAACCCAGTGTGCCTCAACAGTGAAAAAAGCAAACTCAATGCTAGGGATCATTAGGAAAGGTATAGAAAATAAGTCCGCAAGTGTCATTTTGCCTCTTTATAAATCTATGGTGAGGCCCCATCTGGAATACTGTGTACAGTTCTGGTCGCCATAACTCCAGAAGGATATTATGGAGTTGGAAAAAGTGCAGAGGAGGGCAACCAGAATGATTAGGGGACTGGAACACCTTCCTTACCATCTGAGGCTGCAACGGTTGGCCTCTTCACTTTTGAACGATGGCGTCTTAAGAGGTGACCTGATTGAAGTTTATAAAATTATGCACGGTGTGGACAAAGTAGATAAGGAAAAACTGTTTTCCCTGTTGCACAACACTAGAACTAGGGGACACTCCATGAAACTTTTGGGTACTAGTTCTCAAACAAATAAGAGAAAGTCCTTTTTCACCCAGAGGATTACTGGTCTATGGAACTCCCTGCCAGAAGAAGTGGTGACAGCTGTCAGTCTTCACAGCTTTAAGAAAGGATTACACAAGTTCATGGAGGACAAGAGTATCAATGGCTATAATTATGGATACTTAAGGACAACCTCCGGGTTGGAGAGATAGGCAGGATATCTCTCAATGCCATTTCCAGGGAATCCTAAGCAGGTGAAGGCATCTGCATGGGAATACCCTGAAGCAAATGGTGAGCCACTGTATGAGACAGAATGCTGGACTGGATGGGCTGTGGCCTGTTCCAGCAAGGCTGTTCTTATGTTCTTAGTTGCATCTCTAATTGTCAGGGTTGTGGCCATTCTCCTTCAAATCATCTCCGCTGTGGGGGAATTTTCCTTCATGTTTCTCCACAAATACTGTATGTAGTTTTCTTTTGTTATTTTGAATAAAAATTATGTTAATAAAATATACTTTTTGTGGTTCATTGCCCTTGGGATTAACCCCCCCCTCAATATAGTTAATTAAAATGGTGTTAAAAATATAATAGTGCAGATATTTGTCTCTGAGATACTGTTCTTTATAATATTTACTATGTCTTAGCATTTCAAATTAACTGACATTTTATTTGGAGTCTACTTACTGTGCACTCTTAGATATGTGGAGATCCCTATGGAAGTCATTTGAGTGTTCAACATGTAGTCTATGATGCCTAATTCTAAGAAGCAACACTTACCAGGACATATTTCCATAATCTTGAACTCCTGCGGTGCTTCGAATGATGCTTTTATTGTGTGGTTGCCCTGCTTCATTTGTGAAATTTTAACAGATTAGACAATTTTAGACAATCAAATTTTACATTTGTACTGCTCTTGAGTTTTCGCATCATTCTGTCTACATAGCGTGGTTTTTAATTACCACACAAAGCCTAAAATCCAGAAATGAGTTATAACTAGAGCAGGTCCATTGAATCAATAGAACTCAAGCAGGAGTTGACCTATCATATCTTTACAGATTCAATGAACCTACTCTGATTGCAACTTACTGCTGGATTTCAGCTAAAGTCTGTTGCAGAGGGAAACACAGAATATATGCATAGTGTCTCTTTATTGGTAGCATTACAAGCCATCCACCTGGAAGATAAGTCTTTTTGATTTGGAACTGTTATTCTGGATCAACAAAGTTTGTTTCCATGCACATAAAATATTAGGATATGCAAATCAAAAAAGTTGCTTATGAATTTGCTCAATATATAGTTATGCGAGTAGGGACTGCATTGGCTTAGTGGTTAAGATGCTGAACTTGATGACTGGAAGGTCGGCAGGTCAGCAGTTTGAGACCCGAGTACTGCACGACAGAGTGAGCTCCCATCTCTGGCCCAACTCCTGCCAACCTAGCAGTTCGAAAGCAAGAAATTGCAAGTAGATAAATAGGTACCACTTCAGTGGGAAGGTAAACAGTGTTCCGTGCACTCCGGTGTTTAGTCACGTCTGCCACATGTTCATGGAAATGTCTGTAGATGCCGACAGCGCTGGCTCTTTGGCTATAAACAGAGATGAGCACTGAACCCTAGAATCGGATGCAACTGGCTTTCGAACAAGGGCGATCTTTACCTTTACCTAAACACGGAGTTAACTACAGTATTTATGAGACTAATAATGCAGGACGGAATGAGCTCCCGTCTTTGTCCCAGCTCCTGCCAAACTAGCAGTTCGAAAGTAAGAAATTGCAAGTAGATAAATAGGGACCACTTCGGTGGGAAGGTAACAGCATTCCGTGCGCTCCGGTGTCTAGTCATGCCTGCCACATGACCACAAAAACGTCTGCAGAAGCAGACAATGCTGGCTCTTTGGCTTTGAAACAGATGAGCACTGAACCCTAGAGTCGGATACGACTGGCTTTCGAGCAAGGGAAACCTTTATCTTTGCTAATACTGTACTGTCATGTTCACAAGTATTGTAAGAGACTAAAGCTTGCTCCTAATTAATCTGTTGTTCTTTTTGGAATAAGAATATACTGCATACCTTTACTTTATATTGTCATTAACATTCTCCTGCATGAGAAGGAGAAAATGCTAGGCTGCTTATAATGAAGAAAACATCTAAATAAGGAATGGTGAACATGTCACCCACAAAATGTTCTTGAAATGGAACTTATATCCTAGCTGGAGTATCTGATGGAGAGGCATAATGGAAGTTGTAATCCAGAAACCTCTGGAGCATCAAGTTGTTTTCATGACTGATTTAGACATTTCAGTTTATTTGAGGTCTCTATGAAGATATTGTTCAATCTGTGGAGTTGTTGTGAATGTATCAAAATGGTGAAATGCCAGGGTTTGCTCCAAAGGGAAGCTTTTTTTGATAGCTAAAACAAAAATAGGCCTAATGCTAACCTACAATTTCAGTATGGGCTTTGAAGTGTATCCTACTTTGATAATAATATGTTGTTCTTGGAAGGAAGACCATTATGGAAGGCTTATTTTGATTTAAATTGAATGTTAACTGAATTTTTTGAGGGCTAGGCATTAAGAAATTACAGTGTTCTTTTAAATGTCTGTTTAGGCATGCTAAAACTATCTTTAGCTTCCCCCCAATCTTTGGGTTCCGATGTAATCACAGGCTTCAACCCTAACACATTTAGCAACCTGCACATAAATATAATCAAAATTAAACCCCATCCATTTCAGTGGGGTTTCCATAGCCATGCTGAGTGTGAATAAGGTGGCAAGCTCACCTTATTGGTAGTCCAGGGTCATGAAAGAAGAAGAAGAAGAAGAATCAAATGTCCTAAAAGTGCTTCCTGCAAGTACAGCATCTTTCCCTTTGCCATATGTTCTATGTTCTCCCTTTGCCATATGATGTATGTTCTCCCGTATGTTATAGGAGGCACTCCTATCATATTTTGTCTTTGTTTGCACACTAACATGGGAAGGGCCAGCATTTAACAAACATAGTAATACTTATTTTGAATCTAAACAGCCAATCAGCAGGATAATTTTTTCTTCCTTCCAAAGTATCTGGTGTTCCACTCTGAGCTCTGTGTGTCTGTTGTACAGTACTGTAGTTTAATTCTTCTTGTTCACTTTTTCAGTCTGGGAATAGCAATGACACTTGTATACCACCTGATAGAGTCTATGGCTGAAGTTCGCAACCTATTAAAGCCGGGGTCGGGTCTTGCTCCCCTCAGACAGCTTTGGGGGCCAGATGGCCAGTTTGCCCTAACTCCACCACATGGCACTTCCTGGGGTGGTGGAGCCGGTGGGGGCACCTCATGAAATGGTGCCGAGGGCCACATCTTGCCCATGAGGTGGCTTAGCATTTGCTCCCACCATACTGGGTACTCATTTTACCAACCTCAGAGTGTCTCATCAGGATCAAGCTCACAATGTCAGCAGTTTCGGCTGCAGTATAGCAGTTTAACCATGGTGCCACAAGGCTCTAATTCTCTCTTTCAAAATACGTATGTTGGTTCAGAAAGCTAGCACTGTACTGTAGTTCAGTATCCTCTTGCAACTATCATTTGCTTGAGAGATTATGTCTTTCTACTTTTTGTAACTGTAGTTTAATTCTAACTAACTAATTGTAACTAAGATTAAGTGAATTGCTGTGTTGTATTTTTTGCCATTTACCTGACAACTTCATTTGAACACATGGTTTGTAGGTAAATATTCTTTTTCTTTCTCCTAGAACTGTGTCTAAGCATTTGTACAATAGGAACTAAGAAGAAAGAAAAGGGGAATTGAGTCATTTCAAAATATTCAACGTTAATCCTTTGGGACATACTAGCTGTACCACTCTGCAATGATTATTCAACTCTTCCGAGTGACTCATTGCCTTAACTGTATTGGAAAGAGGATATAATGAATGAAGTAACTATTAGATGTACTGTATCATGTTTCATCAGGCTACGTTCCTCGTAATGGTGATGCAGTCTCTTAAGTACCTTGGCCCACTACCATGTACCCTTTGCTTTCCAAAAAAACCATCCAATTTTGTTTGTGTACTTCCAGGTCATTTCATTTCTGTGGATACCTCACTGGGCACAAATGGTGGCACAGCTGTGTTGCTGAGTCCTGAACTCTACAGAGAAGAGTGGAGCTGTATTAGACTTATATATCAGATTGCAAGATCTTCAGAGTCATCATTAAATCCTACGGCCTTAAATGTATACCTAAGGGTGGAAGGAGAAAGTTTTGATAATTTACTGTGGACAACTACAGAGCGCTCAGAAAGCTGGCTTATAGCAAGCCTGGATCTAAGAAATAGTACTGACAAATACAAGGTAAGCATTGCTTTAAAATAAAGGATTGCAGTTACTTATGTGGGTTTCTGATCATTTGTTTATTGATTACTTAATCACACTCCATCTGGCCTTTCAATAATATTTAAATGTTTGAATGTGTCTAACATTTTCTTGGGCTGAATCAATTTAATTAGTCATGCAAAAACGTCAACTTTAATGAGTAGATTAAAAATAACAAGCAAATACTCTGATGTTTTGCTTGCCTTTTTCTTCCCTATGGAAGTCACAGAAACATGTGGAACATCTATAGCCTTTTCCAGGTACTGTATCTGCAAACCAACATGGAACTTATGTAGTATACTAGCAGTCTGTTTTTCAACTTAAGCAGATTTATTAGAATATATGTAGGAAGCCTGTGCATATAGTCATATACCGGGACTCCTTATGGAGATTCTAATTAATGCACGCAAATCATAATGAGGCTTGCTGTTTGCCATACAGATTCACTGTAACCCAATTAATATGGAAAAGAACTGCAGCCTTCACTTCATTGCATCTTAACATTTTTCTTAGTAGGACCTTTCAAGGTGTTGTCTTGAAAACCACAGTGGAAAATCCTGAAACGCAAGCATGCGTGGATCTTTGTTCACTGGATTGTACAAATGTTTATTTTAGTTAGATTTATCTACAACATAAAGCTCGCTGTGTGTGATCCGGTATCAAATCTTAAGATAAACATAAGAGTGATGAGTTCCTGCTTCAATCCTAGGTTTTGCCAGACTTACCTGAAATCATTCTCACTATGCATAAGTTGGGAAGGTCCTGGAAAGGAAGCAAGACCTCTTTAATTGCTGACAATCTTCCTCTGTCAGTGATGTCATCACCCTTAGACAATAATTTATTGAACAAAACTTGGGGCAGTTTGTAAGGAGCTTACGAAAGTACAGGTCCAGAACTACCCAGTGACCTGGTTATGTCTCTGAATATGAACAGGCATTTAGGATCTGTCTCTACTACCTGGAGACATTAGATTTTGTTCCTGATAGGGCCGTTCTTCATAAGAATCTTACATGTAGAAGAGATCCTGCCAAAACCATCTTATTTGTTTATTGTATTTAAAGGCCTCCTTCTTCCCAATAGGGGACTCAAGGTAGCTCACAATGTTAAAAAGTTCAAATTAAAACACCATAAATTATACATTATTCTTCTTCTGTGTCTAGGCCAGATGTGAAATGCCAAAATGAAGCCACCTTTTGGTGATTTCATTCTGCATTTCCTTTCAGTTGACCTAGTGTGAGAAAGATTAGCTGACAACACAAGGTTGCAGTTATTATTCAAAAATACCATAATCTTTGAGGAGATTCTTTCTGTGTACCCCATGATACATTAAAACAGGGTTTCCCAACCTTTTCAAGCCAGGGGCCGGGTCATACTCTCACAGTCAGCTTTGAGGGCTGGATGGCCATTTTGCCCTGCCTGCACGAGGGGGGTGGCCGTTTTGTCCCAACAGCTTCAAAGGGGTGGCCATTTTGTTTCTCGAATGCCCTTGGAGGGTTGGGCGGGGGCACATGAAATGGTGCTGTGGGCTGTATGTGGCCCACGGGCCGTAGGTTAGGAACTCCTGCATTAAAACATTTAAACTATAGTAATAATTAAAATACATTAAATTATTACAAACAGATTACAAAATTGAAAACTTTAAAAAGCAGACCTTAACTCAGCTAAAGATCAGCTATAATTATTAAAAAGGATCAGAGTCTCAGCTATAATTTATTAAAAAGGTTGCCTGAAGCGATGGTTCTTCAGCTGTTGGCAGAAGGATAAAAGGGAAGGGGCCAACCTAACTTCCCAACAGAGATCATTCCAGAATCTTAGAGCTGCCACTGATAAAGCCTTCCCTTGTGTCCCCATCAAGTGTACTTCTGATGGCAGCAGGACTGAAGGGAGGTCCTGTGAAGATCTTAAGAGCTGAGTCAGCTCATATGGGAAAATACAATCCTTCTGATACTCTGGACCCAAGCTATATAGAGTTTTATAGGTAAGGGCCAGCACTTTGAATTGGACCCAGAAATGGACTGGTAGCCATTGCAGTTGTTGTGGCAGGGGCTGCTGAATTTGGATCCAGTTGAAACTTCTGAACCATCTTCAAAGGCAGCTCCACAAAGAATATGTTACAGTAATCTGAGTGGGGTGTAACTAAGGCATGTCTCCCTGCAGCCAAACCAGGCAGCTCGAGAAATGGGTGCAGCTGGTGCACCAGTTTTGACTGTGCAAATACACTTCTGGCCACTACTGAAACCTGGACATCCAGACTCAGGGTTGACTCTAGAAGTACACCCAAGCTTTGGGGTATAACCCCATCCAGCACAGGTTGCATCCCAATTCCCTCATTTACCTTCTGATTGACCAGGAGCACCTCTGTCTTATCTGGATTGTTTCGGTTTGTTTGCACTCATCCATCCCATGACTGACATCAGGCCCTGGTTCAAAAATGAGATAACTTTCTTGGAATTGGGTGAGAAGGAGAGGTAGGGTTGGGTTTCATCAGCATATTGGTGACACTGAACCCCAGAACTCTGGATAATCTCCTCCAGGTGTTCCTTCTGGGTTCTCCCTTCTAGAAAGGGCTTGAGCCACTATAAAACAGGGCCTCCAAGCCCTATCCCAGAGTCCTGATGGATACCATGATCAATGATACCAAAAGTCACTGAGAGGTCTAGCAGAACCAACAAGGAACACTTTCCCTGTCTTGTTCTGGGCATAGGCCCATGATGGCAAACCTTTGCACCCCAGATGTTCTTGGACTTCAATTCCCAGAAGCCCAAGCCCCCGTGAATCCACATGAAGGGGTTTACTACGATTCATCCAGCCCATATGGGCGCGTTTTACTTCCGCTTCTGGGAGCGACGAGGGCGGCGTGGGCTGGATGAATCGCAGTAAACCCCTTCGTGTGGATTCACGGGGGCTTGGGCTTCTATTGAAGTCCAAGAACATCTGAAGTGCCAATGTTTGCCATCACGGGCATAGGCCATCCACCAAGAAGACCAGAGCCGTCTCTGTCTTGTAGCACAGTGTTCCCCAACCTTTGGTTTTGTGATTTTAATTCCCAGAAGCCCAAATTAGTACATTAGCTGATCAGTGCTTTGGGGAATTGACGTAGGCTTCTGGGAATTGAAATCCAAAAACCAAAGGTTGGGGAACACTGCGTAGCAGGTCTGAAACCAAACTGAACTGGGTCTTGATAATCTATTTCATCCAGAACCCACCACATTGCATTTTAACAAACTATTAAAAGTGTTAATACTTATACTAGGTTTGTCTTCTTCTTTTAGATTGTATTAGAAGGTGCATTGGGAGGAGATATTTTTGCCAGCATAGCTATTTTTGAAATTAAAATTACTACTGGTTACTGTATAGGTAGGTAACATTTTATAATAATTGCTTCTATTTAAAATGAATACATAATTAAATTATGAAATTACTTGTAACTGGAGTATTAGTTCAGATCAATGAGACACTAACAGTCTAAATATAGCAACATTCTACTAAAGTCTCTAATAATAAATAGTTATGTTCTTTCAAGATAAAATTAATATATGTTTAAAATGTTATTGATTTTATCATGATATATTTTTGTGAATAAAGTATAAATATTGTGTTTGACATTTAATTGGTTTTTTTTTAAATTAACAATCTTAATAGATTGTATCTCATACCACAGATTTTAAGCTATATAGTGAATGCCCATATGGTGTGCTCTTAAAAGTTAACTCATTCTCTTTGCAACTGCAGAATGTAATTTTGAAGAAAACCATTTATGTGGTTTTATGAACCGCTGGAACCCCAATGTGAACTGGTTTGTTGGAGGAGGAAACATTGGAAATTCACAATCTATCCTTCCAAGAGACCACACTCTTAACAATGAATTTGGTAAGTAAGACAAGAGTGAAGAGTTACTTAGAAAAGAATAGGAAAAAGATAAGTATAAATGTAAAAAAGTAATAAATGCATTTGTATGTACAGTAAAACCCCTACTTACGAAAAAAGTCAGTTCCGTAGGCTTTTGCTTAAATCGGTTTTTTATATAACTCGAAGCAAACTCATAGGAAAAATTATTTTTTTACATAACTTGAAGCAAACCCATAGGAAAAATAAATTTTTTATGTAAATTGAAGCAAACCCATAGGAAAAAGAATTTTTATGTAACTCGAAGCAATCCCATAGGAAAAAGAATCTTTATGTAACTCGAAGCAAACCCATAGAAAATCATGTAAATCGGGACATGGTTTTAGCACAAAATCATTATGTAAGTCGGATTTTATGTAACTCATGGCATATGTAAGTCGCGGTAATTTTGTTTAAAAGGCCTTCTGTTCTGAGTCCTCACACTGGAGCATGAGACCCCATCATTGAATGTTTAAAAATTACATAACAGTGAGCTTAAAAACAAGAAATAAAGGATGGGACGGAAAATTGAAAGCTGTGAGACTTAATGGCATTTTAATATAAACAGTTTATATTTAAATAAATCATGAAGATCCAACATGCTGTAAACGTTCTCCCCATTACTAGAAATATTAGCAAATAAGGTAAATGACCTTGCAGAACTATGTGTTTCTCCAAGTTCCACATAATTTTTTTCATTGTATGTTTTTGTATCTGTTTGCTTATAAGACCTGAAAGAAACACTGTATTCATAATTTTCCTATGTGAGTAAGTTCATATGGTATGATTTATTTAGGCAGTGTTTCAAAAATATTTTCCCTACGATCCTTTCAGCTGTTCACACTGACCACACTAATGAACATGAAATAAAATTAACCTTATATAAGCTTGAAACGCTTTATCAAGGTTATAATTATTATTTCTTTTTGCCTTGAAGTGCATATATTCTAAGACAACATAATTTAGACTAGTGCTAAATATGTACAGAACACAGAAGATATAAAGTCTGCATTGTCTCTTTTCCTGCACCATAACATCAGATATCCAATGAAACTTCATGGGGTACATTGTATATTGATTTAAGAAACTGTGGAAGTTGATAAATATGATCCATTATCTACATGCTCAAGGAGATACTTCTACCTTCTTTAATCATTATAAGCATACAAGACTCTGTCCAGATACATACCTTACTTCTAAAAGCAAGGCCAGTTGTGCCATTACATGTTTATGCCTTGAATGTGTACCTGAAAACAATAAAAACTGGCATTTTTGGGAAGAATTGACATTATTCAGGATCACAGCAGGTGGAGTTGTAAGGATTTCCTCTCCTGTTATGATCCTGACAAATCTCAGTGCTCCATAATGGGGTGTTTGTGGGGGGAGGGGGAAATTTCATACCAATTGACCACAGTATCCACTTTGGAATTTGAATCTGATATATCATTGGGCACATTTGAAATGATATTTAAACATAGTTTCATGTTTGAGCATTGGCTGAGTGCATACATCTAAATAATTCTATTAATTTCAGCAAAAAATATAAGGACATTGGCCTAAATCCAGTTGTTACTCCCAAAGAGAGTCGTTGTCAGCCGCAAATTGATCAGAGTATACATTTTTTCCTGCCCCAGGGCACCAGGAGGCCTGGTCTTGAATGCCAGCTGGTTCTGGGACGCCTTCACCCCATGAAGCAATCAGGAAAAATGCCACTGGTGTGAATTTGTTTAAGGTGGATCCCAGTTTGCCATGAAGTGACCCATACACTATGATCTCAGAGCTGTCTCCTGTGGCACATATGAAATGAGAAATGTAGGATTTAACACTGGGACTGCAATGGACTGCCGCAACCTTGAGGATATGGACATGGTGTGCCTTCACAGCCAGTCCATCTGGCATAGCCTCTTCTGCCTCCATGACCGTTGGGAACCAGAGTTCCTCCTGTGTTCATTTTGTCATTGGGCCCACTCAAACAGAATAGTGGGATTCATATAAATGGTGATTTGCTATTCAGCATTTAACAAGTACTGTGGAACCTCATACAACAATCGCCCTGTATAGCAACGAAATCAAATAACAATTAGGTTTTGGGGGGAAATGGCGTCCCGCATAACAATTTTCCCTATGGAAAAATCATACAATTTTTCAATGGGAAAACCACTTAGCAAAAAAAAATGGTTGTACAATGCATACCATAGGGAAAATCGCTATACGGTTCATGTATTGTATAGCAATTGTTTCGTACAACAATGAGCCCCATGGAATGGATTAAAATCATTGTATGAGGTACCACTGTACAGTATACTGTAGTTAAAGCTAAAAGCTAGCAACTAAAATTAGAATTAAAAGCACAGGTCTCCCTTGCTTGAAAGCCAGTCACATCTGACTCTAGGGTGGAGTGTTCATCTCTGTTTACAGCCAAAGAGCCAGTGCTTTCTGCATCTGCAGCATACCTGTCAAGTTTTGGACTTGAAAATAAGCGAAACTTTTGGGCCACACCCCCACTCCATCAGGCCCTGCCCCCTCCTCCTCCCCACAATCCAGGCACATCCAAGAGCCTAGAAGAGGTGGAGTGTTGGGCTCCTCCAGGTAGAGGAGGAAGCACCCCCTAGGCACCTTAGCACGACTGATGCAGCAGGAGCAATGCAGCAGGCCAGCCCCAACAGGCCAGTCTCAGCTGCAGTGGAAGAGATAAATACTGTAATAATTACTGTAATAATTCTACTCTAAATCTTTCCCCATTATCTCCCATAGCATTTCATAAAATGGTGATTTTTATGGAACTGTTTTTTTACACTTATATCACTTAATTGTCTACTGTCTTAGCCTTGTGTACCTCAGTTTCATTTTTAAAAAATCTGTGTTTAAGACAAGACCACTGAAATATCCTCTTTATGTTGTATGCAAATATACTTGAAGCTGATTGGCTCATTGTCTCTTCTCTCTCCTGGGAAAGAGGGTGTTAAAGGGAAGAGACAATGAGATAATCGGCTTCAACTAAATTTGCATACAACATAAAGAGGATTTTTGGGTGGTCTTGTCTTAAACACAGATTTTTTAAAAATGAAACTGAGGTACACAAGACTAAGACAGTAGACAATTAAGTGATATAAGTGTAAAAAACAGTTCCATAAACAATCACCATATTATGAAATGCTGTGGAAGATAATGGGGAAAGAGATTTAAAATAGAATTATTACATTACTTATCTCTTTCACTGCAGCTAAGGCTGGCCTTTTGGGGCTGGCCTGCTGCATTGCTCCCCGTGAGGGGCAGCAGTGGTGCTAAGGTGAGTGCCTAGGGGGTGCTTCCACCTCCACCTGGGGGAGCCCAACACTCCTTCTCCCTGGCTCTGGTATGAGGAACATACCCCTTGACACCTTGGTTTTATATAATAAATATAATATAATATAATAATAAAAATAATAATACGAGAGAATTACGGGAAAATACTAATATGGGAGGGCGGCGGGAAAGAGGGGTAAAATACGGTAATTTCCAGGCCAAAATGGGACACTTGACAGCTATGATCTGCAGACATTTCCATGGTCATGTGGCAGGCATGACTAGATGCCGGAGTGCACGCAATGCTGTTATCTTTCCCACCAAAGCGGTACCTATTTATCTATTTGCAATTTCTTGCTTTCAAACTAGTAGATTGGCATGAACTGGAACAGAGATGGGAGCTCACTCTGTCATGCAGCACTAGGGTCTCGAACTGCTTACCTGCTGACCTTCCCATCATTAAGTTCAGTATCTTAACCACTACACCACCACAGTCCAGCAACTTGAATTAGGATACAGTATTTCTTTCTATCTTTCCACAGCACACAATCCTGTCTTAATCTATACCTATAAAATGGTGCGTTAACCGTTGGAAAGTGACAAAGGATGTTGCACCAGGCCCCACTAGCCCGTAATGGGCCTCCGTTCACTTGCCCAAACCCAGTTCGCAGGTAACTGTCGGCTTGAAATTTTCAACCCGGGGGCAGAAGCCCCCCAGTCGCAAACAAAAAAAGGGAACTTCAATTCCCAATGTTCCTTGTGCCACGCCACGCCAGAGCCAATCAGGCTGAGTGGCGCGGCAAAAGGAACGTTCGGAATCACGCCGCGGCCAATCAAAAAAAAGCCGCAGGGAAAAAAACCGCCGAACAAACCGAAAACAGAAACAACAAACTACATTCCCCAGCGTCCTGTGCGCCATGAGCGTGCAGAACGCTGAAGAAGCCGGCGCGTGAAAAATAAAAACAAACCCACACCGTGAGCGCAAGTCCGCCGTAGGCGGACGCAGCGCCCAGAAAACACGCAAAACCCCAAAAGTACTATAACATACAAACCCGCAAGCCATCTTGCACGGAGCAACGGGGAAGAGAGGGACACCCTCTCCCCCACACTGCCCCGCAGAAGACACGGCGAGCCCAGTGAGACAAACTCGCTGGAAAAAAATCCAAAAACCCCACCCAACCCAGCAAGCAAACCCCCACCCCCAAAAACACAAACCCAAAACAGCCAGGGCCACAGCAATACCCACCCCCAAAAGCCGCATGAAGCGGCGAGCCAAACACCCACCCAACAAACACACACACCACAACCCAGCCCGGACAACGGAACCCCCCCCCCAAACGCCGCATGAAGCGGCGATGGTATTTCCGCGGGCCAGCCATCAAGACTGGCCCACGAAAAAACCCAAAACACAAATCAAAAACATTTTAAAAAAATCCAAAAATATTTAAAAACACACACTCACAGAAACCCCCACCTCAAACCCTAAAAAACAAAAACATTCAAAAAGACACACACAGAAACCCCCACCCAAAACCAAAAACATTCAAAAAGAAACACACATAAACCCCCACCCAAAACCATAAGCAGACACAGAACGCCCCCCCAACCCAAAACAACCCCCCCTAAAAAAAAACCCGACAGAGCTTACCATTAGACGTCTTGCCTCCTTGAAAACCGGAACTGAAATGAGGAGAAGAAGAGACTCACCGGAAGAAGCAATACAAAAAAATTGCTCAACACCACCACCCAGTGGCCAAAGGAGAAAAAACATCCCAAATATTACCAAAAATTCAATAAATCCAAAAAATTCAATAAATCCCAAAAATTAGGGTAGTCAATTCCAAAAACATTCAAAAATATAAAAAAAAATCAAAAATAATTCACAGATTAATAAATAAAATTTCAATAAAAAAACACTGTAAAATACCTTCAATTTAATAAAACATATATTTACACATTTTAAAAAATATGATCCAAAGTTCATTTCCATAAAAAAAAACCCATCAAAAACCACTTTAAACAGCCCGGCACTGAGGAAGTCGGCACACACACACACACACAAACCACCACTGGGAGCGCAAGTCCGCCACAGGCGGACGCAGCGCCTCGAAGCCAAAAAACCACAAAACCTTACAACACAATTTAAAACAGCCCAGCACCATTGGTGCAAGACAAAAAAATGAAACCCTTTACTATCCAACAAAATTTTAAAAAGCCCGGCACCGCCGGGCAAAATATACTAGTTCAATCTAAATGCCAGTTTGTTCAAAGGAGTGTTCAACCAGGATAGCCACTGAGTGGCTCTGACAGATCTATCAGCCTGACCTATTTTGCAGAGCTGTTTAAAATAAAATGGCACTATTCGGTGAGTTGGATCCAGCCTCCCATGAGTGGAGTTCAGTTCATGTGACACATCTATTGGGAGAGAGGAGTAGGATGATGATTTTTGCCAGTTCCTTCTCCCCCCCTACAAGAAGGAAGAGCATGCCTACATCCAACCACAACTCTTTTCGATGAAGCATGAAGGAAATCAAAATAATCAGCACCAGAGAAAAGTCCTTACAGATTTTCCCCCAGAATTAAAAGAGAGAACTATAAAATAGTGAAATATGTGATGCAATGCTTCCCAACGCTTCAGATTCTCAAAGAGAGAAAATAAATCTTAACTCTTAAATTTGTCTTTCCTCAAAATGATAGGAAAAGACCTTATTATTCTTCAAATAAAGACCAGAACAGTATTTGTACTAAACTGATTGCAAGTAACATAAAAAGTCACTCTAGAATAATATATTATGTCCCAAACTAAAACTGATTCCTCAAAGAAACAAGAAACAAGAGAGGCGTGCCCTTTTTAAAACTCTTAGAAATATTCTATTGCTGGTAATGTTTTTGCCCTCAGTTTTGGAAATGAGAGATGGGATGGGTTCTTGAATTCTGAATTAGATACTACTTCTGAGATGACAAACCACTAAATGTTATATATTTTGCGCTGGAAATACTGAGTGCGGCAGAGGCATTTGGCCCTAAAATTAGAGATGTCAAATCCAAATGCTGCTTTTGCTCATTTAACTTCTCATTTCCATGTAGTCTTTTAAACAGGATGAAAAAGTCAACCCCCAGCTGCAACTAAACAACTGGTTCTGACTCAGGATTTTGACTTATATTGATGTGTATAACCTCATGTTAGGATTCTTATTTTTCTCTGCAGAACTTAGGAGCACAAAATTAAGGGAGCTCTTTTAAGTTTGTGAATGATATGGTTTGGGGATAAATTGAGAATAGCTAGCCAGGATACAATGGGCAGAATATATTGACCAGAGCATTTTCACAGTAATAAAGTTATAAATATCTATGAAGAAATCTATGTATATAAGTAGGCCTACACGTTTAAGCTAATTAAGCTAAGCTAATGAGAACAGTTCATAAAGTGCAATTCATCAATATATAGACAACAGAATCATGTAGATTTGCACAGGGTTCTAACAGCCATTCATTCCGAATCCTACCAATGAGGTAAATTCACAACTGTAGCATCTGTAACATATCTATCCAATCTCTATTTAAAATTCATCAAAGGAGAGTTCAGCATCTTTCAATGCAGAAGGTCTTCAAAATCTCATGTCTTGTAATTTGAGTAGAATCCTATTTTCTGGAGCAGCAGAAAACAATATTGTTTCATTATCTATATCAGGGGTTGGCAACCTTTTTAAAACGGGGCCCGGGTCATGCTCCCTCAGACAGTTGCGGTGGCTGGACTGGTGCCCCCTACAAACGCAGCCATAAACGCATCCATGGCTGCCGTAAATGTGGCCACTTCCGGTGGTTGGAGCAAGGGCGGAGGCCTGATTATTTGGCGCTGCAGGCCGGATTCAGCCCACAGGCTATAGGTTGCTGACCCCTGTTCTACATGATGCCTCTTCAAATATATGAGGAATATCATATTACCTCTCACTCCAGCCATTGATCTCCAGTGTTAGCCACAGGAAATATTGTTTTCATAATCTATGTCTTAATTTAAATAGGTTATGTTACGTCATGTTATTATGGAATGTAACAGTTTGCTATAGGATTACCTCCTTAAGAGGGCAGTTTGACTTTGGCTTAGTGGTTAAGGTACTAGGCTTGGAGACTGGAAAGATGAATTTGATTCCCGAGAGCTGCACGATGAGGGACATGAAAGGATCCTCATTCGGGCGTCCCCTGCAAAATTTTCTTTCAACTCAGAGTAATCTCTGACACAAAAACGAACCTCCTTAAGTGGTTTAAGTCTTGGAAACTTTAGTTACTTAGCCATTTCCTATGAGTTTATTTATTATCTCGCAGGTGTAGTTTTTGCTATGTGATTCAGAAGATGGCTTCTGTGCATGATAATAGCTGAGGCTCAGTCCAAGGTCTACAAACAATTAATATTATTCACTTCCAAGTCTCTAAAATGGCAGCATTTGATGTACAGAGATACCTCATACAATGTCCAAACTTGGTTCCACAAGTTTGGACTTTATACGGATTTGGACTTTGTATGAGGCATGCAAAATCCTAGCCACGATGCCTCATACAATGTCCAAACCCTTGCTGCGATGCCTCGTACAACGTCGTTTCCATAGAGATACATTGTACTATAACAGCACAGACTTCAGGGCAAAGTCAAGGAAACAGACAGGAAACTGACAGAACTTTAAGAAATCATTGTTTAAAGGCTAAATACATTACAAAAACATGTCAAACAACCCTGATTTTAGGGGACAAACCATACAACAAGTTTTTAACTTTTGAAAACTTTATGAAATGCAGGTTTAAAAGTTAACATGACCCATCATGCAGTGCATTGTTAATCTGCAGCCATGCAGCCGATCATCCATTTTGTACAAGCTACTGTAAACAATTACTGGATGGAAGCAAGGACAAAATGGATGGCAACATGTCCCATCATGCAGCACAGTGTTAATCATCCAAACAATAGTAAACACCAAACAATTGGCCTTCCCCATCCACCTCCCCAGCCCAAGCCAATCGGAAACAGAAAGCCTCATTTACCTACCTTTCCACTGTGCCAAAGAATGGTCCAAGAACCTGAAGAATGCTGCAAAAATCCCAGGAACGCTTCCAAAAATTCTGATGAAAAAATTCAAAAAAATCCAAAATCGCGCTCAAAACCACTCCTAAACACTCTTCACCTCATGCAAAATCCACAAGAGCAATGCACGCATGCGTCCTGCCTTTTATACTGCCCTGGCACAATGCAACCTGGGGAAAACCCCAATGCCTCATACAAAGTCGCAGAGACTTTGTATGAGGCATCTTTTTTCAAGGAATTAGGCGATGTATGAATTCGATGTTGTACAAAGCAGACTTTGTATGAAGTATTACAGTATATAGATGTGTTTTTCTCTTCATGTATGCCATATTTTCTGAAGTTTATATCTGCATATACCATAATACCAGGTCTCTCCCATCCCCTTCTCTGGGGCTTATAACCACCTTCATTCTTTGCTGTCCTGGCAGAGTGACAGGCTAAGAGGAACAGACTGGTAATCACTTTTCTTTTCAAAACACTTTTCTGCCATCATCATCCCACAGAAATAATGCAAAATGTCAAAAGAAAAACATTAAAATGCTCGTGATAGATAGTCAAATGGTCAAGACTCATACCTGTCAACTTTTGGATTTGAAAATAAGGGAAATTTTGGCCACACCACTCTCCCAGCTCCTGCCATCCTAGCAGTTCAAAAGCAAGAAATTGCAAGTAGATAAATAGGGACCACTTTGGTCGGAAGGTAACAGTGTTCCGTGCACTCTGGTGTCCAGTCATGCCTGCCACATGACACAGACAATGCTGGCTCCTCGGCTTTGAAACAGAGATGAGCACTGAACCCTAGAGTCGGCTACGACAGGCTTTCGAGCAAGGAAACCCCCCCCTCTCATATAGTGATCAGGCAACAACCCCCCCCCCCCAATTAGGGTGCAGGAGCAAGGGATTAATTCCCCCCCTCTCTCTCATATAGTGATCAGGCAACACCCCACCCCCCATTAGGGTGCAGGAGCAAGGGATTAATTCCCCCCTCTCATATAGTGATCAAGCAACACCCCCCCCTCCCAAGTTAACTCTAGAAATCTAGAAACGAAATCCTCCAGCCAGGAGGCAGGGCAGAAACAGCTCAATAAAGCATGAGGTTGCCCCTGCATATATGAAATATATCGCTCACCTAGAGTAGACTCCTTGCTCCCAGCAGCCAAAATGAAGCCTCCAGGACCATGTGGCTGGCAGGAAAGGGAAAGAGAGAAACTACAGAACGCCCCCCCCCCTTCTCTCTCTCTCTCCTTCCACAAGCGAAAAGCCTGCCACACAGCGACCTCTGATGGCCGGAAAAAATACTGCAGCTTCACCTGTGAGGGCTCCGGTCAGGATATTTTTTAAAAAATAAGGGAAAATACAGGGAAATTAATAAATCGGGAGGGGGTGGGAAGAGGGGTAAAATAATGGGTTTTCCCGGGGGAAACGAGATAGTTGACAGGTATGTCAAGACTGGATTTAGGACATACAAATTCATTCCACATAAAAGGAGTTAAGTAAATTTATTAAGAAGGGAAAAGAAAAGACAATTTTAAAAGAATAAAAATTTCTAAATGAGTACAAGATACATTCTCAAAAGCAAAAGGCATTCAAGTGGACATCATTCCAGTATTCAGAAGAGAAATAGAAAAGGAAAAAGGCCTTGAAGGTGGTGCAGAAATGAGGGATTTGGATTTTGGGAACATGGGCTAAGCTTCCTGGAAGTTAGACTGCTCACACGTGATGTATGGCACCTCACAAGGACTGGGGAGAATATGTTTGGCTTCAGCATGAAGAACTGGGTACACAGAAGGAGTCTCCTTGAAGATTTTAGTATTTTTGAACCACAATTGGACATACCCCAGTAATGGCAACCTTGTGTTGCTGGCTAAATTTCCCCACACTAGGTCAGGTGAAAGGAACTGCAGAATGAACTCACTAAAAGGTGCTTTCATTTTGGCAGTTTCACATCTGGCCTAGACACAGAAGCAGCATTAAGAATTTCATCAGGATGGCTTTAAACTGAATTGGAAGTGGGAGAGAGAGACACAAGTTCAGATGCAAAGATAGCCAAAGGCTTATGCATAACGAGGAAAAGCCCAAGCAATTCTAATGGGACCCCATCTATACCTATTAAATCATGCGTTAACCCTTGGTGTCCGGCATACACGCCCGCACCCGTCCCTACTATCCCATACCAAGCTGCCTACACTTCCCTTTAGACCGACCATTGCCGCAAGGGTCCGGCAGCCGTGTGGGGGCAGCCGCCCCACGAATGCAGACAGAAAAATCAAACTACAAGATCCAGCGTGCTCTGCACCGTGACCAATTTAGCCAATCAGGCTGAAGGGCGCAAGCGCGTAGAACATTGGAAAAGCCGGTACACGAAAAATAAAATAAAATAATGCCTCATGCAATGGGAGCGCAAGGTCGCCGAATGCGAACGCAGCACCTCACGCAACGGGAGCGCAAGCCACCAAAGGCGGACACAGAGCCTCACACCCTCGCTACCCCAAATCTGCCAAAACCACGGCGAGGCCATCACCGGCCTTCTTTTCCAGAGCAATGGGGAGAAGAGGGACTCCCCCTCCTCCCCGCTACCCCACCGAAGACACGGCAAGACCACCGCCGGCCTCAAGGTAAGTTGAGGCGGGAGGGAGGAAAAACCCAGCAGCAGGCAGCACTTCATCAGGGGAGGCACACTCCATGGCAAATGACTGACTGCTGCTTTTGTACTACTCACCACACCATTGTTTCGAGAACCAGCACGAAACAGCGGTGGAGGTAATAGAAAAGCAGCAGCCAGCAATCCGCAAGGAAGAGCGCAACCACTTACGGATCATTGCCTGCCGCACTACAATTTTACAACAACAACAAAAAAACAACAACCCAGCTTCACAGCCACAAACACAGATCTCCCGTTAGGTAAGCCAGGAGAAAAGGAGGCCGAAAGGAGAGAACCATCATAAAGCAGATAGCTCTTCTCTGCCTCCTTCTCCCCTGACCGACCTAACGAACCTTACTGGACGAAGAGCGAGCTGATTGCTGGCTCATCATTTTCCCCATCGCTGCATCGAAAGCTAATGTTAAAACAGCAATGAGGAAAAGAGGCAATGACAGACAGGCCGTTCTTCACCCCGGAAAACACAACCACAACAAAACAAATCAGTTTAAAAAAACACCAACCATCAAAATTACAAACACAAATAAATAAACAAAAATGCAAATAAACCCTGTAAACAACAAAACAATAAACAACAAACACAACAAAGCACATCCAAAATCCAACAAGCTAACGAAAAAACATGAAACACTAACTAAAAACACCTATCTAAAACATAAAAAAAGTAAAGGTAAAGGTTTCCCTTGCTCGAGAGCCAGTCGTATCCGACTCTAGGGTGCAGTGCTCATCTCTGTTTCTAAGCCGAAGAGCCAGCGCTGTCTGCTTCTGCAGACGTTTCCGTGGTCATGTGGCAGGCATGACTAGACACCGGAGCGCACGGAACGCTGTTACCTTCCCACCGAAGTGGTCCCTATTTATCTACTTGCAATTTCTTGCTTTCGAACTGCTAGGTTGGAAAAACAAGACGAAAAAACCTTACCCAAATTCCAAAAACACCACAATGTACAAAAATAAAAATGGAGAAATTCAAAATAAGAAATAACAACCAGAAACATTCAACACAATAAAACGCATAAAAAATAAAAAATAAAATACAAAACAACAAGCAAAAACACTTAATTAAATACAGAAACACTCTACTTAAACTCTACTTAAAACCCCCAGCCCAGCACCCCAAAATCCCAACAAAATAGAAAAAAAATAATAACACAAGAGAACTTACAAAACACGTCCTCCCTCCATGCCTCCGCAGCAGAACTGAAGAAACAAAGAAAATCAAACTCTCAATCACAGCCCCACCTAGAGGCCGGAAGAGTATCCTACAACCAAATAAATATTTTAAAAATCCAAATAAAATATAGCCAAATTAATAAAATTCAAATTAATTCAAAAAAACAACAACACAAAATCCAAAACCAGAAAAGCTAATTTATTTTAGGAAAAACAACAACAGAGAAAACCGAAACAAAACCATTCTTCCAAATTTAGTCACACACCCCCCCCCCAAACCACCCCTAACCACCAACACACACATTACACATGCCCGGTTTGCCAGGCAAAATATGCTAGTCATTTTCATAAAAATGCAGGAAAAAAGCATACCACAAATCACACAATCTCTGGTATCTATGTATGTAAATTAGGAGCATGGGGAACAAATAAGAATTGGATTGTAAATATGACTTAATAATTGGAAAACTTTAAACTTGGTAGCATGACTCCTACGATAGGAATACAAGAACTAAAAAAAAGGCTAGAAATACACTAATAGAAAAGAAGGTGGAGTTGCACTATATGACAAAAATACACATATCTGCACAGAAATACAAGAAAATGAGATTGATTGTCCGATTGAAAGCATCTAAAATAATATAACTGGGATGAACAGCAAAAGAAACATGGTAATTTGAGTCTACTTCTGATCACCTAATCAAGGAGAAGACATAGATGAAAAACAATTTGCAAGACACATGATGTAGTAGTAATGGGAAATCATTTATCCTGTTACCTGTTGGGAGGTATACTATGTTGGTAAGACTTTTTACCCAATAGAAAGCGTCATGGCCTATATACTGTATAGTGTACCATCTAGATGTAGTCCCACAAAATAACTAAATATCCTAAATGTAGATGCTTATTCCAATTCCATTAAATCCAGTCAATGGAACAGAACTCAGATTAAAATCATACTGCTGGTGCAGGGAAATGTGCAGAAAACTGTTACGTAAAGCTAAAGGTTTCCCTTGCTTGAAAGCCTGTCATGTCCTTCTCTAGGAGGCAGTGCTCATTTCTGTTTATGTCCAAAGAGCCAGTGCTGCGTGTATGTGCAGACATTTCCATAGTCATGTGGCAGGCATGACTAGACATGCTGTTACCTTTCCTGCCAAAGCAGTACTTATTTATCTACTTACAATTTCTTGCTTTTGACCTGCTAGTTGTTGGCAGGTGCTGGGACAGACAATGGGCACTCATTTATCGTGCAGCACTCGGGTCTCAAATTGCTAACCAGCCGACCTTCCATTTGTCAAGTTCAATGTCTTAACACATTACAGTACTTCAAATTACTGTATCTTGTTTAATTGAAGCATATTGATGAAATGGTCCCATTTATATTTTTCCATTACAAGCACAAAAATATATTCAACCATCCCCAGCCACCTTTAAATGAAAGGTACCATTGCCACCTTTAATGTTACACCATCTGTTGAAATAAAGAAGTAAATAAACGCATAAGGTCACAGATGTGGAAGACTGAAAATCAAAGAGTGAACAAAAAAAGTGCATATAAAAAGTATGGCACAACATGCTAAAGTTAAGAAAAAGTATTTCATAGCTAGAAAGGTTTTGTGTTTGTTTGTGCGTTGCCAAGGAGAGGCATATTACAATACTAGTAGTCGTAACTAGCTGATATTTTTCAGTCTGTTGATGTCAATTACTGTCCACTTCCACTTTGAATTATGGGGAAATAAACCCTTGGCTTCAGTTTCTCTTTTATAGCTCTGGCAAACTCCTGCTTCCCTAAGCACTTCCAAAACAAATTTTATGCTGCCATAATTTGTTCACAGAATCTTTCTTTTCTTAGTTTGAGCCATTAGTAAAACTTAAACCAGCTTATATGGAGCAAAGAAAGAGCAGCATTTTCTCTCATCTATTATATATGCAATATATGACAGTCTAGCAAAAAGTCTTTAGAATTTCCTTTTTAAGAAACATTCACATATATATTTTGAATTCCTTTTTCTGTAGGCTCTCTTGTAAGACCTTACTTATTGTTCCGAGTATTAAAACTGGTTATACCAAAATCTAGTGTTTATTTGTTTATTTATTTACTGCTAAATGTTAACATATGGATAAATAACAGTAATACAATCAAATAGTAAGAGAAAGCTGCAGCAGGAGAAACATCATTGGAAAGGTGCATTCCTACTAGACCTTAGAGTAAGACGTTTGTTGTTGGCATTTAGAAGACCCATGTCAGTAAGAATACCATGTGTGAAAGCATCTTCTCTGTCCTGAACAAAACGGTTCTTGTAGAGCCCTTAGGTACAGTTTAAGGAGGGACTGTCTGTACCTGGTTATAATTTAGTCACATCCTATAATAGTGGTGGCGAACCTATGGCACATGTGTCAGAGGTGGCACTCAGAGCCCTCTGTGTGGGCAGGCGCACTGTCAGGGCAAGCCCCGCCCCATGCTTCCAGTGCCAATGGCAGTACCACTTCCCCACATACCCCTCTCCCTCCACCAATGGGAAGGTGAGAGGGGAAGCTGAAATTCCGCCTGGGAGGTGGTGGCGCAGATTAGGTGAAGCGATCAGACACCCCCACCCACTTTTCCGAGGGGGAACATGCACTCGCGTGACATCGCCGGAGGCATGTTTGCGACATCACATGGGTGTGTGGGCATGCGCGGTGCCTGCCTGTGCGCCTTCTCTTTGGGCACTCAGTCTCTAAAAGATTTACCATCACTGTCCTATAATGTTGGTAAAACTGACAGTCAAGATAACGGGGACTCAAGAATGGGAAAACAAATCATAAATTAGAATACTAGATGTTTTCTTCTTAATATGATTCTCTTTCAACTCACATTTACATTTGGCAGTTTCACTTCTGGCCTAGAAACAGAAGAAGGAGAAACTTACACTTACTATTTATAAAATACAATCATCAAACTAATGATAAATTAAGAGGGCAGAAGGAAGGTGGATACAGGAAGAAGAGTTTCAGTTGATTATCTTATCCTTCTCATCTTGAACATGCAGAGGAGATTGATAGAAACTATCTAGCTTTGTTGCTTGGGATAGAACATGAAAGAGAAACACAAAAAATACCAGTCTTGTAGTATAGGCATTTTTAGGAGCTCTCTGTTTTTGGCTCATTTCTTATTATTTATTTATCCATCAAAGTTGTGTCCTTCTAGATCTTTGCTGTAGAAACCATCTCTGGGTACCAACCGGCTTCTCTTATTTTTAGGACACTACATGTATGTGGATTCTCTGTATGTCAAGCATTTCCAGGAAGTGGCTCAGCTAATCTCACCTAGAACTACAACTCCTATGTCTGGCTGTTTGTCCTTTTATTACATGATACAACAGCAAAATGGCATTGTTTTCACCATCTACATGAAAGATAAGAATGGCTTTTATGAAGAGATTTGGAAGGCAGATTGTCCCATGAGTAATGACTGGGTTTTAGGAGAAGTTGACTTCAGAGCACCATATCCAATGGAGGTAAAGCCACCAAGCTACCTACAGTTCATGTGGTATTATGATACAGAAATAACATTTTTCAGCTATTTGTTCCTTTTTAATATGTTGTGTATGTGTGTTAAAAATTTATTTATTTATTCAATTTGTATAGCCGCCCCAATCGACATGCGACTCTGGGCAGCGTACATAAAATCCCCAACGTTTAAACTATAGAAACCCTTAAAATTCTTAAAAACACTGAAAAACTACCTCCCACCCGCACCAATTAAAAATCTAGTTAAAAAAATTGATAGTCTGCAAAATGCATTTGGGAGTCCAACCTGACTGTTCTATATTTTATCTGATATTAATAAAAGGTGCCTTTGCCTGGTTTTAGAAAATCCCAAACTTTTTTTATACCAATTCTCTGTGTAGCATTTGATAGAATGTGTAAAGGCCAGGGGATGATAAAGAAGGTTGTTTCCACCAAAGTAGCTACCTGTACCTAAATCTGGATTCAACCCATTGAATGTATGTTTTCTTGTCACTATGCACTTAGCAAGTGAGATTAGTGATCTGATTTGCATGTTTGTTGAGAAGTAAGCCCGATTAAGTTCAGTGAGGCTCAATCTGGAAACCATAGACAACTGCCAATCTCATATATATGCTTGCTATGCTTTCTGAGGATCATTGGTTAATTATATTCTAGTTATGCCCCCACCCACAAGCCAGACAGTCAGTTATCTGATAAGCAGAGTCAGATCCATGGCTTCTTTCTTCTGCATGGTATTAGATAGGCACAAGCTATCATGGTTTTGCTTCTTTAAAAATCTGCCACCAGCATCAAAACCTGTATTGTGATAAGGTTTACTGTATAAAAATATGTTCTGCAAATTGCAATAAAACAAACCATTGAATTCATTTCTAGGTTATTTTTGAAGTTGCTTTCAACAGTCCCAATGGTGGATATATTGCTCTTGATGACATTTCGTTCTCTCCAGTGTTCTGCAGCAATCAGACAGGTATGAATTACCTTCCCCCGTTTGGTTTTATTTTCCATTTAAAAATGAATTTGGATGTCTTGAACCAAAATGCTTTTTCTGTAATCAGTTTTTTGTACTTAAAATGTTTATTTAGTAATACAAATGATGATCATCACTGAGTTATCAATTAACAAACATGGGCATCTACATCACAGAGTAGAACTGGTATACTAATCATTAATTAGTTTTTTAAAAACCTCATCTACATTTGAATTTCCATAGTATTTTAATTAGGTTGGATGCTGTAAATATACCAGATTGTTCTAAAATTCTGGAGGGGATAATCACCATCTTCTAAATTGGAGAAGTACTCTTAAAATAGATTCCCAAAGTTTCTTTTAATAATTTCTACATTAAGAGTCTACTTTTTTTTAAAGAGTTCTTCCCAGATCTGCAGCCACTCAAGCAAAATCCTATTCTCAAAGGTGTGATATGCCAGAGTATTGACCTCAATCTGGTCTAGGCCTGGCTTTTCTATATTTGGAGATACCTTCTATCTCTTGACCTTGGAGTGGATAGTTCCTTTCTGCAAGGCTTAGGCTTTGCTTCCCCTTTGAGAAGTGGCTGCTCCATCTTTCCATGGGGTAGTTGCATTAGTCTAATGTATTTTGTAACACCCGAATTGTGGCATGGTAGTCTTTAAGCACATAGACCAGGGGTCTGCAAATTTTTAAAGTCAGGGGCCAGGTCATGCTACCTCAGACAGTTTTGTGGGCTGGACTGGTGCTTCCCAACTATAAACGCTGCCATAAACACATCCACGGCTGTCATAAATGCATCCGCGGCTATCATAAACGCGTCCGTGTCCGGCGGCAGCAGTAGTTGGAGCAAGGTTGGGGGCCTGATGATTTGGCACTGCATCAATTAAAAGGTTGACACAGAACTATGCATAAATATTACAAAGCAGATGTGGATTAGTATGTGTTAGAAAACTAACATTTTAAGCATTCTTTAGCTGCGAATAGAGTCTGCTCTGCATTTCAATTTTACTTTCTGTACTGATAAGCTTGCTTCAAAACATGTAAGCTTACATTCTTACAGTTTTGCAAAAGCAAATCACAAATAGTTTTGTTTTGTTTAATCCACTCACCTATCTGCTGCTGAGTTTGGTTGGATAAAGAAGTTATCATTTTTATGTCTTGCACATAATGGGATGAATGAATCCAGTGTTTCTGCAAAGAGTACTCTGCTACTGATATATGGAGAAGTAGAGAGGTTACTTGCAGCCGTCTGAAAATGTTTGGTATGGAATATTGTGCAAGGAAAAGATGGAATATGTGAAAATGATTTCTCTTCATCGCTTTTTCAAGTGAGAAATTTTGTGAATTTCAGTATTTTTCATGAATGGAAGGAGGCCTTTGCCTTTGTAAAAATGCAGTTCTAGATGCAGCTCAATAGATGGAATCTTTCCAGTGCAAACCTATGCAAGTTTACTCAGAAATGGATCCCAGTGTGTGCTTAATGGGGCTTACTACCAGACAACTCTTCGTTGTATTCAGTTCTTTCATTACTTTAAGACAGGAATTCTCAACCTTTTAAAGCCAGGGGCTGAGTCATGCTCCCTCAGACAGCTTCTGGAGTCAGACTACCGTTTTGCCCTTCCTCCACCACATGGCACTTCCTGGTGTGGTGGAGGCAGTGGGGGGCACATGAAATGGTGCCATGGGCCTCATCTGGACCGCGAGCCACAGGTTGAGAATCCTTGCTTTAGGATAACATATATCGTATATAATCTGCATGTGCATGTTCAATTACATACTTGCCTTTAAACTGTTTAATTGATTATAATTTTTTGATCAGCTAAAACAACTTTATTTAACAGCCTAAGGAATTATTAAGATTTGCTAAGGTCTTTGAGAAATGACATGTTCTTGTGAAATAAGGCATGACTATAACATTAAGTCATTTATAGTAGAAAAACAGAAGTCAGGCCCTTGTTATTATCTGCTGAATATATAATGTAAAAATCTTTCCTGAAACATACATGAAAATACAAGATTTCTGTGCTAAGTTTTTGAACAAGGGCTGTAAGACTACAATTTTTGCATATAATTCTTTCATACAAAGGTTATTTAGGATATTTGTTGATTTTGGCAACAGTTATTTATCACTATGGATTTTTAAAACTTTCACTTAGCAAAAATCACAGCAGATTTAACTACCACAAGAGGTGATAGGATTGTATTAGCCTTATGAATGGGCAATATTCTGTTATAGGCACAGCACACAAAGAAGCCTATAGGATCAATAGAGTTCTCAATATGCCTCAAATTCAGATGCATATGAAGGAAACACAGTAAACAGGCTGTTAAGTGAAATGAGATAATAATAATAATAATAATAATAATAATAATAATAATAATAATAATAATAATAATAATAATAATAATAATAATAATAATAATAATAATAATTTTTAATTTTAATTTATATCCCGCCCTACTCGGCACAGGCCGACTCAGGGCGGCTAACAGCATTTCAAATAAAGATACAATATAATTATACAGAAATACAATGGAGTAAAGCAATAAATACAGAATATAACAAGGTAACATAAAAATAAGATACAAAATATACAGATTACAAATATATAAATTCTAAAGCATCAAATCCATCATACACAGCACCAGGAGGGGAAAAAATCAAACACACACACACAACAGGGCTCGCCATCCATGACGGAGCCCAAGGCTCAACGTCCACAATAGAGCCGGGGCTCAATTGTCCATTACAGACCCCAAGCTCAGCGTCCACAACGGAGCCGGGGTCAATGTCCCTAACGAAGCCACAATGGAACCCAGGACCCAGCAAAGACGAGACATGTGTCAACATCGGCGCTGCTTTTGGGGCCGCAGTTCGTACTGCCCCAGCTACGGGTGTGTTTTCTACCTCCCAGGCAGGTAGGGCTGGGAGAGAAGTGACGGCACCCACAGCTGAAGCAACTTCCATCCCCACGCTGGTGGTGTGAGCGCTGGGGAGAGCAGGGCAGTCCTCTGTGGCTGCAGGCGTCTTTTCTACCTCCCAGACAAGTGGGGCTGGGAGAGAAGCGACGGCGCCCACAGCTGAAGCAACTTCCATCCCCACGCTGGTGGTGTGAGCGCTGGGGAGAGCGGTGTATATGGATACACCTTTCAAGAACCCTCCATTATCTCATGTACAAGTTAATTAAAAGCAAGTTGCTTACAATGCCAATTCAATTGCCTCAACATGGAGCTGATGAGACCATGGCTCTGACACAGGGAGAATTTCCCACTTCTCCATTGGAGGCAGGCGTGCAATGATGTCATGCTCATAGACGTTGCCACCACGAATAATCCTTGGTTTCCTTATCCCCTCATTGGAAATGTCCAAGGGCCCCCAGAAACTTATATGGGAGAATCAGCCCCAGACACAAAACCTTAGTGTGTATTCATAAGGATGACTACGAAGAATGACAGGTTACCTACCTGTAATTGTAGTTCTTCGAATGGTCAACCTATGAGTTCACACATCCTGCTCTATCTTCCTGCTTATGTCATTTTATAGCTCAGGTATTCTCAACCTTCAGCCAGTGGGCCAGATGCGGCCCATGGCACCATTTCATGTGGCCCCCACTGCCTCCACCACACCAGAAAGTGCTGTGTGGTGGAGGAAGGGCAGAATGGCTGTCCCGACCCCAGAGCTATCTGAGGGAGCATGACCCGGCCCCTGGATTAAAAAGGTTGAGAACTCCTGGTATAGATGTCCAGACTTTACTGGCAGCGTTAAAATTTGAAACTGAAAGGGGGATTGAGGCGGGGCACAGAGTACAATGAGATGAGTTTCAAACTCTTAAAGCTATAGAAAACCTGACTACTCTGTGCATGTGCGGATAAACCCATTCGTGTGAATTCACAGGAGATCACTTGAAGAACTACAATTACAGGTAGGTAACCTGTCCTTGCCTGTCCTTTTAAATCTGTTTTTCTTATGTAATTGTACTTTGCTTTTATACCCAACTGTTAGTAATGGAGAAATCAGAAAGCAAGTAACAAACAAATTATTGGGTCTTACTTGTTATTTTAATGCAGGGGTGCCCAAACCTTTTGGGCCATGGGTTCACGTGGTTCAGGGGGCAGTTCACTATAGCCCGTGGGCTAGATCTAGCCCCTGACACCAATTCATCCGGACTGCAAAGCCCTCGTTACTCCCAGAAGTGGAAGTAAAACATGCCCATACATGCGTGTTTTACTTCTGCTTCCCGGAGTGACAAGGGCTTTGTGGGCCGGATGAAGTGGCCTTGTAGGCTGGATCCGGCCCATGGGCAATAGTTTGAACACCCCTGATTTAATGCTTATTAATGTTGATCTGAATATTTCAGCTAATCAAGCAAGTTCATTGTTGTTGTTTTTCCTTCTTCCTCTGTTGCCATCCAGAAACTGCCTTCAGTCCCACACAGGCTAGCTGCACCTTTGAGGAAGATCTCTGCAATTTTTACCAGGATCACATGGATGGCCCTGGCTGGAGTAGGGTGAAAGTAAAACCTAATGCATACAGACCAGGAGATCATACTGCTGGCATGGGTAAAGAAAACTCATTTTGATTTTTGTAAAAAAAGTTGGATAAGTTAAATCAACTTTCCTTAGAGGTCACTTTATCACACAAAGTTTATAGGAAACCTGGAACTTGCAGTAATTTTCTCAACAGGGCATAACTTGATTAGAAAGGTTGGAGAAGCTACAATAGTCTATGAGAGAACTCATGCTGTGACTCCTGTTGTATGAATTCTTATAACAAGACATTAATGAGGAAAAAAAATCTTTTATTCTTTCTTTCAATTTGCAGCCTTGGAAAAAAAATCATACTAATCCTGGGAATGATATAAATGATGAAATTTACAGTAATGATAGCAGCTTTATACTTACAAAAATATGAGTGCTAAAATAACAGTATATACTGGTTAAATTCCTTTGTAAAACAAGCAGAAGAAGGTCCATGGGAAATTTTCAGTAATCTGTAAAAAAAAATCATGTCAGAAATTATTCTGGGTTGAAAGGATTTTTTTCTGGAGAAATTCTGCTCAGGGGACACCTGAATGAGGCTTCTTTCATGTCCCCAAGAGCTGGGAGAGACGTGTGCTCAATCTGTCATGCAGTACCCGGGTTTCGAACTGCCGATTTGCCGGCCTTCCAGTTAACAAGGCTTCTTAACCACTGAGCCACCGCAGCCCCATAGTAATCTATAGTTACTATAAATTGGCTCATTGTCTCTTCCCTTTAACACCCTCTTTCCCAGGAGAGAGAAGAGATAATGAGTTTTTAAAAATTAAATTGAGGTACACAAGGCTAAGACAGTAGACAATTAACTGATATAAGTGTAAAAAACAGTTCCATGAAAAATCACTATAATATGAAATGCTGTCGCAGCAGAGAATAGGGAAAGAGATTTAAAATAGAATTATTACAGTAAAGCTGGCCTGCTGCCTTGTTCCCCATGAGGGGCAGCCATAGTGCTAAGGGCAGTGCCTAGGGGGTACTTCCTCCTCCACCAGGGGGAGCCCAACACTCATCTCTGGCTCTGGTATGAGGAACATACCTCATAACTAAAGATACAGTAGAACCTTGGATAAAGTCCAAACTCCGTTCCACAAGTTTGGACTTTATCTAAATCAAATGGGTGATGCAGTGGATAATGTCCAAAAAATGGACTTTATCCGAGGTTCCTATACCACAGATAAAGTCCATTTTTTAAAGCGGTTTTGGACTTTATGCGATGCATCACGTGTGCATGGAAACCGTGACTTTATCTGAATCGGACTTTATCCAAGGTACCACTGTATAATAATAATAATACAATAATATACAGGAGATTTACATGCCCCCTGGATTTTTTTTTAAAATACGGGAGAGTATTACAAAATACGTGATGGCGGGGGGAAGAGGGCTAAATTACGGGGTTTTCCCGGCCAAAACATCCTGGAAATAAATGTGATGTTAACTGATAGCTATACTTGGTGTGGATATACCAGTTCTGTCATACGTTCTCGCATTGTCTGAGATAGTAAGAGAAAATGGCCTCCACTGTCATCCTCTCCATTGTCCCTGCCTGGTTTGGCAGTATTCACATAAGGGAGGAATTAGAAAACGATGATGGGAGCAACACTGATTTTTGTTGAATTGCAGCCTGCTCACCACCATAGGTACTGCTATCTCACATCTGGCAACTTGGAAAATTACCAACTCCAATGGTCCTTGAACCCAGAGGAGTGGCTAACAGAGGTGGTGTCTATGACAGTGGCTGCTCTGCTACCACCTTGAATGTTCCCCTGCCTGAGGTGACTGCTAATGGTTGGACTTGCCCTGGACACAACTGTTCTCTAGGTCATACCTGTCAAGTTTGGGATTTGAAAATAAGGGAAATTTCCCAGACAAAACGGGAAACTTGACATCTATGCTTATCCTGTGCAGCCCTCCAGTGGCAGCATTAGGGCGGTGCAGTCTTCTTAATACGGGAGGATGCCGGGAAAGAGGGTAAAATACGGGAGGTTCCCGGCCAATAACGGGACACTTGACAGCTATGCTCTAGGTACTGTGCTGTACCACAGTATTTTAAGTGTTGGCTTGAAATATCAGATAAAGAACCTTGAGCAGGGACCCAAAGTGGTTATTGCTACAGATGGAGCTGTTTATGTCAGTGGGACAGGAAGGTGGCAATTCCCTTCCTTCTCTAAAGTGTCTGTGAAACTCGAAACTGGGAAAATTTTTGGAGTATATCAGAGACTAAACAAACAAACAAACAAACAAAAAAGACAAAAAAATGTTGTGGCACTTTAAAGACTAACTACTATATTTTAATGTTAGCTTGCGTGGATCAAGTCCACGGATGAAGTGGATTTGATTCATGACTGCTTACACCAAAATATAGTAGTTAGTCTTTAAGGTGCCACAATGGTGTTATATTTTTGTTTTGTTTACTCTCTGATATGCATGCACAGAGTAACATGGCTACCACAGCAAAAATTTCATCTTTGGAGCATGATTTTTGGTAGAGAAGGCGGCCACAGAGGATTGTAGGGAAGAAGAAGGGAAGACAGTCCTGTTGTATTGGTAGGCATCTTCTAAGTGTGATGCCAGATTTAGGCCTTAGTGATTTTAGGCATATATTTATCTACCTCTTTGCTAAAGAAAAGATCCAGATTTAATTCACAGAGAGCTGATCCCAGAAGAATGAGTAGGCTAGTGAATCATACTGCTAATATAAGGACGCCGCAGCCGCCGCGCGAAGCCGTCCCTCCCCGCCCCCTGCCACCGGGCGGGGAGGTTAAAAGGGCTCCCTGGCCGAGGGAGCCGAAGGACGCCGCAGCCGCCGCACGAACCCGTCCCTCCCCGCCCCCTGCCACCGGGCGGGGAGGTTAAAAGGGCTCCCTGGCTGAGGGAGCCGAAGGACGCCGCAGCCGCTGCGCGAAACCGTCCCTCTCCGCCCCCTGCCACCGGGCGGGGAGGTTAAAAGGGCTCCCTGGCCGAGGGAGCCGAAGGCCGCCGCAGCCGCCGCGCGAAGCCGTCCCTCCCCGCCCCCTGCCACCGGGCGGGGAGGTTAAAAGGGCTCCCTGGCCGAGGGAGCCGAAGGACGCCGCAGCCGCCGCGCGAAGCCGTCCCTCCCCGCCCCCTGCCACTGGGCGGGGAGGTTAAAAGGGCTCCCTGGCCGAGGGAGCCGAAGGACGCCACAGCCGCCGCGCGAAGCCGTCCCTCCCCGCCCCCTGCCACCGGGCGGGGAGGTTAAAAGGGCTCCCTGGCCGAGAGGCCCTTCGGCCGCACCACCTGGTCGGCGTTCCGGCCCCGCCCTCCACCCCTCGCCAGGACTTAAAAGGCGAGGGGGTCTGCCGGGCGAGTCCACCGCCGCAGCGCTCCCGGCCCCGGTGGGGGCAAAGAGGCCCTCCGGCCACACCACCGGCCGGCGTTCCGGGCCCCGCCCTCCACCCTTCGCCAGGACTTAAAAGGCGAGGGGGTCTGCCGGGCGAATCCTCCACGCAGCGCTCCCGGCCCCGGTGGGGGTGAAGAGGCCTCCCAGCCATGCCACCGGCTGGCGTCCCAGGGCCCTGTCCCTCCCTTCATAAGACTCTGGAGGCAGGGTTTTTTGTGGGTGGCTTCAGGTGAATTGTTTTCTTTTTTCGGATTTGTGCTGATATTTTGTATTTTGTGGATTGTTTTGCTTAATATTGTAATTTGTATTATTGTACTTATGTGAAACACTGTATTGATTATTGTATTTTGAACACTGTATCTTGTATCGTATATGTAAACCCCTTGAGTTGTCCTGGGGTCATTTATATGTTGTTAGCCGCCCTGAGTCGGCCATGTGTTGAGTAGGGCGGGATACAAATTGAAGTATAAAAATAAAAATAAATAAATAAAATAAATAATCCTGCACACATCTACTAAGAAGCCCCTGAGTTCAACGAGACGTGGAAGCTTGCATAGGATGACAGACATATCACTTAAGAGTTTTTGTTTTGATACTTTTGCTGGTTGTAATAAAGAGATTGAAATCCTATAGCTTTGATTTGTTTATTTTTCATCTTTTGGACACAAATAGCTGAGGGAGACATTTTAATTAGGAATTGCCAAATGGCAAAAAATAAAAGGAAATCTACCAAGGATAAGTGCCAGAAAGCAGGGACTACTCCTGAGGGAGAGTTGAGCATATAGATCTTTGTTGTTGTTTGTTTGTTTGTTGTTGTTGTTGTTTAGTTACACAGTCGAGTCCGACCCTTTGCTACTCCATGGACCACTGCATGCCAGGCTCCCCTGTCCTTTGCTATTTTCCGCAGCCCACATAGGTCTACGCTAATTGCGTCAACAATGTCATCCAGCCACCTCATCCTCTGCTGTCCCCTTCTCCTTTTGCCGTCATTCTATACATTTAGTATTAAACAGATAACTTCATGGCTTTCATATTCCACCAATTTCTTAGAGGAGTAAGAAGCAATGATCACATTATACTAAATGAAGGCAAGATTACTAAATGATGAGCACAGTTACTGAAATAAGGGTGTCGCTGCATCTAAACAATCTCTAAGGCTCTTTAACCAATAAGTTCTCCTCTTTCCTGCCTTTTATTTCTCATTCATTTCATGGTATACATTCAGTAAAAATCTGTTATTTTTGTTTTTTGCTTCAGTCCAACCTCTAACTTTTCTACACTAAGTTATTGTTTTATATGATGTGCAGATATGTAGATTGCAGAAAGACTTTTAAAAATACTCTATCCATTCAAGATTCTTTCAGAAAAGAAATAATATTTTGTGGGACCTCACATCACTCTTGTAGTCAGGGAATTGTAGACCTGGAACTGATTCAGGTTTGCCAGTTCATATAGTGAGGCCAGGCTGTAGAACAACATAAGTACTGTATTTTATTTTAAAATTTAAATGTGTTAATTTCCACTGACATCTGGAAACTGGCTGAGTGCAACTGAAAAACGTAGTAATGGCATAAATTTTCTTTTAAGCAGATCTTAAGCAACATATTATATAATTTAAAGTGGTCATAATATGGAGATTTGCCAGTGGAAATATTCTATCACAGTAAAGTCTAACAAAATGATTAGAAACACCCTGGAATGAATGCAAATGCAAGAGATCATTTGAACTTTTGAAAAGATGTTATTGTTTTTCAGGTTACTATTTGATGGCAAACACAAAATTTTCGTCACAGCCTGGGTACATCGGCCGTTTATACAGTCCCACTCTGCCGGGAAATTTACAGTATTGTTTGAGGTTTTATTATGCCTTATACGGATTTTTCAAAATGAGGGATACTTTAGCTGTTTACATCTTTGAAGAGAACCATGTAGTTCAAGAAAAAATTTGGTCTGTCTCAGAAATTCCTAGAGGAGTCTGGACTCAAGCTGAAATCACCTTTAGGAAGCCCATGCCTTGCAAGGTAACAACCAACATTTTCTTTCTATTTAAGTGTTGTTTTTGATTCTCAGCCTTCCATTTGCTTTCCACATTGCAGTGTGACACCTGTACCACTGAACCAGTTCCGTGAGTCACTTTCTGGTACTGAACCCTTTTGGCACAGAAAGTCTTCATCAGCCCCAGGCCGGTATTGATGAAACTGCTGCCCTCCATCAAGATGGATCCAAGTAGGATTTAATCCATTTAGGGATCGTCACCCTTCCCTGTGGACTTCGTCACCTAAGGCTGTTAGTCCTCAGGGTTGTCAGGTTAATTAACACCACCTGACGATTGCATAGCTGTCAAGTATCCCTTATTGGCCGGGAAAACCCCTTATTTTACCCTCTTTCCCGCCATCATCCCTTATTAATTAGACTGCAATGCCCTATTGCCACCATTGGTGGGCAGCACAGGATAAGCATAGCTGTCAAGTATCCCGTATTTGCCGGGAAGTTTCCCTTATTTCCAAATCCAAAATTTGACAGGTATGGACGATTGGTGTTGAGTTTCTGGCAATATGGTCTAATCTATTACCATAGCAGGGTAACCTGGACAGACTTGAAACTTTCAGTGCACATGACTAATGAATAAGTGCAATATGCTATGAAAAAACAACACCAAGTTCTTTCACCATCTTTTTCTGATTTTTCTCCCAACTGGACTAATGCCAAGGTAAGTTGATTTTACCTCTGTCAGAAATGTAATTGCTTTTTTTTAAGCTGTAGAATGTTACACATAGGAAAAATAATTAAATACATAGACATTCAGTGGTAACTGGTAGAAGATGGTAGCTTTTTTGTGGAAAGATTTATGTGTTATAGTGGTTGCTAAAGTGAACAATGTAATGCTATAGCTCTAGGGAGCATCTAGAAATGAGAAAAATAAATTTCAAGATTAATATAGCACAATTTATATGTTTGATGTACAGTGGAACTCGGGATAACGACAGTACGGGATAACGCCAAATCCACATAACGACACGTTCGTTATGCACCATGTGATGCTCTGCATAATGCCAAACCCCCCGGCAAAAAACGTCATTATGCGGGGCATTTGGTATTGATGCTCCGGATAATGACAACTTTTTTGTCCTTATCCGGAGCATCTCTCATAGGGACTGCATAACGTCAAAATCCTGATAGCTCTGCACTCTGTGGAACGGAGTTTTGTCGTTATCCAGAGTTCCACTGTATTGCACTTACAACCCAACAAGCTTGCAGTCTGTAAAGGGAATGCTTGGGTTTAGTTAGAGTAGGGTGTAAGAACTATGAGCATATGCCAAAAGGGGTCCCGCGCTCTACTCGGAGCCACACCATCACTCCGGGGATGGGAGCCATCTGTGAGCTGCCACCACCGTCACCCCTGCCACCCCTCCGAGCCATGCCTGTCTCGAAGGGGTAGAAAAGCTGCCACCGCATGAAGCTGTTGCACGCTCTCCCCGGAGCCATGCCATCGCTCCGGGGATGGGAGCCATCTGTGAGGAGCCGCCGTCACCCTCTGAGTCACACTTGGCTCGAAGGGGTAGAAAAGCCGCCGCCGCATGAAGGGGTCCCGCACTCTCCCCGGAGACACGCCATCGCTCTGGGGATGGGAGCCACCTGTGAGCCCACCCCTCGGAGCCATGCCTGGCTTGAAGGGGTAGAAAAGCCACCATCGCCACACAAAGGGGTCCCGTGCTTTCACCAGAGCCACGCCATCACTCAGGGATGGGAGCCACCTGTGAGCTGCCGCCGCCCCCATCCGAGCCATGCCTTGCTTGAAGGAGTAGAAAAGCCACCACTGCCGCACGAAGGGGTCCCACGCTCTCCCCGGAGCCACACCATTGCTCCGGGGATGGGAGCCACTTGTGAGCCACTGCTTGTTCATTGGTCTAGAGGACTTCATCTGTCCAGACTCTGTCTTTGACATAAGCGTGGGCTGTCTTTGCATTTGCTCAACTATCTGGTCCTTTTGACTATGTGTATTTTGAGTATTGCTTTTGCTTGATTATGCTGGTTTACTGTATTGTGTGTGATGTATTTGATTTTCTATATTGTGATTATTGTACCTTTTTCTATATTGTGATTATTGTACTTTTTCACTTTCCTGCTGCTGTCTGCTATGCAGACAGCATGCATCGGTGTAAACCGCTTAGAGTCGCCTTAGGGCTGAATGAAGCGGTATACAAAATAAAAGTGACATGAAAATGAAATGAAAAGTACTTCTACTGTTGTACATCACATGGGTAAGATTTTTGTGCAATGCATTCACAAATAAACTGAATTTTTTTGGGAGTAGTAGCCATGTTAGTTATGACCACTTAGATTATATAATATGTTGTGTTCCAAGCATATCAGAGAGTAAACAAAACAAAAACGTAGCACACCATTCTGTATTAATGTCTATTCATGACTCTCATACAACTCATACAACAGAACAGCTGGAGCACCAAGGTTGGCCATCCCTGGAGTGGCCTAATCCTTGTTTGATCTGGCCTGTGTTAGGTGTGTGCAATTTATGACTTTCTGGCTGTCTGTGGATATAGTAAACAGATCCTGGTAGCCAAGTTGACTTTTGGCATTTTCTGAAAGACAAATATGGTCAGAGATTCAAATCTGATTTTTTTCTTTTCCTTTTAGAACCTTCCCAGTTACAAAACATTTGAGCTATAAAAAATCTGCTAAAGTAATTGGACAACAATTTTATGCCTCTTTTTGTTCCTCTGTAAAGCATAGTACAGTGGAACCTCATACAACAATCGCCCCATATAGCAACGAAATTGCATAACAATTAGGTTTTGGAGAGAAATGGCATCCCGCATAACAATTTGACCTATGGCAAAAATCGTACAACAATTTTTCAATGGGAAAAACCACTTAGCAAAAAAATTGTTGTACGATGCATCCCATAGGGAAAATCGCTATATGATGCATGCATTGTGTATAGCAATTGTTTTGTACAACAACGAGCCCCATGGAACGGATTAAAATCGTCGCATGAGGTACCACTGTATCGTAATACAAATATTAAATTCAATTGGTGCTTTAATTTGTTGATTATAACAAACTAGCATATTTTGCCCGGCGGTCCCGGGCTTTTTAAAATTGTGTTGGATAGTAAAGGGTTTCGTTTTTTTCTTGAACCAATGGTGTTGGGCTGTTTTAAATGGTGTTGTAAGGTTTTGTGATTTTGTGGCTTCGTGGTGCTGCGTCCGCCTGCGGCAGACTTGCACTCCCAGTGGGTTTTTTTGGTTCTTTTTGGGGTTTTTTTTTTGCGTGCTGGCTTCCTCAGTGCTGGGCTCTTTAAATTGGTTTTTGAACATTTTTGTTTTATGTTTATGCAAATTTTAATTTAATTTAATTTAATTTAATATTATTTAGTTTATAATTTAATTTTGGTTTTTAAAATGTTTATTTTTACGCTTTTTTTGGAGTGAAAAGTGATTTCTGGTTTTTTTTGGTAATTTTTGAGATTAGTGTGTTTATTTTTGAATGTTTATATAAATTATTTGATTAATTTTGGAATTAATCTTATTAGTTTTAATATTTTTGAATGTTTTTTCTCTTTTGGCCTCTGGGTGGGGGTGGTGAGCTTTTCTGCCTCTCTACAATTGTTGCCTCTCTACAATTGTTCTCTTCTGTCCTCTGGGTGTCGCTTCCGGTAAGTTTTCTCTTTCTTTTCTCATTTGAGTTCCGGTCCTCATAGATGGAAGAGGTCTTTTGGTAAGTTCTCTGGGGATTTTTTTGGGGGGTGGGTGGGATTTTTTTTGGGAGGGGGTGTCTGTGTGTTTTTTCTTGTTTCTTTTTGACTGTTTTTGTGCTTCATTTTTGGATTTTTGTGTGTTTTTGAATGTTTTTGGTTTGTGTTTTTGTGTTTATTTTTTCAGGGGTGGTGGTGGCTTTCTTTCCTGCGGGCCATGCTGGCTGGCCCGTGGGAAGGAAGGGCAATGGCGGGGAGGCTTTCTTTCCCATGGGCCATGCTGGCTGGCCCGTGGGAAGAAAGGGCAATGGCGGGGAGGCTTTCTTTCCCACGGGCCATGCTGGCTGGCCCATGGGAAGGAAGGGCAGCGGTGGTGGTGGGGTTTTCTTTTTTCCCCCGTGGGCCATACTGGCTGGCCTGTGTGGAAGAAGGGAAGTTGCGGGGTGGGTGGGGGTTTCTTGTATTTTTTGCACGCCGGCTGGCCCTTCGAACGGAAGGGCGGCGGGGGGGGGGGGGGGGGTTTCTTTTTTTTCCCCCACGGGCCATGCTGGCTGGCCCGTGGGGAAGAAGGGCAGTTGCGGGGTGTTGCTTTTTTTTAACTTGTGTTTTTCGCGCACCGGCTGGCCCTTCAAATGGAAGGGCAGCGGCTGCGGGGGGGGGTTTATTTTTTTCCCCCACGGGCTATGCTGGCTGGCAGCGGCGGCGGGCATTTTTTTTAACTTTTATTTTTCGCGCGCCGGCTGCCTCAGCGTTCTGCGTGCTAATGGCGCACAGGACGCTGGGGCTTGTAGTTTTGGCTGCGCGTTTTTGCTTACTGCAGCAGTTTTTCCCTTGCGGCTTTTTTGATTGGCCGCCGCGTGTTTCCAAACGTTCCTTTTGCCGCGCCGCTCAGCCTGATTGGCTCTGGCGTGGTGCCAGAACGTTGGGAATTGAAGTTCCCTTTTTTTGTTTGCGATTGGGGGGCTCCTGCCCCCGGGTCGAAAATTTCAACCCGACAGTTACCTGAGAACCGGGTTTGGGCGAGTGAACGGAGGCCCATTACGGGCTAGTGGGGCCTGGTGCAACATCCTTTGTCACATTCCAACGGTTAACGCACCATTTTATAGGTATAGATTAGAAAATTATAATATCGCGCAAATGTTCATTCAGTTCAGTAATGCAACTTAAAAGGTGAAACAAATATATGAGGTAGACTCATTACATGCAAAGTGAAATAGTTCAAGCCTTACTTTGTTATAATATTGATGCTTATGGTTTACAGCTTATGAAAACCCCAACCCCACAGTCTCATGTACCCCATAATCATCACATAATCTCATGTATGTTGTACGCCATGATCATCACAATTATAACAAATTAAGATATGACATAAATTGCTTTGCATGTAGTGAGTCTATCTCATATATTTGTTTCCCCTTTTAAGTGAAATGAATAAACAGTTGCATGATATTCTAATTTTCTGAGTTTCATCTGTATGTGTGTGTGTGTTTTCAGAGTCCATGTGTTCTTCAACTTGGGATAGCTACATAGCAGACTAATGAAAGAACTCTGTGTCTAAGGATGTGTTGATTTTTGTAGAATCTCTTTCAGTTAGTTTTCTATAGCATTCACTGGCATTACTGAATGTTCTGTAGGAAACTAGCAATGTGACAAACCACCCCCAATTTTATTATTCAAATACAGTAGCTGGTAACATTTCTCTAATCAATCTTCTTGGTTTTCAATTATTTTTTTATGAAAATATTTTTATTTGCATGGTTATAGACAACACTTTACCATGTTTATAGATGTGTGAAAATGAAACATAGGGAAGGGAGAAATTCCCTGTGAATTCTTTGCACTTAATAATCAGCACCTTCCTGGTATGAAAACTGACAAGATGCCTCTAGGTCTGGCCCAAAACATGTTGTTGCCTGAGATAAGGAGAAGTGGGAACCCACCCCTTTAATCTGTAGAATTTAAGTACTGTATATACTCAAGTATAAACTGAGTTTTTAGCCCCAAAAAATGAGCCTCAAAAATGGGACACGCCTTATACTCGGTCAGTGACCATGAGGGTCCTAAGACCGCACCAGATTGAGACATGCCAACAATTTAATTAATTTTATTCAATTCAATTCAATTTATTAAATTTCTATGTCGCCCACTTGGCCTAGACTGACTCAGGGCGGCTCACAATCATAAAACAAACTGAATAACAACTAAAACATACACAAACCAATATAAAACGTTAAAAACACCACCATCATAAAACACTTAAAACCACCCACCCCATAAAAGAGTGCTGAAGAGCGAGAGGGGAAGGATTCTGAGTTATACCAACCAACCAGCGGTGGTCACCCTTCTATCAACACCCCAGACATGGTCTGCCAGCCAAGTTTTAAGTTCTTTTCTGAAGGGCAGCAACTCCGTCTGGAGCCGTAGCTCTATTGGCAGGAGGTTCCAAAGGGCCAGTGCGGACATGCAGAAGGCCCTCCTTGTGCTAGAGAGTCGACCCCCTCTAGCTGATTGTACAATTAGAGAGCTCCTCCAGTCCACTCCGGTTGGACAGACAGATGTTCTTAGGGAGATGTAGTCTCTTAAGTATCCTGGCCCACTACCATGTAGGGCTTTAAAGGTCAAAACCAGCTCCCGAAGCAGTGGCAAGGCATGGGCATAATGCCCACACCCCATCACCACCCGAGCAGCCGCATTCTGAACCAACAGTAGCCTCTGAATGGTTGTCAAGGGCAGCCCCATGTAGAGCGCATTACAATATGGAATATTGTACAATATACATTACAATATGGAAGTGACCAGAGCATGAGGGACCATGAGTAAGGAATCCCGGTCTAGGAGCGGGCACAACTGGCGGATTAGCTGAAGTTGTGCAAAAGTCCTCCTGGCCACAACTGCTTTGAGCAGTAGTCGTGAGTCCAGGAGGACCCCCAGATTGTGCACCGGGTCTGTCTGTCTGGGGCAAAACAGCCCCATCCAGAACCAAAGATGGTAGTTCTCTAGATAACACAGGGCCCCTAATCCCTAGCCACTCAGTCTTGCCAGGATTCAGTTTTAACCCATTGTCCCCATCCAGACCCCGACATCCTCCAGACATATTTTCATTTATTTTGATTATTGAAACTCACTAGCAGCTGCTGCATTTCCCACCCTCAGGTTAATCTATTTTCCTGGGTTTTCAGGTCAAAATTAGGTACCTCAGTTTATATTCAGGTTGTCTTATACTTGTGTATATATGCGTAGATTAAAGGTGTGGCTACACAGCAAGGGAAATGTGAATTAACTTGCATTCTTCTCACTTTGAAGACACACCGAGGCATTCAATTAAATTGGATTGGTCGCTTCCATTCTACGTTCTGGTTTTCCATGTCTATACAGCCCTCCTGGCTGCCTCAAATCTCACTACGTATTTTTGTATGAATTGTCAATTATCTACGAGTACCATCCTGGACTTTTGACACGTTACAACGTATCCTTTTATGAATCGTCCCTGATTGACTACATTCACCTTTTATGGACTTTGGACACGTGTTGTATATGTGTTTTTGGAATATGCCTTACAGTCCTTGTTTATCTTTATACTCATTCTATCCTTGGTTTTCCTGTTGAGTCATAGTATTTACTAGATTGCATATTTCCTTGTACGTTCTTGTAGATGTTTCAGTGTATTTCTGTCCCTTTTTGACTGTATCGTTCTGATTACCCTACTAAATTTATCTACTTTTGCAGCCCTTGTTTCCCTTTCGAGGTGTATACTTCTCCCCCCCTGTGTCTACCTCAAAGCAGCAGTTAGTCTTTAAAGGTGCCACAACATTTTTTGTTTGTTTACTCTCTAATATGGTAGTGGCCTCCAGGTCTACTACCGGTCCGCTCGCACTGGGGCGGACCGGCTGATGCCCAGAACTGTAATGTGTCTATGCACACACGTGTGCTTTCCTAGTCATCACTCATGAGGCAGGAGGTGAAAGGGATATCTTTCATTTCTGCTTTCATTTAATATCTTTGAAGCAAAGAGAAAAGATTCAAATTGTAAAAAGTAGAGAAGGGTCTGGTGTGTGTAACTACAGACTGGGGCTGTGATAGTCCAGGTTGACTGACATTTCCTGTTGGGTTATGTGATCAATGTGTGTGTGTGAGTGTGAGTCACCCTGCCCCAAACCTGTAGTATTTCCCCTGTGTAATCATTTTCTAACTGTTGATTTTTGACTCAACACTCATGATAGGACAGCACCTTGTACTGCATCTGGAGGTAGCAGGCTAATTCAAGCTTGCCTACAACATCTAGTACTGTCCAACAGGGTGGATAAAAATCAATGGTTTTTTTTAAAAAATAAAAAACATTGGATTTTTTTGATTTAAATCGGATTTTTTTGATTTAAATGCTTTTTGAGAAAAAAAATCTCTCTAAAGATCGTGTTCTAGTTAAGATACATTATAGTCCAAAGGTTATTCATCATGAAATTAGTTTTTAATTATGTGGCATAAGGCTGTATTAATCCATTCACAATGTCATGCTCTCCCAGACGTTTCTGATTATTTGGGGCAATTTTTCTATCTAGAAGATATTATCAAATCAAATGCTTGGTTTTGCTGTTTTCAAAACTGTGCATTTGGATCTACAACGATAACATGCCTCCTTCATTCATAGCAAAAAATGTTATAAAATAAACATCAGAATTGAGAAAAAGACTTAATCCCATTGTTCCTCTGCAAATCTATGTACACAGAATCAACCCCCTTACCTCTTAAGTGCTGCTACGTTTCAAAAAGTTCAATGAATAGAACATTGTTTGGAATGGAATAGCACAAGGAGCAAAGTTTGAGGAGGGAGGGGCAAGCAGTAAAATAAAAGTGAAACCTTTTGAGGACGGAACTCTGCATCTTGAGATATTTGTATAGCAGCCTGAAGTTTATCATATTATTCTCACTCTCTCCCTTGAGGAGAAAAACCCTGTAATGGCAACAGGCCGTAAAAGAGACCCAGTTTGGGAATATCTTAACCAAGTTCCTATATAATGTTATTGTTTTGGTTAAATAAAACTATTTAAATGTTAAGGTAATGATTATTTTTCTCCTTCCAATAAAGTACAACAGAACAGTTGTCCAAATATGAATGATTAATTAACCTATTAAACTGGAGATAGTTTACCTTGCAGTAATTTCATAATTATCTATGTATTTCTAATGGTATATAACCACCAAATCAGTAATTTTCTGATATAACTGTAAAACTACTGTAATCTGAAAAGTTATTATTCTAAAAATGAAGCCACCTTCTTGGCTTTGTCATTGGCCAAACTTAAGTCCTCATCAGTGGATGTTTCTGGTTGTAATCAGCAGATCAGTAGATGAGCTGGATTCTGAATCTCCACATTCACACAGCATGTTGTTGTCCGCCAGCAGTCCCCACTTGAGCATGTTGGTCTTACATTTAGAGACTCTGACCCTTAGCCTATTAAGGACTTCCAAGTGACATAGGGGAGGTTGAGATCCTCAGTTATATCCTCCTTTAATGATGTTCCTTGCCCAGTGAGCTCCTTCCTACATCCTTTAATTTGGTTTTGCTCTTGTGTACCATCAAGAATGTTTGTTCTTGCCATAAAGCTCTTCCTGGATCTAAGGCTGCGGAGTTGAGGCTCATATCCATTCAGATAATGTCGAGGGTCATTCTCTTGCTAGTTCTCTCGGCGTCTGCTGCTACTTCTCTCCTGATCTTAGGTGGAGCAATACCAACAAGAGGGTATTTTCTCATCTGGTGTAGGTTTGAGGCATCCTGTTACTATACGCATGGCTTCATTAACAGTGATGTCAACTTGTTTGGCGTGTGTGGATGCGCTCCATACTGGAGCAGCATATAGTGGTACCTCACTTAAAGAGCATAATATGTTCTAAAGTATTGCTCTTTAAGTGAGTTTGCTCTTTAAGTGAAACATCATTGTAAGTGACCAATTGTGACTTCTGACCGGGGGGGGGGGGATTGCGAATCAGGATTTAGTTGTTAAGTGAGTTTTTGGTTGGTTTTAGTTGTTAACCGACGCGACCATTCAGAGAAAATTCTTCTCTTTAAGCGAGTTAGTCTCTAAGAGTTTCCTGATGATGTTGTTCCTTGTACTAACTTTGGCTTTGGTACTCAGGCAGTGCTGCTTAAAAGAGAATGCCCAGTCAAGTGTCACACCAAGGTATTTTGGTGCTGGGTAATGCTGTAATTATGAAGGGTTGGAATCGATTGTGCAACTGAACAACAACAACAAAAATGCTGTAATTGGTTCCCTTGCCACATAACATCCAACTCAACCCTTCTTGGTTTCGAAGGTGGAAAGCACACACTTGAGTATTTCTTGGATTAGGCTTCAAATGGTTATTATAATACTCCGGAAGATTTTTAATCTAATTCATGTGATGCCTTCTATAAGTTTTTTTTTTACAAAAGTATGTTTTAGTCCAGGGATTCTCAACCTGTGGTCTGTGGGCCAGATGCGGCCCGTGGCACCATTTCATGTGGGCCCCCACCGCCTCCACCATGCCAGGAAGTGCCATGTGGTGGAGGAAGGACAAAATGGCCATCCAGCCTCTGAAGCTGTCTGAGGGAGCATGACCCGGCCCCTGGATTTAAAAGGTTGAGAACTCCCGTTTTAGTCAATCTCCAAGCTAATTTTCAGTTACACAGCCAATCAATGCTCCTTCCCATAAAACTGTCATATAACAGGCTTAAATTATGTGTAAAATAAGCATCTATCCAAAGGGCTTGTTGCTACAATCAATTATCTGCAAGTTTTTTAACTGGCAGGAATTGCATGTAGGACTTATTACGGTGCAAAATATTTGAATGACCCTCTTCCAGATTTGGAGTTTTTATTGAATATATAGCGATTCCTATATTCTATTCATATATGAACTGAAGGAGTAATTGTAAAGATGCTTCAGACATGGTACAGAAAAATGACACATCTACAATTATGTCTTCTGCCTCTTACAGAAGATCATCTGTCTTTGAGCATAAACCAGCCAAGCAGCAGTGGAAAAATTACAGCCCACAGTGGAATCTCAGCCAGCTGCAAGAGACCTAGCAAACTTTGGCCTTTAGTCACTAATGCTGCTATTAATTATTTTTTTAAAAATTCTTTCCTGGGAGAAGTGAGGTTTAAAGAAAGGCAACAAATGGGTTTTTTTTTGTTAATGTCAAATAAAGAAAATGCAGTATTTACTTACCCACTACTACCAATAACAATTTTATATAGTACAAAACAAAACACCACGTGTTCAGTATAGTAACCCAATCCTGAAAACCATAGCATCCAGGAACTATGTATTTTCTGCTGATATTATTATGCTCTTATTCAAATGCTGCTCTGAATTTTTCCATGTGCTGATTGTGTCCACACAGCTGGCCATTTGTGCACAATGAGGAATTGATAGAGAAAAATTCTGCAATTAGTGTTTTGGTGCTGTGATGACTTGCTTCATGGAAAAGTCACTAAGGCCCTTATCCTATTGCTAATCCCAAACAATGTAGAACCATTGAATCAACTGCTGAATTGACTTTTTATAAATCCCATTGAATCATAGGACGCTGGTATCTGAAGACCAACTGAAACTGTCTACTATGTAGCAATTTTTATGGGCTAAATCCAGTTTGTTCGTCCCAGCTAGAAGAGATCCATAAAATCAATAGCACTTGCATGAATATTGATTTAGGAAAGTCTTATTGATTAAATAGGTCTGTTCTAATTAAGGGCAATCGGGACTGTGGTGGCTTAGTGGTTAAGTCACTGAATTGACAACTGGAAGGTCGGCAGGTCAGCAGTTTGAGGCCCGAGTGCTGCAGGACGGAGTGAGTTTCCGTCTCTGTTCCAGCTCCTGCCAACCTAGCAGTTTGAAAGCAAGAAATTGCAAGTAGATAAATAGGGACCACTTTGGTAGGAAGGTAAACAGCATTCCGTGCACTCCGGTGTCTAGTCATGCCTGTCACACGTTCACAGAAGCGTCTGCAGATGCAGACAGCACTGGCTCTTTGGCTATAAATGGAGGTGAGCACCAAACTCGAGAGTTGAATGCAACTGGCTTTGAGCAAGGGAAACCTTTACCTAATGAAGGGTAACAATTGGATTTGGATCTCTTTCTGCAGTAACAAAAGACTTGACATTTGAATATGCTTGGCTATCAGAGATACCATTAATATATTTATTCCTCTTTAAGCTCTCACATGTTTTGAGGTTTTTTGTTGCAACAGAAGAACACATAAACATGTGACTTGTACTCATCACTGTGTATTAAGCTTCATAGATCTAACTTTGTGAATCTGACTACAGCATCCTGCTTTGTTGTTGTTGTTGTTCAGTCGCACAGTCGGTTCCGACCCTTTGCGACCCTATGGATCATTGCTCTCCAGGCGCCTCTGTCCTCCACCATCCCCCTCAGCCCTCCCAGCTCTGTGCCCATTGTGTCTACAATGCCATCTAGCCATCTCATCCTTGGCCTCCCCCTTCTTCTTTTGCCCTCCACCTTTCCCAACATCAATGCCTTCTCAAGTGAATCCTCCCTTCTCATTTGATGTCCAAAATATTTTAGCTTCATCTTTACTATTTGACCTTCCAATGAGCAGTCAGGGTTAATTTCTTCTAAGATTGACCTATTTGTTCTCCTCGCTGTCCAGGGTACTCTCAAAACCCTCCTCCAACACCACATTTCAAAGGCATCTATTCTTCTGCGTTCAGCCTTCCTAATTGTCCAGCTCTCACATCCGTACATTACTACTGGGAAGACCATTGCTTTGACTATTCTAATTTTTGTTTTCAGTGTGATGTCTCTGCTTTTCACTAAGTTCCCCAGGTTTCTCATTGCTTGTCTCCCAAGAATCAGTCGCCTTTTTATTTCATGGCTACAATGCCCATCTGCAGTGATCTTTGATCCCAGAAAAGTAAAATCTGTCACTGCTTCTACTTCTTCCCCATCTATCTTCCATGAACTGATTGGGCCTGTTGCCATTATCTTGGTTTTCTTGATATGTAGTCTCAAGCCAGCTTTTGCACTCTCCTCCTTCAGCCCAATCAAGAGATTCTTTAGGTCTTCCTCACTTTCTGCCATTAGGGTGGTATCGTCTGCATATCTCAAATTATTGATGTTTCTCCCAGCGATTTTAATCCCATATTGTGATTCCTCCATCCCTGCACTGCGCATTATGTGTTCTGTGTATAGGTTGAATAGGCTTTATAGTTTGCTTATCTGAACAGTCACTTCCTCTCCTTCCTGGCTATGTCTTGTAATGTGAATAAAATAAAGTTAAAGGCATTCATTAAGCTAGCCTAAATGTATTTTTGCATCAAAAATATATAAATCTTAACCTATAAAACCAAGGGTTAACCGTTGAAAGTTCGTATAGGTTCCTAACCTTGGCCCTACTAACCCGCACCCACCATTTGTGCACACGGGCAAACTGGGTCCGCAGGTCAACGGATTGAGAAATGCGCCAGTGGGGCAACAGTCCCACAAACGCGAAAAAGGGAAACAACTTCATTTCCCAACGTTCTTTGCACCGCACCACAGCCAATCAGGCTGAGAGGTGCGACCACAAAGAACATTGAGAAATGCGCCGCGGTCAATCAAAATCGAGCCGCAGGAAAAAACGCACCACAACCACAAATCACAAACCCATAACTACAAGCCCCAGAGTCCTGCGCGACATGAGCGCGCAGAACACTGAGGAAGCTGGAACCCGAAAAATTAAAAAAAACTCGCCGCCTCACAGCCACGCAAACACCAACCGCCCTTCTTCCCCTCACCAACAGCGCCTGAAGGTCCTGATTGGAGTTTCCCCTTTAATATCAGTAGGTGGGGGGGGTGGCGATCCCCCTCTCCGCTGGCTCACCTGGGGTTGGGAGGTTTGTGGGGACAAAAGGGATCTGTTCTCCCAACCCTTCTGGACCCATTAGACCAGGGAGAGGGGATCGAATCCACCACCACCACCCAAAAAAACTCCGTCTTTAAAGAGAAGAAACCAAGCGGTTTCTTCTCTCTAAAAATGGAGTTTGTTTTGGGGGGGGGAATCAATCCACTCTCCCTGGTCTCCTGGGTCCAGAAGGGTTGGGGGGACATACCCCTTTTGTCCCCACAAACCTCCCAACCCCCGGGGAACCAGGAGAGAGGGATCGCCACCCCCACCTACTGATATTAAAGGGGAAACCCTGATCTACTTTCACGACTCCACACAATAAAAGCACCATAAGACAATAAAGCCCCCCTCCCCAACACCCGCGGTCTGGCCAGCGAAGCCGGCCCGCAGAAATAACCCCCCCAACGCTGCATAAAGCGCCGTTGGAATTCCCGCGGTCCGGCCAGCCAGGCCGGCCCGCAGAAATAAACCAAACCCCCCCCCAAAGCCACAAAAATTTTTTTTTAATAAAAATAAATAAATAATTTGCAAAAAATACCTTAAAACACAATCAAAAACATCCTAAAATACACAAAAACAAACAAAAACAACACCAAAAAACTACAAAGTAAACAAAAACACAATCAAAAACAAAACAAACAGTCAAAAATACAAAACCCAACCCCCCCCCACACACACACACACACACAAAATAAAGAAAACAAGCCAACTCACCAGCACATGTCCTACCTACACGACGACCGGAAACGAAATGAATAAAGAAAGAGACTACTTACTGGAAGAAACTCCACCCAGAGGCCAGGAGAGAAAAAACAGTCAAAATACAAGAAAACCCCTACCAGCACCACCTACTGGCCACAATAGTAAAAACAATTCAAAAACACAAAACAGCCCCAAACAAATGGCCACAACAGTAAAAACAAATCAAAACAATAACACAAAATCACAATTTTACACAAAAGGTCACAATAATAACAAGTCAAAAAAAATTACACAGAAACACAATTTAACACAAATCACAAACATATGTCAATAAAATAAAATAAAACATTTATTAAAATCCTGTGCTGAGTTCTAACTCAAATAAAAACCCAAAACAACTAAACACATTTTAAAAACATTGAATGTAAAAAAAAATACTTTCACATTATTAAAATTATTACCTATGGTACAACTATTTTTAAAAAACCCAAAAACTAAAACATTATTCAGTTACATAAAACAGCCAGCCAAACCAATTATTTTTGTATAAATAAACATTTTAAAAATTACAGACTAAGCAATTTTTAACAAGTATTAACACAATGTAACCTTCCAACACAATTTAAAACAGCCCGGCAACGCCGGGCAACCTCTGCTAGTTGGAAATAAAATTCCTATGAAAATTCCCTTTCACATACATTCAGCTATTAGGTGTTTGTACTGTATTGCTTATAATCATTCAGATGGTTTGATGATAGTTGATTCATCTACCTATTCAGGAGTATTTCCAAAATAACCTCTTGGACCAAAGCTGGCCAGGAATTTATCAGATATTCTATGAATGATTCAGATAAATAGAAGTGCTATTAACAGAGACTGGTATCGATTTGAGATTATAATGGAAACAAAGCGGTTTAGAATCTTTTTGCTGAAATTAGAATTGCCAAATTTAAGTTGCTCAGGTTTTTTTTATCGTGACAGAAGCACACAAAGGTGCTTGCTGGGTTGAAAGGATTTTTCTTGGAGAAACTCCACCAGGGGATGCTTGAATGAGGTTACTTTCATGTCCCCAAGATCTTTTCCCAGCGAAGTGGTCCCTATTTATCTACCTGCAATTTCTTGCTTTTGAACTTCTAGGTTGGCAAGAGCTGGTACAGAGACAGGCACTCATTCCATCATGCAGTACTCGGGTCTTGAACTGTTGACTTGCCAACCTTCCAGCTAACAAGGCAAGCTTCTTAATCACTGAGCCACCACAGTCCCTAGTTGCTCAGTTTTAGTAACTTTTTTGTACTGTATGCAAATTAACTGTATTAATTACTGCATTGCTTTCCTACAAATATTGTCCACCTTTGGTAACATTCATACAGTAACAACACTAGTATAGTTTATTGTTTGAGAGGGCTGGATTTGGAAGATTAATGCTCAAATCCTTGCTTGTAAAGCTTATTGGCTGTCCTAGGAACAATCAGTACCTGTCAGCTAATCATGAGGATTGGTTTGGGAATAAAATACAGAGAGGAAGACTATCCATGTAAAGCAGTTCTCAACCTTTTTAAGATGGAGGCTAGGTCATGTGCCCCCAGAAAGTTTTGAGGCCCAGACGCCCATTTTGCCCTTCCTCCACCACATGGCACTTCCTGGTGTGGTGGGGGCAGTGGGGGCCCACATGAAATGCTGCCACGGGCCGCATACAGGCCACAGGTTGAGAATCCCCGATGGAGAGCATACATGTGCATTGCTGAATGATGAATATAAATAAAGTAATAATGACACTTTGTCTCACACATGGCCTTCATTTTCATGCAATGATTGGATTTTACCATCAGTTTTTATTGATGGCACCCCTGATTGATTAGACTACAGAAATACCCCCAAATTGATACATTGTAATCTCATTTCCAGGGAGAAAAATCCAAGGAACATTAGAGGCAATCTGGAGAAATTGGAGGGGGGAAGGTGCCGTTTCCTTTAAGCTTTTTACAAACCAGCTAAAAGACTAAATATATTCACAACTGTAATACCTATGCAATAGTCTTTGGTTTATATGTATATCTATATCAGGGGTTCTCAAGGTTTTTCGCACCACGGGCCGGACCACTCACCCTCAGGCAGCTGATCGGCCCAGACACATGGTTCCCCTCGTCATAAACATTGCAGCAAATGACAACAGGCACATTTGCACATGTGCGGGCGTGTTTACAGCTGTCGTAAACACTCCCACTTCTGGGGTCATCACCATAGGACAGATGGAATGGCGTTGGGGTCTGGGTTTGGCCCATGGGCCACTAGGTTACGAACCCCTGATCTATATAATCCTATTAAAGATGACTTCATTCATTGACTAATCACATACAAAAACTTTTTTCTTGCAAAATTACTGTCCATAACAATGAATACATATTTGCTTTGTATCTTTAATTCTATAAGAGCAAGAGACTTAAAAAAGAGATCTTAGACTGTATGATAAACTGAATGAGCATCAGGTGGCATGCCTAAAATTTGGGTAATATGGCAAATTTAGCTTAAACTCTTCCAATAAAATTATTATATAAAATGGGGGGAGGGAATGCAAAGAACCAGTTGTACTAGCAAAAGGGGATTTCAAACATTTTAAAATGAAGGACTTTGAAACTAAAATGAGGGGGGCGTGTCAAGATGGAGGGCTGAGAGGGACGAACTTTTTCTCCGCTCGGAAAGGAGAGAAATGAAAGTGACTTTTAAAAGTGTTAATAGTTCCTGAAACCGGCATAAAAATGGACTAGAAAAAATAGAAGGAAGAATAGCCACGGTAAATACCTTGGAGGCTCTAATGCAGCGCCGAGAAAAAGAGATAAAACAGAGTTTCGATCTTGGAGAGAGCGGGGGGATGGGCGACCTATAATGGCGACGAGTCCCCGGAGCTCTTGATTGAAATACGGACGGAGTGAAACGGGAGGAGATCGGCGTGCCGGAAAAATTGATTAAAAATATTGGTAAAATAGACAAGCGGACGACTGGATCGAAAAGGGCAAACTCGGCGGGGTGTTGAAAGAGGTAAGCCGAAGCGGACCTCGCTCGTCCCCGCCGCCCCCTCGATCGGAGACGCACGGAGTTTTGCGGCGCTGGAAAAGAGCAAAGAGTAGAAGCGGAGAAAGCAAGACGGTGAGCAATTTTGTAAAAAATATTAAAGAGGGAAATAGTAAGAGGAAGAAAAGAGACTGAGCTTTTCCGTACTGTGTTACGCCGGTCGGAGCTGATAAGCTAGGGGCTAAGTAAAGAGGACAATATAGTATTTCCTGCTTTTTTCTTTTTTATTTCTTTTTCCTTTTTGCTCCCCTCTCCTTGCCGTTGTGTAAGATGTGGACCTGGAGTATTGGTTTATAAAGAGAAAGGAATTGGTTTAAATCTGCCCCTGCATATCCTTTTGGAGATATAAAGAGAAGCAAGACGGTGCTGTGGCTTAGTGCTGTGAGAAGTAAACTGCTGTTAGTCTGGAACTGTGGAGAGTAGGAGCCTGGATTCGTCAGCTTTTTTTACTTCTGTATTTTTTTCAGACCAGAAAGATAAAATTGGCTCCCATTCCATTTATTTTTTGAGTTAAAGTTTGAGGATATTTTTTAATTGTTTTTATTTTTATATTTTTTATTATTATTTTTTCAATTTTAAAATACGATTTTTCTTTTGGCTCTTTTTTCTTCTTCTTTTGTTTTGTTTTGTTTTTCCATCTTTTTTGGTTTTTACTCTCTCTTGTTTATTCGGGGGTAGGGAAAAGACAAATAAAAATAGAAACAAAACATTAAAATATTTAAAAATTAAAAGGGGAATTAATTAGGCTGGAATTGGAATATTGACTTTTTTCTCTCCATCACCCTCACATTGAGTGAGAGTCGGGTGATTACCTGCGTATACATGTGTGTGTATATGTGTGTGTAAATACACACACATATATATGACAGAGAGGGAGGGGGAGGAGAGGATAAGGGCTAAATATTGTACTTGGAAATAAATATATTGAAACTGGTTAAATTTAGAATATAAGGTGAAGCCTGAATGATAAATTGTTTACGTAACCTGACAAATAAGAAGCAGTTGGAAATATATTTGGATGAAACGACAGGGGAGAGGGAAAGAGAAGGAGAAGAAATTGGCCTGGACAAGAGTGCAGAGACCAACGTCCTCAGACAGGAGTTTCAGAAGGCTTACAAGGTTGGATGAAGAGGAAGAAGAGATGAAGAAAACAATGCAGCAAGAGATAAAGGATCTGGAGGAACAGGAGACAGTGAAGAAGATGGCACAACAATTACAGCAACAACAGCAACAGAAGATAACAATCTCGCCAACCACGGTTGCTCCATCTGCGGTAAAATCAATTGTGATAACAACAGCAAAAGTTACAACAACAACAATCGCCACAACAACCGTAACAACTACGGCAGGGACAGCAGGGACAGCACCAACAACGATTGTAACCACAGCCACGGCAACAACACCAACAACATCGGCAATGGGGGGGGGGGCAAGGACCTAAATCTGAATTCGAAATTCTTAATGAGAAATTTGACAATCTGGGGACTAACATTGGAAATATGATTGCTCACATTAAACAAGACTGGAAACAAGACCTGCAAGATATGTTAGTAAATGTTATGAAAGGAATTGCAGATATGAAGGAGGACACAAATAATCTCAAAAAAGAACAAGAAGTTATTAAAAAAGAACAGGCAACGATTAAAGTAGAGGTTATGGACTTGAGAAAGAGAGAAAAGGAAAGAGAAAACAAGGTCGGAGATCATGAAAAGAGATTAGAAAATGTAGAAGAACAATTAAGACGAGCAAACGTTATAATACGAAAATTTCCAGAGAACTCCCCAGACAAATTAAAAGAAAGAATTGTGAAATGGCTCGATGAAATTATGGAAGATGGCTTTACGCCGCAGGAGGTTGTAAATGTATTCAGGTTGGGGTCAAGAAGAGGTAAAACTGGGTCAAGAAATGTCATGTTAAAATTTGCTAATGTGTCGGATAAACTGCGTTTAATGGCGCTTATACGGGAAAAAGGAGCAGAGGTTTTAAAAGTGGAAGGCCACGACATTGAAGTGTATAATGACATTCCAATTGAGGATCGTTTCTGGAGACAATCGATGAAGCCAATTACAAAACGACTTCAGGAAAAGGGAATAAGATATAATTGGAAATTTCCACGACAATTAAGCTTTTTTCACCTAGGAGTTACCATCTTTGGTACTGGATGGGGCTGTTTTGCCCCAGACAGACCCAGTGCGCAACCTGGGGGTCCTTCTGGACTCACGGCTGCTGCTGGAAGAACAAGTGGCGGCTGTGGCCAGGAGGGCTTTTGCCCAACTTCGGGTGATTCGCCAACTGCGCACGCTCCTGGATCGGGGCTCCTTGCTTATGGTCACTCATGCTCTGGTTACCTCCCGACTAGATTATTGTAATGCGCTCTACATGGGGCTGCCCTTGACGACCATTCGGAGGCTGCAGCTGGTCCAGAATGCGGCGGCCCGGGTGGTGATGGGGTGTGGGCGATATGCCCATGCCTCACCGCTGCTTCGGGAGCTGCACTGGTTACCAGTTTGTCTCCGGGTGCAATTTAAGGTGCTGGTTTTGACCTTTAAAGCCCTATATGGCAGGGGGCCAGGATACCTTAGAGACCGCATCGCCCCAAGAGTGACTGCCCGTCCAACCAGAGCGGACCGGAGGGGCTCTCTAGTGGTGCCGTCAACGAGGGGTGCACATCTGTCTAGCACCCGAAGGAGGGCCTTCTCCGTGTCCGCACCAACCCTCTGGAACCTCCTGCCAATAGATCTAAGACTTCAAAGTGAACTGCTGCCGTTCAGGAAAGGAGTAAAGACCTGGCTGGCAGGGCAGGTGTGGGGCCCGAACGGGACTATGGTCCCCGCCGGTTGGCTTTTATAGGAACTCTCTCTTCTTCCCTTTTTGTATGGTGGGTGTGATGGGTGGGTGGGATATGGGTTTTTTAATTGGGGTGGATGTGGGTTTTTTTATAAGGTTTTATAAATGTTTTTATGTATTTTTTAGATTTGTTGTAATGCCGCCCTGAGTCGGGTTCTGCCTGAGTGGGCGGTATATACAAATGTGAATCATAAATAAATAAATAAATAAGACGTTATTTAATCAGTGAGGGCCCTAATGTCTTGGATGTAATGATAGATACTAAGCTATTGGAAGCAGGAACCAAAGAGTGGTTTGATTTGAAAGAAGAACTGATTATATCAGGTGGTTATAGAAGACGGGACAGCAATGGAAATGAGAATATGCCAAAAGGGGCAGAAGGAGGAACTGTTCCGGGCGAGGAGTAGGTTCTGATCTCTCCCAAGCTCCTATGATTGATCGCACCCCCCCTCCCCTCTCTGAAACTCAGAGGCCATTTGTCAAAAGAAAATGGGGAGGGATAGTAGTGGATTGTTTAATGTAATTTTTTTAGTTGTTTTTTTCTTATTTTTTCTTATTCATATGTATAAAGTGAAGGAAATGTTATATGTTAATCACATGTCCGTAGGAGGAAGTGGGAAGTGTAAAAAATGGGGGGAGAAACATAACAGATGAGGAATGTAAAAGTAATAACATGGAATGTGAAAGGTACTGGTTGTCAAGTGAAGAGGAGGAGGCTGGAAGCGGCACTTAGAAAAGATAGACCGGATATAATCTTTCTTTAGGAGACCCATCAGAATTCAGAAAAAACCAACAAGTTATTCTTAGGATGGACTCAAGTCTATGAAAAAGCATATGGTTCCTCAAAGGCTAGGGGGGGTCGCAACGTTGATATCAAGCAGATTGGGATTTGAGATGGTAAAAAGTATATCAGACCCAGAAGGTAGATATCTGATAATAAAGGGGAAAATAGAAGAAGAGGAAATAACATTGGTGAATCTGTATGTACCAAATGAACATCAAAATAGATTTTTAAATAAGGTATATCGAATATTAGAGAAGGAAAAAACAATAAAAATGATTGTAGCGGGAGATTTCAATTTAATAGGATCAAATATAGATAGTACAAATACAACGAGATGTGTGGGCGGAAATAAAATGTATGTGTTAAACAATTGGTTGAAGTCTCTGGGGTTGAAAGATACATGGAGGGTACTTAAAGGACCGGAAAGGGCCTACACATACTTTTCACAAGTGTATAATACATATTCCAGAATAGATTACATATTTGTTACGGATAATTTGACAAGTAGTTTAGATGGTATAGAAATAGGGATTTTTAAAGAGTCGGACCACGCAAAAGTTTTGTTAGAAATGAAAATAGAAGCCATAAAGACTACGAAAAATTGGAGATATAATGCCAGATTGTTTAGAGATAAAAAGTGCAAAGATCAAATGGTAGAAAACTGGGAAGAAAACTGGAAGTGGAATGACACAGGGGAAGTAGGAATTGGCACAGTATGGGATACAATGAAAGCAATATTTAGGGGTGAAAGCATTAAGATGGCAAGCATTAGAAATAAACAGTTAAAAAGTAAACAAGAAGAAACTGAAAAAGAGATCAAAAGGTTACAGGAGAAACATGTAACAACTAAAGATAGAAAGGTTTACGAAAGGATGCAGGGATTAAGGAAGGAATTAATAGGAAACGATATGGAAAAGGTGAAAAGAGACTTAGTATATTTAAAAAGAGAATATTTCGAATATAGTAACAAAAACTCAAGATTGTTGGCAAGAGCGGCCAAGGAAAAAAGAAGCAGAAGGGAAATAGGGATTTTGGTAGATAAGGAAGGCACAAGACATAATAAGACTAAAGATAAATGTAAAGTGGTCAGAGAATTTTACCAAGATCTATACTCTAAAAAGAAGATAAATATAGATAAATTAAAAGATAGATTGGAAATGCAAACTAAAAATAAAATAAGTCAGGAGCATAAACAAAGAATGGAAGAATTAATAACTGAAAAAGAGATAAAAAAAGTAATAAACAAATTGAAAATAGATAAATCACCCGGAGAAGACGGATTACCTGCTGAATTTTATAAAGAGTTCAAGGACATAGTAACTCCGAAATTGTTAAAATTGTATAATGGTATTCTTAATGGGGAACAGATACCTATATCATGGTATAGAACTATAATTGTCTTATTACCAAAACCGGGAAAGGACCTAGAAAAAGTAGAATCATACAGACCTATCTCCCTGATAAACCAAGATGCTAAGATCTTTACGGCAATATTGGCAAATAGATTAAATAGTTTTATGGATAAATATATAAATAAAGATCAGGCCGGATTCGTGAAAGGGAGACACATGGCAGACTTAGTAAGGCGAGTATTAGATTTAATAGACGTGGCAAAACAAAATAAAGAGAAAGTAGGTTTATTATCATTAGATATCTTCAAAGCATTTGATTCTTTACAATGGGTAACAATTAGTGAGATAATCAAGAGTTATGGATTTGGTAATAGGTTCATAAAAACAATAGAACAATTATACCAACAAGGATATGCTAAAATTGGGGTGAATGATGGTCTTACGGAGGAGCTGAGATTAGAGGCAGGAACAAGGCAAGGGTGCCCCCTATCTCCAATACTATTCATAATGGCAATGGAAATATTAGCTAATACAATAAGGGAGGACAAAAGTATAGAAGGAATAATGGAAAATAAAATCAGTTTATACGCAGACGATACTTTGCTAATTATGAAACAGCCTAGAAGAACTATGGAAAGGATCCAAAAACATTTAAAGGACTTTGAACAAATTACAGGCTTGAAGGTAAACTGGGAAAAATCTGAATTGATCTTAAGCAATATTGAAAAGGAAGAGCAAAGGAAAATTAGAGATGAATTTAAATTGCAGATTAAAACGAACTTGAAATATCTAGGGATAAATATTTCTGATAAATTAGAGGACTTGAAAAGATTAAATTATGACAAACAAAAGAAGGAACTCAAGGCTAAAATCTTACAATATCAAAAACTGAAGTTGTCTTGGTTTGGCAGAATAGCATTGACTAAAATGATGTTACTACCAAAACTAAATTTTCTATTCGATGCCTTACCAATTCAAATGACGGAAAAAGATATTGAGGAATTTCAAAAACTATTCGATAATTATTGTAATGGAGGACGTAGACCTAGAATCTTAAAGAAAATGTGGTATTTATCCCAAAAAGAAGGTGGTCTAGGAATACCTAATCTAAAGAATTATTACAAAGCATTTCAGATAAAGAACGTAGTTAAGATTTTGATGAAGGAGTCGATTATTTGGGAGGAAATCGAAATGAAGGAAGTAAAGGAAGTGGGTAAGAGCCTCTTTTTAGATAAGGAAACAGGGAAAATATCGGTTAAAAATAGAATGATGAGATCAATGCTGGGAGTATGGAAGAAAGTAAAAGTGAAACTGGCCCCAAATATTTCACCGATAATTGAAATAGAAGACTTGAAAAAGTTTCCAATAAGAATGGATAATGAGATGAAAGAAATCTGTCGACAAATAAGGTTCTCCTGTTGAAAGATTGGATACGAGTTTGTAAAGATGATGGGATGAAAAGAGAGCTATATACACAGATGAAGTTGAATTGGTTTCAGATAGCAATGTTGAATAAGTGGAACAATAAATATTGGAGGGAACGGAGCTTGGAAAGAGACAGGACGGAATTTGAGGAATTAGTATGGAAAATAAGGAAGGAGGAGATTGGAATTAAAGGGTTGGTTAGTAAAATTTACAAAATAATAAATATAGAAGGTAAACCACAAGAAATATTAAGAAGTACATGGGAACAGGATCTGAATCTGAAGATAACGGAAAAGGAATGGCAAAATAAATGGAGAAAAAGAATTATGAGATCCCTGTCGGTTAGAATAAAGGAACATAATTTCAAAATGCTATGGAGATGGTACCTGACCCCTATGAGGCTGCACCAGATAGATAAGAAGAATAACAAAATGTGTTGGAGGTGTAAAAACTCTTTGGGTACATATGTTCATATGTGGTATGAATGTAAAGTGATAGAAAACTTTTGGATAAAAATCGAGACTGAGATAGGAAAAATTATGGGATTGCGTCTCAAGTTGGGGCCAGGTACCATCTTATTGACTGATGTAGATAACGTTAATATAGATAATGACAAGAAAGAGCTGTTGTCCATGATGCTTGTAGTGGCAAGAATGTGTATAGCAAAAAATTGGAAAAGTGATATAACGTTAAAAGTGGAGGACTGGTACGGGCAGATGTGGGATCTCGCATTGAATGAAAAATTAACATGGGAGTTAAATTTTAAGAAAGGTATAATAAAAGAAAACAGATTCTGGAATATATGGCGAAAATTTGTTGAATACTCATTGACGAGAGATGGAACATATAAATTGACACCAGACCAAAGGAAATTTTGGGAATAATAGAAATGAATGGGAGACCCCACAACCTCCTAGGACAATGTACATAGCACTGGGTGATGAAGTATGTAATTGTATGTAATATATAGTTTGCCTTTTTTCTTCCTTATGAATGTAATTTGGTTTTCTTTTTTCTGTCTAAATGCCATTTTTATGTTTTGAAAATCAAAAAAAAAGAGTATAGTGTGTAAGTAAGAATGCTTTATGTTGAAATAGAATAGCTTATGATAGTTTCTTTTTGTCTTTTTCATTCCCATTTTGTATATGTATATTTTTTGTTTTTTTCTTTTTCATTATATGTAATTAGATGACTTGTTTTATTTTATTTTTTTCTGAATGTTGTTATTATGTCTTTAAATGTATGTTATATATTTTGAAAAAATAATAAAAATATTAAAAAAAAGAGAAACTAAAATGAGTTACTTATGTTTTCTGTACATTTCAGGTAGTGTTTGTGAGCTGGTGTAGAAGCTTCTGGGATTGTGGACTAGTGGCATTAGATGATGTATCAGTGAGCTTAGGAAACTGTCAAGTTGCTGGTAAGATAAATCTGCATTTGAAGTCTACTATTACAACTGTTGGATATACTCACAAATAACAACTACTTGCTGTATAGAATTTCCTAATAGAATTCTATGGCTGGAATCGCATTGGTGTTTACATAAGATTTGCTTTGCATGTTGTAGCTAATTGCAGCCACTTGCTGAGGTGCTGGAGTGCATCCTGGTTGTGCAATCAATCACATGTGCAAGGCGCATGACTGAAAAGCCCCGACACTGGCACTTAGTTGTGTAAAACATATTGACAATATACCCTGGCAGCAAGTCATGCACACTTCATGCCAACACTAATAGGATTTTGTCCTATATTTTTCTCTTGGGCTTTCATGAGACACTGCTTTATATTATTACTCCATAATTAGCTGATATTTATCTTGCTATGATAGTATAGTATAGTATAGTATAGTATAGTATAGTATAGTATAGTATAGTAATACCTCATACAAAGTCCGTTTCATACAACATCGAATTCATACAACATCGCCTAATTCCTTGGAAAAAATTGCCTCATACAAAGTTGCTGCGACTTTGTATGAGGCATTGGGTTTTTCCCAGGTTGCATTGTGCCTGGGCAGTATAAAAGGCAGGACACATGCGTGCATTGCTCTTGTGGATTTTGCATGAGGCGAAGAGTGTTTAGGAGTGGTTTTGAGCACGATTTTGGATTTTTTTTGAATTTTTTCGTTAGAATTTTTAGAAGCATTCTTGGGATTTTTGCAGCATTCATCAGGTTCTTGGACAATCAGGGTTGTTTGACATGTTTTTGTAATGTATTTAGCCTTTAGACAATGATTTCTTAAAGTTCTGTCAGTTTCCTGTCTGTTTCCTTGACTTTACCCTGAAGTCTGTGCTGTTACAGTACAATGTATCTCTATGGAAATGATGTTGTACGAGGAAACACGGCAAGGATTTGGATGTTGTATGAGGCATCGTGGCTAGGATTTTGCATGCCTCATACAAAGTCCAAATCCGTATAAAGTCCAAACATGTGGAACCAAGTTTGGACATTGTATGAGGTATCACTGTATAGTATATTTATCTTTCTCTGCTCCTGCTAATCTAGCAGTTCAAAAGCAAGAAATTGCAAGTACTGTAGATAAATAGGGACCACTTTGGTGGGAAGGTAACAGGGTTCCGTGCGCTCCAGTGTCTAGTCATGCCTGCCACATGACCACGGAAACGTCTGCAGAAGCAGACAGTGCTGGCTCTTTGGCTTTGAAACAGAGATGAGCACTGAACCCTAGAGTCGGATACGACTGGCTTTCGAGCAAGGGAAACCTTTACCTTTACTTATGCTAGTATGTTTTAGTAAAGCAATCATGCCTTTGCCCTGTCAACTGGTATACAGAGCTAGGGATAAAAGGTTTAACTACACACATGCCATAAAAATTCCTGACAATATATATTTTACTTTCCACACTTATGGATGATCACTGTGATAATTAATAATTAACGTATTTTCAAGTCTCATATGGAAGCTCCCTCCTCTTTGTCTGTATTGTAGCATGACAGAATGGATAATATTTGTCTTTCACAGCCATGATATATGTTTGATCCTCCTAAGAATCCTTATATTTCTGGGAAACCCCTCTTGGATGTCTGTTTTAGCATTAAAGCACCAAAGTCTGAATGGAATAAATTCTTATATAAATACATCATCTGGGTCCAAATTTATATACCAAGACAAACTCTGTTATATAGCAGCGGTACCTAAGTAAACAATTTGCCCACAAGTCTGTTTTAGAATAAAAATGGGATAATTTTGTATATTGTACTTTATACAATATTATTATTATTAAAAAGTACAAAGCATAAAATGATGTGTTTTTAAGTAAACAGATCATCTACAGTTCAACTATTTGAAACTTTAAACTAAAACATTATTTTTGCAGAGGTACTGCCTTCCTTTCCTGGAGAATGTACTTTTGAACAAAATGAGTGTGGATTTACTCAACAAAAGAGTAACCGGGGTGGCTGGCATAGAAGAAGAGGTCAGACTCCTACATCTTACACTGGACCAAAAGCCGACCACACTACTGGGGTAGGTGAGTTTCAGTTTAAATTATGAACTTTATGTTCAATGGCATTGATTAGAATGCAGAAAAGTTAATTATAAGATTAGAAAGGTTCTCAAATTGCTTTAATTCAATTCAAGGTGTAAAACAAGGCAGATGTTTCACAATCTTTTTGGATGAATACTTTTCTATTATGTACTTGTTATTAAACCATAGTTGCTTATACTGTAAAGCAGGCTTGTAAAGTAAAAACAAACAAACAATGCCTCTTAATAACAAACACTACCAAAAGAAGAAATAACTCATTAATAAAGTTTTCAATTTGCCTGTTAATAAACGTTTCATTTTAGATTGCAGCCTGGTAGGTTTAAGACATTGCACACATGACAAAATCACCATGGCTCCTTTTAGTCCCAGTCTGTAATACTGAGTATTGTGGGGTTTGTTTTTTTTATTTTAAAGTTGATTAGTGCAAGGAAATGCACTGTTGAATATAACTATACCCCTATGTGTTGTTGCAAACAAAAAAAAGAATGTTGGATTGGATATAAAAATATTTTATTTATTTTATTTTATTTAAATAATTAAATATTGACAAAGGAAAACAAAACAAATAAAGAAGAATACATAACAAGTAACAACAACAAAAAGAATACAAAACCATTAGAAGATATACATATTTGTCTTTAAAGTTATTTATACAGTTTAATACTTTTATCCTAATATTGTTTACATATCCCTTTATAATCAATCATCTAATGGTTCTACTAATATTTTGTTACTTAATACATTTTATAACATACATAACACCTGTGTGATATTTACATTTGTCTTGAAGGCTGACAATACTTATGATTATACACTGGATTTCCAAAAAGCTAATTGGTCGGCTACAGGCACACAGTCATTTCCTTTTTGTATTAATTTAATTTAAAAATTTAATTGTCACATTTATATACCGCTCACTCGGCCAAAGCCGACTCAGGGTGGTTCACAATAAAAATTTAAAAAAACATGTTAAAAACAGTTAAAACTACCCAAAAGGGGTGCAGGATCCAAAGGCACCATGGGGAGGAGTTCTTCTACACCAACCAGCCAATGGAGGTTACCCTTCCACCTGCACCCCACATTTGACCCACCAGCCAGGTTTTAAGTTCTTTTCTGAAAGGCAGCAATTCCATCTGGAGACATAGCTCTGTTGGCAGGAGGTTCCAGAGGGCCGGCGCAGACACGGAGAAGGCTCTCCTCCTTGTGACAGAGAGGCGAGCCCATCTGGCTGATGGAACAATTAGAGAGCCCCTCCGGTCTGCTCTGGTTGGACGGACAGACGTCCTCAGGGCGATGCGGTCTCTTAGGTAACCCGGCCCACTACCATATAGGGCTTTAAAGGTCAAAACCAGCACCTTGAATTGCACCTGGAGACAAACTGGCAACCAGTGCAGCTCCCGGAGCAGTGGCGAAGCACAGGCATAATTCCCACACCCCATCACCACCCGGGCTGCCACATTCTGGACCAGCTGTAGCCTCCGAATGGTTGTCAAGGGCAGCCCCATGTAGAGCGCATTGCAATAATCTAGTCTGGAGGTGACCAGAGCGTGAGTGACCATGAGCAAGGAGTCCCGGTCCAGGAGTGGGCGCAACTGGCGAATCACCTGAAGCTGGGCGAAAGCCCTGATCATCACAGCTGCCACCTGTTCTTCTAGCAGTAGTGGCGAATCCAGGAGGACCCCCAAGTTGCGCACTGGGTCTGTCTGGGGCAAAATAGCCCCATCCAGAACCAAAGATGGTAGCTCCCGGGTTAATGCAGGACCCCTTATCCATAGCCACTCAGTCTTGCTGGGATTCAGTTGTAGCCCGTTAGCCCCCATCCAGACCCCAACAGCTTTCAGGCACCTGGAAAGGACTTTGACGGCATCACTGGGTCCCCATGGGCCGAGATGTACAACTGAGTGTCATCCGCGTACTGATGGTACCACACCCCATGGGAACGAATGATCTCACCCAGCGGCTTCATATAGATGTTAAATAGTAGAGAGCACCGAGCCCTGAGGCACCCCCCATTTGAAGGGCCTAGGACTGGACCTCTCACTCTCCAACCACACCGACTGGGTCCGACCCCTCAGAAATGAGGAAAACCAGGAGCACACAGTGCCCTGGATTCCCAATCCTTGGAGCCATTCCAGAAGGATACCCTGGTCAACGGTATCGAAAGCCGCTGAGAGGTCAAGAAGAGCAAGGACGGATGGGTGACCACCGTCCCGCTCCCGCCAGAGATCATTCATCAGTACAACCAATGCCGTCTCGGTACCATATCCAGGCCTGAATCCTGACTGAAAGGGGTCCAGATAATCCGCTTCATCCAGTACCCCCTGCAGCCGACGTGCCATTGCCTTCTCCAACACCTTCCCTAAAAAGGGGAGGTTGGAGACAGTCCTATAGTTAGTTAGGACAGCTGGGTCGAGGGAAGGTTTCTTCAGGAGGGGGCGCACCAAGGCATGTTTTAAAGGTGCAGGAAACACCCCCTCCCGCAATGATGCATTGATCACAGTCCCGACCCAGCCACCTGTCACCGCCTTGGAGGCTTTCACCAACCAGGTGGGACAGGGGTCCAATGGGCAGGTAGTGGCGCGCACAGCTGCAAGGAGCCTGTCCACTTCATCAGGGGCAAACTGGTCCCAGATGGTATGGCAAGACTGTGCTCCAGCTCCCCATCCATGCCAGGATTAAACCCCGAGCGAATCCGATCGATTTTTTCCACCAGATGGTCAGCAAAGTCCTCAGCCGACCCCTGCCAACCAGGCACCAGGGTCCCCCTACCAAGGAGAGACCTGGTAACCCGGAACAGTGTGGCTGGGCGATTATCAGCGGAGGCAATAAGGGTGGTGAAGTATTGCCGCCTCATCACCCCCATTGCCACTAGATAGGCCCTAATAGCGGCTCTAGCTAGTGACCAATCGGAGTCTCTCTGGGTCTTCACCCAGCGGCGCTCTAGGCGTCTCTTTGCCTGTTTGAGCTCCTGCAGTTCTTCCGTGAAACATGGAGATGACCTAGCTACACGAGCTCTGAGAGGCCGTAGTGGTGCGATTTCATCCAAGGCCGCTGTTGTCATCCTGTTCCACAGGTCAACCAGCGCCTCGGGTGAATCGTGTTGCCGATCCAGAGGGAAATCCCCCAGTTCCCTCTGGAATCCATCAGGATCCATCAGTTGCTGGGGCGGGCCATTCTAATAGGCCCTGCCTCCCTACGATGAAGCGTCGCACCCAGGAAGTCTAGAGCCACCAAATAATGATCTGACCATGGCACATGTGTTATGTCTAATTTCCGTAGTCTCAGATCACTCTGCCACCGCTCCGACAAAAAGATTAAATCTAGTGTGTGGCCACTGCCCCTGGTCGGGCCCTGAATTACCTGAATCAGGTCCATAGCTGCCATGGAAGCCATGAACTCCTGAGCCACCTCGGAGCCAGTCCCCAGCGAAGGCAAATTGAAGTCCCCCAGAACCATCAGTCTAGGGAACTCCAACGCCAACGCTGAGACAGCCTCGAGGAGCTCAGGCAGGGAGTCCCTTACCCTGCAAGGGGGCAGGTAGAGGAGTAAGACTCCCAACTGACCCTTAGAGCCCAGACGCAGAAGCAGGGCCTCACAACCCAGAATTTGTGGAGCGGTAGCCATTGCCCTTACCCTCATCCCTAGGCTGGTGCCAAATACTGAACCCAGCCGGACAAATTTCTGGTAGAGGAACCCCATCCTCTGGTCTCAGCCAGGTCTCCGTGATACATGCCAGGTCAGCCTGCTCCCCCATAATGGAATCTTGTATCAGGGGGGCCTTATTACATACCGACCTGGCATTCATCATCAGCAGCCTAAGGGCAGGGTCACCCTGGGTCAGCTGCTTAGGACCTAGAGGTGTAACCGGGGGGCTGGAACGAGGGACAGATACTATGCATCTGCCCCGCGTTCCCCGAGTGCAGCCGCCCCTCGGTACCCGCTATATCGCCCCATGCCCATCACAACCTCTATATTGGCCCCCGGAGCCTCCCTGATTGCCTTGGACAGAATGCTGCCTCTCCTTCCTGGCTGGCCGGGCAGTCTCTCCCTCCCACCCTCCCCCATATAAAACCGCCCCACCCACTCCCACCACCACCCTCCGCAAGGCTCCGGCGGTGATGGAAGTGGTGGGGCATTCTTCCAAATCTACCTCGAATGTGCATGTTCTATGAAAGCTTTCCAAATTGTAAAAAAACTATTCTCTTTAACAATTTCCTTTTTAACAAATGTTAGTGACAGTGATAAAAATTCCACATAATATTATTAATATGTTTAAATCAAGCTGTGTAGTGATGGCTATTATTAAAATCAGATTTCCCCCCTTGATAATCAGCTTTAAAAATAACCACCTGCAATTTTCTGAAATGATATTATGTCAATTTCTAATCTCTTGGTGAGGTGCAAATTAAGAAATCTTGTAATGCTTTGTATTCATAATAATGGACAATTTGGGCAGAAATCTGTTACTTACGTATGCTGACATGAAACGTTGTATTTTGCAGTGGTAAACTGATGCTAGTTAAAAAGAAGAGAATGGCAAACCCCTTCTGAGTACTCTCGACTTAGAAAAGCCTGAAAATTTGCTGTAAATCAGAATTGATCTGATGACACACAATTAAGAAGTCACCACATGTATTACTCATTGTGTATCAGTTGTGTAATTTGGTGCACTATGAGGAATACAAGGCTCAACCTCTTAACTAGCAGCAGTTTGCTGCAGTGATTTATGTTATTTGATTCATACTGGCTTATGTAATTACTGTAATAGGATTCTGACTTTGGGAGAAGAGAATTTGTTTCAGGACAGTTCAACTGGAATTTGGTTGCTTATGTGTCCATATTTGAACCAGAGTGGACCGGAGGGTCTCTCTAATTGTTCCATTGACTAGAGGGGTTCGTCTCTCTAGCACAAGAAGGAGGGCCTTATCTGTGTCCGCACCGGCCCTATGGAACCTCCTGCCAACAGAGTTACACCTGCAGATGGAATTGCTGCCTTTTAGGAAAGAATTGAAAACCTGGCTGGCAGGGCAGGTGTTGAGCACCAATGGAGGGGTGACCCCCGCCTGCTGGCTCGTATAAAGATTTCTCTGTCTCTTTTAATGGATGGGGCGAGTGGGTAAATTGTTTAATGGGGTTTTAAGGACTGTTTAATTAGTTTGATGTTGCTTTTAATTGTTGTTAGCCGCCCAGAGTCGTTGCCGAGTAGGGTGGCAATAGAAATTTGAAGAGTAAATAAATGAATGAATGAATAAATAAATTAATTAATTAAAAATCTAGGAGTAAAACTGTCATTTTGATCCTACGACCAAAGGCCTAAATCCAATTCCTAACAAGAATAGATCCACTGAACAAACTACTTAAATAAGTCAACATTTACATAAGTTTCTTTGATACTTGGGAGGGAACTAAAGTCAGATAACTGATACCAAGCCCTTAGCAGCATAAATGTGCTCTTGCAGCTTCATTCTTTATCCAGTTTTAGTGAAAACTAATATTAAGCCTACCATTCATTTAAAGCAGGGGTGCCCAAACATTTCAGGCCGTGGGCTGGTCACGTGGTTCAGGGGGCCGGTCACTATGGCCTAAGAGCCAGATCCAACCCCCAATGCCAATTCATCCAGCCCACGAAGCCCTCGTCGTTCCCATATGGGGCGTGTTTTGCTTCCAGAAGCGATGAGGGCTTCGTGGGTGGGATGAATTGGCATTGGGGGCTGGATCTGGCCCCCAGGCCGTAGTTTGGGCACACCTAATTTAAAGGTTGTTTTTTAAAAAAATTAAGAATTAAAAAGGTAAAGGTTTCCCTTGCTCGAAAGCCAGTCGTATCCGACTCTAGGATGCAGTGCTCATCTCTGTTTCTAAGCCGAAGAGCCAGCGCTGTCTGCTTCTGCAGACGTTTCCATGGTCATGTGGCAGGCATGACGGCACCGGAGCGCACGGAACGCTGTTACCTTCCCACCGAAGTGGTCCCTATTTATCTACTTGCAATTTCTTGCTTTCGAACTGCTAGGTTGGCAGGAGCTGGGATGAGGACGGGAGCTCATTTCCGTCCTGCAGTACTCGGGAATCGAACTGCTGACCTTCCGCTTCCCAGTCAGTGTCTTAGCGACTTGAGCCACTGCAGTTATAATTAAGAATTATAAAATGATTTTTTATGGAAATTTACCTTGGGGAACAGCACAAAATTTGTACAAAACAACCTATTTTAGTTGATTAGTAGAGCATTATATGACACTGGCTGAAATCCTGCAACCATATAAGGATGATTAAGTCATTCTGTTATCTAGCCAGGTTCAATTTTTAAATTACATTTACATTGTTGTTGTTTGGGAAGGTAGCAAATTTATACATTTAAAAGTATAGAGAAACTATTGATTAATACACTTTGCTCAGGGCAGAAGTTAACTAAATAAGAGGAAGTTCATCAGTCCTCCAGCTGGTGAATGTGCAAAAGAACTTTGTTAAATGGGATTGATTTTTGGGTGAACATGGTTAAAAGATCTTGGGAATTTATAGAAGGATTAGAGCTGGAAAATACAATGTTGCATTAGAATGTTTCATTAAGTGCTACTTGATGACCATTTTAGTCCTACTTTCTCTTAAATGCAGATGACAATCAATTTGTCCTTGGCTGCATAAATCAACTTTTTTCTTTTTAAATAAATAGCAATAGCAATTACACTTATATACCACCCCATAGCTCTTAGTGCACTCTCTGGGTGGTTCACAAGGTAATTAGCATCTTGCCTCCAATGTACTACTCATTTTACCAACATCGGAGGATGGAAGGCTGAGTCAACCTTGAACATCTTTTAGGATTGAACTCACAATGTCAGCAGTTTTGGCTGCAGTACAGCAGTTTAACCACCAAGGATCTTACAAACTGAGCAATATAATTCCTTATTCAAGACAATCTAGGTTACGAAGTACAACATGAATTAAGGCAAACATTTATAATTTTCTTTCTTTTAAAAAGGGTTCTATATGTACATTGAGGCATCTCATATGATCTACGGACAGAAAGCACGGCTTATTTCAAGATTACTACGACAAACCTTTGGATACCAGTGTCTTACATTTTTTTATCACATGTATGGAGCTGGTACAGGTCTGTTAAATGTTTATGTGAAAAAGCATGGTGCTAGAAATGAGATCCTCATCTGGAAAAGGCGTGGTGAACAAAGCGTCTCATGGTTAAGAGGCCTAATACAATACACATGTGATAAATCTCACCAGGTAAGCTATCAGTGATTAACCCATCAGAAAAAATGGTCATGATTTGTTATCCTAGGACAGTGGTGGCGAACCTATGGCACGCGTGCCAGATGGGGCACTCCCAGCCCTCTCTGTTGGCATGTGTGCCATTACCCCAGCACAGAGTTTGCTCCACCCCTCTGCCCAGCATTCCAATGGGAGCACTCCCTCCCTCGCCCCAGGACAGAGTTCACCCTGCCCTCTGTTTGGGCACTCAGTCTCCAAAAGGTTCATCATTGTTCTGATGTGCTCATATTTGTAGAAATCGAAGCAAATGATACGTAACAAAGAAAATCGGAAATCTATATTTATCTCTCATACATTCTGTAATAGGTGACAAGAAGCAAGATTGTTACCTATTTGAAATAGAGATAGGAATGCCCTTAGTCTGTTGTTGGGCTCAAGATCCATACTGCATGCTTTTGTTCCATGGACAAAGAACCATTTTATTGGATTTAATTATTAATAGCCCAAGTTACTGGCTAGTCCTTTGTCTCTATCAGGTATGCAGTTTTAAATGCAGCAATAAACGTGCCCTGATCAAAGAAAAAATATGATAAATTTTATAGATCTCCTAGTTACTTAAATATTCACAAACAAAGAAGGTCTCAGTCAGTGGAATAAAAATTAATTTTGGATAACATTTTGTACTAATGTGTAAGCACAAATGAGCTACACAGGTTTCCCAGCACTGTAAGCCAATGAAGAAGGCTGGAACATGTTGACTGTAGTTAACAGCAAATAATTCTGTGTTAATCTCAGTTACTATCATTCTAATCATATAAACAAACCAATATTTTAAAAATATAGACAACCTATAGAGACTTAGTTTGAGCCACATGTAATAAAAGGTAACCCAAAAGCCACCATACATAGGGAAAATGGAAAATTGTAGCTAAATGTAACTTTATTGGAAAAAATATTAATTACAAAATCTTACAAAGTATTCTTTATGTGATGGCCACCTCTTTCTACACACACAGAAAGTCTTCTCCCCCACTCATGGCAAACATGTTCCAAGATATCTTTTGTTGTGCATGGTGACTTTTGGTACACCCTGTAGTTCAAGAAAATACAAGCGGAAAGTAAAAACAGTTGTACAGTGGATTAAATACATTACATCATTGCATTTATTTAATTTACATCCCACTATTATCCTTTGCAGGACCCAAAATTAGTCAACATGAATTTTAAAAGCAGCTATGGTTAAAAAACACATACAATAAATTAAAATATTACAGTGCTATTCAATAAATTATTGCATTCAAACCATATAGAATTAAAAGAATTTTTTGAACCTTTCTTTTAAAAAGTCCAACAAAGCTCTTACCCACATTTAAAGAAACCTTTAAGAAAAGACAGCAAGAGGAGGTGACACTAACTTTCATTGGAAAGGAATCTCTTAGCCTGGAGGACTATCTCTTGTGTCTTCATAAAATGTGCCTGTCACGAGTGGCAGGACAGAAAGAAGGTCTTCTCTGATAATTGTTGAAACCTGAGATAGTTAATAAGGGGAATTATAACCATTGAGATTATTATACCAGGAGTTCTCAGCCTTTTTAAGTCGGGGGCCGGGTCATGCTCCCTCAGAGAGCTTTGGGGGCCAGACAGCCATTTTGCCCTTCCTCCACTACATGGCACTTCCTGGTGTGGTGGAGGCAGTGGGGGGGGGGGCACATGAAATGGCACAGTGGGCCGCATCCAGCCCTCAGGCCGCAGGTTGAGTATCCCTGATGTATACTCAAGCAATATAGGGCTTTTTGGTCATAATGTGCACTTTCCAGTGTGCCCAAAAAAGGATCTTTAACTAGCAAAGGTGTTAAATAATTTCTGTTGTCACTAAGCTCCAGTAGTTTAGCCACAGCATTTTGGATCCATTTGAGATTACAGACACTTTCCAAGGGCAGCCTAATGTAGACCACATTACAATAATTCAAATGAGATATAACTGAGGCATGTGGTATAGTGTAGGTCCAGCTTCTCCAGGAACAAGCATAGATGGATTACTAGTTTTGATACTGCAAATACACTCTTGGCCACCAGCCAAACCTCCATTCATGCAATGTATTTTTCCTTTCTGCAAAACCCTATTCTTGCACTTCTACTCAAGAAGGTCCCCAAACCATGTACCCATGCTGATTATACTTCTACTGTACCCTCAAAAATGTATCTTGAGAGTTAATGGATCCTTTGAAGAGATGCAATTTGGAGGCTACTGAAATGGAGGGAAACTGCCCATGATTGGGCAAAGGGACTTTACATGAGTGGAGCAGAGTTTATGTAAGCAATGTTTCAAAGTTTGAGCAATTTCATACATTTCCTCCATCAGCAGCTTCTCTTGCTCTGTTCTAGTATTCAGACAGGTTCTTCAACTCTCCAGAGAGGTGTTGGGGTGGAGACACAAAGAGCCTATGTAATAGGAGTCCAGTCGTATTCTTTCCACACCCCACTGTGGTGGCTTAGTGGTTAAGATGCTGAGCTTGGAGACTGGAAGGTTGGGGTTCAATACCCGACTGCTGCACAATGGATCTTGGGGACATGAAAGGCGCTTCATTCAGGCATCTCCTGAGTGGAGTTTCTTCAGCAAAAATCCTTTCAACCCTGAGTACTTTCTGACACAAAATTTCTTTATTATTTTTACTCCCCTTAGTTAGAATCTAAACTATGACAGCTAGAGAGAAAGAACAAAATATTTGTTCAGTCTTTGTTTGTATCTGTATGTTTTTGCTTTTGTTTTATAAATTTTTATTAAGTTTTTATACACATACAATAAAATACAATACATAACAAATGCGTTATACAGAAGAAAAAAACTTGTTTTTTTATAAAAAAATTCATATACTAAATACAAAAAATGACAAATAAAGAAAAGAAAACAGAAGAAAAAGAAAAAATAGACACCTATCCTATATGTTTATATATTTATCTTTAAATCAAATGTCATTAAAACCTCATTGCAAATACGGTTTCTTGGCTTATTTCTTGAATAATTATTCTCCATTCTTAACTACATCTCTAAACACATTTTCTAATAGATCATATAATACCATTATGAATAGGAAAGACCAACAAACAAAAAACAAAAAGAAGAAAAAATATGACTATATAGTAATCACCCTGTGCCTATTTACATTGCCCTGGAGAGCTCAGAATTTCTCACTAATTTAATTCCAAAATCCACTTTGTTCTGGTACAGGTCTGTTTCTTTCATCCCCCTTAAGGGAGTGATCCACAAAAGGTTTCCATATAATCCAAAATCTATTTTCTTTCAAATTATCCCTTTTTTTCCTTATCTCCCAAGTCAATTTATCATTCAACGCCAAGTTCCACATTTCTTTATACCACTCCTTAGTTTGTATAATTACATCATTTTCCCAATGTCTAGCAATACATCCTCTAGCTATTGTTATCATTATTTCTAATAACTCTTTCTTATCCTTATTTAAATTAGTGGCTTCCACATTTGTTAGTAGAGTAATGCCTGACCCCAATTTTACCATTTTACCAAATATTTCTCCAATTTCTTTTTCAATTCTATTCCAAAAATCTTTAACCACATTACAACTCCACCACATGTGTTCATACGTTCCAATAGTATCTGTATGTTTTTGTTTGAAATAATTACAAGTTCCCTTTTTAAAAAAATACAGATTATATTTGAAGCAATTCGGGGAGTATCTATAAGGAGTGACATTGCTATAGATGACGTTTTGTTCCAAAGAGGATCTTGCAGAGGTAAATTTAACTTGCTTAAATATATGCCTTCATGAACTTGATTTCTAGTGTTTGAGTCACATTCTCTGTTCACTAATACTTTAAGCAACATATTCAACCCTGAACTGTAGATCATGAAAACAGTAAAATAAGGTAGCTGCCACTGGCAGTTGTTCATCGATTCTCTATAGATAAAAACATGTTATTGCAATAGCTCCTGCAAGTAATAGAACATTTGATTTTCTTACCAAATCCTACCAACAGCTTCATCTCTACTAGGTCAATGAAGAATTATGCTGATAAGGTTTTCCTCACCATATAGTTTAAAGTTTAAATCAGAGTGGATTTGATTTAAATCAAATTGTTTTAAATCACAATTTAAATAACTAATAAGTAAGACTAGATTTAAATCATGACTTTCTACATAAAGACTCAGAAAGGGTCAAAAGGTTTCACTGTATGTTTAAGAGAGGTTGCTCCCTCTCTTAAACATACAGAATATCTCATACAAAGTCCGCTTTGTACAACATCGAATTCATACAACATCGCCTAATTCCTTGGAAAAAGTTGCCTCATACAAAGTCGCTGCGACTTTGTATGAGGCATTGGGTTTTTTTCCCCAGGATGGTTTGTCCCCTAAAATCAGGGTTGTTTGACATGTTTTTGTAATGTTTTTAGCCTTTAGACAATGATTTCTTAAAGTTCTGTCAGTTTCCTGTCTGTTTCCTGGACTGTGCCCTGAAGTCTGTGCTGTTACAGTACAATGTATCTCTATGGAAATGACGTTGTACGAGGCATCGTGGCAAGGATTTGGACGTTGTATGAGGCATCACAACTAGGATTTTGCATGCCTCATACAAAGTCCAAATCCATATAAAGTCCAAACTTGTGGAACCAAGTTTGGACGTTGTATGCGGTATCACTGTAATTTGTTTTTTGTGCAGATCTATTCCATTCCCAAAAATTTTGTTTTATTCATTGATTTTTTTAAAAAAAAACTTAGCATTTAACAGGTAAGAGAGAGAGTTTTTGTACACACATGCAAAGGAATAATGGGTTTAAGGTCTTTTTCTCAAATCCAGATGTTTCTTTTATAATATTTTTAATGTGAAGAAGAGGCATGTGATCTTTGCAGACTAAAATTCAGTTTTTGAGAATTTTAAAACCAAGCATCTGAGATAATAGATAGAAAAAATACCCAATAATCTTACAAATATCTCTGTAAAAGTGTAGCAATATCATTGGATTAATGGAATTTAATAAAAAAAATCATTGCCTGGATATATAGCCTCATGCTTTTTCTTCTGTGCCTAGGCCAAACGTGAAACCGTCAAAATGAAAGCACCTTTTGGTGAGTTCATTCTGCAGTTCCCTCCGCCTGACCCAGTGTGAGAAAGATTAGCCAGCAACACAAGGTTGCTGTTACCAGGGTATGCCCAGCTGTGGGTCAAAATTCACAATCTTCGAGGAGGCTCTTTCTGTGTACCCCACCCTCATGTTACATAATCAAAAACCAATCCTTATTTCATAATGAAGAATCTTTGGACTATATCTTCAATCTAAAACAATCTTTAGATAGATTTTTCCTCAAAATGCATTTTATTAAAAAAAATCCAATTTAAATTTTTTAAAACAATAAAGTAATTGATTTTTAAAATCCATCTTAGTTTAAATGATAGATTGTTCATATGGAAATGGATACAGGTAGATCTAGTATTCTCTCTTTCTGCATTCTAGAAATGGGAGAAACCACAATACAATCTTCTGGCTATTCTGCTGATTTTAATGAAATCGAATACTAAGCTCTCCAGAAGCGGATGAAACACTGCCTTGCTTACCTACGGGAGAAACTGCACAGCTGACTCCATCCCTTCAACTTCAATACTGGACACAAAGACGTGGGAAGAATTCAACAAAGACTGAATCCCATCCTTACCAGTAAAGTTACTGACTCAGGGCTTCTTTCACATTGTTTTTGTTATATTTATCTTGCACGTGACATCAGGACATCAGTTATTCTAGAGACTATTAATTTTGCACTGGGTTTTCACTACGTTTTCGTAATTTTGGGAGCACATACAGTAATTATAGAAGGTAAAATGGACACAATCATTCATTGTGTTAACCAAATCTGCATTCAGTGAATGTTTTGTCAAGTGCAAATAATGGATGTAGTTTAACATTTTAAAATAATGAAGGAAATATTGTTGAATACTTAATATTCTGTTGGCTAACTGAACTTGTTTCAGATGTTGTTTAAGAAAACGAACCTCTTTGGGAATTTTTTGGTTGTTAATTCATTAAGAATTTTTTTTCTTAATAGCCAGCAATTATTGAAAATGGATCTACATGTCATCCCTTCAATTAACAGATTCATGTGTTCTACATAAATGCAATTATAATGTAGGAAACTGCTTGAATGCAGTCAAATCTCTTTATCAGGTTTTTGAGAAATTTGCATAGGAATCCTATACTGTTTGTACTCTGTTAGAAATACCACACACTTGGTTGTTGAATATTCTGGAGGAATGTATGGTGTGCATTTTGTATATTATGTGTGCATGTTTTTCTATAATTCAAAAACATTTAATAAAATGTAGTTTTATGTAATATTTCTTGCTCCATCAAATTTTTCCGTCATGAGCTTTTGTTAAAGTAGAGCCCACCCAGAGCCTAACAACGACACCATCACCTGCGCTATGGACATTTTCAAATTAGATTACTTCAGTCACAGGCAGCTTGTGTGAGAGCAGATCTGTTGATTCTAAGATGAGAAACTTTCCCCAGTGTTTCGATCACTGCCATGTTTTTATAAAAAGCATTTGAAAAAAGTCTGAAATGTAGCAGTTTAAAATATCAGGGCTGCTTTAATTCTCCATGGACCTTTGTTTTTTTAGTAATATGGATGCATTTGGGGTAGTGGGCATGTGCGAAGCTGATTGTCATGAATGCCATCATAAAATGACTGCCATTGTGGGTGAAGAGAGCCAGGGACAGCTGGAACAGTAAGCTGATATATTGTTTTCATTGTGCCACAGTGAAAATACAGAGCATTAATGCTGTATCAGCTGTTTTACTGTAGTCTTTGATTCTCTTACTGTAGCCTTTGATTTTCTTCTAGTTTTCATTTTTTCCACCACCACAGACTGACATGGAGAAAGAAAATTAAGTTGGGCAGCCATCAGATGCAGAAGTACAGTAACTGTAAAGTACAGTATATGAAATGTGAAAGTATGTCGAGCGAGAGTTGGAAAAAGTGAACATCTCCTGGAGATTCAAGATAAAGAAATCACAAATAGAGCTGTGCTCTTTTGGATTTTTTTTTAACTTCAATTCCCAGAATTCTCCAAGAGTTTAAGGAACTGCAGCCCATAGGTTTTGCCCCTATGCAGAGGGCTTTTTGTTCATTTATGTACATCATCAGGCTTCTCCATCTTGCTGTTTCTACTGTAGATTTGTTTTAAAGAAACCTGCCATGGTACTTACTAGGAGCCTTACACTCACTTGCTGTGAGGCTTTATAGAGGGCTTTCCCAAGCAACTAGCACTCCCAGGAAGCAACTTGGAATCTGCAGATGCTTTTCAAAACAATTTTATTTATTTATTTCACTTATTTTCCGCCCACATAGGAGGTTTTCTTACTCTGGGCGGCTAATAACACAAAACTCACATATTAAAAATACAAAAACCCTATTGGTGACGGAGAGAGACAATAAAATACCTAATGCTCAGCTGTTGGCAAAACATTCTCAAAGGCCTCTTTAAAGAGAAATGATTTCAACTGCTTTTTAAACATAGGCAGGGATGGGACCTGGCACAGTTCAACTGGAAGGGAGTTCCACAAAGTTGGTGCTGCCACCGAGAAGGCTCTTCTCCAAGTCACAGCCTTCCTTGCCATTCTCGAGGTTGGCACTTGGAGCTGCGCCGTCTGAGAGGAACGAGTGATGCGGGCTGATGTCCTGAGGGGAAGACGGAAGGCTGGAATTTTTGAAACGGTAGCCATGTTAGTCTGCACAAGCATACCAGAGAGTAAACAAAACAAAAAGACAATGTTGTGGCCCCCTTAAAGCCTAACTGCTATATTTTAATGTTAGCTTTTGTGGATTTTATTGTTGTATGATGTTTTTATATTTGTGAGTCGGTGGCAATATAAATTGGATTAAATAAATAATAAATAAATCAAGTCCACTTTGTCAGACATAAGAGTGAAACTTCATGGCATCTATTTATACACATTAGATACAGAGGTACACAGTGGTTGGCTAGCATAACATATAAGTATGCAAAACAAGGTGGATTTTTACAACTGGTAATAACAGAAGATCCCTGGTTGATATTCAGATTTGCTGTGTTGAGTTGCAAATGGTTAGTGGATGCAAACCAAATATTTGTGGTATTACACATTTGCTAATGGGTTTACCTATTAGACCTAGCATCTATTGACAATGGTGTACATGACCCAGGCAAAGTACCTAGAAGGCTGGAGGAGCCCAATGGCGATAAACCATTTGGAAATCCTTCTCTATGGAAGACAGAACCTACACAAGGGCTGATTTTGTTTTTCTACACTGCAGGTCTTATTTATTTATTTAAATTTTTATGCCGCCTACTCAGGTAAAAATCCAACTCAGGGCGGCATACAACAGTTAAAAACATATAAAAACATGTTAAAACCCCATCATCCACCCATCCATCCACCCTCACTGCAGGTCTTGGAACTGAAATCCCAAACCTACAAGAGGGTACACCCCAATCCCAAAAAAAAAAATCACTCATGAATAAACTGGGTAAATGTTACTCATGAGTAAACTTGTTAAATCGTGCAAATTTACTCACACTGACAAACCAGCTAGCTGAAAAGTGGGAAGCTAGCTAGCTCCCATTATACATCCAGCAGGCAGATTGGACTTCCTTCCTACATAAAAGCGCTTTTGCAGGCGCACACCTCTCTATCTCTCTCTCTTTCTCGTATTCGTAATGCAACCATTAAAAATTCCAAAAGGAAGAAAGCACAAACATAATAAACAGAACTTTATCTTAAGCTCTCTGCTCTTCTCAGAAAGAGACACAAACCTTACTACAGTATAAGCAAGTGAAGAGACATCTCAAGAATTTCACCAGAGAAGACAAGGCAGGTGGAAGGGGGTGGGCGCCCCAATGCATTCTCTACAGAAAGCTGGAAAGGGGATCAGGAATTAAAAAAAACTGATGAAGGGTGGGGGGAAATGAAGCAGTCTAGAGACCAGTGTGGTCCCTTGCCGCTGGAGAATACTATGCTACACCTGATCTTAGCCAAAAGGCTGAGGAGGAGGAGAAGCAACATCAGCCGTGTGGCCAGAAGGGCTGCTCAGGCAAGAGATAAAATCTATCAGATAGACTTTTAACATCAAACAGGCTGCCCCAAATGCCCGGGTGCAGAGAGGCCATCACTGAGCTATCCAGGCAGATTTTTTTTAATGCACTACCAAAAATCTCTTGTGGAATTAAGTTAGACCTTGCTGCCACCTGGTGGAGATATCAACAATCTCGTCTATTTCAACTAAGGCTATGGTTTCCCAATGAGGCTTTGATTGTGCCATTGCTCAGCTGTATTCAGATAATTTTGGCCCAGACGCTGTGGTCATTCACCTGTATCTCTCCCATTGCTTCTTTTGTCTTTTAAAAATGTACATAAGAATGCATTGTGTGTGTGTGTTTGTTGTTGTTGTTCAGTCGCACAGTCGATTCCGACCCTTTGCGACCCCATGGACCATGTTCCTCCAGGCATCTCTGTCCTCCACCATCCTCAGCCCTCCCAGTTCTGTGCCCATTGTGTCCACAATACCATCTATCCATCTCATCTTTGAACGCCCCCTTCTTCTATTGCCCTCCACCTTTCCCAGCATCAAGGCCTTCTCAAGTGAGTCCTCCCTTCTCATTTGATGTCCAAAGTACTTTAGCTTCATCTTCACTATTTGTCCTTCCAATGAACAGTCAGTATTGATTTCCTCCAGTATTGACCTATTTGTTCTCTTTGCTGTCCAAGGGACTCTCAGGACTCTCCTCCCACACCACATCTCAAAGGCATCTATTCTTCTGCGCTCAGCCTTCCTAATGGTCCAGCTCTCACACCCATACATTACCACTGGGAATACCATTGCTTTGACTATGCGATTTTTTTGTTTTCAGGTGATGTCTCTGCTTTTCACTATATTCCCCAGGTTCAAATTAACGAACATAAAGGTAAAGGTCTCCCTTGCTCGAAAGCCAGTTGTATCCAATTCTATGGTGCAGTGCTCATCTCCATTTGCAGCCAAAGAGCCAGGGTTGTCAGCATCTGCAAAGGTTTCCATAGTCATGTGGTAGGCATGACTAAGTGCCGAAGCACATGGAATGCTGTTACTTTTCCTGCTGAACTTTTGAACTACTAGATCGGCAGGTCAGTGCCTTGAACTGCTGACCTGCCAACTTTCTGGTCGTCAAGTTCAGTGTCTTAACCACTAAGCCACCGCAGGCCCCTTTGGAAGCAACTTAAAGTAACCCTAATAGATCTTTGAAGGCAGGTTTTCTCAACCTTGGTGCTTCAGCTGTTCTTGAACTTCAATTTCCATAAGCCATGATCAGCAGGTGTGCCGACTTGGGTATCTGGTAATTGAAGTCCAAAAACACCTGGAGCACCAAGGTTGAGAAATCATGTTTTAAGGCAAATGAGATATTTAAGGAACAGCTTTCCCAGTTCCACCCTTCTGAGTTTCCATGGCTAAGCAGGAGTTTGAACTTAAGCCTCCTAAATCCTAGTTCTGCGCTGGTGAACCTTGGCACTCCAGCTGTTCTTGGACTTCAATTCCCAGAAGCCATGATCAGCAGGTGTACTCACTTGGGCTTCTGGGAATTGAAGTCCAAGAACAGCTGGAGTGCCAAGGTTCACCACCACTGTCCTCTATCAACCATGCCCACCCTGGGTATCCTCTCTCTCTTCCCTTTAGTTCCATGTAAATACTGAGGTAGATGGTGATGCTGCTTTTAGACTACTTAGTCTAGCAAATGTTTCACCACTGCATCTCACTTGTAGTGAATTTCACCTGGAGGTGAATTCCAGGTGGGCCAATGTGAAGTGGTTATTATCTGACTGAAAAATGTTAGTACAGTATATGAGAGGGAGAGGAGTGAAAAGGACTGTCAATTTAAGTTAAAACCTGAAGAGAGATAGTACTTAAGGAGAATTAATTATAAGCTGAAGTCAGTTTAAATTAGAGCCTGGATAGAGCCAGTCAGTTAGAAGCTGAGAATGAAAATTGTGGACCACAATAAAATGTGTCAAGTAATTAAAGAGATGGGAATACCCGAACACCATACATGTCTCATGAGAAATCTGTACATAAATCAAGAAGCAACAGTTAGGACAGGATACGGAATGATGGAGTGCTTTTGGAATAGGAAAATGAGTAAGACAAGGCTACATTTTGTCACCCTGCTTATTTAACTTATACGCAGAGCACATAATGTGCAATGCAAGGCTGGATGAATCACAAGTCGGAATTAAAATGGCTGGGAGAAACATCAACAATTTGAGATATGCAGATGATACTACCCTAATGGCAGAACGTGAAGAAGACCTAAAGAAGCTCTTGCTTAGGTTGAAGGAGGAAAGTGCAAAAGCTGGGTTGAGACTCAACATCAAAAAAACAAAGATAATGGCAACAGGCCCTGTCACTCCGTGGAAAATAGATGGAGAAGAAGTAGAAGCAGTGACAGACTTTATATTCTTAGGATCTGAGATCACCCCAGATGGAGACAGCAGTGATGAAATAAAAAGGTGACTAATTCTTGAGAGGAAAGCTATGAGAAATTTGGGGAACATAGTTAAAAGTAGAGACATCACCTTGCAAACAAAAGTCCGCATATTCAAAGCAATGGTATTTCCGGTAGTAAAGTATGGGTGTCAGAGCTGGATCATAAGGAAAGCCGAGCACAGAATAGATTCCTTTGAGATGTGGTGCTGGAGAATTTTGAGAGTACCCTGGATAGCAAACAGAATAAATAGGTTGATCTTAAAAGAAATCAACCCCGACTGCTCTTTGGAAGGTCAAATACTGAAGATGAAGTTAAAGTACTTTGGACATCAAATGAGAAGAGAAGACTCACTTGAGAAAGCCTTGATGCTGGGAAAGGTTGAGGGCAAAAGAAGGGGGTGGCAGATAACGAGATGGCTAGATGGCACTGTTGATGCAATGGGCAGAAAACTGGGCGGGTTGAGGAGGATGGTGGAGGACAGCAGTGCCTGGTATGCGGTGGTCCGTGGGGTCGTGAAGGGTCAGAATCGACTGTGCAACTGAAAAACAACAAATGAAAAGAATAAGTTTGAATATGTTTTTATTTCAAAGGGATATGGGAAATGAAGGGTTGTTTTAGTCTACTTTGTAACGTGTTCTGATACTTTGTTTTTTGGACATTTTTGTTGTTTTAAAATAAATGTAATAGTGTCTCTTTGTGAGGTAGAAGGGTTAGGATGCCTAAAGAAGGTGCCTTGACAAGAGGGCCAAACACTACTCTACTTTTATTAGTTCAGATTTTGCATTACTGACCTACCTGGTCTGACTATTGTGTGTTACTTATAGGAAGAAACCTAGAGATTTTCCTAGCCCCAGGATTCCACACATCTTGGAAAGGCAGAGGTTTGGGCCAGGCTCCTGAAGAAAGATAGTGGTAGTAGAAATCTGGGGTGGATAGAACCTCCTTTAGTTGGAACATATGAGCACTGTCTTTGTTGCACCGCGCAGGCTTGTTGTAAAGAAAAAAGGGAAGTACTGTGTATGATGTTGCCCTTCTTAAGCATAGGTGATCACAGAAAGAATCCCAAGCATCAACTCCAGGGCTGTGAGCACTCAGGTAGGGTGCTAAGTTAATAAAAACCAAACAAAAAAAATCACCATCAGGGAACAGATGCAGCATGTCAGGTGGCTCATCCTTTGGGAACTCACATCACAAATCAGGTCTTGATTGCTGCCCGTAGCCCCTCTGACTCAGGCAACTCAAGTCATCTCATCTCATTCTCCCCTGGGATGTTATGGCAATGGTTGACCCTCTTAAAAAGGGCCTCAGTGGCTTAGTGGTTAAGACACTGAACTTGACGACTGGAAGGTCAGCAGTTGGAGACCCAAATGCTGCATGACAGAGTGAGCTCCCATTGCTGTCCCAGCTCCTGCCAACCTAGCAGTTTGAAAGCAAGAAATTGCAAGTCGATAAATAGGGACTTCGGTGGAAAGGTAAACAGCGTTCCGTGCACTTGTGTGTAATCATGCCTGCCACATGACCATTGAAACATCTGCAGGCACAGGCAGCGCTGACTCATACAAATATGGGAGACATTTATTTTTACCTAACCCTCCGAGGCTGCAGTGGCTCAGTGGTTAAGAAGCTCGCCTTGTTAGCTGGAAGGCCAGCAAGTTGGCAGTTCAAGACCCGAGTACTGCATGACGGAATGAATGCCCGTCTCTGTCACAGCTCAAAAGCAAGACGTTGCAAGTAGATGAATAGGGCCCACTTTTGGTGTGATGAGATCTTGGGAACATGAAAAGGAGCCTCATTCGGGTGTCCCCTAAGCGGAGTTCCTGCAGCAAAAAATCCTTTCATACCAGAATAATTTCTGACACAAAATTATCAGGGGAAAAAAAACCCCAAAACAATGTAGCACTTTAAAGACTAACTGCTATGTTTTTACTGTGAGCTTTCGTGGATCAAGTCCACTTCTCAGACCAAAATTATTACCTAACCCTCTGAGCTGCCAAAGGCAAGGCGGGCGGGCAACTCCAGGCCCTTGACCTTTCCAAGAAATCAATGAGAGAGAATAAAGGCGTTGCAAGGGGGGGTCTCTGAGGCCACCCAGTTTAACCCCGCCCACTGCTCAATGCGCAACCAAGCCCCGCCCACATCCCTTCCAGGGCAAGGCACGCTGGGAAATGAAGTTCCACCTCCCGTAACACTGGCTGCAGTGGCTCAAGTGGCTAAGACGGTGACTGGGAGGCGGAAGGTCAGCAGTTCGATTCCCGGGTACTGCAGGACGGAATGAGCTCCCGTCTTTGTCCCAGTGAGCTCCTGCCTACCTAGCAGTTCGAAAGCAAGAAAAATTGCAAGTAGATAAATAGGGACCACTTCGGTGGAAAGGTAAACAGCGTTCCGTGCGCTCCGGTGTCTAGTCATGCCTGCCACGTGACCACGGAAACGTCTGCAGAAGCAGACAGCGCTGGCTCTTCGGCTTTGAAACAGAGATGAGCACTGAACCCTAGAGTCGGATACGACTGGCAGTGGCTTCCGAGCAAGGGAAACTCGCCTTACCTAACCCATGCTAGAAAGCGAAAGTGGTCTTGGAGGCGGGGAAATACCTTCCGGTTCCTGGTCTATCCCCTGAGAGACCAACACTTTATTTAAACCACCCCAGTGCAGACCCTCCGGACATATAACTCAAGCAACCAATGGCATAAGCATGCTTCTATCACGTGAACGACGACTCTCGAACTACTGGTCTTATTTCGCGTCAATCATAGTCGAACTTGAAGGTTCCGCCCCTTTTCTGACTTGAAAAACGTTCGCGCCCGCCCGCCTCGCCGTAGCCAATAGAAAGCGACAACCGCCGGCTGACGTTCTATGAAGGGAGTTGCTAAGCCGAGCGAGGAGCGACGGGGAAATGTCTTCCTCTTTTGCTTCAACGGAAATTATCACGAGCCAATGAGAGGCCGCCGCGGCGTAACGTCACGCCGCGCCAGCCAATGGGGAACTGGGCGCTTTGCCTGCTTGCCGTGCCGACAGAAGACCTGGGACTAGGGGGGTTGAGAGGGTAAAATGGCGGCTTCTGCCAAGCGCAAATCTGGGGGCGGCGACGCGGGAGAAAGCAGCGGCGGCGGCGATGATTGCCACGCTAAGCGAAGCGCCCGCTTCGCTGGGCCGGATGCCGACGCCCGCCGGGATACGGAGTCGCCATTCGTAGAAGGCGCAATCGTGAGGATCTCCATGGAGAACTTCCTGTGAGTGCCGGTGCGGGTCAGAGAGACCGCGGAAAGGGAGGGTCTGCTTCTGACGTGAGGGGTGGGCGGGGATGAGGGAAGCGTCGGGGCGGGGCTTCTCCCAGTCTCCATGGAGACGGCGTTTCTCACTGCAGTATAGGAGGGGAGGGGAGGGGGATGATGGGTGCTTGGAAGGTCGGAGGGATGAGACTTAGAGTCACATAATCACTGAGCTGGAAGGGGTCCTTTTAGGCCAGGGGTGCCCAAAATATTTGGGGGCCGCGGGCCTGTCACGTGGTTCAGTGGGCTTCTCACTATGGCCCGTGGTCCGGATCCGGCCCCTGACGCCAATTCATCCGGCCCACAAAGCCCTCGTTGCTCCCAGAAGCAAAACACACCCATGCAGGCATGTTTTACTTCCGCTTCTGGGAGCAACGAGGACTTTGTGGGCCAGATAATTTGGTGTCAGGGGCCGGATCTGGACCATGGGCTATAGTTTTGGGCAACCCTCTTTTAGGCCATTGGGTCCACCCCCACCCTCCATGCAGGAATCGGAGAATCAATGCAGAACTGACATGGTCAGATCAACAATCTGAGATATGCAGACGATACCACCCTAATGGCAGAAAGTGAGGAAGACCTAAAGAACCTCTTGATTGGGCTGAAGGAGGAGAGTGCAAAAGCTGGCTTGAGACTCAATATCAAGAAAACCAAGATAATGGCAACAGGCCCAATCAGTTCCTGGAAAATAGACGGGGAAGAGGTAGAAGCAGTGACAGATTTTACTTTCTTAGGATCAAAGATCACTGCAGATGGAGATTGCAGCCATGAAATAAAAAGGCGACTGATTCTAGGGAGACAAGCTATGAGAAACCTGGGGAACATAGTGAAAAGTAGAGACATCACATTGCAAGCAAAAATTAGAATAGTCAAACCAATGGTATTCCCAGTGGTAATGTATAGATGTGAGAGCTGGACCATTAGGAAGGCTGAGCGCAGAAGAATAGATGCCTTTGAGATGTGGTGTTGGAGGAGAGTTTTGAGAGTCCCCTGGACAGCGAGGAGAACAAATAGGTTGATCTTAGAAGAAATCAACCCTGACTGCTCTTTGGAAGGTAAAATAGTAAACATGAAGCTAAAGTACTTTGGACAACAAATGAGAAGAGAGGATTCACTTGAGAAAGCCTTGATGCTGGGAAGGGTGGAGGGCAAGAGAAGAAGGGGGCGGCCAAAAATGAGATGGCTAGATGGTATTGTAGACACAATGGGCACAGGGCTGTGTGGACTAAGGAGGATGGTGGAGTACAGAGGCACCTAGAAGACAATGGTCCATGGGGTCGCAAAGGGTTGGAATCGACTGTGTGACTGCACAACAACAAATATATGTTTTGCCTGAGCATCTGTTTTTAACTCCTTTTCAGTTGAGCCACCCTGGCCAAGGGAATCATAGCATCACTGATCTGGGAGGGGACTTTTAGGCCATCGGGTTCAACACCTTGCTCAGTGGAGGGATCCAAAGCAAAGCAGATCTGACAGATGGTTGTCCAATTCTCTCTTGAATGCTTCCAGTGTTGGAGTGCTCACCACCTCTGGAGGCAGTTGGCTCCACTGTCATGCTCCTCTAGCCATGAAGACGTTTTCCTAATATTCAGTCTATATCTGGCTTCCTGTAGTTTCAGTTCGTTATTACGTGTCCTGCACTCTGGGACGATGGGCCACATCGTCTTTATAGTTATCTTTCAAGTATTTGAAGAGTGCTATCCTGTTCCCTCTCAATCTCCTTTTCTCAAGGTTAAACATGGCCAGTTCCTTCAGTCTTTCCTCATATGGCTTGGTTTCCAGTCTTCTGATCATCCCTGTTGCCTTTTTGTACCTGCTCTAATCTGTTTCCATGTTTGTTAAAGTGCAGTGATCAGAATAGGATACAGTACTCTGGTACTGTAAAGGTAAAGGTCACCCTTGCTCGAAAGCCAGTCATATCCTACTCTAGGGTTCAGTGCTCATCTCCGTTTAGAGCCGAAGAGCCAGTGCTGTCTACGTTTGCAGACCTTTCCGTGGACATGTGGCAGGCATGCCTAGACACCAAAGTGCATGGAACACTGTTTACCTTCCCACTGAAGTGATCCCTATTTATCGACTTGCAATTTCTTGCTTTCGAACTACTAGGTTGGCAGGAGCTAGGACAGAGACAGGCACTCCATCATGCAGTACTGTGGTTTTGAATTGCTGACCTTCCGCCTTTCAGTCAGCATCTTAACCGCTCTAGATGTGGTCTAACTAGTGCAGAATAGGAATAGAGGGGGACTAGTACCTTGTGGGTTTTGGAGACTAATAATCAAATCTGGCTACTGTTTCCCATCCCTGAAGATTCTGTCTTCTTAGACTCTTTCCAGTGCTGTTCCCTGGGCACAGATGATTTAAGTTGATATTGAGTATGATTTTTTTGAGTTCTTATGCTGTTAATACCGTGTTTGTGGGGATGTAGATTATGAGGTTTAGCCTATAATGCTATGCAGATCAACACAGAAAACGTTGGGTGGCTTGGTAGTACATACCAGATAAGTGGATACATTGTTTCAGGCTTAGTCTTTTATCACTGATGCAGTTATAGTTGACAAATAAGATGCTTTTTGTTGTCTATAGGGAAAAAATGCAAAACTAGGATATAGTGAATTGTAACTACAGTATCTCCTGCCAACCTAGCAGTTTGAAAGCAAGAATTGCAAGTAGATAAATAGGGACCACTTCGGTGGGAAGGTAACAGCGCTCCGTGCGCTCCAGTGTCTAGTCATGTCTGCCACATGACCACGGAAACGTCTCCAGAAGCAGACAGCGCTGGCTCTTCGGCTTTGAAACAGATGAGCACTGAACCCTAGAGTTGGATACGACTGGCTTTCGAGCATGGGAAACCTTTACCTAACTACATTATAGACTAAATTCTCTTACCCTTGCTTCGTATATTTCTCTCTAAAGGTTAATCAATCACATTGCATTTCAGGACATATGATAATTGTGTAGTCTATCCAGGACCTCATCTAAACATGATTGTGGGAGCTAATGGGACAGGTAAATCAAGCATTGTTTGTGCCATATGCCTAGGATTGGCAGGAAAACCTTCTTTCATAGGACGAGCAGACAGGGTAAGGGTAACTCTTGGCAAATTTATAAAGTGTGTGTGTTTTGTGTCAGAGATTTTCTGGGTTGAAAGGATTTTAAATTAAAATAAAGTTATGTAATATCTGCTGTAATAATATATGATTTCATTTGCTTAGGGGTATTTTAATTTAGTGTCTGAAATTCTGTTTCCATTGGCGTAGCATAAGGTTATGTAAGCAAACGTTTGTATGGAGTTATGTCCAGGCTGTCTGCATTGCATACCTGTTTGTGCGTGCCCTTGTGAAACTGCTTGCTGGAGATCAGTTCTGCCTTGGTATGAATTTTATGATCTTTCTCACAGTATTAAGGTAAGTAACTGTGACTATGAAAGAGAATTTTGGCTGATGAATGAAAATTAGTACAATGGACCCCCGCCTAACGACGCGTCCGATTAACGTTGTTTTCGACTAATGATGCGTTTTTTGCATCAAAGGCATCTCTCAGTTAACGATGTAGCGTCGTTCCCCAAGGGGCTGTGTTTCATCTCCTACCTTCCAAGCTGGAAAATCACCGTTGTGGTGGTGGTGGTGTCCCTGTTTCTGGTTCTCTGTCTCCCCAGTAGTGTGTGGGAGGCTTGGAGAACCTATTCTGCACTATTCCCGCCTTCCTAGATGCTCCCTGTGCCGCGCAATAGCTGATAATAGTTGCGGCCACCATTTTGTTTGGTTTTTTGTTTTTCAAAATGGCGGCCACAACTATTATCAGCTATTGCGCGGCACAGGGAGCATCTAGGAAGGCGGGAATAGTGCAGAATAGGTCCTCCAAGCCTCCTACACACTGCTGGAGAGGCAGAGAGCCGGAAACAGGAACAACCCCCCCCCCCACGGCGATTTTCTTGCTTTGAAAGGTAGGAGATCGCGTCATAGGGGTGAGCAGAGGCACGGATCGCCTCCCCTGAGCCACCCAGAGGTGGCAGGGGTGGCAGAGACCTGAAAATCAATGAATTTTTCCCTGCCTATTTTCGGGTCCCCGCCACCCCCACCACCTCTGGTAGGCTCGGGGGAGGCGATTCAAGCTGTTTCCGACACCACTGGACCTTTTCTGACGCTGCTGTAAGCAAACTGCAGCAGACGAAGGGGTTTACCCCAGGGTTTCTGCTTGTAGCAGCGTCGGAAAAGGTCCAGTGGGATCGGAAACAGCTTGGATAGTCTCCCCCGAGCCTCCCAGAGGTGGCAGGGGTGGCGGAGACCCGAAAATGGGTGAAAAAAATTCCACCCACACAACGTCAAAATCCAGATAACAACATGACTTGGGAACCAGGCTTTGTTGTTAATCAAGGGTCTATTGTATACCAGTAAACTGGTATACTGTGGTTGCTAACTATTATCCCCTGGAAGCTGTGTATGAAGTTTCTTCATAATTTTGTGTTTAACTTATCTGATATTGATTAATATCTAGATTAGGGGTAGGCAACATACGGCTTGCGGGATGGATCCGGCCCATGGCACCAAATCAGCCGGCCTGCACCTTCACTCCAGCCGCCGTTGGAATTGGCTGCAAACACATTTACAGCTGTCACAAATGTGTTTATAACATCAGTGAATGAGTCCACGGCCGATTCCAGCGGTGGCTGGACCACCAGTCTGGCCCGCCAATTGTCTGAGGGAGCATGACCCGGCCCCCAACTTCAAAAGGTTGGCAATCTGTGATATAGATGGAGTTCAAATAACAGGCTGCTCATGGTTTTCAAAGAGCTGCCCCTAAAGATAGTAATCTAGCTAAACTTTCCTCTTTTTCCACCCTCATTCATTTAAATTTGGAATCATATCTGTTCAGTTGCACGGAGTCTTGAGTATAGGGTACATCTTTTTAAAAAAATCTCTGTATAGCACTTAAGATTTATACGTACAGTACTTTATCATTTGTAAAATGTGTAAACATTTGAACATTTTAGGTTGTTTCTGTTTTTCCCCAGGTTGGTCACTATGTGAAGCGGGGTTGTAACAAAGGAGTAATTGAAATTGAGGTGTGAGTAATCAAATTTGGTTATTTTTTCTGATTTGTGTTAAGTCACTAAGCTATTTTTCTGAAAAATATATTATGAGAATACATATTATAATACTTAATGGACATGACTTTTTAAAAATTAAAATCAGGAGTATTGATTGTATGGCTATGGATATCAATTGACAGTTGTTTTCTATTTACTAGATTTAAGAATCCAACCAATCTTATTATCACACGAGAAATATCTGTAACAAACAACCAGTCAGCTTGGTTTCTTAACAAGAAGTCTTGTACTCTCAAAATGGTAGAAGATAAAGTCTCGGCCCTAAATATTCAAGTAGGCAATCTGTGTCAGTTTCTTCCACAGGTAAGAAATGGCATAATTTTAAAATAAAATATAAATATTAGTTCATTTCTATAACAGAGAATAACATCCTGAGGAAAAAAAATAAAGCAATTCTAAGAAATTTTGTGTAGGAAATATGAAAAGTATTTGATACAACAGAAATTAAAAATAACACTGTGTGATACAATGTCACTTATCAGAATTTATCCAAACATTAATATGTTTGTCATTTACTTAAGTACTTGGTGGTTTTTCATTCATTGTCTCTGAAATTCTTCAGGGCAACCATCTTGGGTATAATCCTGGACTCAGAGAAGTATGTGAGAGAGAAGTATGTGAGCTAACTTCTACAAAGCCCTCATTTTGTTGCATATTTCTGCCTCCTAAACAAGTCACTATGTGTGGTAGACGTTTGGGGTTCAGAGCATAGTTAAGCCCATTGAGTTGCTCCATTCAGGATGAAGTAAAGCAATCTTGTATCTATTGGTAGCTACCTCTTGCCAGGTTTCCTGTGCACATTTTAGCTGCCAGCAGATTTTAAAAAAATGCTTGGTGAAGAATTATTAACAGAATACAGTGGACCCTTGATTAACAATGTGTTCGAATAGCGTCATTTCCGTTTACCGACGCGTCGTCACTCGCCACGTGACTGCACAACGACGAAAAACCGTCATTGTGCGGATTAACGTCATTTTTTAATGTTGTGCGGATGACAGTTTTTTGCTGTTAGATGGCGCAGCTGCCATTGAAAACCGCACAACGACGTTTCCCCTATAGCGACGCTACTTTGGGAACCAAGCAACGTGATTATGTGAGGGTCTACTGTCCCTGTTTCTCATGAGGTGCTTAGTGGCTAGTATTGAAAGATCCTGTCTGAGTCACAGTGTGTTTACACAGAGGCATCTATCTGATGGGAGGTCAAAAAGTTATTCCACAGAATGGGTTCCATGAGCTGAGGGGTGGTACTCTTTTCAGCTAACAATTTCAATATTTTTTATCGTGTCAGAAGCACACAAAGGTGCTTTCTGGGGTTGAAAGTATTTTTGCTGGAGGAACTCCACCCAGGGGACGCTCTGAATAAGGCTCCTTTCATGTCCCCAAGATCTTTTTCCACTAAAGTGGGCCCTATTTATCTACTTGCAATTTCTTGCTTTTCAACTACTAGGTTGGCAGGTGCTCATTCCGTCATGCATTACTCGGGTCTTGAACTGCCAACCTGCTGACCTTCCAGCTAACAAGGCAAGACTCTTAACCATCAAGCCCCTGCAGTCCCAAATCTCCATAAATAATATACTGGATAGTAACACTATTTTAAAGAGCCCAACTAATTTAATTCTTCATTTAACTGTTATATGAATACATGCTTATACATAAAATATTTCAGATACAGTATATTACTTTTTACTGTGCAGGACAAAGTTGGAGAATTTGCAAAATTATCCAGAATTGAACTACTTGAGGCCACAGAAAAATCAGTTGGTCCTCCAGAAATGTTCAAATTTCACTGTGATCTAAAAAACTTCAGGCACAAAGAGCGTGAACTTGAGGCAAGTGGTTGACATGTATGAAAATGGGGTTCTTTCTTTATATGCATGTGTCTGTGTATATGTTAGATGTGCTCTCTGTTTAGACACATATGTAATTCTATGCATTTAAAAATAAACCCATAAAATATTACAATTCTAAAAGCATAGTATGTCGGTAGAAGCTCCTTCCATTAGGAATAATGTGCTCTAATTTGGTGCTAGCTTAACAATAAAGGTGGGGCAAGAGTTTGATATGGTGGGTGGAAAGGAGCACATGGTCATGTGATACTCTCATATTCATTTGCATTTAAGGAAATCTGTGCTGTTACATATGTGCCAGTTCTCTTAATAATTTATGACTGAATTATAAACTGTGCTCATTTCTGTATCGGAAAAAGAAATGCATACGCTAAACATTCTGGAATAAATAGGGGATATTTCTAGTATATTTTCTTCTTCTTTCTTGTTCAGATCAGATTTTAAACTGCCAAAATAAAACCACCTACTTGGCTTTGTCAGCCAAAATTAAATCCTCACTGGTACATGTCCCCGGTAGTAATTGGCAGACCAGTAAATGAACTGGATTCTGTATCTCACCACATCCACACCGTGTGTTGTCTGCCAGTAGCCTCCACCTGAGCATGTTGGACTCTGACTCTTAGCCTCTTCAAGGTCCTCCAAGTGACGCAGGGGAGGTTGAGATCCTCAGCTATATATTCCTTTAATGTTGTTCCTTATCCAGTGAGCTCCTTCCTCCATCTTCTAATATGGTTTTGCTCTTGCATACCCTCAAGAATGTTTGTTCTTGCCATAAAGCTCTTCTTGGATCTGAGTCAGCGAACTTGAGGCTCATATCCATTCAGAGGATGTCGAGGGTCATTTTCTTGTTTAGTTCTCTCAGCATCTGCTGCTACTTCTCTCCTTATCTTAGGTGGAGAGATATCAACAAGAGGGTATATTTTCTCAACTGGTGTAGGTTTGAGGCATGCTGTCACTATACACATGGCTTCATTAACAGCAATGTCAACTTGTTTTGCTTGTTTGGATGCGCTCCATACTGGAGCAGTATACTCTGCTGCGGAGACATTCAGGGCCAGAGCTGATGTATGCAGCATGAATGGTTGAGTTCCCCATTTATAGTTTGTGAGGTTTCCTGTTGATGTTGTTCCTTGTACTAACTTTGGCTTTGGCATTCAGGCAGTGTTGCTTAAAAGAGAGTGTTTTGGCAAGTATCACACTGAGGTATTTTGATGCTGGAAAATGTTGTAATCGGTTCCCTTGCTACATAAAATTCAACTCAACCCTTGCCTCTTGGTTTCGAAGGTGGGAAGCACACACTTGAGTCTTGCTTTAATGAGGCTTCAAATGGCTAATTCTTCAAGTGCAGTTCTAATTCTTCATGTGCTCTAGTACGTTTTCCTCATCAAAGGTTGTTCCTTGAACAGCCATTGCTGTGTCATATGTATAGATGAACAATTTTGTATTATCAGGAATTGGTTGATCATTAGTATATTTATTACTAGCATATTTGTGCCCGGCCAGCTGGGCAGTTTTTATTTGTGGTTTTTTGTGGGGGTTTTTTGGTTTGGGTGGGGGTGTTTTGCATTTGTGGTTTGTTACTTTTTTTGATCTATTTTATTATATTTATCTGATTTTGATTTATTTCTTATTTTTCTGACTTGTTTTTACTCTTGTGGCCTCTAGGTGGGGCTGTTAGCAAGAGGGCTTTGCATTTTTGATTTGTTTTTAATCTTCCGGCCTGCAGGTGGGGCTGTTAGTAATAGTGTTGGATCATGCTGGTGAGTTCTCTGGTTTTTTTTAATCCTTTTTTTTTTGGGTGTTGGGCTGGTAGGTGTTTCTGTTTCTTATTTTGTGTTTTTGGGGTTTTTTAGATGTGTTTAATTGTTTTGTTTATTTCTGGTTGTTTTTTATGTTTCTGATTTCTTTTGTGTTTATTTGTTTAATTTGTGGTATTTTTGTTGTTTGAGTTAGGTATTTTAGTGTTGTAGTTAGATGTCTTTTCTGTGCTTTCATGGTATTTTGGGTGTTTTTGTTTGTGGATTTTGTTGTTTATTGTTTTGTTGATTAATGTGTTTATTTATTTATTTATTTATTTGTGTTTTATTAGTTTTGGTGGTTGACGTTTTAGGTAAATTTTTGGTTTTGTTGTTGTTGTGCTTGAAGAATGGCCTGTCTGTTGGTTCGTCTTCTCCCCATTGCTGCTTCGAAATTTGGTTTCGATGCAGCAATGGGGAAAAGGAGGAGCCGGTAGTCAGCTTGCTTTCCCCCCCCCGGTAAGGTTTGTTAGGTAGGTCAGGTGAAAAGGAGGCAGAGAATTGCTATCTGCCTGATGATGGTTCTCTCTTCTCTGTCTCCTTTTTCTTCTAGCTTACCTAACCGGAGATCGGCAGGCAGCGATCCGTAAGGGGTGGTGCTCTTCCTTGCGGATTGCTGGCTGCTGCTTTTGTATTTTCTCTGTCGGTAGTACAAAGGCAGCAGCCAGTCATTCGCCAGGGAGTGTGCTTCCCCTGATGAACTGCTGCCTGCTGCTGGTTTTTTCCCACCCCGGCTCAACTGACCTTGAGGCCGGCGGTGGTCTCACCGTGTCTTTGGTGGGGTAGCAGGGAGGAGAGGGAGTCCCTCTTCTCCCCGTTGCTCTGGGAAAAAAGGCCGTTTGTGTGTGTTTGTTTGCGAGGCCGTAAGGTGCTGCGCCCGCCTGTGGCGGACTTGCGCTCGCATTGCAGGAGGCCGGCGTGTTTTTATTTTATTTTTCGTGCTCTGGCTTTTTCAGCATTCTGCGCACTCGCGCCCTTCAGTCTGATTGGCTGAAGTGCTCACGGCACGTAGGACGCTGGGACTTGGAGTTTTGTTTGTTTTGTTTGCGTTTGTGCGGCGGTTTTTTTTCCTGCAGCTCGATTTCAATTGGGCACGCCTCGTTTCCCAATGTTCTTTTTGCTCGCACCTCTCAGCCTGATTGGCTGAGGTGCGGCGCAGAGGACATTGGGAATTGAAGTTGTTTCCCTTTGTTCGCGTTCGTGGGGCTGCTGCCCCACTGCCGGCTTTGGCAACCTTGCGGTGCTCTGTGATCCGGGTTCGGGTGAGTGCAGGCAGCTCAGTACGGGATACGATAGTCGGGTGCGGGCGTGTATACCGGAGTCCAATGGTTAACGCCCCTCTTTATAGGTGAAGATACAATGTTGGAGACAATACACTTTCTTGTGACAGTCCATTCTTCTGCAACCTCCATCTACTGCTCTTTCCATTCATTGTCACATAGAATCTCTGGTTCTGGAAGAAGCTGCCCATGACTCCAGTAAGCTTATTATCACTTCACTATTTTGATTCCCAATGGTCATGGAGGTGGAAGAAGCCATGCCAGATGGACTGGCTGTGAAGGTGCATCTTGTCAATATCCTCAAGGCTGTGGTAGTCCATTGTAGTCCCGGTGTCAAATCCTGCATGTCTCATTTCATACGTGCCGCAGAAGATGGCTCCGTGATCATAATGTGTTGATCACTTCATGGCAAGCTGGGATCCACCTTAAACAAATTCACACCAATGGCATTTTTCCTGTTTGTCACTCTTCTTTCATACATCCATCAACTGTGAAAATGATTTTCAGGGAAATATGTGTACAGTACTTGGACATGAGTAGCAGCCGCTGCCTGGTAAAATTATTTATTTTACAGAGCTGTATCCTATGATTGATAGTATCAGACACTGCAGTTAAGTCAACGAAAACTACTCCCACAATTAGCTTTCTTTCAAAGCTATCCTTAATGTGTTGTATAAGGTTAAGAATTTGACCACAACATTATCTACTTGGTCTGAAGACAGTTTGCTCTTTCATTATTTGTACATCAGTAAATTCATAAATATGATCTAAGATTATCCATAACAATGCCTTATAAAGATGGAAAAAAAGGAGTTACATTGGTCAGTAGGTTTTTTTTAAGTCATCTCGTTCTTTGCTGGGTTTCAATAAAGCAATGGCTCTAGCCTGCCTCCACAATTTAAGAACCTTAAATCCATCTATGCAGTTGTTCATTAATTGCAGGAGCCATTCCAAAGTGTGGGAACCAAACTGCTTTATCTGCTCTGCTCTTATCTCACCGATTCCTGCAGTTTTATTCAGTTCCATGCTCTTTACAGCTTCCTCCAATTCAGATGCCACAAAAGGGGTATTTATCAAGTAATCCCGCTTCTTGTTCCTCTGGTTGAATGGCTTCTCCACCACCACGTTTTTTTCATTGCATTTTTCCATTCTTTAGCAACTGACTAGCTATTTGGTCTGCTGTTACTCCAGCATTGTTTTGCTGTGACTGGGTTAAATCTCCACCTAAATTTTAAAGGTGTTTCCAAACTCGTCTACTGTTCTGCTTCATATCCAGGTTCTCGACTAATACACACTATCGTGATTTCTGATTTTCAGCTAGAGCTTGCCTCAGTTCTTCCCCAGATTCAACAATATTTTCCCAAAAAGGATCCTAGTTGTAGAGTGCCTGATATCTATCCAGCAGAAGTTTGATGTCGTCAGTCAAGCCCTGGATGTACTGGGTGCAACATCCTCTTGGAATATTTTTCCTAGATATTACTTTCACCAGATGGCCAATTCATCATATTTATCTGGGTGCGAGGGGAATCTTCTCCATACTTTTCCCACAACTGCTTTCTAAATCCACCCATTTAGCCTTCTTAAAATTAAAACATCTGCAAAAAGGCACCTCCTGGGGGTTTCACTGTAGCATTTACTATACACACGATAGGTCTATGTTGAGCAGTCTATGTTGAGCGCGCAGAATCAGATTGTTACTGACTTTTATGCACTGTGCTACTATCTTCTTGCTAACAAAGATGTTGTCTGGATTATATCTTCTCCATCTGCCACTGTTAAAGGATGCATGCAGTTTTGGATCATGGACAAGTTGAAGGTCATTGGTGTTTGCCAGAGATATAAGTTGTGCACCAACTTATTACTATATTTCTATATTATAAGTATATTTATATAAAAGGGAAGAATTGATAGGTAGCAAGCAAAACACTATGGCAATAGTAATCTTTATATCTTACTATTGCCATATAGTATTTGTTGCTACCCATCATTTCTCCCCTTTGTGGGAATTTGGGATATTTAAAGCCTAGATTTAGAGTACAAGATGTTTAGTTATTAATTTTCCTCAGCTTAATTAGATGGCATATTGATTAAAAACCTTCAGTTCTCATTTGTATTTCTAACTTGTACTCTGCAGAATAAGATCCATTTGCCATTAGAGAAACAACCTATTTCTTATGATTATTTTGTTTATTTCATTTATATCCTGCCATCTGGAATATTTTCCCACTCTGAGCAGCTTATAGGGGTTAAAAAAGAAAATTACTTTGACTTTATTTATTTATTTATTTATTACTTGGATTTATATGCTAATTTTTCTTGTTTGCTCAATGCAATTGTAAATAGGGCATGGGATAATTACAAAATGAGCTAATGTTATTAATTTTAACAGAATGCATGGAAGGAGATGAGTAACAACTTAGAGAAAATGAAGCAAAAGAATGAAAGGTACAAGCAAGATGTGGAAAGATACTATGAACGGAAGCGTCATCTAGATAAAATTGCAGTGCTTGAGAGAAAAAGACCCTGGGTGGTAAGTTCTTAATTTTTGAAAAGATTGCTAAGTATACCTTTTCTTTTTAAACCATGATAAAATGCAGCACTAATATAAAGATGCTTGAATAAAATGCAAAATATAATCAAGTGTACAAGGTGTTAATATGGCAAGGCAAGAACAAATGGGATGTACATTATACAGAAACGTGTCAATCTGTAAAAATTGTGTGTCCACTACAATTTAGAATGACATCGTTAGTCACCTTTATGTAGTGCAGCTGTTTTGTTTAGAAGGATGTGTATATGCTGTGCAGAATAAATACTGTGTACAGGTATTCTTAGAAATTAAACAGTATGTCAGACTTTAGAGCAGGGGTGCCCAAACTATGTCCCATGGGCTGGATCTGGCCTCCAACGCCAATTCTTCCGGCCCGCACCACCCTCATCACTCCCGGAAGCAGAAGTAAAATGACATACGGGCACATTTTACTTCTGTTTTCGGGAGCAATGAGGGTGGCATGGGCCAGATGAATTGGCGTTGGGGCTAGATCCAGCCCACGGGCCGTAGTTTGGACACCCCTGGTTTAAGCAGCGAAAATGGCAGCCTAAAAAATCTATATCATCCTGTTGCAAAATATATCTGTTGCAAAACAGATTGCAAGGTGCATTTTACTTCCGCTTCAGGTGGGAGAAACCATGTGTCTGGCCTGCTAAACCATGTGACCGACCCATGGCCCGAAAAGTTTCAGCATCCCTAGCAGTCCTTGGAGCTGTTGCTTTGAAAAATAGCCATGGTTCTTTTGCAGCCAGCTAGAGCAGCTAAACAGACTGAGGGGGCAGCAGCAAGGAGGGAAGACATGGGCTCCCCATGCTTATGTGAGATTTGAACTGATACTGTACATGTGGACACCTGGCACTGGAGAGTGGCCTAGGTTTGCAAACATAAGATTGAAATGAGGGGCTTTGGGACAATAGCTTCTAAAATATTACAAGATTAAAATATTACAAGATAGACAAGAGGCTGAATAGGGTCTCCAGTAATTGGGGACTATGTTTTGTTGCTTTGCACACTTTCTTTCTTAGCCTTATAGCAATTGTACTTCTATACCGCACCAGAGCACTTAGTGCTTTATCTGGGAGGTTCACAAGGTAATTAGCATTTTTGCCCCAAAGGTGCTGGGTCCTCACTTTACTGACCTTGAAAGGGTGGAAGGCTGAGTCAACCTTGGGTCCCATCAGGAGTGAACTCACAATGTTTTGACTGCAGTGTAGCAGTTTAACCACTGTGCCACCAGGGCTGCTTCTACTCTTTCCGTGTCTAGGACACATGTGAAACTGCAGTTTCCTTCGCCTGACCCAGTGTGAAAAATATTAGCCTGCAGCACAAGGTTGCCGTTACCAGGGTACGCCCGATTGTGGCTCAAAAATACTACAGTCTTCCAGGAGGCTCTTTCTGTGTACCTGCCACCAAGCTATCAAATCAATATGAAATGCAGTAGACCTTCACATAACGATGTTGCTTGGTTCCCCAAGTAGCATCGCTATAGGGGAAATGTCGTTGTGTGGTTTACAATGGCAGCTGCACCATCTAGCAGCAAAAACTGTCATTATCCGCACAATGACGTTAAAAAAACGTTAATCCGCACAACGACGGTTTTCCATCGTTGTGCGGATAGTCACGTGGTAAGTGATGACGCGTCGGTAAGTGGAAATGATGCTATTCGAAGGCGTCGTTAATCGAGGGTCCACTGTGATTTTAAAAACCCCTTAACATTTACACAATGAATGTATGAAAAGTTAAGAATTCATATTTTCTCAGTACTGAGGAGTATGTTTTCTACCAATCTTCTATTTCCTACTTGTATGTATTGCTTACCTTAGTAAGTAGTTGAAGAGTTTCAGGGAAGCTGAGAGCAATCTCATTAGGATGCTAGACTCCTTTAGCATTTTGGACTTTGGCAAGGACATCCAGGGAGAAATGAATAAAGCTGAGACTAAAGCCTGAGTCCCAAATGTAGGCTGCAATGAAGCAATCAAAAGACTGAAATTTGGAAAGGCAGCTGTGGAAAAAGATGTGTCTCTGAAGGCCATACTGTGCTATTGCCCGTTGCTGTAGAACAGGAGTTCTCAGGCCGGGGCCAGGTCACGCTCCTTCAGACAGCTTTGGGGGCCAGGCGGCCATTTTGCCCTTCCTCCACCATATGGTACTTCCTGGTGTGGTGGAGGCGGTGGGGAGCCACATGAAATGGCGCCAAGGGCCGTATCCCGCATGCAGGCCACAGGTTGAGAATCCGTGCTGTAGATGAATGTTAAAGCTGAACAGTAAGGAAAGCTAACAGAAAAAAATGTGTTCTTATTAAATGTGGAGGACAGTTTATGGATTCTGTGGATGGCAGGAGAGACAAACAAGTGGATTCTAGATGAAACTGAAGCTTCTCGCTTCTTCTTCTTGTTCTGCTGTATCCGCAACTGAATATTGGCGATCCTCAACTATCTGACTGTGAGGCTGGATTTATTTTCATGTAGTGGGGAACCTCCATCTAGCAGAAATATTCTCTTGTTACCCCCTGGAAGCAGCAAGAGACGAAAGGACCTTTAGGGCATTTAACATTCAAATATCTTGTACAGAACTAAGGTATGGCTTGCAGGTGGGAAAACAGTTGTACTGGACTTAATTGCAGTTTGCAAACAATAAGGCTTTCTTTTTCTGCCGCATCCGAATCCAAATATTGGCGATCCTCATGGCGATCAGCTATGAAGACTCTCCTGAGAATATAATGCAGTGGCCTTTCATCTGCCTTCCGCATCGCACTATGATCCGCATACCCCCCTCACATCTCCACTTTCTGGACCTGAGACCTTTTGGTACTCAAAGTCTTCCTCAGCCCCAGGCCAGTATTGATGAAGCTGTTGCCCTCCATCAAAATGAATTCAAGTGGGATTTTAATTCACTTGGGGACTATCACCCTTCCCTGTGGACTTTGGCATCCAGAGTTGTTAGTTGTTAGTCTTCAGGATGCTCAGGTTAGTTACCCGCCACCTGACACTCGGCGTTGAGTCGCTAGCAGTATGACCTACTCTATTGCCATAGCAGGATAACCTGGCCAGACACTAAGCTTCTCACTACAAGCTAAAATGTGTAAACAAAGGCAATTGTACTTGAGGCATATGTGAAAGTGAAATGTTAGGAAAATTTGGTGTCTGTGTGACAAAAGGAAGAAAGAATAGGAAAGGGCTTGACTGAACAATTAGAAGCCACAGCCTTTATTTTGAAGACCTGTCCAAGGCTGTTAATGTTAAGATCTTTTGGAGTTTGTTAATTAATTGCTGCAAGCCTGATGTGACTTGATAGAACATAATAGTCCTCCTCCTCCTCCTCAGGCTAGAGTATCCCATCCTGTGCTCACCCTCGCTTCTCCATACAGCAGTTCCTAGCTAACACAGCGACCCCATAGACTTTTAGAGGAAAAGTAATGAGTTTCAAAATTATTGCATTAATGTTAACGTATTATAGCTAACCTCTGGATTTAATGCCAGTATTTCTGATGCAAAATGGCAGTATATCTGTGTGAAATGTGTAAAAGCTATACTTTGCGATAACATCTGTGTAAGATATTATATATGTGGTATTATGTATGTCCCCTGTTTTTTAAGTCAGCATTCAAAAATATTTCTGGTGTTTTGGATACTTGTTTGAGATGGTGTAGAACAGGTGTTCTCAACCTCATGCTCCCTTAGACAGCTTCGGGGGCTGGATGGCCATTTTGTCATTCCTTCACCACATAGCACTTCCTGGTGTGGTGGAGGCAGTGCAGGGCCACATGAAATGGCATCGCTGGCAGCATCTGATCTGTGGGTCGCAGGTTGAGAATCCCTGGTGTAGGAGAAAAGTAATTTCCCCGAGGGTGATAATACAGCTCTATGAAACAACCTTTACAAGGTATTTTCTATCTAAGCCATGGAAGATATGATAAGGCGTATTATCTAGGTATCTTTGCTGATGGAATTTGGGGGATGTTCAATGAACAGAAGTATGATAAAACATCAAATAATTATCATTGTATATACTAACTTTATAATACATACCGCTCAAGCCCCTGCTAAGTGAGAGCCTTGTTGGGGCACGGAGGCTTGAGCTGTCTAACTAGGCAATGTTGCCCATCTCTTGTCAATGATGTTAGGCCAGGACTAAAACTCACCAAAGCGTCCTCTGTTGGATCCCTTGGGCAAGGTGAAAGCAGAGGACACACAATCATGGTCTGCCTAGCCAGCAGGTGACGTGATATCCAAATGGCTAAAAAACCACAAGTTGTACAGAATGTCATCGCGGAGATGTCTACTCATGCAGCGACTCCTCGCTGAATAATGACTCCAAGGTATACAAGATAATACATAAAGTTAGAGTGGCAATTATGGATGAAGGAATGGATGCTATTGTGTGTTTTGTTGGGATATGCTGGACAGAGTATGGAAAGTAATGTCTGGGAGTTAGTTATCAGGGTTTATACAGAATAACTGATTCGAATCATGTTTCTATGAAACAGGTTAAAAATAGTATCAATATAGATCATACTTGTCAGCAACCATAGATGTTTAGCAATCAGTTTAATCAATAGTGTATGAATGTAATGAAGTATACTATTGTATGCAATGAAATATTTAGATTATTTTATTTATTTTGTACAAGATTAATATTCTCATATATTTAATTGAATTCTAAATGTCATTGTGAAATCATTTTGTAAGCAGTCTCAAGGAAATGTGGGATATAAATAAAATAAATTAATAATTAGTTTGTACATAGTGTATGTGATGAAGCAGTTATGATTGCTTAGCTACTAACAATTGCTTAGCTACAACTTCCTCAAGAAGAAATCTGAAACAGACACAGCAAATACTTGACAGCTGCAGAAGTCAGTTTAAGCAGCCTGGATTACACCATCAAGGTATAACCTTAAGAACGTTTAGGGAAATAGTCTCAGCAGACATCCCTTTTGACTGTGCTCAAATGTGTATTCCCATCTAGTGGAAACTGCTAGTCTTGGTGGGTTACAAACAGAAATAAAATACAGTGAAACCTTGCATAAAGAGAGCCTTGCTTAGAGACTAACTCACTGAAAGAGCAGAATTTTCTCTGAATGGTCGCCTCACTTAACAACTAAAAACAACCAAAACTTGCTTAACAACTAAATCGGGGTTCACAATACTCCCCCCAGAAGTCACAATTGATCACCTACAATGGCAGCGGTGGTGCTTTTTCCAAGTGTTACACTTAAAAAGCAACTCACTTAAAGAGCAATCCCATGGAACGCATTATGCTCTTTAAGTGTGGTACCACCATGCAAAATGATGTCACACCCAAATAATAGCAAAATTAAGCACAGGACAGAACAAGCTACAGTAACAGGTAGATGTGGGCCTAACAGAAATGGACTTCTATTCAACTATTCAAACCAAATAAATACGTTGTTAATCTCTTCTGCAAAATAACAGAGTAGAAATGGAAATTTTTAAAAAATCTATTAGTAATACTATTAATACTAGAGCTTCTTTTGCTGAACAGTGGTTTCTCCTGAAACCCAGATTGAAATTAATATCTCTCTCCTCAAGCTCAGATTGTCACAGAAACGACTGGAAAGATATCATTTTGAAAGAGATCCTTTTGCATTTCCCGATGTGGTCAAATGTTGAACAAATTAGCAAAATCTGATAAGCCTTTTGGTCATTTGAAGAGCCAGGCACAGATTTTAAAATTGTTTTATATTTCTTGCTAGATATATGACAATGTTTTTAAGCAGTATGAAGAAGTGAAAAACAATCGAGTCCATCAGAGAACAGAATTAACAAAAACAAAAGAAGCACTGTCTCCCATGATACATCAGATCCAAGAGGCTGAGAAAGAATGGGCAAGTCTGGATATCAAAATCAAAGGGAAGGTCTGTATTTTAGATTTGTGGTGTTGTAAGTGTCTTAGATATATGTGTTATTTATATACATACAAGAGGTTTGAGATTATAACCTAAAATAGAATATAAAATTTAAAATGAAAGCCATTTTAATAAACTATTAGAAATAGTTTGATGACGTGGACTTGGTCCACGAAAGCTCACATTCAAATTTAACAGTTAGTCTTCAAGGTGCTACAACATTTTGTTTTGTTTATTCTCTGATATGCTTGAAACACAGACCAACACGGCTACTATCCCAAAAAAATCCAACTGTTAGAAATGAGTGAATGGCCTTGTCAGAAGGTTGACAGTCCCACCGATGTCGCCTTGTCAGAGGGTTCCCGGGGGTTGCGCACGCTGCCCAAATTCCTGTATAATCCAAATCTCATTGGGTCATGGAAATCAGACAATACAGTATAATGTAGCCTGGATATGAATATGAATTGAGAGAGAATTCCCAATTCAAGAAATTAATGTTCTGAAGATCTGAAAAAAAGCAGAAGTGATGTGCCTCCAAATTTTGTCAGTTTGACAACCAATTCAGTTGTAGCAGGATGTGACCTTAGGAAAGTGGTGCCCAAACTATGGCCCACAGGCCGGATCCGGCCCTGACACAAATTCATTCGGCCCACACCACCCTTGCCGCTCCTGGAAGTGGAAGTAAAATGCGCATGTGCAGAACACTGCCAGCATTCAGCACATGCGTGGGCACATTTTACTTCCGCTTCTGGGAACGGTGCAGGCTGGATGAATTGGCATCAGGGGCCGGATCCAACAGTGATCTGTGCATGCGCAGGCACGTTTTACTTCAGGTGGAAGGAACCACATGACCGGCCCGCTGAACCACGTGATCAGCCTGCGGCCCGAAAGGTTTGGGCCCCTGCCTTAGGACTATTGGGGGATGGGTGGGCTCTATGAAGCTCCCCAGCCTGACTGTTTGTGAAAAACAGAAGTAGCCTTTTTTTGCAACTGTGGTACCAGAATAGGAATTGCTTTTTTCATAAATGGGTCCAGCTTTACCTTGGGTCTGCGAGGGTTATATTCCACATGGCTGCAGATATTCATTTTGTAAGCTATAAATTTCAGAAGAATAGCAGCCAGTTTTGTATTGGGAGGAAACTATTACTCTGCAGAAAGAATAGCCACAAAGTGTAAATATTATATGCAGTTCAGTGGTTGAAATTCAGTAGTAAGTAGCCATTAGAGCATTGGGTCATTAAATCAGTGGAGTTGACTCACCAAATCCCTATTAATTTAGTGGGACCACTTAAGTTGTGACTTATACTGAGTTTCTGCCAATATGTTGTATAACAAAGTAGCACGCTGATGCTGAATATTATTTTTCAATACATTTTGATGGGAAATTAGGTAACGATCTATTCCTTTAAAATATTTCTTCAATCTATAGACTGCAGCTATTAGAGAAACATCTCAGAAATGTAAACAGCAGCAGGATGCTTTGGAGAGAAAAGACAAGCAGGTAAGACATATTTTTGTCTTAAAACCTTAACCGTAGCCAAAACCTTAATTGCATCATAAATCTTGGCAGTGTTAGCCCATCACTTTCCCTTCTACTTGTCCTGATTTTGTGGTCTTGTGTGTTAATTCTCTGGCACAGTGTTGCATTTTGTGACAGATGTTTCTGAATGAAAGGATTCTACAATAATGAATTTCCATATTTTCTTTACTAAATCTTGGCACATATGTTGGGTAATGTTTTACAACTGATAGGATAAGTGCTTTTGTTACATATTAAATATACAAATTTTATTAGCTTTGATAGAATAGGTAGTTTTTCCTGGGGATTTTCACTTTATTGACTCATAATTTATAGAAGGGGAGGGGCAGCGCTTAGTGGAAGAGCTCCCAGTTTACGTGTAAGAAAACCCCATGTTCTGTCACTGGCATATCTAAGCAGAGTTGGGAAATTGCTTTTTGAATCCTGGATATATATACAGGTTGCCTCCCCTATCCATGGGTTGTTTCCGTGGTTTCAGTTATCAGTGGGTCTAAAAATATTCAATATAAATTATTTGAAATACAAAATACTGTACTGTATATTATTTCTATGGCACATTACCTGACCTGGTCACTAGAGGTCACGATCTGCAAATCTTCCATGTCTAGGCCACATGTAAAACTGCCAAAATGAAGCCAGTTTTTGGTGAATTCATTCCATGGAGGTATAAAAAACAGGAGATGACATGACGTCACAAACTTGAAGCCGACTAATCTGACAGTCTGCCATGTTAGTTGGCCCAAAACATTGCCTTATGGTGCTTTGATTGTGTGGAGTCATGAAAGTAGATCGGGGTTTCCCCTTTAATATTAGTGTGGGGGGGGGTTTGCGATCCCCCTCTCCACTGGCTCCCCTGGGGCCAGAAGGGTTGGGGGAACAGACCCCTTTTGTCCCCCCAACCCTCACAGACCCACGGGACCCAGGAGAGGGAATTGAATCCACCCCACCCCCCGATATTTAAAGGGAAAACCCAATCAGAATCTCCCCTTTAATATCAGTGGGTGGGGGGTTGCGATCCCCCCATGCTGGCTCCCCTGGGGTTGGGAGGTTTGGGGGGACAAAAGGGATCTGTCCCCCCCCCCTTTCTGGACCCAGGGGAGCCAGTGGAGAGGGGGATCGCAACCCCCCAAACACTTTTTTTAAAGAGAAAAAACCAAGCGGTTTCTTCTCTTTAAAAACGGAGTGTTGGGGTGTGTGTGGAATTGATCCCCTCTCCCTGGTCCCCTGGGGTTGGGAGGTTTGGGGGGGACAAAAGAGGTCCACCCCCCTCCAACACTCCGTTATTGAAAAGAAGAAACCACTTGGTTTCTTCTCTTTAATAACGGGGTGTCCTGCGGGGGATCCCCTCTCTCCCGGGTCCCCTGGCTCTGGAAGGGTTGGGGGAGAGACCCCTTTTGTCCCCCCAAACCTCCCATACCCAGGGGACCAGGGAGAGGGGATCGATTCCACCCCCACCCCCAAACACTCCATTTTTAAAGAGAAGAAACCGCTTGGTTTCTTCTCTTTAATAATGGGGTGTCCTGCGGGGGGATCCCCTCTCTGCTGGGTCCCCTGGCTCTGGAAGGGTTGGGGGGACAGACCCCTTTTGTCCCCCCAACCCTCCCCCCAACCCAGGGACCCAGGAGAGAGGATCAATCCACCCCCCCCCTCCAAAACAAGAAACAATCGTAAATGGTAGTCTGCTAATGTTTTGATCCACCTAATATGGCGGCAGGCCACGCCCACCGGCTTCAAAAAACTTACAGCATCTCCTGTTTTTTTTATACCTCCATGACTCATTCCATAGTTACTTTCGCCTGACCTACTGTGAGAAAGATTAGCCAGCACAACAAGGTTGTTGTTGCCCAGTGTACACCTGATTGTGCCTCAAAATTACCACTACAGCAGCCATTTTCTTCTCTCCCAAATAGAATGACAGGCGCATTTGCATTCATACATTGCTTCCGACTAAGATATGTACGCAAGACATGTGTAAATATGGGATTTGCTGTTTTCCACAGTTTCAGATATCCATAGAAGGTCTTGGAAGATATCCCCATGGACACAGGGGGCAATCAATATTGGTAGCATCAACAGTACTGGTCTAGATGAACCAGTGGCTGATTCTTTGCTCCTAACTTCACAATCTTAATTTAGGATTAACTCACTTTTCTTTCAAAGCAATAAATACAGAATCAGCTAGGTCTGGCATTAGATGTTGATAATTATTTTATTTAGATGAGGAGCAACTAGTGTTTGTGTGTCTGACTTAACTAGAATATTTATCAGGTCTTTGCTGTTGTCTCTCATTTCTTGTGGAATTGTATTTAAAACATAATTTGTTGGTGGAGTACTTTGAAAAAAATTGGGTTTTCCTTCAGATTGATGAAGTTAAACTGGCTTTGAGGATGAAAAGAGAGGCAGAAGCAGATCGGCAGAAGAGAATACACAATACTCGTAAAATGATAGAAGACCTAACCAATGAGCTGAAAACTACAGACAGTTCTGATAATATTCAGCCTCGAATTGATTCTGTTAATGCTGACCTCAGACAGCTGGATGAAGAGAGAGAAAATATTGATGGCGAAATAAATGATCTACTCAGAGAAAAGGAGAATTTGTTGAAGGACAAAAAAGGTATTTGGACTTCATTGTGTATATCCTATTAATGCTACAAGTAACTCAACAGGAATATATTCCTTGATAACTGACAGCCATTTTGTATCTCTAATCTTGTGGTTATATAATATTTTCCCATCTTTCTTATCACATGACAAGGATCTTTTTGGATTTTGCCCTTGTGTGTATGGTCTCCGTGTTTTCAAGCCACCGAGATTCCAGTTTTTTCTAGTTCACAACTTCTCATTGCTAATCCTGAAGCCTTTTCAAATTTGGAGACTCTGGGATTGCATGATGTCTTGAGTCATCTTGGGCAAAGGAACTTTGAAAACTTTGAATCTGGCTACCAATGATCTATGGTAGTGGGGAGGTTGGTGTTGGATCTTCGGATGGCTGTTGTTCGTTGTTACAGCAGAGTAAGCAAGTAAAAATTTTTTTTAGATTTAGCATCCTTTGCTGATACTGGGCTGTTTTGCAAAAATTCTACCTAGATCTCCTGATTATCTGTTTACAAAATTCATTCCCTGGTGGAAGCAAGTGGAAAGCTGACAAATCCCATTATAAGTATTTGGTCAAGATACCTTGTCAGTCTAGTAATGAATTAGTGCCTTTACTTGTGATTGTGAAATGCAGCAAACACGTCTTTAAAGCTGTTTCAAAATTTCAGGGGTGGCTGACCGTATTGTGCAATTTGAAAATTTGATGACTCTGAAGGAAGAGAAGCTGAAAGCAAGATTCCGAGACACACATGTTGCTCTCTTGTGGCTAAGACAGAACAGAGACCGGTTTAAAAGATGTGTCTGTGAACCTATGATGCTTGCAGTAAGGAGGTTCATTTCATTATTTATCTGCTTAGTCATCACTGCCTAGTCATATAGCCACTTCTGCTATAAACCAGTTTCTAAACCTTCTTGGATAATCTGAATGTTCTGTCTTGGTATGCATGTACTGTATTCAAATTTATTTAATTTTGTGTGCAAGTGTCATTTGTATGTTTGAGTGTCATTTGTCTCATTTTAGTATAATCAGTACATAATCCACCTCGAAACCATTGCATAATGTTTGGGTGCCCAAACTTTCCCCACCAGGGTCATGTGGTTCCCCCCCGGCGGTGTTGGCAGTGGTGTGTGAAATTCACTGTGTATTTTTGGGCGTTTTTGCTGCCTCTGCTGCATCCTATGGTGGCGGGAGCAAGGGCAGCACATTTTCGCCACTTTTTTGAATTTTTCACGGCATTTTTGTAGCATTTCAGTGCCTTTTTAGCCCAGTTTCGTGACTTCCGGCAGCAGCAAGTCACTTCTGGTGTCGGTGGCAATCCGGCCCGTGCGCTGTAGTTTGGGCACCCCTGATGTGTTGTGTGTCGTAAACTAACAGATATATGTTCAACTGCTCTTTCTTGTTGGGTTTGATCAGACAGAAGACATTCCTTTCACCTTACCCCTTCACTATTACTGAGTTTTAGGAGTTTTCTAATAAAACATTGCAAGCGTAGTATATGAGGCTTAAATTAAATATTTTTATTTTTACAGTTGTTTCTGCCTTAAACATTCTTTTAAGTTAGTCACTTGTCTTGAATGGTTATTTTATCTCATATCTAAGAATACTTTCAAATACTTGAAAGGGTGTTATATGGAGGCGGGTGAGGATCTGTTCTCAGATTTCAGTTGAATAATAGGAAACGCTTCCTAACAGCAGTACAACAATAGAACCATTTACCTTAGGAGATGGTGGACACTCCAATTCCAGGGGCATTCAAAAGAATGCTAGATAGCCATCTAGATACACTCAAACCTGGATTCCTGCATTGAACAGGGAGTTGGATTTACAGGCGCCTTCCAACTCCATTATTCTATGGCAATTTTACTTTAGAAAAAACCAAAAATGGATGCAAAGGCCCTGTATGTATGTATGAACATACAGTATTGTTAAAACCAGACTATATATGATTCAGTATGTCTTTCTGAACACTTTTAAGATCAAGCCATGCTATGTCTGATTATCTACCATATATTTTTTTTCTTCATTTGGAAATCATACTTTACTGCTTGTTTGAAAAATATATAGATATGATTATCTTACCTTCAGGTGGAATTACTTTGTCCATTGAATTTCAGAGTTCTTACATAACTCGTGCTGTGTTTCTTCCTGCACAGATCAATATGAAAGATCATAGACATGCTAAATATGTAGAAAATCACATTTCGTTCAATGACTTGAGGGCCTTTGTCTTTGAAATCCCAGAAGATATGGAAGTCTTCCTACGAGAGGTAAGAAAGCTATGTGATTTTAAAGTGGTTGTCGCAGAAGTTTTAAAAAAACATTGTGCCTACGGAAAAAAATTCTTGTGCAAGTAATGTCTCCTCAAAGAGTCCCCTGAAAATCTTTTGGGGAAAGCCTAGGACGTTCCCTGCCGCAGACTAAAGTGCTACAGGAGTAAGAGGCCCAAAATATCTCTGTTATCACAAGTATTTTGTTAGATTTAGCTCATTCTTTTCATTATCACAACTGTAACATAAAGAATGGTAAAACCTGCTAATATTTCTTATCTGAGGAATTTCATTAAATAATATTCCCACACCACCAACAAGAAGTGGCTCAGATATGATACTGTTTAAGAATTAATGTGTTAAAGAAGAACCTTTCTTACCTACAAAAGGTAAAGATATATGACAGTTTCAGTTGCAGTCTCACTTATCCTTATCTGAGAAGAAGTAGTCTCATTGAATTGGGTCAGACTTTTGAGCAGGCATTTTGTACTGCACTGTCAAAGGTTTTTTTTAGTCTTCTAATAATAATTAGGTCTCCCTTGTTCGAAAGCCAGTCATATCCGACTCTAGGGTTCAGTGCTCACCTTCATTTATAGCCAAAGAACCAGGGCTATCTGTGTGCGGACATTTGCATGGTCACGTGGCAGGCATGACTGGATGTGGGACATTGTTGCCTTTCCTGCCAAAGCAATACTTATTTATCTATTTACAATTTCTTGCTTTCGAACTGCTACGTTGGTAGGAACTAGGGCAGATGACAGGAGCTCACTTCATCATGCATCACTCAGGTCTTGAACTGCTGAGCTGTAGACCTTCCAGTCATCAAGTTCAGCATCTTAACCACTAAGCCGCTGCAGGCCCTTACTAATTTTCTAGAAATAGACTGTCTAGCCAGCTACCTTGTGTCAATATTTGGAAGATTCCTGCCTAGGGCATTTGTTCTTAAAATATGCAACCTCATGTGTGTGTGTGTGTGTGTGTGTGTGTGTGTGTGTGTGTGTGTGTGTGTGTGTGTGTGTGTGTGTGTGTGTGTGTGTGTGTGTGTGTGTGTGTGTGTTCTCCATTTCCCCCCAGAAAAAATTAGGGGCTCCGGCATCACCTTAGCAATGGAGAGTCAGTGCTAGTTTGAAAATGCCTTCTGATTCATGGTCTTTTGTTACTCTTCCTACCTAATCGGGGAGGGGAGGGGGGCTTTGAAAGCATTTAAGACTATCCTTACCTATCATCTCTGTAGAAAGATTATGCCCTTCTTCTTGCTGATCCAAAGGCTACTGTATATACTCAAATTGCCATGTTATCATTTTAAGATAACTAAAGCCATTTTCTCTTATTGGTGCAATTTCATTAAGATGCGTGATAATCAGAAACTAAAAGTGAATGCTGTATGTGCACCCAATGAATCATATGCTGAAGCCAAACCTTCAAAACCAATTGAGGAGTTGCAGTAAGTATTACAGCACTTAAACTACGTTATATCAAACGATGTGAGTTCCTGGTCTGGTTTGCATCCAATATGTGGATGACACCCAACTCTAACTCACCTTTTCATTGTTGGCAGTTGATATTGTCTGACGTGTTGACGAGTGTCTGGACTCAATAATGGAATGGACAAAAGCTGACAGGCTGAAACTAAACCCTGACAGGACAGAGGTTTTGGTGTATGAGGGGCCATCTGCCTGACTAAGAGGCCTGGCTCCCTATTCTGGGTGGAACGCTGTGGACTGGGTTCACAACCTGGGGGTCATTATGAATCCATTATTCTCCTTAGCTCCGGCTGATTGCTCCTACTTGGACAGATGCTCTCTCAACCCTGACCCCACTCATTGATAATCTCGCAGATTGACTACTGTAATGCTCTCTACGTGGGGCAACCTTTGTGTCTGATACTGTGATTACAATGGGTCCAGAATGCAGCAGCCAGGCTGGTGACAAGCATAAAGAAATTTGATCATATTTGATCAATTTTTTACCCATTGTTCCTTCAAGCAGGGAGCAATCAGACATTATGTACCAGTATACTGGCTAATTCATAAGAAGCCACATTTTTTTTAAAAAAAAAATTTGATTGCCTTTCTTCATTCTATCCAGAATGTTGTTCTTGTATGCTGTCAAGTCGCTTCTGTTTTACAGCAACCCACTGGATGGGAAATCTCTAAAATATCATGTTGTCAACCATACTGCTATGCTCCTGCAAATTCAAGCCTGTGGTTCCCTCACAGAGTCAATCCATTCAGTTCAATAATACAACTTAAAAGGTGAAACAAATATATGAGATAGACTCATTACACGCAAAGCGAGATAGTTCAAGCCTTACTTTGTTATAACATTGATGCTTATGGCTTAAAGGTAAAGGTAAAGGTTTCCCTTGCTCGAAAGCCAGTCGTATCCGACTCTAGGGTGCAGTACTCATCTCTGTTTCTAAGCCGAAGAGCCAGCGCTGTCTGCTTCTGCAGACATTTCTGTGGTCATGTGGCAGGCATGACTAGACACTGGAGCGCACGGAACGCTGTTACCTTTTCACCGAAGTGGTCCCTATTTATCTACTTGCAATTTCTTGCTTTTGAACTGCTAGGTTGGCAGGAGCTGGGACGAAGACGGGAGCTCATTTCCGTCCTGCAGTACTCGGGAATTGAACTGCTGACCTTCCGCTTCCCAGTCAGCGTCTTAGCCACTTGAGCCACTGCAGTTCCTGTGATGCTTATGGCTTACAGTTTATGAAAACCCCAACCCCCCCAATCTCATGTACCCCATAATTATCACATAATCTCATGTACGCTATGATCATCACAATTATAATGAATTAAGGCATGACATCTCTCGCTTTGCATGTAGTGAGTCTATCTCATATATTTGTTTCACCTTTTAAGTGAAATGAATGAACATTTGCACGATATTTTAATTTTCCAAGTTTCACCTATATCTGAGCCCTACATAAATAAGGTCATGATAAATGACTTTCTGCAATTATAAATAACACTGTATCAGCTTCCTTTTCCATCTGCTTGTTACTTTCTAGAAATCCCATTCTTCTGTTCTGGTTTTGGAATTAGAAATGAGCCTCTAATGATCTCTAATATTACCTCCATCAGTTTGTTTCTGGCTTGATCAGAATCAAAATTGATTGACTGATTAAGCATTTACATGATTCTGGATTTGACACATTTGCAAATTCTGTTTTCTAGTATTGTGTACAGTTAACCTTTGACCTTCTTTAAAGTAAGTTGTCTCGTTTCTGTATTCAGGTGTGTATTTTTTTAAATTTCTGAACATCTTTCCTTTGAAAATTGATTGCTTATTTTCATAATGAGATTTACAAACCTAACCTCTTTTGTTCTTCAGCCGGTATGGATTTTTCTCTTACCTGCGTGAGTTATTTGATGCTCCCCCTCCTGTGATGAATTACCTATGCCACCAGTATAGGATCCATGAGGTCCCTGTGGGAACAGAGAAGACCAGAAATATGATTGAAAGGGTGAGCAACATTGTTGAACTTGGGAAGAGGGTAAAAAGTAGTAAGAGATGACATTGATAGTATACTGATATTAAGAATTAATACATGTTGAATAGGTATTCACAACTTATTGTTTATTTTGTATTTAAATTTTTACTATACTGTTATGCCCAGACACTGGCCAGGCCGTTCAGCCAGCAGCTGCTGTACCAAAGGTTGGAGACTGTTCTTACGTTCCAGTTCAGAGGGTCTAGGCAGAGTCATTGTCAGGGATAGCTAGGGTGGAAAGCCGTTCAGTAGCAACTATAGATGCAGGGATAATCCAAAGACATTGAAGTCACAGGCAGAAGTTCAAAGTTCCAGTATCAAAGGTCCAGGTATGCAGTGTTGGTGTCCACAATGGATTGTTCCAACAAGAGCTTGCCAGCACGTCCCTCCTTTTAAGGAGGGCCAGGACTCACAGCTGAGGTGCCAGTTCTGGAAGCGTGCTCTAGTCCTCCTTTGCCTCAGCTGTAGGTCTTGTCCTAAAAGAGCCCTGGTCCTTTCAGACTGCTGGGCTCTGCATGATCTTCCAGAGTGCTGACACCTGGTCCTCCTGTCAAGCCTTGATCATCTTGCCTTGCTAGGCCATGAGGAGCTGGCTCTAAACTAACAGCCAGCTGCAGGGCTGGTGCCTAGTCCATCTCCTCATGCTCAACATCCTGATCTGGGCCAGCAGTGGGCTGAGGGACTGGCAACAGGTCCTCTTCAGGCTCCAACTCCAGATTGGACCCAGCAGCAGGCAGCTGGGCCGGCGAACTGACCTCCTCCTCCTCACGACCAGGACCCCAGGCTACAACATATACAGATGTTAGGGCTTTCAAACTGCCTTAGTGTATTTGAACCAGCTTTATTGCTTAAAACTGTAGGTCAGTGATGGTGAACCTTGGCACTCCAGGTGTTTTTGGACTCCAATTACCAGAAGCCCAGGTCAGCACTCCTGCTGCTCAAGGCTTCTGGGATTTGAAGTCCAAGAACACCTGGAGTGCCATGGTTCGCTATCACTGCCATCACTCTCACCTCTCCTATTCAACATCTACATGAAACCGCTGGGGGAGATCATCCGTTCCCACGGGATGAGGTATCATCAGTATGCTGATTATACTCAGTTATACATCTGAGCCCGTAGTGAACCAAGTGATGCAGTTGAAATCCTAACCAGGTACTTGGAGGCTGTGAGGGTCTGGATGGGGGACAACGGGCTTCAGCTGAATCCCGGCAAGACTGAGTGGCTGTGGACTCGGGGTCCTGCGTTATCCCGGGAACTACCATCTTTGGTGCTGGATGGGGCTTCTTTGCCCCAAACAGACCCGGCACGTAATTTGGGGATCCTTCTGGACTCACGACTACTGCTCGAAGAGCAGGTGGTGGTCGTGGCCAGGAGGGCTTTTGCACAATTCCGTGTCATTTGCCAATTACGCCCATTCTTGGACCGGGACTCCTCGCTTACGGTCACCCATGCTCTGGTCACCTCCAGATTGGACTACTGTAATGCGCTCTACATGGGGCTGCCCTTGATAACCATCCAGAAGCTGCAGCTGGTCCAGAATGTGGCTGCCCAGGTGGTGATGGGGTGTGAGCGCTATGCCCGTGCCTTGCCACTGCTACGGAAGCTGCACTGGCTGCCAGTATACTTCCGGGTGCAATTCAAGGTGCTGGTTTTGACCTTTAAAGCCCTACATGGCAGTGGGCCAGGATATCTAAGAGACCGTATCGTCCCAAGGTGTTCGACCCATCCTATGAGGGCAGACCATAGGGGTTCGCTGGTGGTCCCATCAGCCAGGGACGGACATCTTACCGGAACCAGGAGGAGAGTTTTCTCAGTGTCGGCCCTGACTCTTTGGAATCTCCTGCCACCAGAGCTGCGTCTCCAGGCAGAACTGTATCCCTTCAGGAAGGCTCTGAAAACCTGGCTCTGCCAGCAGGCATGGGATGCATCTGGCAGCACATCTCAGCCTTGCTGGCTCATTTAGCCCTGTGGGGTTTTAATTAAGGGGTTGTGTTTTTTTTTTACAGATTTTAATTTTTTATCAGTTTTATCAGTGGGTTTTTAATTGTATTAGTTGTTTTATTTGATGTAAGCCGCCTTGGGTCACTGAGGCGAGGAAGGCGGCCTATAAATTGAATGAATGAATAAATAAATAAATAAATAAATAAATAACCACAATATACTAGCAACAACACAAAACCTATATGGCACTGACATCACAAATTTACACATAGAGCAAATTTTACTACTTGATAGGTAGTGGTGGTATCCTTACCCATAAGCAGCATCCATAGCTAAGCTGAGGGGACCAAAACAACAATCTAAGAACTCCAGCAAGTAATTGACTTTTGGGTTGCTCATGTAAAGGGCAGCTTAATAAATGATGAAAAACATCTTCAATCTCCATGAGCCACAAATACGGGGTCTTTAATGAACTGGGACATGATCCTATCTCCCCTTGTTTTCACAGTGTTAACAATCTAGAAGGTTTTAGAAATGACTTTATCCACTCTTGTAAGTTTTTAGTGTAGGGCAACCTCTTCCCTTTATGGATTATCATTTTTTCCTTAGGTGCCATAATTATTGACTGTTTTCTGATTGGCAGAGAGTGAGAGCCTTGTCCGGGTGTGGGGGCTTGAGCAGTCCAACTAGGCAGTGTTGCCCTTCTCTTGTTAATGATGTTAGGCCGGAACTAAAACTCACCAAAGCGTCCTCTATCGGATCCCTTAGACAAAGTGAAAGCAGAGGGAAGACATTGTGGTCCGCCTTGCCAGTGGGTGATGTGATGTTCAAATGGCTAAAAAATTGCATGCAGATGGACTTCATTTTTCAAGTCCATTTACATGTGCGGAACGTTGTTGCAGAGACATCTACCAATGCACGGACTCCTTGCTGAATAATGACACCAAGTGAAGCCAAGAGAGAGATAAGTGGATTGACAGATGGCCATATGTTTTGGTGTAAAACATATGACAATTTGCTGACACAAACATCAAGAGATCACCAAAAAGAGGCTTCTTATAGAACAGCGGTGCCCAAACTACGCCCCATGATGCCAAATCATCCAGCCCTCGCCACTCCTGGAAGCGGAAGTAAAATGTGCATGTGTGTAACATGCCTGTGCGCGTGCACAACACTGCTGTAAATGACCCATGGCCGTCGTAAATGAGTTTATGACAACTGTGGGTCATTTATGACAGTGTTATGCACATGCATGGGCGCGTTATGCACACATGCATGCACATTTTACTTCCGATTCCGGGAGTGGCGAGAGCTGGATGATTTGGCGTTGTGGCACCCCTCCTCTATAAGAAGCCTCTTTCTGGTGAACTCTTGATGCATTTTACTTCCACTTCCGGTGGGAAGAACAATGTGACCAGACAGTGGCCCGAAAAGTTTGGGCACCCATGTTATAGAGGTTGCTTATGAGGCAGAACAGAGGTTGGGCATTTTGGCAGTTTCTTTGCTTAGTTTTGAGTTATTGTTTTAGGGGGGGGGGGAGTATTTATGTTTCTGTATCTGTATGATGCAACTCAGAATCATTTATATGTACCCTGTATTTATGTTGCTGATATTCCTGGTCTAATCCTTAAAAATAATTGTTCATTGTTTAAGTGTTCTACTTTTCAGAATTGCTTTGTATATCTGTAGTATTTGCTTTCTTTCATGGCTCAGGTTATAACAGAAACCAAGCTTAGACAAATCTACACAGCAGAAGAAAGATATGCTATAAAAATATCTATTTACACAAATGAAACTGTTTCTAATAACACATCACTGAGATCAGCGCAATTTCTGACTGTCACGGTGGATGCAGATGAAAGAAGACAGCTAGAAAATAAAAAAAACGTAAGTTGATTTATGGTGGTGTGTTCAGGAGAACAGCCCATAATTTGAAATGTTGAAAGTTATTATTCCTGTAATGTCTTTGGATTCAGCCATTTGATTGGCATTTTCTATACATCTTATGCAGTTTTTCAAGTATTTCTATCACCAGAATATCATCACCTGACTTTTAAGATGCTATACACTTTTAAAGTTGCTTTTGTTAAAACCAGAGTAATTTACAGAGGTTTTCTTTTTTCCTACTCTGTTTTTAAGTGGTTGTCTGTGCAAACTCTATATAGCTACTGTACTTGTGTTTTCTTGGGGAAAGATTTCTGAAAGATTGCTCTCATGCAATAACAAGTTTTGCGGTTGGGTGAGTCACTGCTCCTACTGACAATTTTGCCAAAGACCAACTCACTGTGCATTTATTTCAAATATTTCTACTGCCAGTCAGTGAGTAAGCAGCTGTTAGAGCATCTCACAGTCACAGTATAAACCTCACATGGAACATTGGCAGATACTTTGAAAATTGTGAAAATATTATATTTGTCACTGTCTCAGTAAGATTGTGGTGAGAACATCCAAAAAATGAGATTTTGTTCTATGTTCTGTACTTTAGGAAATTAACAGGCAGTTGCAATCACTAGATGCTCGTAAGGCTGCACTTTCTGAGAGACAAAGACGTTTGGAACACAGAGACAATGAACTCAGACAACAGAAAAAGGAGCTTCTAGAACGAAAAAACAAAAGGAAACAGTTGGAATCAAAAATTAGCATGAAATATGACAGGTATGTGTTTTTTAAAATAATGTATGTTCATTGTTTAGAATATTTATACATTTTAGGTAAAAAGCACATCTTCACATCCAAGACAGTGAGATTTTAGAAAATTACCTCTGCCTGATGTGGAGTAGTGTAGAGTAGTGGATGGAGAGATCTGAGTTTCAATCCGCATACAACCATGGAAACTTACTTACTTCGAAAGCCCTAGAAGGTTGCTATAAATTGGTTTCAACTTGATGGCACTTAACATACCTCTGCCTGTAGGGTTACCATAATTCCCTCTCACAAAAACGGGACAGAAGTAAAGGTTGCCCTTGCTCAAAAGCCAGTCGTATCCAAATCTAGGGTTCAGTGCTCATCTCTGTTTCAAAGTCGAAGAGCCAGCGCTGCTTCTGCAGACGTTTCTGTGGTCATGTGGTAGGCATGACTAGACCCTGGAGCACACGGAATGCTGTTTACCTTCCTACCGAAGTGGTCCCTATTTATCTACTTGCCATTTCTTGCTTCCGAACTGCTAGGTTTGCAGGAGCTGGGACAAAGACGGGAGCTCATTCCGTCCTGCAGTATTTGGGTATCGAACTGCTGCTACAGACGTGACTCCACAAGGAAAAGCCGTGCCCCCCCCCCTCTTTGTTCACCAAGCTGCTGCAGCCGCCACCTGCTGGTCGTTCCAATAGAAGTGCAAGAAAAATCTGTGTTTTTTTCTTCCAAATCAAGTGGTTTGAAAACTGAATTTTCAATGTTTTTTATGGAACCATGCAGGACAGTTACAAAACATGAAATTCACGGTTTTCCATGACATATGGCAATTCTATCTGCCTGGATAACTAAATATGGTGATAATAAAAATGGTGCTAATTTTTAAAAGAAATGCATTTATAACATTATAGCTACCAGAAGTAAACATAGTTTAAAACAATTTCATTCAGTTTGATGAAGTGAATTAATGATGTTAAATGTAGCTATGGCAGGGGTGGCCAACCTTTTTGTGCCACAGGCCTGACCATGCCTCCGGAACAGTTGAGCCAGACAACGCCTCCCGGAAGTGGAAGCAGGTGCATTTACAGCTGTTGTAAATGCACCCACTTCCATGCTTATGACAGCCACGGGCTCGTTTGCGCATTCACAGGTGTGTTTTACAGCTGACGTAAATGCGCCTACTTCCACTTTTGGGTGGGGGAGCTGGCAACAGACTTGATGGAATGGCATTGTGGGCCGGGAACAGCCCATAGGCCATAGGTTGGGAACCCCTGAGCTATGTTGTCTAGAAGAGTAACTTGCTTTTATTGCTTTCAAACATTGCTAGTGGACAGACAGTACAGTAATACCTCGAATAACGTTGAGACTTGGTTCTGCAAGTCTCAATGTTATCCGATTTTTAACATCCAATGCATTGATCGATGCATTAGAAAAACAGCCCGGTTCCTTTGGGGGAAGCTGGGGGCAAGTGCGCCCGCCCGCTTTCCCCCAAACCAAGCCAGGGATCAGATGCCTGCAGACCTGACGGAGAGGGCAGCGGCAGAAACAGCCACGTGGGCATCGTAAAAAATGCCCCCATGGCTGTTTCTGCCGCTGTTGCTGGCCCGTCCACCAGGTCCACAGGCTCCGGAAGGGTTGGGAGGACAGATCCTTTCTTTCCCCACCAACCTGTGAAGCTCCAAAGCTTCGCTGCAATCGGAAAAGTCCGGGGGACTTTTTCGATTGCAGCAAAGCATCGAGTCTTCGCAGGATGGTGGGGACAGAAGGGATCTGTCTTCCCAACCCTTCCAGACAGATTGCTGCTGTCCCCACCACCCTGCGAAGCCCTGAAGCCTTGCTGCAATCGAAAAAGTGCCCACCTCCCCGCCACCCGGATCCGAAGGGGGATGTAGACACAACTGCATCAGATAACGTTATCCGATGCATTTTTTTTTGAAAATTTCTCAATATTATCCGATGTACACTGTACAACTTTTCTAAAGACCCTGTTGGAAATCAGAACTCTTCTGTAGAGTTTTTCTAAGTTCGTAGGAGCCTTCACACAGCATATTTTGACCTCCTTCTGATTTTCCTGCATCGGACAATAGCCATCCTGCTTTCTAGTTGTCAAAACTGTCCATTGCTCTTGTCTCTTTCATATTGAACTGAACGATCCATAAGAATTCAAACACATTAGCAGTAATTTTTTTCTTACGCAGTATAAAACAGATGGAGCAAGATGCCGTCAACCTGGAAGAAGAGTTTGAACTAGCAAGTGGTAAAATTAAAAAAATCAACACTGAGAAAGTAACACTTGTTACAGAATTTATGCAACTTGTAAAGGTAAACATTGTACATTTTAATAGTTGTGGTTGCTGTTAATACTGTTGCATATTATGACATTATAATTAGTAACTAGTTTTCGCTCCTTCATTAACTAGACAGATTTAAGAAGTGGCTACCTAAGTATTGTACTCAGTTCTTAGTTGTTATGCTGTTGCTCTCTCTACAGTTGTATATTGACTGGAAGTATATAATGTGAAAGCTTTCAATCTTTCAAACCATCACCCTCCACATGGAGCAGGAAACAAAACCAGAGACAAAAGATGGTGCAGCTAAAAGATCCCACTTTATGTGTGTGTATTCTGCAGTGGCTCAAGTGGCTAAAATGCTGACTGGGAGGCGGAAAGTCAGCAGTTCGATTCCTGAGTACTGCAGGATGGAATGAGCTCCCGTCTTTATCCCAGCTCCTGCCAACCTAGCAGTTCAAAAGCAAGAAATTGCAAGTAGATAAATAGGGACCACTTCAGTGAGAAGGTAAACAGCGGTCCGTGCATGTCCGCCACATGTCCACGGAAATGTTTGCAATCACAGACAGTGCCGGCTCTTTGGCTGTAAACAGAGATGAGCACTGAACCCTAGAGTCAGATACGACTGGCTTTCGAGCAGGGGCACCTTTACCTTTACAGAACTAAGATATGGCTTGCAGGTGTGAAAACAGTTGTATGGAACTGAGTAGCAGTTTGAAAGCAAGGAGGCTTTGCATTTGGGATTATTCTTGAGTAGACATGCATGAAATTGAACTGTTCTTTTTGCACGTGATGGGGAAAATGTCCACAGTGGGGAGGAATTACACTTGTACACTTTTCTTCATCCCTGCTACAGTGGCCTCCTCTGTGTTCTGCTGCTGGATTAGCCCCCAGACACAAACTGAAATAAAATTTCCCCCCTCCTTCCTCATCTCTAACCTAGTGTTTCTAATCCAGAGTGGACTTCTAGGGCCTTTTCAGTTAACAGAGAAAACAGTGTTCTATTCTTAGGGATGGCCTCAGCCTAAAACCAGTATAGCTGTGACTGTAGTGTTACTAATATTGATAAATCCAACCTAGTGATTTCCAAATGCTGTGAAATGCAGAATATTGCTACAGAGAGAAAAAGAGAATCAGACTGCCATTTGTTAAGCAACTACTAAATCAGGGGTGCCCAAACCTTTTGGGCCGCAGGTTGGTCATGTGGTTTAGCGGGCCAGTCATGTGGTTCAGTGGGCTGGTCACATGGTTCCTCCCACTGGAAGTGGAAGTAAAACGCACCTTGCAATCTGTTTCACAACAGGATGAGATAGATTTTAAGTTGCCATTTTCTCTGCTTAATTCAAGGGTGCCCAAACTATGGCCCATGGGCCATAGTTTGGGCATCTCTGTACTAAGTGATCCATTTTTCAACAGAACAAGAGCAGGATTTTATAAACCCTTTCTGTCTCACACCCACCCTGGCATAACATTTCATTCAGCTGTGACAACAATAAGTTAGTTATGCCTATTAAAAAAGTGGGTAGAAGTGGGAGGAGGCTAAGGTGGATGGGAGTTTAGCAACATCTGGAAGATCATACCCACCATCCTCCCTCAGGCTTAAAGGAATGTGAATAGCCCGTTTGTGTAAAATACTGATTTTCTGCTAAAGATTCACAACGCAAGATTGTTGAGAACTTTACAGTTACTTGTCTTCTGCGAAATGGGACTTTCCCCTTTTCTACTAGCTAGCCAAGAACAACCATGGCCTGTGTGGAAAGCTTTAAACAGACTGCGTGCAGGAGTCGGAGGATCAAGGACTAATCTGAGAAAGTGGGGTTTCCCTGGAGATGACAGCCTGTGTGAATGCGAAGAACAAATTATCTCCCGTATGACACAATGCACATGATGCCCCTCAACGTGCACTGAGGAGGACCTTATGTTGGCAAGAAGAAATGCTGTTGAAGTGGCCTGATATTGGGCTGATGTCAACTAGCCCTTTTTAATTGTTTTTTTAGAGGTGTTAATTTTAGCTTTGTACAGTAAAACTCCGGCTGACTTACAAATGCCTTGAGTTACATAAAATTCAACTTACATAATGATTTTGTGCTGAAACCATGTCCTGATTTACACAATTTCCTATGGGTTTGTTTCGAGTTACATAAAGATTCTTTTTCCTATGGGTTTGGTTCGAGTTACGTAAAAATTTATTTCCCTATGGGTTTGCTTCGATTTACATTAAAAATTTTCATTTTTCCTATGGGTTTGCTTTGAGTTACGTAAAAGACCGATTTAAGCAAAAGCTAACAGAACGGACTTTTTTTCGTAAGTAGGGGTTTTACTGTATGTTATTATATGATGGTGGTGCATCTTACACGAATAAAGAAAAAAGTGTTAAGGTTCAGGGGGTGCCAGTAGTTGAGCTTTAATATGAGGAAAAGTCACAGACCCTGATAAGGCGTTAGAAAGTATGTAGTGCTCACACACATAAAGTGGAATCTTTTAGCTGCACCATCTTATGGTTTTGTGTTCTGCTGCATGTGGAGAGTGATGGTTTTGAAGAGCGTGCCATTACTTGTGGGAGCTTCTCTGTGTGAGTCAGAGGACACTGATTTTCCAGAGAAGACTCCTATACTTCACCCCATGCTTGTGGTTGTGGTTGAGAGTCACCACTTTGAGTATTTGAAGTAATCAGACCAGATGCTTTGACACTACTGGCCACAGTTACTTGTACCTGCACTATGTCTGTACTGAGCTGTTACTGGGCACATTTGGCATGATTCCTGCAAAGATGGGAGAGGGAAAAGTGTGTTTAAGGATCACAGCAGAGAAGGAGGATCAGGCTTTTATGCTATCTGTGAAGATAAAGAGGTGGCATACCTGTCAAGTATCCCGTATTAGCCGTGATTTCCTGTATTTTGGCGCTCGCTCCTCCCCTTTCCCGCCGCTGTCCCGTATTTTGAACGGCGGGGAAAGGGGTTACTCCTCATGTGCATGCACAAACGAGTTCTGCGCACGCATGAACGAGTTGTGCGTATGCGCAAACAGGTTCTGTGTGTGCACGCACACATGCGCAGCAATTTCCCATATTTTTGGGAGCCGTGCTTGACGGGTATGAGAGGTGGTGGTTCACTTCTGCCTATCTTTAGGCCTTAAACCTGTCTGGCCAGGTTATCCTGCTATGGTAATAGAGTTGACCATACTGCCAAGCGACTCAATGTCAAGTGTCAGGCGGCAGTTAACTAACCTGACAACCCTGAGGACTAACAGCTTGGGTGCCGAAATCCACTGGGAAAGGTGATGGTCCCCAAGTTGAATCCAGCTTGATGGAGGGCAGCAGCTTCATCAATGTGGACTTTGTGTGCCAAAAGGGCTCAGGACCAGAAAGTGACTCACAGAACTGGATCAGTGGTACGGGGGTCACGCTGTGATGTGGGAGGCAGATAAAAGGCCACTGCATTATATTGCTCCCAGGACAATCTTCATGGCTGATCACCAATATTTGGATTCAGATCTAGCAGAAGAAGAAGGTCTTTAAAAGGGTGATGCAGAAGATGGTTATAAAGCACCACATCTCATTGTAAGACCCCCACATATTAAATTCTACCACTAAAATCGCTCTACTTTCACCCTAGCCACTAACTGTTTGCTCAAATAGAAAAGTGTTCCCTCTGGACTCTTAGAAGCTTGAATAATGACAAATACACTCCTTTTTTGGTGTCCTAATTCTGAATATTGTTTGCTTTCTTGTAGAGCTGTCTGACCCTGAATCAACACAGAACAGCTTTGGTTTTACAGAGTACAATGGCCGCTTTTCACAAAGGCAAACTCGCAGCTGACTATAAAGCTGCAAGTGAACAGATAAAAGCTGCAGAGGTAAGGCGTCTACAGGTATTGGTAAATCGCGTCAATGAACTGGAAACGTATTTATCATACGCGTACCTTCTTGTAAGAAATGCTGTAGCTCATTGGAAGAAGCATGTTTTGTATGCAAAATCCCTTGCATCTCTAGGTAGGCCTGGGAATAGGGTTGCCATAATTCTTTCATGCCAAAATGGGACAGCCACGTGACATCATTGCATTCTTCAAACTGCACATTTTTGCAAAGAGTTAATTCACTGCCTCCCTGCCTTTATTTCAATTATCTCACTTGCAAGCGTCTTTACCTCCTCAGTGGGCTTCTCAGGGTGCTGTTTTCCCTTCACCACTTTCAAGCAGGATAATTGAAAGAAAGGCAGTGAGGCAGTGAATTAACTCTTTGCAAAAAACCCTTAGTTGGTGTGTGTTTGTGTGTGGGGTGATCATGCTTCCTTTGTTTGAATTTAAAAATCTGGGACTTTTACATGTTTTTTTCTTGAACCGGCTGGGACAGCTTGAATCCGGGAAAATCCCAGAAAAGCGGGACTTATGGCAACCCTACCTGGGAAAAGCACCTGCCTGAAACCTGGAAGGGCTGCTGACAGCCGAGCTGGGAGGGTAATGTATTGCTTTTAATTCTTTTGCTGACTGCGGTGTAACAAGTAATAGTATCATTCCCTGTGCTTTGTAGCTGTAACTTTTGCTTTTTGTCTTTTGCTGTTTCTCAAGCAAACCCCACAGACTTCAATTATACTGCAGAGCAGCCCTTAACGTCTGTTGCTGCTCTATCTTTCAGTTTTGAAACCAGCCCATTCCCAGGATAACTGTCACCCTCTTTCTCCAATTTCATTTGGGCCACACCACTTCTCCTTGTATTATTATCAATATCTATAAATCTGTATCTAGATATTCCATGCATCTGAGGAAGTTGATTGTGGATCATGAATGCTCAGGCTGACATTTTTGGCCCATGTATGTAAATCAGGGGGAGGGGACTGTGGTGGCTCAAGTGGTTAAGATACTGGACTTGATGACTGGAAGGTTGGCAGGTCAGCAGTTCGAGACCTGGGTACTGCATGACAGAATGAGCTCCAGTCGTCTGTCCCGACTCCTACCAACCTAGCAGTTCGAAAGCAAGAAATTGCAAGTAGATCAATAGGTGCCACTTCGGTGAGAAGGTAAACGGCATTCCGTGTCTAGGCATAACTGCCACATGTCCCTAGAAACGTCTGCAGACGCAGACAGCACTGGCTCTTTGGCTGTAACAGAGATGAGCACTAAACCCTAGAGTAGGATATGACTGGCTTTCGAGCAAGGGCGACCTACGTAAATCAGAAGGCTGAAGGATCAAGTAAAAATCCATTGCTTCTGATATGTTAATTTGAATATAAGAATGATTGCTATTCTTATAATAGAGAATTGTGTGTATAGACTTTAAAATGCTCTGAGCAAGTTATGGCAGACTGGCAAAATGCAAGCGAGTCTTTTTCTGTGGGAGAGAAATGCCATGCATTTGCCTTCTGTGAATTCTGGGATTCATGAAGAATAGGAGAACATTCTCTTTTGGATTAGAATTGCATTTTCTGTGTTAACATGCATGCATGCTGGAAAATGGCACATGAGCACTGGTACGTTTTACATGTTTTTCTCACTGAACACAGCAGTTTAAGTCAAGACCTCAGACATTATGCAAAGCACTTGTGGTTATTTGAGTCTCTTCATGAACACGAGTGACTGTTTATGACCCATATGGAACTGTGGTTCGGGGGGTTAGCTCCATCTGTTCATCAGTTAATTGGCTCAGTTACCTTTGTGTTTGACACCTGTTTTGAGAGAGACTCGTTAATTGTCTTTTTGGGGATGATTTTATGGTACATGTACTGGTGCACATTTGGAGAGAGAAATCCACCAAGTGCCATGCGGAACGTACATCACAGTGTTTATTTTAAAACACAATTTAAGAACATGGCAATCTTGTTTTCCTTATGTCTGTTTTGTTCATCTGTAATAATTCAGGGTTACTGAGTGTGCCTGTTTCACCTGTTAAGTCTTATAGTGAATCATTTTCACTGCATAATAATGTTTGTGCTCTTCATCCTGGGAGCAGTGGTTTTCAGTACTTAAAAGATTTCCATATCTTGTCCTGAAGCTACTAATAGTTTCCAGCAGGAAAAGGGATTTAATGTTTAATTTCAAATAAACAAACAAACAAACAACTGCTGCTGACCATATCAGCCTTATGCTGCATGAATTGCAGTGACAGTTCAGCTACCATTAGACAAGAAAGATACCAGTAAAATGCTTAGAGTTTGGAGAAGATACTTTTTTTTTTTGGCTGTCTAGGTCTTGTTTCAGGCTAGAACACACTGACCAATTATTTGTCTCGTATGATTATGCTTCATTTGAATATGAGTACTTTGTTGATGGGCCCTGGTGGCTTAGCGGTTAAGATGCTGAGCTTGATGACCAGAAAGTCGGCAGGTCAGCAGTTCAAGAACCAAGTGATGCATGATGGATTGAGCATCCATCATCTTTCCCAAATTCTGCCAACCTAGCTATTTGAAAGCAAGAACTTGCAAGTAGATAAATAGGCACTGCTTTGGCAGGAAAGGTAATAGCATTCCGTATGCTCTGATGTCTAGTCTTGCTGCCACATGATGTCAGAATAGTAATTCACTTTATCTCTAATGAGTTCTCTTATGCCTTCCTGCTCACATCTCACTCTGCCCACTCACCATCCGTGTCTGTCACCACCGAGTGGGGCAACCCTCCCCCCCTTAATGAGTCCCCTTTGATTCCACATGGCCTCAGGCTAGTGACAGTGTGCAGGGCTCAGATTAGGTAGCTTTCGTGGCCTTCTGTAGCGTGGTCCACTCAGCCCCTTATCCCAATTCAGTAGACACAAAGGATCTATATTTTATGAATTTTATTAAAGTGAAATAAAGAAATGAATATAGCATTGGAAATCCAAGTTACAGTCTAGTCATTCAAAGTATACCAAAATAAGAAACTTAACTTGTTTAGACCCTTTGGCCAGCTTTTACTCACGGATCCATCCCATGAGGCCCTTTCCCCTGGTACATTAATCACACTCTCCTTTTATTCTTTTGATAGCAGCCTTCCCACGTGTGGGATCTCATCCAATTGCAATTAGTTTACTCTTAGGAGTACATTCCACTCCCAGGGTAATTTGGCGGGCAAAATCTCAGGGAAAAGTACGAGCTCAGGACTGGACTGTTTCATGACGCATGACTATGGAAACATCTGCAGATGCAGACAGTACTGGCTCTTTGGCTGTAAATGGAGATGAGCACCGCCCCCTAGAGTCGGATACAACTGGCTATCAAGCAAGGGAGATATTTACCTTTACCTTATTTTGTTGATGGTAGTGAACATGGACATATTCTTCCCCTAGAAATTATCCTAGGAAGGGAAAATGTTACTGTGAGAATTGGTTCATATAACTATTGTTAGGTGATGAGATATGGGTTTTGTAACGTCTGCAACTGTTAGTAAAGGTAAAGGTTTCCCTTGCTCGAAAGCCAGTCGTATCCGACTCTAGGGTTCAGTGCTCATCTCTGTTTCAAAGCTGAAGAGCCAGCGCTGTCTGCTTCTGCAGATGTTTCCGTGGTCATGTGGCAGGCATGACTAGACACTGGAGTGCACGGAAAGCTGTTTCCGTCCCACTGAAGTGGTCCCTATTTATCTACTTGCAATTTCTTGCTTTCGAACTGCTAGGCTGGCAGGAGCTGAGCCAAAGACGGGAGCTCATTCCGTCCTGCAGTACTTGGGAATCGAACTGCTGACCTCCCACCTTCCAGTCAGCGTCTTAGCCACTTGAGCCACTGCAGAAAATATATTTATATCTCACACTGTAGTTTGTTGGAGTGCACCAGGCCCTTTATTTTGGACGTAAAGTTGGATATGGAAAAATTGGCTCAGTGGTTAACTCCTTAGAATGATTTATAACACAGCCCTTAGTTCTGTAAATGAAACAGAGAAATACGCAGTAGAATATAGCAGGCTACTTCCCTTAGTTCTTCTGCTGCCTCAGTATCATGAGAGAATTGTGTGTCTGTAGACCTGGGGGCAAAGAGTTCCTTTCTGACTCACCGGGGCTCAGTTCAGACATAGTGGGAAGCTGTGGCTTCCTGAACCACGAAGGAACCAAAGTGACTCTTAGCCTAGCTCACCCCTGCTTCCTTCCTTCTCTTTTCTATACCTATAAAAAGGCCCCTTAACCATTGGGTTTTTTCAAAGGCTCCCGCCCCAGGCCCAACCATCCCCGACCTAGCCCCCCACACTCACCATAACCCCTGCCTTCCCAACGCCGCAGGGTTTTGGTGGTCGCCAGTGGGGCAGCCATCCCATGAATGCGACAAAAAAACCCCTATGATTCCCAGAGTCCTCTGCGCTGTGCAACCCCTCAGCCAATCAGGCTGATGGATGTGAGCGCAGAGGAGGCCGGGAATACGTGGTGCGCTGACTTTAAAAAAAAAAAAACGCTGGGAGCCGGAGGGAAAGACTTTGAAAGACCCAGCCGGGGGCCAGGAAAAGGTAAGTGCGGTCGGTGGGGGTTAGGGGGTGGGTGGGTGAGGCACAGCCCCAGTAACCACGCCGCCCCACCTCACCACCTAGCCCCCCCCCCCTAACCTCCACCGACCGCACTTATCTTTTGCCGGCTCTGGCTGGATCTCTCAAACTCTTTCTCTCTAGACGCGGTCTTCTGCGTAGGGAGAAGCACCGGTCTCACCTTCATCCCCGCGGGCGACGTGGCCTCGATGTCCACATGGACAAAGGAGAGGCCAGAGCACCTCCTGGCCTACTGGAGAGAAGGACTCGCTTCTCTCTGGGTTGGCTGGGAACGAAGGTTCTGTTCCCAGCCAACCGAGAGAGAAGCAAAGCCCCTCTGTGGTGGGGATTCCTTCTCCAGGAGGCAAAGGTGCTGCAGAGGGGGGATCCCCCCCCAGCAGGACACCCCGTTATTAAAGAGAGGAAAGCAAGCGGTTTCTTCTCTTTAAAAATGGAGTGTTTGGGAGGGGGTGGAATTGATCACCTCTCCCAGGTCTCCTGGGTTTGGAAGGGTTGGGGGGACAGACCCCTTTTGTCCCCCCAACCCTTCCAAACCCAAGGGACCAGGGAGAGGGGATCGAATCCACCACCCCCAACACTCTGTTGCTAAGAGAAGAAACCGCTTGCTTTCCTCTCTTTAATATGGGGGGTGTCGGGGAGGATTTCCCCTCTCTGCTGGGTCCCCTGGGTTCAGGAGGGTTGGGGAGACAGACCCCATTTGTCCCCCCAAACCTCCCAAACCCAGGGGACCAGGGAGAGGGATCGATTCCACCCCCCAAACAATCCGTTTTTAAAGAGAAGAAACCACTTGTTTTCTTCTCTTTAATAACAGGGTGTCCTGCAAGGGGGGGGGGATACCCTCTCTGCAGGGTCCCCTGGCTCTGGAAGGGTTGGTGGGACAGACCACTTTTGTCCCCCCAACCGTTCCAAAGCCAGGGAACCAGGGAGAGGGGATCAATTCCACCCCCCTCCCAAACACTCCGTTTTTAAAGAGAATAAACCGCTTGGTTTCTTCTCTTTAATAATGGGGTGTCCTGCGGGGGGGGGGGGGTTCCCTCTCTGCAGGGTCCCCCGGGTTCGGGGGGAGGGGTTGGGGGGACAATACACACACACAACACACACTGCTTCTCTCTCTCTCTCTCTCTCTCTCTCTCTCTCTCACACACACACACACACACACACACACACACAGAGTGGTATTGTATGGGTGGTGGTGGTTGTGCACACCCAAAACCACCCCTAACCACCAACACACACTTTAAAAATGCCCGGCTGGCTGGGCACAAATATGCTAGTTATTTATAAAGAGGGAACCGGAGATTTTTCTCCCAGTTTTAAACAAACTGTATGTCAGCTCAGAAATGTAGTTTCTTTAAATTGCCATTGGTGAGGAAAGGCCAAGTCTACAGAGCAAGTTAAAAACGAACAAACCCATTTCCCCATATTGCAGCCATTCTGTCCTGAATGTATAACCAGGAAAAAAAGCCAATGCCAATTCTTTTTTGGAGGACACACAAACACTGTCTTTTTAGTTTATTTTTAAGCTTCCAAGGGGTTACAGTCCTAAATGATGGTGTCTGATGTGATTAGTACAGTCTGCAAACTGAACTGACCATATTTAACTTAAATTTAATTTAATTTTTAAATTTTTATGCCGCCCACTCAGGCGAACCCGACTCAGGGCGGCGTACAACAATTAAAAACATAAAATCAGATTTAAAAAATCCCAAGTCACCCACCCACCTACCCACCCTACTACCCCCACCCCATTTAAAAAGAATAAAAGGGAATCGGAGGGATACAACAACACAGAGGGAGGGACACTAAGTGGATACTAACTGGAGATAAGCCAACAGGCTGAGACCGTATTCCCATTAAGGCCCCCCACCTGCCCTGCCAGCCAGGTTTTCAGACCTTTCCTGAAGGGTAGCAACTCTGTCTGTAACCTTAACTCTGCTGGCAGGAGGTTCCAGTGGGCTGGTGTGGACACGGAGAAGGCCCTTCTTCGTGTGCCAGAGAGGCGAGCCCCTCTAGAAGAAGGCACAACTAGGGAGCCCCTCCGGTCCGCTCTGGTTGGACGGGCAGACACTCTTGGGGCGATGCGGTCTCTCAGGTAACCTGGCCCACTGTCATATAGGGCTTTAAAGGTCAAAACCAGCACCTTGAATTGCACCCGGAGGCAAACTGGTAACCAGTGCGGCTCCCGGAGTAGTGGGGAGGCGTGGGCATAACGTCCACACCCCATCACTACCCGGGCAGCTGCATTCTGAACCAGCTGTAGCCTCTGAATGGTCGTCAAGGGCAGCCCAATGTAAAGCGCATTACAGTAATCTAGTCTGGAGGTGACCAGAGCATGAGTGACCATGAGTAAGGAGTCCCGGTCCAGGAGCGGGTGCAACTGGCGGATTACTCAAAGTTGAGCAAAAAAAAACTGGCCACGGCCACCACCTGCTTTTCTAGCAGCAGCCGCGAGTCCAGGAGGACCCCCAAGTTGTGCACCGGGTCTGTCTGGGGCAAAACTGCCCCATCCAAGACCAGAGGTGGTAGCTCCCTGGATAACCCCGGACCCCCGACCCAAAGCCACTCGGTCTTGCCAGGATTCAGCTGAAGCTCACCCGTATAAGGCAGGGAAGAACAAGTAAAGAAGATGAGAACTCCATTTCACTTGAGGTTTCCTTCACAATATACTCGTGCAATGGATGCTGCCTCCTGTACCTTGCCTCCCTCTGTTTTGCATTCCATTACATATTTTTTGGGTGTTCCTTAGTCCGTAGGGACTGCGGTGGCTTAGTGGTTAAGATGCTGAACTTGACGATTGTCAGGTCAGCAGGTCAGCCATTTGAGATTCCAGTGCTACACGAACGGAGTGAGCACCTGTCTCTGTCCCAGCTCCTGCCAGCCTAGCAGTTCGAAAGCAAGAAATTGCAAGTCGATAAATAGGTACCGCTTTGGTGGGAAGGTAAACAGCATTCCATGTCCAATCATGCCTGCCACATGACCACGGAAACATCTGCAGACACAGACAGCACTGGCTCTTTGGCTGTAAATGGAGATTAGCGCCAAAGCGTATAGTCAAATATGACTGGCTTCCGAGCAAGGGCGATCTTTACCTTTTACCTTCCTTAGTCCAGTGTCCAAGACTTTTTGAAGCATTAATCTCTTTATCCATAAATTAGAGCACCTCTTCTGCTTTACACATTGCCACCCACAGATTCATTTGCTTTTTAAAAAAATAATTGTTATATCTTGGAGTCACCGAGAGCTTCTCAAAAATAGAACCCTGGATCATACTTACTTCATTGGGAGCAGAAATTACAGCCTATGCCATATTGGACTTGCAAATAGCAGCAAACCACATGGGCTTTTTTAAGGTAGTTCCTCCTTCCTCTTCTTGAATCAAAATCAAATGTTTTTTAGTTGGTGTTCATTTCTGTTCATACAGGAGTAGGATTTGTGTGGGTTGTTTTTTTTTTTAATTTTTGCACCTTATGTCTAAATCTCAGGATGATGGTTCCTTAAACTTCTATTCTTCAGAGCATAATCCAAAGAGAAAAGAATTGCCCTGGATAAAGGATGTTCAGTGGCTTGATACCATTTATGGCTGAAATCCCATTGTGTAGTTTGCAAACTACTGTATTTTCTGGCGTATAAGACTACTTTTTAACCCCCAAAAATCTGTGCCAAAGTTGGGGGTCGTCTTATAGGACAGGTACTTAACTGCAGCTTGTTTCCCCTTGCTTCATATGTCCGGCGCATATGGTGGGGGGTGCCGCGGCCGAGTCCCTGCTCTGTGCGGGGAGTATGAAGCAAGGGGAGGCAAGCTGCACACATCTTCCTGTACCTCGAGGAGGAGAACGTGAGCGTGGATTGGCTCTCCACCAGAACCTGCCCATTCAACTCGGAGGGCTGCGCGTCTTCGGGTTGAGTGTGGGTTAATTTTTATTTGGTGTGCATTGGAAGAGAGGTAGTCTTATACGGCAAGTATATTCCAAATTCTATATTTTAACTGGAAAAGTTGGGGGTCGTCTTATACGCCCAGTCGTCTTATACGCCCAGTCGTCTTATACGCCGGAAAATACGGTATGTCACTTTTAAATTTGAATTGCTCTAAGCCAGTGTTTCCCAATCTTTGGTTTTTGGACTTCCAATTCCCAGAAGCCGAAGTCAATTCCCCAAACCACTGATCAGCCAATGTACTGACTTCTGGGAATTGAAGTCCACCAGTGTTAGGCGGAACATAGTTTGAGAAACGCTGCTCTAAGTTAACAACTCTCTATGGATATTATCTCTTGCATCCTTAGTCACAGGAGCAATTCACATTGGAAAGTTACACTGATTGTGTAACTGTGCAAAATGATTTTGCCCATTGCATATCCTAACTCAACTTTAAAGCACATATTTGCGTCCCAGGTATGGCACTCGCAGGCTGTGTGTGTGTGTGTGAGAGAGAGAGAGAGAGAGGGGTGGGGTGGAGTGGGATGGCTTTCCAGCTGTTGTTTTGGTGGGAGATCATAAGTTCGGAAGACCTTGCATGTATAAACATTTTTCTTGCTTGAAATCATCAATATATACTTAACAAGAGCAGCAGCAAACACAGTAATACTGCATTTTGCTTTCCTCCCTTCTACCTATTATAGCAACAGTTTGCAGAGCTGGAAAAAAGGAAACACACTCTTTTCCAGAAATGTAAAGATTTAATGATTAAAGCTAAACAAGCCTGTAATCTTCATCCAAATCAAAACATTCCAGAAGATTTAAGAAAGGTAAGTCTCACAATGTTGGGCTGCCCTGCACATTTAGGCACACACAGAGTCCATAAGCCATATTTCCAGGGTGTTTTCAATATGCAGTCAAATCAATAATGTCCAGAACAAACCAGTAAAAAGCTGTAGAACAAATGAACTTAAAAGGTAGGGACAATTAATTAAATAAACTGTATACATGGCACCCACACACCCCTGATACGATGCATTCCCTTTCTGATCTCCATTTAGCCTCCAGTGTTTAATCCAGGCAGGTTCATATACCTGGGATTCAAGTTGTCTAAGGCTTTAAATGCCAGCTGTACTGTAGGACTTTGAATTGTGCATGAAAGTGGTTTGGAGGCCAGTGTAGCTATGTAACCCGATGCTATTTGAACAGCTGGTCCCGGTTAATAACTTAGCATACCGTATATATTCTGAAATGTCATTTCTGAGATGTCTTCAAAGGCAGCTCAGCTCACTACAGCTTATGTCAAGTCCTAGATGTTACTTAAACATGGATAACCCTGTGTATGGAGGACACAGCTGCTGCTGTTAGCTCTAGCTACTGGAAAGTCTTACAAAGTAGATTAGGCCGAGAGAGTGATTGGTTCCTGATCACCCAGTAGTTTTTTTAGTTGAATGGGATTTGAATGCTGCTGGTCTCCAAAGTCCTAGGGACTGCAGTTGCTAAGACGTTGACTGGAAGGTGTCAGGTCAGCAGTTCGAGACCCGAATACTGCACTTTGGAATGAGTTCCCGTCTTTGTCCCAGTTCCTGCTAACCTAGCAGCTTGAAATCAAGAAACTGCAGGTAAATAAATAGAGACCACTTCAGTGGGAAGGTAAACAGCATTCCTTGTGCTCGGGTGTCTAGTCATGCCTGCCATATGATCAATGTCTGCAGAAGCTGACATTGCTGGCGCTTCAGCATTGAAACACAGATGAGCACTGGACCCTAGAGTCAGGTACGACTGGCTTTCAAGCAAGGGTGACCTTTACTCCTAAGTCCCAATTCTACTCTTTAATCACTATCATCTCTTTAACCACACTGGCTCTGCAAACATTACTGATTGCAGACACGTAGGTTCAGCACTTCCATTGCCTCATCTGATTCCAATATAAAAAAGTTAAATTGGGTGTCCTCATCAGAGCTCAAAAGACTCAAAGCTCTTCTCCATTCTGTCAAACTGCACACCAGTCTTTGCAACTTAGTTTAGCATCCTACAGATATAATAGTTCTTTATATGTGAGTAAAGATGCAGCTAGATGGTTGAATTGTCTCAGCCTGAACTGGTCTGGAAGATCATTCTGAACAGGGTCACTCTGAGGCATGGTTTGTCACTTAGGGTGATCCTTGTATAGCAACCACGGTGCACATCAAGGGATCCTGTTTGATAATGATCAAGACCAATCTTTCTATCTTTTCACAGGAAAGGAAAATAAAGCAAAAAATAATAATAATAAACCCCTCCTGTTTTAAGCCACTTAACAGTCTTGAAAAATGGGAAGCTTCCTTGCTGCTTATCTGCAGAGGAAAAAAGTGTGGCAGTTTTGCATTATGTTCTGTTTGCTGCTAACTGGCACTGCATCAGGAATGCTTTGAAAAAGCTTTTTTTAAAAATGCATTGCTGGTGTATTACCAACAATTAAAAAGAAGCTCCCAATTTCTCAAGATCATTTAGAGCCGTGGTTCCCAGTGTAGGGTACACACCACACAGGCGGGCAATTTGATTTTTAGGGAGGGGCAGTTAGAGAATGAGTTATTAACAGTGAATGGCCTTTTAGGCTTCCTCCATGTGAATAGTTCACTTTTTGAATAATAAGAATTATATGTCACGGTTGGGAGCGGACATCAGGATTTTAGAGATGCTCAGGTGGGGTATGGCCAAAAAAAGTTTGGGAACCACTGATTTAGCGGCATCAGCAAATGAACAGGTAGGCAGCTGCTTTGCTTCGATATCAGTGATCACAAACACAGGTACTTAAACTGTAATACAATTTACACTTCATGCTCTAATCCCTGCAGTGGGAATATTTTACATAATTACACCAGAGGGGTGCTATGCTGTCATGATATGCACCTTAAAAATAATTTTTCTTTGCAGAAGTTCTGTATGAATATTTATTTTTCTATTATTCAGAATTGCATTAAGTCACTGTATTTTGTAGGTTTCTTATTATATATGTGTGTGGTGCAATAGTGCATTATGCTTTTAGCAAGCAGCATGATTTGTGGGAAAGGGTGCATTTGGCCAAAGAATAATAATTATAGCCAGGAATTGAACGTTCCACTCACCATTGTGTTCCATTGACTTTTGGTGAAAGTAACAAGAAGATTTCCACACTTCCATTCTAGTGTGGAGCTGTGTCTGGAAACATAGCAGAACTGTCTTCTTCTTCTGCCGTATCTGAATCCGAATCTTGGCGATCTTAATAGCGATTAGCCATGAAGAGTGTCCTGAAAATATAATGCAGTGGCCTTCCATTTGCCTTCCACATCGCAGCATGACACCCGTAACACTGATTCAGTTCTGTGAGTTACTTTCTGGTCCTGAGCCCTTTTTGGCACACAAAGTCCTCATCAGTTCCAGACCAGTATTGATGAAGCTGCTGCCCTCCATTAAGATGAATTCAAGTGGGATTTAATCCACTTGGGGACCATCACCCTTCCCTGTGGACTTTGGCACCCAAGGCTGTTAGTCCTCAAGGTTGTCAGGTTATTTAACCACCACCTGACACTCCACGTTGAGTTGCTGGCAGTATGGACTACTCTATCACCATAGCAGAATAACCTGACCAGACTTGCATAGCAGAACTGGGGTGGGGGGACTTCCTTTCAGTCTCACGCAAGAAAGGATTGTTAGAGTTGCAGAAACAACAATGCTCTGGAACCGGGATTCTCAACCTACGGCCCATGGGCTGGATTCGGCCCACAGCAGCATTTCATGTGGCCCACCACCTCTACCACATCCGGAAGGGCAAAATGGCTATCTGGCCCCCGAAGCTGTCTGAGGAAGTGTGACCCAGCCTCTGGCTTTAAAAGGTTGAGAACTCCTACTCTGGAAGTAGCTGAAAGAAACAGTATTAGGTCAATCCCCAGCTCCATTTGGGCAGTCCACTCTCCTCTCTCCTACCCCTTGTCTTCTGAATATTCACCTCACACGCATGCACGCACGCACACACAGTGAATGGCTACCTCCTCTGACACACCAAGCATTAAATAGAATGTAAAGCGATTATCTCCCATTCCCCAGCCCTACCTTCCTGACAAAATTCTGTAAACTGAGCCTCTATTTTCTATGGACTTCCTTTTGTTAATACGATTTTTATGTTAACCGAGCCATTTGTTAACTGAGGTTCCACTGTATTTATTTTAAGCCTCTCTGAACATCTGAGTAAGGTTTATATGAAGTTGGATTAGTGGGTTTAACTGATCTGTCACAGTTAAGGAGTCGGGATGGAGGACATGAGGCTGTTCTTGGAGAAGCAAAGTGGAAGTCCTTACCTGTGAGGTCACATAGTTTCAGAAGCATTTGGAGCACCTTCCAAGGCACAACAAAAATGAGACACCCATCTGTCATTCTCTCATTTTCAAGCATGTGCATAGGTCACACTGAACCTTAGAAAGTCTCAGCAGCAAGACATCTCGTTCCTGTCCAGGGAGGTATGGAAAGCTCCAAAAGTGGGCAGCATTTGCCAGTTTTTTTTCTTTAAACTAAACAAATGCACTAGTCCTAAGGTCAGTACATCTTTCGGTCCCCAGAGATTCTGACACCAAATAGTAAAGAAAAGTAGGCGCTTGCTTTCTCTAAAGTTGCAGGTTTCTACAAATAAATGAAATGGGTCTTTATTGGTCTTAGTAGACACTTTTTGCAATGTCACCGGAACCTTGCTTTACACAAACATCTTTTTTTATTCCTAGGCATTTCAAAGTGTTCCAGGCACACTGGATGAAATCGATGCTTTACTGAATGAGGAGAAATCAAGAGCTTCCTGCATCACAGGCTTCAGTGATTCAGTATGTACTCCCCACCTCCATTGAACTCCCACACTGTAGTAGGTTGCTTGGTGATGATAATAATAATAGTAAGCTAAGCAGCAGGAACAGTGCATTACAAATGTTAGTTTCTGAGTCTACTAGATTCCCCCCCCCCCGATCAGTATGTTCTATTCTCCTTCTGTTCTTAAAACAAGGAAAGGGGAAAAGTACGGCACTTGATGGCAGCAGGCCTGTTTTCTTAATACTAAGTCTCTCTTTATCTTCTGTAAAGTAATCTCTACAATTGCTTCGTCATCCTCGTGCAGGATTGAAGAAGAAAAGAAGTCCCCAACAATGTACTTGAAACCTGAGTTTTATCTATTCTATATTTGATTAGAGTGGATCCCATTATTACCAATTGGTTTGGTATGATTATGGCCAACTTCGACATGAGCCAAGCCAGCTGTGTTGTCATATTAAAATAGCTACAGGAGCATCGAAAACACGGGCCTCAGTCCCCCACATGCCACCGGACCCTGCTATGGTAGTGGTAGGTCCTCCCGATGGCGAGAGGCTGCTAAAATCTCGGGTAAATAGGCTATCATGAAAACAGACCATGATCAATGTTTGCACTTATAGCGCATGCACTATTAGCAATCAAGCACACCTCAACCTGCTTATGAACAAAAAATGAAAATAAAGCGTGACATCTTTGGAATTGCAAAAACAAAGCAATGAAATCCTTACAAGCTACCTAGACAAATGGAGATGAGATCCATCTTGGAGCTAAAAACAACAATCAAAATGTGGGAGGGGTTGGATATATCATCTCTCACAACTTTGTGCAGTTTATAGAAGAAATAAATTTATTTATTTTTTTAAATTTCTATACCGCTTTTCTCATCCCAGTGGGAGACTCAAAATGGTTTACAACATTCATAGTAACCAATAACAAGATACAATGTAAGTAAAGAGGAATAATACAAATAAGTTACAATTACAATAGAAATCTCCACAATTACAAATAAGTTACAATTACAATAGAAATCTCCACAATATGGCAAATTCTCTAATAAAGGGTACAACAGATACAAAACACAATATAAGCAAAATAAAGCATAGCTACAATACAACCAAACAGACAACACCACCTCACACACACACTCATTCCTACCCCCAGCAGATGTGAATATATCAACAAAGGTTCTACTGCCTCAACTGCCTTTTAAAGTCCTGGCTGGAGGCGGCGGAGGAAGGCGGGTCCCGAGGAGCAGCGGCGGTGATGGTCAGTGTCTTCGCTGCGGGCCTCCCCACCCGTCGGAACAGCTGGGTGAGGGAGAATGCCTGCCACCTCAACTGCCTTTTAAATTCTCCCAGAATTGCTGTCCTAAAAATTAAAATGTTTGAAGTGGTAGCTGTGTTAGTCTGTGCAAGCATATCTGACAATAAACAAAACAGAACAGCAAAAAAAGACAAAAATGTTATGCCACTATAAAGACTAACTCCTGTATTTAAATGTGAGCTTTCGTGGACCAAGTCCACTTCATCATACCTAAAAATTCAGTTACCAAAGTCACAGAAATTAAATGTCATACAGGTGTATGCCCCTACCTCATCTTATACAGAAGAAGATATTGAAGAATTCTATGAAGAAGTTGAAGAGGTACTCCGTAGATGTCAGACTGGCTACACTATTGTCATGGTGGATTTCAATGCAGTGGTTGGATGCAGTAGGGAAATTAAATTCCACATAGGCTGCCATTGTGTAGGAAAAAGAAATGAGGCTGGAGACCGCTTGGTGGCTTTTTGTGAAGTCCATCACCATTGTATTGGTAACTCCTTTTTTGAGAAGAAGGAAGCAAGGAGATGTACCTGGGTCTCACCAAATGCAAGAACAAAAAACGAAACTGACTTCATTATAGTTAATAGAAGACACGCACTACATTATGTTTCAGTCATTACCCCCTTTAACACGGGAAATGACCATCGTCTCATTCACACTAAAATCATATTTGACAAGAAAGTTGAAAGTAAAATGAAAGTCACCAAAATCCCAAAGAAAAGCCTTGCTGTTGATTCCAATCTCCTTTGAGAAGAGCTGTAGAAATTAGACTGGGTAAGCATAACAGATTTTACAGAGAAGTATGAACTTATCATAATCCAGATCAATGACTGTGATAAAAAGGTGGAAGTTTACTGCGATTCATCTGGCCCACGCCTCCCTCGTTGCTCCTGGAAGCGGAAGTAAAATGTGCCCATACAGATCTAGAAGTAAAATGCGCCCATCATGGATCTAGACTGTCACCTGCTATGTTGTCTACTTAGAAGAAAGCTCCAGGAAGACTACGAAGTATACAGAAGAAAAAAACTTATGGAAGTAGCTGAACAAAAAGGGAGCATTAAAAGATGCAAGAAAGATCTGCCCCAATACCATGAGCAGTTGCCTGCGCTGCTAAATGAGAAAGGGGAGAGAATAAGGAGAAGATTAGAAATGGGGAAAATGGTTAAGGACTTCTACAAGGTGCAGCATGCCCGGAAGCAGACCAAGTCAGGAAAGGCACCTGGAATTGATAGAATCACCACAGAAACCATAGAGGCCGGTGGGGGGGAAATTGCAGAAAGTCCTGACACGCTTGTTTACTAAATACTATCCCAGCTCAGGGGAAAACATCAAAGACAATATTAAATTTTTAAAAAGCAAATTGTGAAGAGATCAAGAACTATACGCTAATATGCCTCTTGTCTCAATTATATAAGCTCTTCACACAGGTTATTCTCAACAGAATTGCACGACAGCTGGATGAGGGCCAGCCAAGAGAACAGACAGGTTTCAGGCAAGGATACAGTACTATAGATCACCTGCACACTGTCAATCAGTTGACAGAACGACAGAGAGAGTATAAATTGCCATTGGTTCTCACCTTCATGGATTATGAGAAGGCCTTTGACTTTGTTGAAACCAATGTGGTGCTGCAAGCGCTCTATGAACAAGGAATAGATCCACGCTATGTCATTCTTCTCAAAGAAGTGTATAAGGGATGTACAGTACAAATCACTTTATTTCAGAAACCGATAAAGATCCCTATAAAAAGAGGAGTCCATCAGGGCAATACGATCAGCCCAAGGTTGTTTACTGCCGCCTTAGAATCAGCAATGCACAATTTGATGTGGTGGGAAGAAAAGGAAATTTGTTTAAACAGCGAGTACTTATCCCATCTTTGCTGATGATATAGTGTTAATATCAGAATCAGTAGAAGTGCAGAATATGCTCTTAAGAGTTAGCCTCAGAAAGTCGAAAGATTGGCCTAAAGATCAATATGTCAAAAACAAACTATATACAGAGTGCCTCCACAATTACCATAGATATGAGATGTGGATAACCTAAGATATGAGGATAACCTAAGGCACGATCTAATGAAAGAAATTTCGAGAAGAAGGCAAGCAGAATGGGCAACTTTTAACAACATAGAGGATGTGCTTAGTAAAGCAAAAATGAGAACATTATAGGCTTAACTCATCAACACCACCATTCTGTCTGCTTTATTATATGGCAGTGAAACATGGGCACCTACAAAAGCTGACATTAAAAAAATTGATTTAACACAAAGAGTGATTGAGCAAAGGATGCTATACATATGATGGGTTGACCGAATATCAAATGAAGAACTGCGTATAAAACCAGGTGCAAAACAAGCATCAATGTTGATTGAGTTTGCAAGGCATCGGGCCGGGCATGTGTGCTACTTCAAAGATGGACAAAAGACATCACAGAATGGATACCACTTGGCATAAATCGACCACTAGGAAAGCCAGCAACCAGATGGGAAGACCAGTTCAGGGCAAAGTTTTCGAGGCCCTGGCTGAGACTGGCATGGGATTGGAAACAGTGGAAGATGATGCTTCGATCCGCCACGTCAACCTGACGCGTGAATCACGGATCAACTAAGTAACCAAGTAAATAAGTTGAGTCTCTCTTTCCTGAATGTGCCATGGGTTCTGTCCATTTGAGCTAGAAATATAGTTCATATTAGGGATAAACTGTATGTTACTCATCTAGGTTACTGCAAGTGATTTTTCAGTTAAAAGATCAGGACTCCAGTAACTGCTGTGATTTGCTCTCTACTTAACATAATCTGGCAGAGACCCATATTCACAGCTGGACTCCTTCTGCATCAGTTCAAACAAAATTAAGCCTTCACTGTTAGACATGACGTAAGGGGATAGAATAAAGGCTAACCTGAGTATCTTCTGCAGACATTAGTATATATAGCTCAGAAAACCCATGGCAAAGAAGGTGTAGGGCTCTAACAAGGATGAATCAAAAGCTCTGAATTAAATGTTGGCTGGCCTACAGTTCCACTAGGACAGCAAAAGTAACACAGCTGTGCTCTTCTCTTCTTCAAAGCCTGCATATTCCTTTCAGTATGAGTTTGGGATTCCTCATAAACATGTAGTGACCACGTTTAGACTTTGAATGGAGAGGGTTTGCACTAGGGAGAGAAACTGGATGGTTTTTCTCTCAACAGGGCCTTGCATAGTCTTTTTTGCCTCTTGCAGCCACTACCATCGTGTTATGCTACTACAGGGCCCTTTGATTTTTTTTTTTTTGTGCTTGAGTATAAAAGACGAAAGAAACTTGAACATCTAAGAAACTTGAACATCTACTGGACCCAAATGTGAATGAGAGAGAAAGCTTCAGGATGTTAAGAAAAAAGGGATTTCTTATACTTTAAAAAGCGCCCAACATGTTTCAGGCCAAGCCGTAGTTTAGAGGAGCTGGGAATGAGAGCAAAATATCTTCATTATACACAGCTGAATTGTCTCTCCCCCCCCCCCCCCCCCCCCGTGAAGAAAGCCACAGATTTGTTGAGCTGAAACAGTTATTTACAGTGTATGTAAGGAACTCATTTTTCTCAATAAATATCCTGGGATTTTTGTTTCTTTTTCATTGGAGTATAGCATTTCCCTGACCATTCCTTAAAAGTCCAGTTGTGTGGGGCTTCTGAGATAACATAGCTTTGAAAAAGATACTTTTGGGGTCTATGAATTCGAGAATCCCAAGTTCTTAGAGTTGTAGTCTTGAAAAGTAGCATTTCAATACCATGATGTTGATTTCTTTTGGAAGGGTTGCTTGAAAACTCACAACCATCTCTGAGCTGCCTTTTCTAACAGGCGGGCTTAAGTTGAACACTGATCTGAGATAGAAGATTGAGCATGCAGTTTCTTCGGCAAATTGTCAGATTCAGTATTTGCAAGTGTGTATGAGAGAGAGAGAGAAGAGAGGGAGAGAAAGAACAAGTTATAAGCATGGTGGTATTTTTACCTCAGATTTGGATTGGAATGTTGGGGTATTGTCCATCTGGGTATTTCAACGTTTTGAAAAGATTAACAATTTCTTGATAGGTCATTGATGAATGTAATAAAAGGGCAGAAGAAATAGATCAGATGACACTGGAGCTGGAGGAGAGAAAAAAGGAGTTGGACAGCTATAGGCAAAACATTTCGCAGGTATTGTGTGTGGAGTACAATTGCTATTATTTTCACAGGTATTTTTGGTCCTGAAATAAATATCTACAAATATCAGTCACTGGCACACATGTTCGTGGAGCACAGCTGTAGTCAGAGGGACATAGGTTTTGTAACAGGTATTAATAATTTGTTTTTCCTTAGTCTCCGTTTCCTGCATGAAAAATAATATACTGTTTCCTGCTGACCCTATCTGTGGTGGGTTCTTTGTCTGCAGCCTCTTTTGCATGCTAGTTATAACTCTCAACACTCCTAATCTTGTGTTCCCTCTGCCCACCAACTTACTGTAAATGGTAAATATAATAGAGATAACAATGCAAATACAAATAACCTCAGAAAAAGAGGGCTTTTTGTTTTTATCCTAGTGAAAGTATGTTTGATAGAATGGTTGGGAGGATGTAAGGCAGTGGTGGCAAACCTATGGCACAACAGCCAGACGTGGCATTCCCAGGCCTTTCTGTTGGCACATGAACCATCACCCCAGCACAGAGTTCACCCCACCCCTCTTCCCAGCAGCCCAATGAAAGCACTTCCTTCTTCCCTCCAGCACAGAGTTCACTCTGCCCAGCAGCCCAATCGGAGCTCTTCCTCCCTCCCCCAGCACAGAGTTCGTCCCGCCCCTCTGTCAAGCAGTCTAATGAAAGTGCATCCTCCCTCTCCCAACGCAGAGTTCACCCTGCCCCTCTGCCCAACAGCCCAGTGGGAGCACTTCCTCCCTCCCCAAGCACAGAGTTCACCCCGCCCCTCTGTTTGGGCACTCAATCTCTAAAAGGTTCACCATCACTAATGTGAGGTATGAAAGCCAGAGAATCACCACATTAAGGAGAAAGCATAAATGGCTATTGGCATTATAATAAATAAACTGTAAGGTTCAACCAGTTAACCATTCCTGTGAGTGCTGTGCAAATGGCAGGTAGTCCAGGCAATACCAAGAACTGTGGACACTCATTGACCAGTTAGAAATAGCCAGTAAAAAGGACCTGGCTGGATAGCTCAGTGGTTTTGGCATTTGGATGAGAAGTCAGATGTTGCGGGCTCGATTCCCCACTGTGTCTCCAGAGAAGAGCCAGCCTGTATAGCCTTGTACACGTTGGACAGACCTGGAAGAAGGGAACGACAAATGACTTCTGTGTATTCTCTGCTTTGGTCACCATTAGTCAGAACTTACTTGACAGTACAATTAAGACTATTTCTGCTGCCGCCCCTCTCCAGTTGCTGTTTCAATGCAGACCAAAGAACAGTAGAACAATACATCCTTTACATTGATCTATGCCATACCTGTCAAGATGCGGCTGAGAAAATACGGGAAGCACTGCTACCTCTGACGGGCACGCATGTGCAGAAACCCCTCACGTATGTGCACCTCCACCTCTGATGGGCGTGCATGCACAGAAACCCCTTGCGCATGCACACCTCCACCTCTGATGGGCATGCATGTGCAGTAACCCCCCTCTGGCCACTCCAAATTTGGGATGACAGGGGGAAAGGGGTAAAATACGGGATTTCCCAGCCAGTACAGGACACTTGACAGGTATGATCTATGTTGGGGTACAAAGAAAGAGCCTCCTCAAAGATTGTGGCATTTTTGAACCACTCAGGTGTACCCTGGTAACAGCAGCCTTGTGTTGCCAGCTAATCTTTCTCACACTAGGTCAAGCGAAAGGGACTGCAGAATAAACTCACCCAAAGGTGCCTTCATTTTGGCAGTTACATGTCGGGCATAGACATGGAAGAAACTGATCTATGTTAACTGTTCTGGGAGGAGAAGTTATTGGTGGACAACCTTGGCAACATATTGCCATGGAACAGTGGTTTCAGCAAGACAGGCTGGTGCACATTGCAAGTCTGAGGGGCAAATTGGCATGAGGTTTATGGGAACATACATTTGAGAGTCTTTACCTGTAGCCAAAATTCTGCAACTTTCTCACTTATGATCATACACCTGCCATGATCAGAGCAAATGTGTTGTAGCAGAGCTGCCTCCTCTGCTGCTCATTTCCCTCATGGAGTAATGGACCAGGAGGAGGGCCTTCTCTGTGTCAGCCCCGGCCCTTTGGAACCTCTTACCACTCAAATTATGCCTCCAGACGGAGCTGCTCCCCTTTAGAAAACAACTGAAAACATGGCTATGCCAGCGGGCATGGGGGTATGGATGCATCAACTTCCCAGTCCCGCTGGCTCATTTAGCCCATATGGTTTTATGTCCTGAATGCTTTTTAACTGGTGGGAGAGTAGGGATATTTTTTTAAGATGGTTTTAAAAGGTTTTTTTTTAATTGGTCTATAGATGGGAAGTTAGTTAATTGTTTTTATTGTTGTTTTAATCATGTTGTTGAACCGCTTCGGGTCACTCTCGAGTGAGGAAAGCGGGATAGAAATATTTAAAATAAATAAAAATGCAGCCAGCTCATTCCTCTCCTTCTCCCTCCATTTCCAGGACTGGGTTACACCTCGTGCAGTGCCCTGCTGCACTTGCATGTTTTCACCTCTGTGCCAGAAAACAAAATGATGATCAGGAACACTATGAAAAGATAGCTTTTATTAGTTACTTAACACTATTAAGCAGCCGGTTTGATGTAGCATTTAGAAAGTTGACCTAGATCAGCAAAAAATTGGTTTAAAATCCTCACTTCTTCCCCACTGTACTTACTTGTTAGGGTTGTTGCAAAGTTAAGATGAGCTGAAAATACAGTCATGTGCAGTGCCTTTTGCTCCTTGGAAGAAAGTCAGCATATATAAATATAAATATAATAAATAACTAGTAGACTTACTTAACGCTTCTGTTGAATGATTTCTAAAGTACTGAAGATGGACTCTCCTGCCGTAAAATCTTGTTAACAAGGCATGAATCTCTTCTTAGGCAAAGGAAAGATGGCTCAATCCTTTGAAGCAGCTGGTCGATCAAATCAATGAGAAGTTTAGTCACTTCTTTAGCTCTATGCAGTGTGCGGGAGAAGTGGATCTTCATACAGAAAATGAGGTATGATTACCAGGATTATGTACTGTTTAATCCAGAGAGAAAATCTCTCAATTAAATGGATAAATTTTAACATTTCAATTAAGGAAATGAGGAATAATCTGCATATCTGATTGCTTCCTTATATTGTTCTTTTGGAAGCAGTTATGGAACGGTGGCAGTACCCTTTCTGGGGACTTATAAACTGTTAACAATTAGTGGACTGAACACTTCCATTTTATCTGATGCAATGCAAACAGTGGTTCCAGCTGTAGCACCCAAATGCTCAGCTCTCATAAAAACAGGCTCTGTGTTAACTAGAATCACATTAAGATATTGCACCAAGAATTAGTATCTACAGATGGAGAAGATCAGGGCTGTACAAAGTCAATCTGACTCCGTTTTGTGTAGGCTGAACTCTAGAGGGGAAGGTCAATAATGTTGGTTGCAATCTTGGCACACATGTAGTACTGTGTAAAAGTATTACGACACCACCAGCTTGTTTAGGGGAAATTCAGTGAGTGATTTTAACTCAGATAGAGTATCCAAACTTCACTGAACTTAAAGAGGGGTGAGAGGAGGGTCAGCAGAAGACTCTCTCCAATATTGGTGTGTCTACATGGCTCAGGAGCTGAGTTATGACCATCTCCTTCAGTCACTCATTGAATTTTCCCCAAGCCATCTGGTGGTGGCTTCAGACTTTTACACAGTATTGTACCTAAGGTTAAATGCCAGTGAGTTATTTCTAAGCTAAGAAGGTTATTTCTATTTTTTTATAAATTTGTATTGACTTTTTCAAAAAAATACAAACATACACAAAACAATACATCATAAAAAAGAAAATACATATAGTTCACAAAAGTAACCACCATATATTATAATTGATCCAATACCTTTTATATGTATAACATCCCCTAAAAGAACGTTTAATTGTAATTTACTAATCTATTTCAGAAAATCTTCCCAAAAACTCTTTATTTGTTACTACCACTGAATCCATCTCATAACACAGTTCAGTAATATTTTAATTTTGATACAACTATGAAGGTTCAAAATTTTCACGATACAATTCACCCTGTGCTTATTTACAATGCCCTGGAAAGCTCAGTATCCCAATATTTACCTCCAAAAATTAGTTTGAGTTGGTACAGGTCTGTAACTTTCTGGACCCATGAGAGAATGATCCACAAAGGGCTTCCAAATACTCCAGAATCTATTCTCTTTCAGCTTATCCCTTTTTACTTTTATCTCCCATGTCAGTTTATTATTCAATGCTAGATTCCACATTTCTTTATACCATTCTCCCGTCTGTATAATTACATCATTTTTCCAATGTCTAGCAATGCATTGTCTGCCTGTTGTTAAGATTATTTCTAATAACTCTTTTTCCTCCTTGTTTAAACCCATGCCATCCACATCTGTTAACATAATGGTACCTGACGCCAGTTTAATTTTCTTGCCCAATATTTCCCCAACTTCTTTTTCTATTCTTCTCCAAAAGTCCTTTATCATTTTACAACTCCACCACATGTGTTCATAAGTTCCAATAGTATCTTTACATCTCCAACATAAGTTATCCTTTTTGTTATCAATCTGATGTAACCTCACTGGTGTCAGATACCATTGCCACAACATTTTATAATTGTGCTCTTTAATTCTTACTGACATGGTTGTCATTATCCTCTTTTTCCACTTATTTCTCCATTCCTCTTTTTCTATCTTTATGTTCAAATCCTGTTCCCACTTCAATTTCAAATCTTCCTGTGGATCGCCCTCCCTATTTATTAAAACAAAGTTTGCTAACTAGACCTTTAATACCTCTATCACCTTTTCGAATTTTTAGAACCAATTCTTCAAATTCCGTTTTTTCTCTGTCTATATCAAATTCTCTCCAATATTTACGATTCCAATTATTAACCTTCATTATCTGAAACCAATTCATTTTCAACTGTTCAAACAACTTTTCTTCTTATCTTCATCCCTACAAATCCGTAACCAATCTTTCACCAAGGAAACTTCGTTTTTATCCAATGTTTCCTTTATTTCTTTATCTATTTTTATCGGAAAGCATGCCATATCTGCTAATTCCAAAATTGGAGAGATATTTGGGGCCAAATCCTTCTTTAATCTTTTCCACATGTTCATAAGTCCCTTCATCATTGTATTACTAGTAACTATCATTCTAACCTTACCTCCCCAAAAAATCATTTTACCTATATTCCTAAAATCTTTCATCTCAATCTCCTCCCAAATTGTTTTTTCTCTCGCCAAGATCTTCACAACATTCTTAATTTGAAAGGCACGATAATATGCAACTAAATTCGGTATTCCTAAACCCCCTTCTTTCTGAGGTAGATACCATAATTTCTTTAATAATCTAGGCTTTTTACCTCCATTACAAAAATTATTAAACAGCTTTTGAAACTCATTAATCTCCTTTTCATTCATTTGGATTGCAAGTGCATCAAATAAAAAGTTAATTCTTGGTAACAACATCATTTTGCAAATTGCAATCCTCCCGAACCATGATAGCTTCAACTTTTGAAAACTTTGTATTCTAGTCTTAAATTCCATTTTCAAACTGTCATAATTCAATCTTTTAAGTTCTTCCAATCTATTTGATATAATTATCCCCAGATATTTCAATTTATCTTTAATTTGTATATTACTTAATCCCTCAATCTTTTTCCTCTCCCCTTCTCGCATGTTACACAACATCATTTCCGATTTATCCCAATTTATCATCAGGCCCGTAATATCCTCAAAATCCTTGAGTTGTATTTTAATCCTATCCATAACCCTCTCAGGATGCTTAGCTATTATCAATGTATCATTTGCATATAAACTTATTTTATTGCCCGTCATCCCTTCTATTTTTGCATCTTCTCTTATACTTTTAGCCAAAATTTCCATTGCCATAATAAACAGTATAGAAGACAAAGGACAACCCTGTCTAGTACCAGCCTCAAACTTTGCCTCATCTGTAACCTCATCATTTACTCTAATCTTGGCAATCCCTTTCTGATATAACAAGTCAATTACTCTTCTAAATCTATCCCCAAATCCATAACTTTTAACTATTTCCTTAATTGAGGACCATTGTAAAGAATCAAATGCCTTAAAAATGTCCAAAGATATTAATCCCAGCTTTTCTTTCGTTTGGTTCACATTATCTATTAAATCTAACATTCTCCTGGTCAAATCAGCCATATGTCTCCCTTTTAAAAATCCCACTTGATCTGAGTTTATATATTCACCCATAAATTTATTTAAACGATTAGCCAATATTGCTGTGAAGATCTTAGCATCTTGATTTATAAGAGAGATTGGTCTATACGATTCCACTTTTTCCAAATTCTTTCCCAATTTTGGCAACAGAACGATCGTAGTCCTATACCATGAAGTCGGAATTTGTCCACCATCTAATTTATAGTTATATAATTTTACCAACTTTGATGCCATAACATCTTTAAATTCCTTATAGAAATCAGCTGGTAATCCATCCTCTCCCGGAGCTTTCCCCAACTTCAAACCTGTAATTACCTCCTTTACCTCCTTCTCCGAAACTTGTTCTTCCATTTTATCCCGATGTTCCTGTTTTATTCCAATCATTATTTGCCTCTCCAAAATCCTTTTAAGCTTCTCCACATCTATCTCTTATTTTTTTGCATACAATGCTTGATAAAATTCCTTCACAATTTTACATTTATCACTAATCTTATTACACCTTACCCCTTGATTATTGACCAAAACTCCAAAAAAAAGCAGGGATGAGAGCTATAATCCACCAAGCAAGGAGTATAAACGAGAGTTCCCAATTATAAAACGCACACTTTCACTTTTTTTTATCCTCTGCCGCAGCTGCGGCTTCAGGGGGGGAGCCCCTCCTTCTTCTTCCCCAAACCAACAAACTTTCAAACTGCTCCCTTCCTTCCTTCCAATTCTCCAACTCACAAACCAAACAATGCTTTTTAATTCACCTCTTTCCTTCTTATGTTTGCATTCAAGACTCCCAAAAGCACTTCAGAGCTCCCGGAGGCTATTCAAGCGCCATTATCCGATGGCGGACACAGCTTTCGAGTTCCACCATTGCCGCCATTGTCGTCTCGTCCACCACCCTTCCGTTCCTCTTTCACTTGCTCTTGCTTAATCTCCTGTCTTTTCAAAACAATCAACCGCTCCCTCCGACCACCGTCGCAGCATCAATTACTTATCTCGTTTTCTCGCTGATTTCTCCCACTTTTTTCACTTCGCCACCGTTTGTCCCGCTGGTCCCATTCTCAGCACCTTGACCGAAGAAGCCGTGGCTTCCGTCGCGCGCCTCTCCAGCCTAGAATACCTCCCGAACTTCGACCGCCCCACAGCAACGTTTCTGGGCAAACAAGAGAGAATCTTCTCACAGCAAGAATTTTCTAAACTTTATTCAGTTTAAGTCAGGTTTCTCATTGATTTCCACTTTGTAAAGCGCGAGCACACAAATCTGCGTGTTACTCGCCGGCCATCTAAGCCACGCCCCCAAGAAGGTTATTTCTAAGAAAACATGCAGATTCCAATGGCAATCTATGATGCAGCTGAGAGGAAGACTAACACAACTAGCACCAAAAACATTGGGTTTCATGGGAGCAGGATTATCTTGTGGTGTCCATAAATCTCGTCGTCATTGAAGGCTGCAATTCTTATTCGAGAATGCATTTCCCCCCCCCCCCCCCTTGAAGCAGGAAAAATGTCATGGGCATGAATTTGTTTAAGGTGGTTCCCAGCTTGCGATGAAGTAACCCACACACTATGATCACGGAGCCATCTCCTGCGGCACACCGGCACACATGAAATGAGACATGCAGGATTTAACACCAGGACTGCAACGGACTGCCGCAGCCTTGAGGTGCGCCTTCACAGCCAGTCCATCTGGCATGGCTTCTTCATCCTCCATGACTGTTGGGAATCAGAGTTCCTCCTCCGCTCATTTTGCCGTTGGGTCCAATATGATGGTTTCCAGTGGCATTTCCTCCACTGAAGGGGACTACCTAAAGGGGCTTATCTGCCTGTAGCGGTTGTCCCCTTTAGGAAGTCAGGTTAGTTAACCGCTGCCCTACACTCACTTTTGAGTCACTGGCTGTATGATTGACTACTCCATTCCTGTAGTGGGATGTCCGGACAGACAAACCATAAATCTACCTCCTTTACTTTCTGACAGGCGCATTCTCCACCTCTACGGGTATACTCTGGTGAAGTAAAGCCTGCCTTCTGCCCTAGATAATTGCCACTGTGAGTCTTGGTAATAGGAATCCTTCTTGAGAATCCTTTGCTAGTCAGAAAACACTGCACAGACACTTACATACTTGCATGCACAGAAGAACACTTGAAAGATTTTGAGCCTGCTATCCATCACTATTTATTTAACTGACAATTTAAAAATGACTTCACTTATCATCCATTCTTTGGCAGAGAGAAAAAGTGGTCCACTTGCCAGTACAAATTCCCTGAATTACTCCAGGAAAAAAAAAACCAGTGCAGGCTGTTGCGACTGATTAAAGTTGAAGGGCTGCACATGGGCTCAAGAATGATTTGTGTTAGATGCCCCTCCCAGCTTATTTAAAGGCAAACCTCCTACACTAGAGGAGCTATACTGCTGAAGCAAAGCTTTCATACCAATAAAAGGAGGTCTGTTCTCTCTGGCCCACCATCGGGGAGTAAGGCACATTCCTGGGCTTCTGAAAGGTCACTCAAAGGAGTACTTACGGACACAACACTATAGTCAGTAAATGTCCTGGTTAATATCCATTCCTCTTTCTACAGGTACCTGCCTTTGCAAGTGCATTTTGACATTCCTTTTGAAAAACAAAAATGTTGGGTAAACACCTTTTTTAAAAAAGTGCCACACTATTGACTTTGCTGGTTGAATGCAGTTTCCAATCCATTATATTGGCATAGTAGAACCTAAATGGTGGTTTGGATTGACAGCTGTATTAGCAAATCACGATTGGCTATTGTTGGGGAACAAGAGATTGATTTCTGTGTTTTGGAGGTAGATTTCAAATGATGGGTTGTGCATAACAGTATTATCAGGATGAGTTGACTGGTGAAGTATAGTTTCATTTATTTCGCCTTCAAAAGCTCTTGCAGGATAGAAGCGGGAAGAAATAATCAAAGTCACATTCAGGAGGGTGGAACTCAAATGCAGTCAGGTTGCTCTAATCCATAGCCTGCCTGTTACATATTTGGAAGCTTAGCATGTTGTTGGGTTCTAAACAATGGTTAAGGTAAACAATGATTTAATGTGACATTTACATTTGAACTACTGGTTAAAATCCAGTAGTAAATTAAAACTAGCGCAGGCCCATTGAATCAATAAGAATTTGGTCAGTCAACTCTTGTATATGTTCCATTGGTTTAACAGGCCTACTCCAGTTGGAAATTTCCTACTGAATTTAGCCACAGGCTCCCCCCCCCCAGCTCAAGTGGCTAAGATGCTGACTGGGAGGCGAAAGGTCAGCAGTTCGATTCCTGAGTATTGCAGAACGGAATGAGCTTCTGTCTTTGTTCCAGCTCCTGCCAACCTAGCAGTTCAAAAGCAAGAAATTGCAAGTAGATAAATAGGGACCACTTTGGTGGGAAGGTAACCGTGTTCCGTGCGCTCCGGCGTCTAGTCATGCCTGACACATGACCATGGAAATGTCTGCAGAAGCAGATAGCGCTGGCTCTTCAGCTTTGAAACAGATAAGCACTGAACCCCAGAGTCAGATACGACTGGCTTTTGAGCAAGGGAAACCTTTACTATTTATTATCAGTGACTTTCTGCTACTTTGTGGATTTCTCACATGGATGTTCTGTTCTCACAGGAAGAATATGATAAATATGGGATCCGCATCAGAGTCAAATTCCGCAGTAATGCTCAGCTTCAGGAACTGACTCCCCATCACCAGAGTGGAGGAGAGAAGAGTGTCTCAACTATGCTATACTTAATGGCTTTGCAGGAACTCAACAGGTGTCCTTTCAGGGTGGTAGATGAAATAAACCAGGTATATTTCCTAGCAAAAATAAAAAGATTTATTCAGCTTATTTTGTAGGAGGAAAGAAAGTATTGATGCATTTCTCTCTCTCTTATAGGGAATGGATCCTGTTAATGAAAGACGAGTCTTTGATGTGGTTGTAGAAACTGCCTGTAAAGAGAGCACTTCTCAGTACTTCTTTATTACACCTAAGGTGCGTAGCTGAAAACCACGTATCTTACATGCCTGTTATTTTGGGATTTCTTCATTTAGAGAATTAAAAATATTGATGAATACCTGACAGGGTAGGTTCCCAGGAACATACAGTGGAACCTCATACAGCAATTGCCCCGTATAGCAATGAAATCACATAACAATTAGGTTTTTGGGGGAAATGGCGTCCCACATAACAATTTCCCCTATGGAAAAAATCGTACAACAAATTTTCAATGGGAAAATCACTTAGCAAAAAAAAAAAAGTGATGCATCCCATAGGAAAAATTGCTATATGATGCATGCCTCGTATAGCAATTGTTTCATACAACAACGAGCCCCGTGGAATGGATTAAAATTATTGTATGACTGAATCAAGGAGAACTTGTTAAATCAGTGCTTATGTAAATTCTATAGATTCATTGCGCCTAACTATAAATTTTGTTTTACCTACTGCAGTGCCTGGACAATTGATCCTCCTTGTTCTAGCAAGTGAACAAGGTGATAACAAGGCTTTCAGGGTTTGCAATTACTTGTGACACAGTAGCATAGACAAAGCTGGAGAATGAAGAAAATAAATAGCAGCTAAATCTATTTCTCTCCGCTCCTCTCTCCTAAATCTCTCTCTCTTTTTATGATATGAGGTTTCCACTTCACACCAGCACTTTAAATGGTGGGATTTCTTTGCCTTTCTAATGAAAAGATGAAGCTTGTGTTTCATTTGGTTGAAGATGTTATTTTTTTTAAAAATGGCCACCAGTAAAGATGTTGGTGCTGGTTTTTCTCCTCACATATAAGATATGTGACTTGATGTGCACCAAGGAGAAAAACCAGCGGACTCATGGTCACTCATGCTCTGGTCACCTCCAGACTAGACTATTATAATGCGCTCTACATGGGGCTGCCCTTGACAACCATTCGGAGGCTACAACTGGTTCAGAATGCGGCGGCCCCGGTGGTGATGGGGTGTGGACGCTATGCCCATGCCTCACCACTGCTTTGGGAGCTCTACTGGTTACCAGTTTGCCTCCGGGTGCAATTCAAGGTGCTGGTTTTGACCTTTAAAGCCCTACATGGTAGTGGGCCGGGATACCTAAGAGACCGCATCGCTCTAAGGATGTCTGTCTGTCCAACCAGAGCAGACCGGAGGGGCTCTCTTATGGTACTATTGGCTAGAGGGGCTCGCCTCTCTAGCACAAGGAGGAGGGCCTTCTCTGTGTCCGCACCGGCCCTCTGGCACCTCCTGCCAACAGTAGTTAAGTCTCCAGATGGAATTGCTGCCCTTCAGAAAGGAACTTAAAACCTGGCTGGCAGGCCGGCCAAGTATGGGGTGCAGGTGGAAGGGTGTCCACCGTTGGGTGGCTGGTATAGTGGAACTCCGGCCCCCTTAGGTCCCTGCACCCTTTTTAGTGGATGGGTAGTTTTAATCAGTTTTTAAACTATGTTTTTATTTATGATTGTAAACCGCCCTGAGTTGGCCATGGCCAAGTGGGCGGTATAGAAATTGAAGTAAATAAATAAATAAATAAAATAACTGGTGGAAATTTGTTCCTGAAATTTACTCTGGTGGAGTTAGTGACAGCATGTTTATGTTATAGAATTATGTAATGTAACAGAAATAAACACCACTGAGTTTTGTGAAGCTTGGAAATTGTGCAGCTTTGTGGTTATGCCCTTTACACTTCATTGTGCAGTATATTATCTCCTTGAATGCAAATAATGGAAAAGCAGTATTAAAACATTTGTTCCTCTTTCTCTCTTTCTGTGAGTGGTGTGTTGGTACAGTCCAGAATTTATCGCTATGGCATTGATCACACTGTTGACTTTCTGGTGAAACTAAAGATGTCGGTATCCACATATGAACCTTTCAAGCAGAGATTATTCAAGTAGCGACAAAGTGGTACTTCAGACTGTGCCATTTACACTATGCTGGAGAAATTTAAACAAGAAGATTTTGGCCACTGGCTTCAGATTCGAAGGCCCCCTTCTTCTGGAGAAGGTGCTCTCCTAGGGATGGTCTCCTTCCACTGAGATAGGAACCCCAGGAGCCACACAGACTCCTCCTCTCATGTCAAAAATGTAGCAAGCCAAGTCTAGAAGTCTATTTTCAGTTTCAATAAATAACTACAGTACTTCAATATTGCAGAGTGGGGCTGTGGCCTATTTGAAAGAAGAGACGCCAAGGAGCTTCACATCAGAGAGTAAACAAAACAAAAAGACAAAAACCTTGTGGCAACTTAAAGACTAACTGCTGTATTTTAATGTTATCTTACATGGATCAAGTCCACTACGAAAGCTAACATTAAAACACCGGTTAATCTTTAAGGTGCCACAACATTTTTGTTGTTTTGTTTACTATCTGAGATGCTTGCACAGGATAACACGGCTACCAGTTCAAACATTTCAAGGAGCTTCAGTTTATTTTTATTTTTTATGTTTATGCCAGAAAAAGAGGAGACTTGATATGACCGATGGTCCATAAAAACAGTTTCTAAAGTTTTTGGACACATCTGAGCAGCTCCAGTACTCTCTGGTATTTGTTATTCACAGTTAAACTTAGTTTCTCCACAGACTTAAGAGTACAGTGGTACCTCGAGATATGAAATTAATTTGTTCCTCGGCGTTCTCCATATGGTGAAAATTTTGTATCTCAAAGCACAGTTTCCCACAGGAATGCATTGAAAACCAAATAATCTGTTCTGGATGTCCAGAAAAAAAGCCAAAGCAACATTTAATTTAATTGTTCAACTTGTATGTCGCTGATCTAACCTATGACTGATTTCAAAGCATATTGAGTATTGTTTATTGCAGGAGTTCTCAACCTTTTAAAGCTGGGGGCCGTGTCACGCTCCCTCAGACAGCTTTGGGGGCCTTTTGTAATTTTGCAGCTATTGTGTGCCGCAAACTTTGTTGTTAAACCGCTTTGAGTTGCCTTCGGGCTGAGAAAATGCGGTATACAAATAAAAGTGATGGTGATGGTGATGATGTTGATTTTGCTTCCTACACCACATGGCACTTCCTGGTGTTGTGGAGGCGGGGGGGGGGGCACATGAAATGGTGCCACTGGCTGCATCCGGCCTGTGGGTCACCGGTTGAGAATGCCTTGTTTATTGTCTACCATATTTTTTAATTGGTATTTTCTTAACTTTTCTTTTCTCAATGGCTCTTTTATTTTTTATTTTTTAATATTTTGTTTCTTGCCCTTTAACTGTCACTCTTTGCTTTGCTGCTTAGGTATGTAGTTTTTCTCTTCTTTCTGCTGTTACATATATAATGTTGGGTCCTATAGACATGCCAGTAGGAGAAATAGGGTGGGTTGCACCCATTAATTACCTTGATGTCATGATGTTTATGTGATCAACGCAAGATTGATGAGTGCTGTAGAGATTAATAATAATAAAATAAAATAAACTGAGTTCATTATTTATTCTGTATGTGTTTTTTTGCCCACCTGACAAAACTGTCTGGCTTTTATAATCAAAAAAAGGAGAATGTAGAATAGCATGTTTTCCAAGGAAGCAGAATATAGATAAAGGTTGCCCTTGCTCGAAAGCCACTCATATCCGACTTTAGGGTTCGGTGATCATCTCTGTTTACAGCCAAAGAGCCAGCGCTGTCTGCATTTGCAAACGTTTTCATGGACATGTGACAGGCATTACTAGACACTGGCATGTACAGAACTCTGTTTACCTTTTCACTGAAATGGTGCCTATTTATCTACTTGCAATTTCTTGCTTTCGAACTGCTAGGTTGGCAGGAGCTGGGACAGAGATGGGAGCTCATTCTGTCAAGCAGCACTCGGTTCTTGAACTGCTGACCTGCCAAGTTTCCAGTCGTCAAGTTCAGCATCATAACCACTAAGCCAAACAGAATATAGCTGCTGTATATTAAGTAATAAGCAAATGTGACTAATGGAAGTGAACGGTTTTTAACCGAGTTTTCTTTCTTTTTTCTGTTTATAGCTGTTGCAGAACCTTACTTATGGAGAGAAAATGACTGTGTTGTTAGTTTACAATGGATCTTCTATGCTAGAATCAAAAAAATGGAACTTGGAGGCATTCCATCGGAGACGGAGCCGATTTCAGATGTGACCAAGCTATCAATACCTACGTGGTGCCTTTTGAAAGCTGAAAGACCTTAAAAATATATACATATATTTTACATCAAAGCACAACTCTCTTTCAGACACCATTGATGGCCTGTATTTTAACTGACTAGAATATGTACTCTGCCTTTTATGGTTTTCCTCTGGAAGGACTTGAAGCCAATTTTGGGGAAGATATTGGGAAAACGTTTTCTTTCCACCTGTCAGCTGCCTTTGGTGGTGGATGATGGGTGGGGCAAAACATCCTTGTAGTCTTTCACAGCTTTTGAGTTTAATATTAAAACCTTTTTAAACGTCTTGTACATGTCCTGCTACTGCTTTTGAATGTGCCGATGGATCGGTAAATATTTCTCCCAATTTGTTGAGCAGAAAGTTTTAAAACTGTTTCTATGTCTATAGTTGTATACTCAAAAGAGACCATATGAACTGAACATCTGTTGTATGGGCAATTGTTTTGTAAAAAGTATCTTTTCCAGGTGCTGCTAAGGTTCTGTTTCAATCTAATTGTATTCTAGAAGATCACATGGTTTTTGATCCTGGCCAAAGCCCTAAAATATGCAATGTCTTTTTATCTTTATTTCAAAAAGGGTCTCTTTTTTAACTGGTATTTGTTAATTTTATAAAAATGTACCATTCTTATGAGATGGGACCAGTTTGAATTTTACTCTATATGTTTTTCCGTAAGAAAAAAAAATACTAATCTCCCCACAACCATTCTTTGAAAAAACATTTTATATAATAAATTTATATTAGATGCTATTTCATATTTAGTTCTTCAACTGTTTAGCACATTCCAAATAGGATAAAGACTGTTTTGGGATATGAAAATCGACTGCGGCTGCTACTCATATCTGAGTATACATTTTCCCCCTGGAAATAATTTTCACAGTTGACAGGAAAAATGCCATTGCCATGAATTCGTTTGAGGTGGATCCCAACATACTGTCATCATGGAGCAATCTCCTGTGGCATGAATGAAATGAGACATACAGGATTTAGCACTGGGACTGCAATGGATTGCTGCAGCCTTGAGGATATTAACAAGGAGCACCGTCACAGTCAGACCATCTGGCATGACCTCTTCCGCCTCCATGACTGTTGGGAATCAGAAAGTGGTTCCTCCTCTGCTCATTTCACGTTGGGCCCACTATAATGGTTTCCAGTGGCATTTCCTCCACTGGGGACTATTACCCCACCTAAAGGGGCTCATCCACCTGTAGGCGTTGCCCCTTTGGGGAGTTAGGTTATTTACCACTGCCTAACACTTGGCGTTGAGTCACTGGTCTACGCCATTACTGTAATGGGCCAGACACTTGGATACGAAAATACAGTAAAACCCCTACTTACGTAAAAAGTCTGTTCCGTAGGCTTTTATGTAAATCGTTTTTTTTATTAAACTCGAAGCAAACCCATAGGAAAAATGAATTTTTACATAACTCGAAGCAAACCCATAGGAAAATGATATTTATGTAAATCAAAGCAACCCCATAGGAAAATGATTTTTTTACGTAACTCAAAGCAAACCTATAGGAAATTGTGTCATGTAAATTGGGACATGGTTTTAGTGCAAAAAACATGTAAGTCAAATTTTATGTAACTCGAGGCATATGTAAGTCGGGGTTTTACTGTAGTACAAACAAAATACCACAAACCTGAAGTCATACATGAGGAGAGGAACTTGCTCCACTGGAGGAGTCTAAAGCCTAAATCTAGTATTACTCCCAAATAGAGAACCATAGAAATAAACCCAATTGTTACTCCAGCTAATGTACATTTCATTAAGTTCCGTGGGTATATTGGGACTGAGATTGGATTTAGCCTTAAGATTATTTTGGTCAACAGACTTCACCAAATATTATTTTTTCATTGAGATAAGGTACAAAGTATGTATGTCTTATAACAATGGGAAATGTTTCTGATTCTTAGAACAACAATGTAGTCTGCAGTATTAAAGACAGGGATTTACAAAGCCTTATTAACTAAAAAGAATATTCATTTGAGGAAACAGTTAATTAGCACTTTTTGAAACATATTCCCAGCTGTTGGTTGTATACATTGCTCATCCTTTTGTTTTTAAAATCTTCCTGTGCAAATATTAACAAAAAAAAGTCAATATCTTCCGTCCTTATACCTCTATTATTCAGGGGGGTTACAGGTTGATATAACTTTTTAAAGCAATTTTTGTTTTAATTAGATTTTCAAATTGGATTTTTAAAATTTTAAATGCCTTTCTAAAGGCCTATGTGATGCTAGTTTTAATTTAAAATGTGTCATAGATCAAAATCTCACTCTGGCATTATAAATTCTGAATTTGTATTGTGAGATAGTATTCATATAATCTTCCCCCCACTTCGTCCGTATCTAGGCCAGATGTGAAACTGCCAAAATGAAGGCACCTTTTGGTGCCTTCATTCTGCAGTTTCTTTTGCCTGACCTAGTGTGATAAAGATTAGCTGGCACAAGGTGGCTGCTGCCCGGGGTATGCCCAATTGAATTGTAGCTCAAAAATGCCACAATCTTTGAGGGGACTCTTTCTGTTCTAAAACTTTTTGGAAAAGTTTTAAAAATAGGATCCAACAGTTCTCCTTCGTATAGTTTGTGAATCCCCACTATTGGGTTATGCGCCTGCGCAGAACATCGATCGGAGGCTTTAAAGCTGATTGGTTAAAAGTTTTGGTGGTAAGACCGCCCACCGCACCACTCACCCTTAGGCGCTAGTTCGCCATTTTACCTCAGTTCTCTTCTTTCCGCCTCAGCAGCAGGACGATCGTTGAGAGCTTGCTCAATTTTTCTGTCGATTCCTCGAAAAAGACCTTGTTTATATCTCATTTTTTTCCGGCAATCTTGTCCTCCGGGCAGGATTGACACCCCGGTGCTGTTTCTTCTCTGAGGACTCAGTTACCTCCTTCGCTTCGGTCACCGTTTCTCCCCTCAAGGGGTGGCGGCTGGCCGGCCCTTCGGGGTTGTCTTCTCGAACGTTCGATGTTCTTCGTTGCCTTCCTTCGGAATAAATTTTTCATGGCTGCGGCCTTTAAACAGTGCACTTTTTGCCTGAAGAAGTTTCCGGCTTCGGACAGACATAGCCAGTGCCTTTTCTGTCTTGGAGAGTCGCACCAGAGCCAATCTTGTGCGCACTAGATCTCACGATCCAGAACCGGAGCAACAGACTGAAGGCGCATCTAATGGAGCTCACCCTCGCTCCTACCGTTGCTCCTTCCACTTCAACTGCCATGAGTGCCTTTCCGCCCGAAAGGGCTCTCCAACCTTCTTCTTCCTCGCTTCTTGTGCACAAGAAGAAGGACAAGAACGGGGAGAAGAAAAAGAAGCACGGGTCGGAAGTACAGCGTTCTTTGCCGCATACTCCTTGCCCTCCGGTCTCTCCTCGGCCTTCACTGCCTTTCTCCATCGCGAGATGTCCCTCTCTGGGGTCTTCCACCTGGGGGCGGGGGCGGTCTTCATCCAACTCACCGAATAAGGGCTGCAGGGCTGGTGCTCCAGCTCGCCCCTTGCATCCTTCTTCACCACCTGGCGAGAGGGGCCGTCTCCCTACACGGCAAGCCTCTGTTTCCCCCAGGCCACAGACTCCTACCATAGATGAGCCGGCAGTCACCGTTTCGGCTACGTTTCATCGCCTATCATTCGTCCCAGTTTAAATGAAGTTCCTTAGGCTTTTTTCTGTCATCCTAAAAAGTCAGTCTAGTACCCTGTCAAGAAGATGCCATCAAAATGTTTTGGAATTCATAGCTGGGTTTGTATTTCCAGATATACTTGTCAATAGCAATATATGGTTATCACAATTAACAGACGTGATCAGCCCTCTTTTCCAACACAGGCTGAAAACTACTCATAGAGCATTTTTCATGTCAATCTGATATAATACTGGAAATTCTTGGAAGCCCAATTAAAAGTTCAAGGTTCTAATAGAGGTTCTAATAGTGCCCCTAAGTGATGTTGTCCCTCTGCAACTTTGTGTATTCAGACTTTTCTCAGAAATGTCTATGTTCAGAAACTGGAAGTGTTGATGAAGACAGGAGTCTTGGAATTGGAATGGTTCTGGGCAGGCAGCTAGTGAAAAATATGTGTTAAGGTTATAACAGTCAGGAGTACTGTATACCTTTTTGGGCAAAATTACATGATTGAATCAGGTTTTCTGTAAATTGTGATTTAAAATAATACAATTTCAATGAAATCTATTCTATATTTAACCATATAATTCCATATTGTAGTGATGGGATGGGGTAAGGCATGCTTCTCTGTATTTGGGCTGTTAGTGCATCTTTCTTCATTACCCATATATTTTTGCAGCTGATAAAACAACAAGTACTGTATAACTATGAGGAGAAATGGAGTGGGGGAAGAGCACAAAAAGCTTAAAAAGAGCCAAGGAAAATAATATGGGACAAATCCAGCTGGGGACGTGCCATAAAGATTAGGGCTTGATGGTTTTCCACAGTGCTATAGTCCATCAGTGTAGGTGTATTTTCATACTCATTATTCGGTTTCTATCAGAGCAGTTGCTGAATCAAGTGCCCTACTCCACTCTAAAGGACTAAAATAAGTTGGATCAGCAGAAGCAATGGCAGGGAACTGAGTAGAGTCAAACTGAGGTGAGGGTGAAGCCCCTCTGCTGGGTGGCAATGCCATCTGGATGCAGGGTGGGGGTGGGAGAAGAGGAAAGCAAGGTAATGGCTGCATCAACAGAAGTTATTGGATAGTTCCACTGGTGGTGGTGGTAATAACTTCTGGACAGCAGTATAGCTAAAGATAATACTGATGGAGAAGCCAATGGTGGTGAGACTCAACTTCACTTTTGTTAGTGCTACATATAAGGTGGCAATGATGAACCCTTGCTGAACTTTTCTTAACAAGAAAACCCTATAGTGAGAGAGTCCAAAATGAAACAAGACAAAGTGCTGGAAGATGCAACACCTGGATAAAAAAGTACTCATGCTACAGAGGACGAGCGAAAGACGGGCGCTTATTGCTTCCACTTTCAGGAGCAATGAGGGCAGTGCAATGTTGGCTGGATGAATCGCAGCAAACCCATTCGTATGGATTCATGGGGGCTTGGGCTTCTGGGAATTGAAGTCCAAGAAATCTGGAGTGCCAAGGTTCACCATCACTACTAGGTTTTCTTGGACTTCAATTACCAGAAGTCCAAGTCAGCACTCTTGCTGATCAGGGCTTCTGGGAATTGAAGTTCAAGAACAGCTGGAGTGCCAAGGTTCACCATCATTCCTCTAGAAAGTTCCAAGTCATCTGCACATGTACAGAACTAACCCATGTAAAGTACAGTATGTGAATTTAGGGACCACAAAGAGAACACGTTATTCTTCTCAGCTCATGAAAAACAAGCCCAGGACATTTTGGCCCAGAATTTCTTTAGCTGTCAGCAGCTGCATCAGTACATTAAACAGAAAGGATGACACAACAATGTATTGCCTCATATTCTATAATTTTATTAAACATTAACCTAATGTGGAACCATGTAAAATTTATTCTCACATATAAAATTTTAAATAAAAATTGCAGCACATTCCTTCATCCAAAAACTATTACTGTATTGACTACTGTAATTCACAGTGTGCAAACAAAGAAGATGTTTGTAGTGGGTTTTATAGTGGTGTTTCCCCCCCTGACATCCTCCAACTATGTTTTCTCCTTGATTTTCAACTATTGACAGATGGGCAACATTCACTGTTAGTTTCATCACTTTCCTGGAAGCCTAGGATGCTTATTAGCTCCAACAATACCAAAATATGAAATGGCTGAAATCCAGCAGGAAGTTGCAACTAATGAATCAGTGAAGATTTTGTGTGCCAACTCTTCAATAAGTTCCATTGGTTCAGTGGGCCTATTTTAGTTGTGACTTACTACTGGATTTCAGCCAATATCTCTTTGCATAGTACAATGTGTACCATTCCACTATGGATTTATTTGGGTCTTCTTTTTTCATGCAACTACAGAGTTTATTTTTTTTAGGAAGGAGCTTCTATTGAAAACGAGAAACACTTGCTCTACACGCCATGAAATGTTATCTCCAACTTCTTCATCTTTACCACCAGAGGCCACTGCGATACCAGCTGCTTGGAGGCTGCCTTGCCATGCAGGCAATACAGTGCACGGAAGGGGGGGGGGGAGGAAGAGATGCCCTCTGCTTTCAGTTTGATGTGATCCTTAAACCATTTCTGAAAACTATTTTGGATTGCTCTGTTTCTCCATAGCCAAAAATCTGACCACTTGGTACAGTGACCCTGCATCCATTTGACTTAATTGATTCCTTGACAACAGTGACAAAGTAAGATGTTAGAAGTCGACCCCTATTTCCTTTACAAGCCCAGGGTTGAAATAAGAACTTTGTTCCATGAAAACATTCATACCAACACACAATTTCCCTCCCACAATCTTTGCTCTCCCTTCTTCTGTGATTTTCTCCATTCTCCCTCCAATCTACACTTAGTAAAGTAAATATGCAAGAGTCACAATGGTTGTGAAAGCAAGGATTGGACTCGCAGGCTACTATTAAAACAATCACCAAAAGTGGTATGTTGTGAGCATGTGTATGTCACAAAGCAATCTGTTGTAAGTTAGGAGCTCCTTGTAGCACACAAGAAAGTAATGGGCTCAATTATTACCTGCATGAAAGTTAAACAGGAAAGAAGTAGACTCCAGAGTTGTGGTTGTAGTTGCCCTGTTAATAAAGAAGAGGGAAGCTATCTTGCTTCAACAACTGAACTTGTACATAGTTTTCCGAGTTGTTGTTCTCCGTAAGCTAGATAAATAATGAATGTGCTTCTTGAATACGACTCAGCAGACAGGTAGTTGAGCATGGAGTTCAAAAACCAGGCCTGTGGAAAGCAATCTACCTGACCTTGTATACAAACCCTTTTTTTGTGCATAAGAGTTTCAGAGGTGGGCCACGCTGCAGCTCTATAGAGTTAAGAACATAAGAACATATATTATCTTCTGCTGTGCTATTAAATCTGTTTCTCTTAAAACTTCTCTTAAAACCTCAAAATAGTACTGTTTGAAAGCCAAACTGCCCCAGGAATTTTCTTGAAAAGTGGAGTAGGAATCCCTCATTTAGATGTACTTATGTCCACTGCAGGAACATTCAGAGAATATAAGCGAGAAAATGTTTAGGACTAGATCCAATGCTATCCCAGCAGATCTATTGAAATCAATGAGATTTAGCAAGTCTCACTTATTTCAAAGGACCTCCTCTAAACAGAACTCGCATTCACTTTAGGTTACAATTCTATGCCCCACTTATCTAAGAACTCATGAGATTTACAGTCTTCTGCGTACTTATGCAGAATTGCAGCGTGTTTCTATAATACAAAAGTTGCAGGCTGATAAAAGCACAGAAGCATATTTATTGCTTATAAAAGAGGATTTAAACTTAGATACTGCTCAGTAAGGGAAGTTTCACCTCAAGAAGATGGACAACTGAGAAGAGAATTTAGCCAGTGCTATGAATAAGAACCTGTTTAGACAGAAAGTGAAAGAAAATGTAAGGCTGAGAAAGGAAACAGCTATGAAAATGGCGATGGAACTGTAAACAGTCTTTGGGTACTCCTGACCCAGAATTGGCTGCTTAAGAAAAATGAAAACACTGTGGCCAGAAGTGTCCCCTCTAACATGGATTCTCCACCTGTGGCCCACAGGCCGGATGTGGCCTGTGGCACCATTTCATGTGGGCCCCCCACTGCCTCCCCCACACCAGGAAGTGCCATGTGGTGGAGAAAGGGCAAAATGGCCATCCGGCCCCCAAAGCTGTCTGAGGGAGTGTGACCCAGCCCTTGGCTTAAAAAGGTTGAGAACTCCTGCTCTAACACATGGGCTTTGCTTTTGGGTAAAGGGAATAGTCTTGCCACCTGAAGCTTTAGGACTGGAGTACTGCAGATTATGTTGGAGCTGTCCTTACCTCACAGAAATGCATAAATCATGGTAATATTTTAATTGGTTCTGTAGCACCAGCGCCGGCTTCCTAGTCCAACTCAGGATAGATAACTTTAGCCTCCAAATCCTTTTGTGGTCTGAGAGGCCTTATTTTTTCCAAGAGTATCTTATTCCATCTACATAGGTGAAGTTGGAGTGATCTGGTTCATGCTTAAAAGGATCTTATCTTCGGTGTGACCTATTTTATCTCACACCTGAGTGATCCTTCCAGCCACATGGGAAATTTTTCTTTTCCTGGATCCAGAAACACTGCAATTTCTTCCCCTTTTGATTACTGATGTCCCCTTCCCTGCCTTGTGTCACCCACTGGCTGTGTTGACTCCCTCCATTTTTGCTTTTCTAGTTTTCCTCCCAATGAGGCATTAACTACAATGTCCTCAGCAATTCCAATGTTATCTAAAATTCTGCTGCATCAGTAACGGAAATATTTTTTTAGAAAGTTAAAGACAAAAAATAGAGGGACGGGTTTCTCCATCTCCCTTTTAATCTCACAACTGACTGCATATGCCATAGGGTTATTATCACCATAGATAACACTCCTCGCAGCTCTATTTGAGAATAGATTAATGAACTGCATGGACTGTAGTTAGGGATAATCAAGAATGCTCCTGATCACACAAAATAATAGCAGTCATAGCACTGTTCCAGAAAGGAGTGGGACAAGATCACTGTTAGTCAAAACAAGTGGTGTCTGGAAAAGGGGGCAAACATACCCAAATTACACCAAAAGTGATCCAGATAGCAAGCTATATGCTTGTCTGATTGCGTTCACTCCCCCTTTCCACATTGTAAGGCCTAAGGAAGAGATCCATATTAGAGTTTTATCAATGAGCCAAGTCGGAATCCATTCAGGACTATCTCAAGGTCCAGCCCAAGGCTATACAAGGCCATTTCATTTATGGCCAAATTACAGTATAGGTAACATTTCATTAGAAGCAGAAATCCACAGACTTCAAACTTGCAGATGAAGACTGCTTAAGTTCTGAAGGCCAACTACCCAAAACAGAGCCATGTGACCTCCTCACCTGTCCACCCCCTCAACCCCACCCCAAGTTATTTTTCAAATTCAGAGAGATGTTGAATTCTCCTGTAATTGCCACTGAGAGTCTTACAGCACTCAAAGGATTCCTTCTTATAACATCGTGTTATCTATAACATATTATGTGAAAGTGTACATCGTTAAAGGTCACACTTGCACGAAAACCAGTCATATCCGATTCTATAGTTTGGTGATTGCCTCCATTTATAGCTAAAGAGCCAGTGCTGTCTGCATCTGCAGATGTTTCCATGGTTATGAAGCAGGCATGACTAGACACTGGAGTGCACAGAATGCTGTTTACCTTCTCACGAAAGTGTTACCTATTTATCTACTTGCAATTTCTTGCTTTCGAATTGCTAGGTTGGTAGAAACTATTGTGCATCACTTGGATCTCAAACTGCTGACCTGCCTACCTTCCAGTCATCAAGTTCAGCATTTCAACCACTAAACCACCACAGTCCCTCATTATGTAGTACTGTACTGTACATCATTAACCTCAAAAGAGCATTCCAAGGCTTAACCTTTTTTCAGCAGTGGTATAATACACTTTAAACTACAGTTCTGAGCAGAATTATATGGTAGCTGAATTTTAGTGCAGTGGAACTTACCTCTGAGTAGACATGCAGAGGATCAGTTGGTTGGCTCTGGCAAACATGGGCCTTGAACTGTGGTAATTTAAAGGCTGCTGTTGATTTCCTAGCTGATGAAACACTAAGATTCTTGCTTGTTCTATATGTATTGGTTGAGAAATTTATTGTTAGTGTTTGTCTTTGTGGACTTTTATTCTTATCTGTAAACCATCTTGTACCTGAGGGGAGAAGTCAAGTGACAAATTCTGAATGAAAGAAGTCTGCATTATGTGACCTCTGTAGTGGAATGAAGAATAAAGAAAGTGAAAAGTAATAGAGATTTATTTATTTAGCACATGTCAAGTAGTAGAGTAGTAGAGAGCAGTGGTTGAAGTGGTTAAGACACTGTCTGGGAGGCAGATGGTCAGCAGTTCAAAACCTGAGTACTGCATGACAGAATGAGCACCTGTCTCTGTCTCATCTCCTGTCAACCTAGCAGTTTGAAAGCAAGAAATTGCAAGTAGATAAATAGGTACCACTTTGGTGGGAAGGTTAACAGTGTTCTGTGCACTTCAGTGTCTAGGCATGCCTGCCACATGACCATGGAAACTTTTGCAAATGCAGACAGCGCTGGCTCTTCGGCTATAAACAGAGATGAGCACTGAACCCTAGAGTCGGATACGACTGGCTTTTGAGCAAGAGTTACCTTTAGCTAAGTAGTAGAGAAAATTTGTTAAACGTGGAGTCTAAGGTTATGTAGCAATCACAGCGCTCATCCTTGTTAAGTTATTTTCACATTTGAGGCAAAATCCCCCCTCCCATTTTCATTCAGTTTAAACAACAGTTTGCAGCTATGTTTTATATAATGTATGTAATATTACTTTATCTTGTGTGCGAAGAGGGAATTGACCCAATATAGCCAAGATCAGACATTGAAGATTGTGCATATTTCCCACTCAACCTCTTGTCCTGCTAAAGAAAAGGAAAAAAAAAGACAAGGTCAAAAGTGGACTAAACGAGGTCCATAACTTGATTAACTTCATTAAAGCATTTACAAGTAGATCTGCAGTCATGTTATGTAACTGTGTGGGCTGGGTCATTTCGGGATTTCCTCTCCATTGGTAATCCCTGCCCCCTGAAGGACAAGCCAGATATCGCCAGTTTGCATCCTGCCAGCTTCCTTCTAGGTGAGGGGGCGAAAGAAACACCTTGTTTTAGCAACCTGAAGGCTCATGGGCCTTAAATATTCATTGCAGGGACACTCAATGTCCAAAAGGTTCTTGACCTTGTCCTATAATCCAAGAGACAAGTCTCTCCTCTGCCCCTCCATCCAGTTATCTGTAAAGATACATGTTTCTTAATAGTCTTTCTATGTGACTGAAATTGCTTAGAAACGATGGGACCAGAAGAATGTAGTGAGAGTGGGTATCTTTGAGCAAGGATAGGTTGTGCTGATGAGAGTTATTCAGAAGATTAAGGACTTTTGTTCAGGCTGATTACTAGAGTGGGAGTCTATGGATAGATATCATATACATCGAGCCCTGGTGGTGCAGTGGTTAGACCTGCGGTGCTGCAGCCCAACTTGCTGATGTTGTGAGTTCCATCTTGACAGGGATTAAGGTTGACTCAGTTTCCACCCTTCCAAGATTGGTAAAATGAGTGCCCAGCATGTTGGGCAAAAATGCTAATTACCTTATGAACCACCCAGAGCAAGGGTCCTCAACCTTTTAAAGCTGGGGGACAGATCACACCCCCTCAGACTGTTGGTGGGCCAGATAGGTGCAGTACTCTGCCACTGCTGCCTTTGGTGGTGGTGGGGCTCGGGGTGGTGCATGGTTGTGCTGCTGCCAACCTGAATCACCAACACTCCACCCATGCCACCCTTCCTGGAGGAGCTGCATGGCACCAAATCATCTGGCCCACGACCTTGCTCCAGCCCGCTTTTGCTTCCTGTAGCGATGTCTGGCCGCTAGGGCGGCGTTAGGTCCCGGAGGAGACTGATCAATGACAACACGAGGCAACAGGAGCGAGATCAGATCAGTAGTTTATTGGGAAAATACATACACCTTTTATAGATCAGAAGGCAGGTAGAAAAAACCATCACCAGAAAGTCAATCACATCACCTGTTTACTCAGGTTAATTGGGGAACCTCCAAAAGGGGAAGTTAATTATCTCGGACAAACATGGGACGAGGGAGACTATTGTTTAGGGCTTAGACAGGGGTAAACATATTCACTGTTTGCACCGGAGATTTCCTTAACCAGAAGATGAGTGATTATTCCAAGAGGTAATTGAGGTCTGCGAGATGCTTATTCGGCAGAGTCGTCGATCAGGCTAGAAGCAGCCGAATTAATCCCTATCATTAATTCACCCCCCTTATGCCCTGACAAGGGCCAGAGGCCAGGAGTTTGCCCGCTGGTTTAACCTCTGCCAGAGACCACTGGTGCCCAACCGGGCACGGGGAATCTTCACCTCCCCTTACTTTTTTATATTAAGAGCCTGACTGGCGACTCTGCGCAAAAGCGGCACCAGCTGTTGATCGGGAATGATGTCACGGGGTTTCCTTCTGCGGCATCTTGAGATCAGCGAGGGAATACATTGAGCAAGACAGCAAACTGTAATGCCTAGTATAACTACCCCCACCACCACTTTGATTACCGTTTGAAGCCACCCCCAGGGAATCCACGACCACATCCATTTCCATAGTGAGCTCCACCTAGCCCCCCATGCAGAGCCCTCTGTGATGCCAGCCACTATGGCGTGAAGATCCGTGAGCTGGCTTTGAATCTTACGAGAGTTGTCCGTAAGGTTAAAGCAGCACATACCGTGAAAAGACTCGCAGCCCAAGTGGTGCAACAATAGGAGGTAGTCGATAGCCGCTCGATTATCGAGAATGGCATGGCGAAGTTCCGCCTGCTCCTGATTGAGGAGCGCTATCGCTGAGGAGGTATGGTTGATGGCCTTTGCTAGACCGCAAGCCAAACGACCAATCCTTTTTGCGTTGCCGACGGCTAAGCCTGGCACGCCAAAGATGCTGACTGCCAAGGAGAGATACTCGGCAGGTCTCATTACCCTAAAGCTGCTTTCACATGAGCTGTCTAACAGAGCGGTGCGAGTGTGCCGTATGAGTGAGGGAACATTGGAAACATTAGAAACATTAGGAACACTAGGGCTTGGGGCAATCATATCCTTAGTGGGGAGCAAGAGTGTCAACCGACTTATACAACATATAGAGTCTGTAATATTAGCAGGAATGTAGTTAAACGTATACTGGTTACAAGTGAAAAACCATCCAGATGGTAGGGTGATATGTGCATATGCTGTGCCACGTGGCACTGGGTTACTGCAAGTCCAGTTGCCGCTGCCCACATCGAGGCATCGGCGCCGGGTTCGGCCGAGTCCGGAGCAACCGTAAATTCGGCCACAGGTAGAGTTCGGGCTGACCGCCACTCGAGGAGTGTGGAGAGTGGCCGCATCAGCCGGTAAAGTCATGGTTAGCCGCATCTCCCAACGAGCATATTCCGAGGAGGCTGTTGGGATGTACGGGCTGAAGAATCGCTTCACCAGCCAGTCCCCGTCCCGGGGGTGTGCGCCTGGAGAGTGGCACACCGGGATAAGGCAGGTGCTGAGGATCGAAGCAGAGCCGACGTCCTGCCTGAGGCAAAAATCGGACTGGTTGACAAGGGTAGCCAACCTTTCCCAAATGTTGTACTGCATGCGGGCAGAAAGGTCTCCACCTGGCATTAAATCGCTGGCCTCCAATGAGGCGGCCTGAGCGCCTCCCCCGAAAAGCAGGGAGAGGGCCAGGATGATGGTGAAGATCGCTGAATTGACATTAATCTGGGCGAAGACTGCTGCAACAAAGTTCTCCGGTGTTGGCTCCTTCTCCTCGCGTCGGAGGGCGTCCTGGGCCTCACTGCAAAGGGACTTGACCATCCCCCAGGTTATCCTCGGTGCTGGGGTCCGCGGCCGCCGCTTCTCCCGGTGGGTCTCCTCGGTCAGGGTGAGGTCCTCCATCTCCGGGATCGGACTCGGGTCGGCCTGGGTCCACGCCATGAGGTTCCAAATGAGGCTTGACGCACTGAGCCGGGATCCAAACGACACCTGTAGGAGACATAACTGCAGCATACCCTCTTCCCCAGGTTATGAGCGGCACCGGGCCCCTCCAAGAAGGGTCTGGTGGCACTCGGTACCGGACCATAGGTCGCGGGAGAGCTTCCGAACGGCGGAAATGCTTCTCCTGCGGCGTACAATCCGAAAAAACATTAAGGTGATTGTATGTGAACAATACCTTATTCAGACAAAACTGTGCCTGTCCCTGTGATTTGGGGAGGGCTGGTGGCTCCCCCCTTTCTGTTTGTTTGTCAAGATAGGACTTTAGCGTCCGATTGACCCGCTCTACAATCGCTTGCCCTTGCGAATTATAGGGAATTCCAAATGTATGCTTGATGTCCCAAGTAGCCATGAAGGCGGCCAACTGCCTAGAGCAGTAGGACGGGGCGATATCCGTTTTCACGTGCCACGGCTTGCCCATCGCCGCGATGCAGGAAAGGAGGTGCTGCTCCACATGGGAGGCAGTTTCCCCTTTCTGCGCCGTTGCCCAAACAAACTGAAAAAGTGTCAATGCAGACGTGCATGTACTGCCATCTGCCAAACTGCGGCACATGCGTGACATCCATTTGCCACACCTGATTAGCTTCTGTCCCCCGTGGGTTAACCCCCCACGAAGGCCCCCCCGGTGCCCCTGCACAATGCTGGCAAGAGCGTACTATCCCTTGGGCTTGGGAAAGTGGCAGATTGAACTGTCTAGCGAGAGCTTTGGCATTTTGGTGAAAAAAAGCATGACTCTGGATTGGAGTAGTAAAAACTCCCAAAACTGAACGTTGCTGAATTTCCTTTGCCGCCGCATCCGCTCTGCTATTGCCCGCGGAAATCGGACCCGGTAGGTCTTGATGACTGCGGATGTGGGCAATATAGAGCGGCTCCGTGCGGTTTCGCAAATGAAATTGAGCAGTGAGAAACAGACTGAGCAAGTTTTTGTCTATCGCGGGAGTGATGTAAGCTCCCGGTAGACTGTGGAGTAAATTCCTAACATACAGACTGTCAGTTATGATATTTAAACGTTCCTGGGCGAAGGTGCGCAAGGCAAGGTTCACGGCTGCCAACTCTGCCCGCTGCGCGGACTTCTGTGGAAGAGTTAACAGCGTGCGCCAAGCTTCGCCCTCCTGCCAGGTCAAAACACCATATGTGCGTCCCCCATCAGTAAAAACTGTCCTGGCCCCCTGAAGTGGGACCAGCGAAAGCAATTCGAACAAGCTGACTGTTCCTGTCTGGAGTGAGACAAGTCTGGGGTCTTTGGGCAAGTGGTACGCTAAACTTCCAGTGAAACCTTCCAAAGCTATCGGAAGCGAGTCACCTAACTGCATCAACTGATAAATTTGTTCCTTGGTGAACGGAACTACAATTTTGGCCAAATCATTCCCTGAAATGTCCCTAGCTCTCAGCCTGCCGCGGTAGATCACCGCGGAAACTAGCTCCTGGGGCGGAACGATGTTCCGTGAAGAAGTGTTAGGCAAGTATACCCACTCCACAATTTTTGCTCCCTTCTCTGAGTCTACTCCTAACGCCCCAGTGAACATGGATCCTGACCGTACGATGTACAAATTCAGGATCGGGGCATATGGCCCCTGGGCGATCCTATCCACCCACCTCTGGCTGAGGACTTGGTTCACCTTCTCGAGCGCCAAGCGCGCGTCTCGAGAAATTTTTATCCGGTCTGCCGGCTGCTTGCCTAAGGTTAGCAGCGAGAAGAGCGGTTTTAGAAGATCCGTATCCAATCGGAAATACGGTCTGGCCCAATTAATATTCCCCAAAACTTGCTGTAACTCTACGAGGGTAACTGAATCCTGTAAGTTTATCTGAGGCAAAACTGGTGCGGCAAAAGAACGGAGAAGCCGATGACCCAAGTATGAGAAGGGCTCGGTCTTCTGCACCTTTTCCGGGGCAATGAGTAAACCCTTGTCCCCCGAACTCGGACAATACCTGGCCCAATGATAGCCTTTCTTGCACTTCGGGCAGGGGGTGTTCGGAGCCTTGGGACGGCCGGACTTTTGTCCGCCTCCTTTGGATCGGCACTCCCTAGCAAAGTGTCCGACCTTACCACAAGAGTTGCATGCCCCTTTGATCTTGCCATTGCCCTGAGGTCTTTTTCCCCCGTGCACTGCTGCCGCTAGCAGACCCATCTTGTAGGAGTCTGTGCCAACGTCGGAGCATGCTCGGATCATGTCCGTTAAGGTTATGTCAGGGCGATTGCCCAAGGACTGCAAGATTTTACGGCAGTCCAAGTTGGCGTTGTCCTTTGCTAGCTTAATCATGAGCTCTTGTTGGGCCTGCTCATTATCAATCTGCCTGCTAATTGCTTCCTCCAGGCAATTGATGAAGTCCATGTAGGGCTCCTGGGCTCCCTGCTTGATAGCGGTATAATTTTTTGCCGTTTTGCCAGACGCTGGGACCTTGAAGTATGCCCTATAGGCAGCCTCGGCTGACATTTCTAGGGTGGCGAGAGGCAAGTTAATTTGAGCGTTGATGGGCTCAAAGGCACCTGAACCATACAGCTGGTCAGGGATTACCGCGCCTCCCATCCTGGCAGCTCGAGTTTGAGCCTCTAGGCGAAACTCGCTATCCCAGATCATGTACTGGCTGGGGGTTAGCATCATCCTCATGACGGCTTTCCAATCATGAGGAATCCACATGGTGGTTTCGCACACTTGCTGAAGCGTGCCCCTCGTAAAACGACTTTGGAGCCCTGTCTCTGAAATTGCTTTCCGTAAAGCCATGAGAAGCTTGTACGGGACTGGGGAGTGTACTATCTGCTGTGCGCCCGTGAGCACGTCCATTTCCATGCGGATTGGACAAATCTGTCTAAGTTCAGCTAGTTGTTCAACTGACAATTCCCCCTTTTTTAGCTCTATCTCAGCTGTGCGCTGAAGGGCACTATTCACGACTAGGGAACCCGGAGCTGTCAGAGAAGTGCCTGCGCTTCTCATTCCTTGCGTTCCTTCGGTGACGTCTGCAGCTGTCACCGTGGGAAGGCTCCCTACGCTACTCTGCCAATAGCTAATTGACGGATAGAGTGTCGTGGGCGCAGTCGGTTCAACTGGCTTGTCTGATGGCTCAACTAACGGGGGTTCTTTGGCCTCTACCCGGACTGGCTCGATCTCAGCCAAGAGTCTCCTACACTTCCTCCAAGTACGAACTATCCCTCCTGGAGCTTTCGGGGGTTGCTGAATGCAGTCTCCTATCTGATCCCAGAGCTTCAGGGTCAACGTACCTACTTCTGGGTAAAGTAGGCAGTGTTCCCTGAGGTACGCCAAAAGTCTCGCTAATTCCCTGCTGTGAAAGCGTAAATTAAAAACCCTGGCCAGGATTCTGAACTCCTCCTCATGAGTTCTTTGGCTAGCGGACGGACTTGGTCTATGAGAACAAGTCCCCATATTACCTGCGATGGGGTCTCCGGAAGATTCCTCCTCGGGACGAGTCGACGCGTCTTTGCAGGCAACAGGTTCCGGCGTCTAGTGTCTGGGGTAGACCTCGGAGCGTGGACCTTCTGCCACGGGCCCTTCGAACGGCTTCTGCGATGTCAGGGGCTCACAGCCTGCCCTGAGCGGAACGCGTTTCCCTCTATGGCAACCTCCTCGAAAGCGGGGAGAAAGTTGTAGGAATGTCTCTCTGGAATGCCTCGCCGCAGGCCACTTCTCCGATCGGCTGGCTGCCGGTCGGAGCGCCGCGCTGTCCTCCGGGATGGCGGGTCGCGGTTCAAGGTGCAGAACCGGACCGCGTGGTTCGTTACTCACGAGTAGACCTCTCCGGGGTCTCTTACTCGCGAGTAGAATCACGTCTCGGGGTCACCAGATGTAGCGATGTCTGGCCGCTAGGGCGGCGTTAGGTCCCGGAGGAGACTGATCAATGACAACACGAGGCAACAGGAGCGAGATCAGATCAGTAGTTTATTGGGAAAATACATACACCTTTTATAGATCAGAAGGCAGGTAGAAAAAACCATCACCAGAAAGTCAATCACATCACCTGTTTACTCAGGTTAATTGGGGAACCTCCAAAAGGGGAAGTTAATTATCTCGGACAAACATGGGACGAGGGAGACTATTGTTTAGGGCTTAGACAGGGGTAAACATATTCACTGTTTGCACCGGAGATTTCCTTAACCAGGAGATGAGTGATTATTCCAAGAGGTAATTGAGGTCTGCGAGATGCTTATTCGGCAGAGTCGTCGATCAGGCTAGAAGCAGCCGAATTAATCCCTATCATTAATTCACCCCCCTTATGCCCTGACAAGGGCCAGAGGCCAGGAGTTTGCCCGCTGGTTTAACCTCTGCCAGAGACCACTGGTGCCCAACCGGGCACGGGGAATCTTCAGCTTCCACCACTTCCACCTCAACCCTTGTCTCCACTGCTTGGCTTGGAGTGTCTCTAATGACGCTCCATAGCAGGGTGGATGTTGTAAAGCTTATAACATCTACCAGTTAGGGACATGCCAAGCCAAACAGAAGAGTCAAGGATTGAGGTGGAGGTGGTGGCAGAAACGGCAGCTGGAGTGAGGTTGTAGGCCAGATGATTTAGTGCCGCATGCTGAATCTGGCCCATGGGCTGTAGGTTGGGAACCCCTGCTATATACAATGCTCATCTGCAGTGTTGGCCCAAGGCATTTTGCTGCCTCAGGTGGAGAAGCAAAATGGCACTACTAATCCACCCTGAGATGTGCTTGCCTAGGCAAATCATTCTGGCATTTGAGGGAGAAAAATCTCACCAGTGCTTCTTTCTCTCTTCCTGACAAGAAAAATGCAATGAAAGTCTAAGAAAGGCCATGTTTATGAATGAGAGATATTATACTTCTGTAACTACAATTCAAAACACAAGGAAATAGCCCAGTATTTCTGCCTGCTTTGCCAGCCGGAAGATTGTATATGCTGCTGCACAAAATCTTGCAGCCTTGGCTGTAATTTCACTTGAGGAGTCAGAAAGGAGAAAAACATAGAATTTGTCAGAATCTGTCTGAACAATGTTTTAGAACTGGTGAAATGAATAAACTGTGGGAATCCTTATAAAATGAGCAGTACAATAGGAACCATTCCACAAACTGTCCCAGATTGCCAGGGGCAAGCACATTGGTCATAATGATGAAACACATTGGCTGACCTAGACCCAGACACACCTACTCTCTGCCTGACCTATTTCACCTGTTCTTGTGACGTTAAAATGGGGAAAGATGAAACATAAAAGTAATAAAAACAGTTTTTGTGCGAAGCAAAGAGGCAAGTCACGAATACACAGCAAGCTCTCAATCATGTTTCTCAGCAACTGATGAAACCTTTGTTTACACCGTATAAATAAAGATAAACTAAATAAACCTAATGTGTGAGCATGGAAGCACTGCAACTTCTAATGTATCTCTTTACTAACATGAAAAACTGCAAGTCTGGGTGCATCATGGTTTGCAAAAAAAGTCCACATTTGCCTCCATTTTGCCAGGTTCAAAATCTATTCAAATACTGAGGAATCCATGATGTGCAGCTGAGCCATGCACAAGGCCATATTCAGGATTCTAGATGTGGGTGGGCAAATATTTTTCCAAGATGGGCAACAAAGCCTCTTTTCAATGCACTCCTATGGGAAACTGTGCTTTGCTAGGGACCAGGGTGGGCAAAGTGCTAACTCAGGCATTATCTTGCCAAAATGTAGTTTATTTTAAACAATCTGGCAGGGGTCATTTATTTTGGACTGATTCCTAGATCGCTGTATTATTCTGTGTACATGTCTGTGTCAGAGCATATTGTACATTGTGCTTCTTGTCCTGTAAAATTTGCAGGACTCTCCCCAGCCAGAAAATGTGATCCCCCCCCCCCCTCCTGCCCTTACTTTTACATAGCTCTACAACTGTTTGATGGTCAGCTGTCATTGGCAATGAATTGTTGTAACCCTACAATCCTAAGAGATAATGACAACAATGACGATAATGACAACAACAAATTGCAGCAAGACTAAAATACAGCAATAGCAAATGCAGGCTTTGTAATGAGAAGGATGAAACAGTAAGTCATCAATGGATGCAGCAAAATTTCACAGACTGATTATTTGCAAGACGATGACACGGTTGCAAAAACTGTTCATTGGAAACTTTGCCAGAAGTTTGGATTTGAATGTAGTAAAAAAAATTGGGAACATAAGGTAGATAAAGTTTTAGAAAATGAGAGAGTCAAGATCTTGTGGGATTTTAAAATTCAAACAGATAGACTCACAACAAACCTGAAATAACTGTTGTGGAAAAGAAGAAGGCTCATTCTCACTTGCAAGTTGTTTTGTGTTGTAATAATTAAACAATTAACAGGCATGTAGGAACCATCTCTTAGATATTTCATCAATATTTAAGCCACACATTGTTTTTAACTTCTTGCTTCTTGAAAAAAGCAATAAAGAAAACAGTATCCAGCAGAAATGTAAATACAGATTTAATAATGAAGAACTATTTTTATTTCTCAATTCTGAAATGATGTATCTAGAGAGGTAGCCATTCTAGTTGGCTGCACAGCAAAGCTGAAGTGAGTGTTGTGACATCTTAAGGATTGATGTCTTTAATGTGGGTTGAGCTTTCATGGATCTACTTTTAGAGTCCACTTTGTGAGATACATGAAATGTTATCTTCAGTTAGTGACTATGCACAAATGCATATATGCACACATTCACATGGAAGAAATTAAAGATCATGAAGTGTAAGAGGACTAACAGGTCTGTAAATGTCGCCAGAATTGTTGGACTTCTTGAGTGGCATGGCCTTTTGACCTCACAGTTCACAATCTGATAAAAATATAAATCCATGTGTGTGTGTGTGTGTGTGTATATATGAATGTGCAGACACTATCCATGTTTATATCTGTTTGTTTCTCTGTTGGTATCTATCTTCATGTACTTAACCAAGAAAGGTTAAGATAGTCTAAGCTCTAATGCATAAAAGTTTATGCCATCATATGTCTGCTTGTCTGAAGAACTATCCCAGTTATTTGTTAAATGAAGAACATGCAGCATAGTGTGAAAATATTGTTTAAAATGCAATTCATCAGTATATGTTGCTCATTTGGAGAAGGAAACATAACGGTACATAACAATAGTGCTACTAACTCACTATTTCTTGGTGTTTTAAAAAAATTTAAAATGCAAAAAAAAAAATTTGCTCTCCATGCCCATAATTTCCTCAAAATGACATTCCAAAAATTATATTAATATTACTGATGAGATAATGCTTTAGACTACTAACACTCCTTTTGTTAATGGAAGACAAAGTAATAAACAATAGTGTTAACTTTTATTGCATTACTCCCAAGTTTTGGCAATAGACCACCTTTCCTTGTGGTCCCAGGAATCACTTTGTTATTTTGCTCAATATTGGGTTTCTCAGACATTTTTTAGCTATTGTTTCTCCAATCTTTTGTCTCTTACGTGGTACAAAGACTAGGATTTTTACAACAGGGACATGTAATAGCCATCAGCTATGCCCTAATTTAGCTTCTTAGGATGCAACCACACTGCAGTTTACCCTCTGATCTATACTGAAGATGGTATGGTTACCTCTGGCACATTTTTTTTTATCAACTACTTGATCTATAGCCAGTTGTGAGTAAGCCTGGTCTTTATTGTTGCTTGAAGTTCACCTGCCAGGAGTTAGTGTTTTTGGTGGTAATTCCACATGAATGTTTTGTTTTGTTTCTGGCATGTGGTCCAAAGGGACAGTGACACAGCACTATTCCGGAAAAGCATATTAAAACTTTCCTTCAGAGGAAAGATAAGAGGCAGATGTGCCATTGTACTGCCTTATGCACCTTACTGATGTGTACGGCATTAGAGCGGGCAAGTGAGCATTTGTTTGTCCTATGGAAAAAAATACATTCATTGTAGTGCTACGTCAGATAATCACTGCAGTTTCACCTATCAAGTCAGTGCTATGCTACTTGTCCAATTAAAAAGAAAGGGAGAGGGAAAAGGGGAGAATAGGCTCTAGTATTTCAGCCGTGGCTTGATAGTTTTCATGTTGATTTTCATTGCTACTTAATTTTCTACTTTTAAAAATTTGCACCCGTTCTTTTTAGAACTCATAGTTCTTTCAGATTGTTACCTTTATGAGCCTGTTATACAGAAGTATAACTTTGTGTGGGCTACAACTGTACTATAACTATTTCCCAGTCAGGATTGCTGATATGTCTGCTAGCTGAAGGATGCAGGGAGTTGTTAAAAAATAATAATTTTTGCAGCCTCTGCATATAATTTACTTTTGATTCTAGTTTTTCCCCGTCTTACCATCTCAGTTGAGAACAGAGCCTCTCCTCATTCTAGTTGAATTTTGTGCAATCATATGCAGACCCAACACCATTCCACACAACAGCATGTTTCTTTTTATTGATTTTTTTTTAATTATTTGGACAATTTATATACATATGTACAAAAACACCTATGCCTACTTTTTTCTTTTTTTTACAATTTCATGTGATTTACAAAACAGGACAGCAAAATAACTTAGAAAGGATACGAATACTGTACAAAAATAAAATGGATTAAACTCGTAAAGATTGGTATTTTACAGTGTTACAGATTTGCTAATCTGTAGTAAAACAGCATATTGAAGAGCATTGAAGGTCTGGTGCATACTGGGCTAAGTCCATCAGCAAACAGAAGAGAGACCTGTATAGACACCCTCAAGATTTTTCACAAAAAGATGTTGTATAGCTCTAGTTTTAAAGCCATGGCTTCTCCAGGAAGGTCTTTCCGAACTCAGGAGAGGAGCTGCCTTCATGTCAGCACTCTTAAGGATTTCCAGAGTAATGTGGCAAACATATTCACAGAGAACTTTATTTTTGTTTTCTCTTCAACGGCTGTAATCATCCCTTTCCAAACTCCCTTTTGTTAACATGATTGTGCCTGGTTTTACTGCACTGTGAAGTTTGCGCATGAAGTTCAACTGCCTGCTTTTGCATCAAGAGAATCTTAGTTTAGTTGTTTTGTTGTTAGTGGTTAATCAGCTTTGGGTAGTGCCTGGTGTTACTTTTGGAAGACTCCTAAGAAGCATGACTTACACCTCAATGCTTTTCCTGTCAATCTGGAGACAAGCCCAACTTGACTTCTGTGAAACTTGTCTTCTGATACGTGTGCTGAGAATTACAGCCAAAGAGACATGCTTCTAAGAGTGGGTTCCTTACCTTCCCAGAGACTTGGCCTATACATCTCTTTTCTGGGCCATGGGCATGTAAGTTTCTTTACCCACAAAGCATTGAGAGGTTATATTTGGGCCATATGACATGTTCTTTGGCAATCGTGGGCTTGGAAACCCTGGTCACCACTTCTCTGCTGCAGGAGAAAAGCAGCCTCAAGAAGACACAAGTCCTGTATCAGATTTCCTTTCCAGTCCACCTGAACTATTTCCACCTGCTTGGCTCAGTTTCGTTATCATAGGCCAGCTTGGACAGAAACAGAGCTTGGAAATGCGAGTGTTTCACACTGTTTGAAGCATTCAAGAAATTATAACCCCCAAAAGGCGTATTACTAAATTCGGGGGGCAGGGGGAGTGCTGTGTGGGGAATAATTAAGCACCACCTAATTTACAGTTTCTCCCGCCCTGCCAATCATTCTTTCCTTCCTTGACTCATCTCCCCCCCACCCCAGCACAGAAGTGGCATCCGAGATTCTCCCGAAAATGGCTGCCATTGAACATGTAGCTCAGCCATTTCAAGACCTGGTTAACGTACACCTTTATCGACTCAGTATAAGGTAGAAAGCAGCCCAGTGTCACTTCACGTCACGTCCCAAAGACTGGTGCGTGTACTGGCACTGCTGAAGACCTCAGGGTAACGGCTCTTCTTCTCCCACCACAAAAAAACAGAGCCATGCATCTGGCTGTGAGTGGGTTATCTGGTAACAGTTCATGTTAGCAAAACTAGAAATTTTGTTGCCACTGCCCAACACAATTAGCAAAGACATGCAAAAACGATCAGCAACAAGTCAGACAACCTACCCGCCACAACAGCACTGAAGATGAACACTGGCACCATAAAACAGAGTAGCCCTGCACACTTCTCTTCTGTGATAATTAAGAGCAGCCTTTTCATAACCAGGCGCCCTCCAGGTCTGCTAGACTACATTTCCTATCATCCTCAGCTGGAAAGGTGTTGTAGTCCAACATTTGCAGAAGGAACCCTACTCAACAAAGGCTGGTTAAGAGTATCACACAAATTTGAGTATTAAATGATTTTGGAATTATTTTTGGCTGGGTTTTTTTGGGGGGAAATTATTGGATGGAAGATCATTAAGAGAGAATAAACCTAAGCCTAAGGTTATACATTCAACGATAGCCTTTGCACGTAAGATTTTTTTTAATGAATAAAAGAAACAATTCATGTGACCACCCCCCCTTTCCTTTTAAAGTTTATTCTGCCTACAAGCTGTGCGTAAATGTGTTTTAGGGCACAGCTAAGTCTTAACTCAGGCTACTTGGTTGGTGTGGTTAAGGCAAAGCTATCTCTGGCCACCTTAGATAGACCTTGAAGCTCAAGCGGCTAGATGAATGATAACCTCCTGGTAGTGTGGAGGCAGCTAGGCAGTGTAAAACTGCATCCAAATAGACCGCAAGTCAGCACTTTAACCAGCCTGTCACCAAACCTCAGTTTCTCATGTGCCTGTGTGACTCAATTTTTTATTATTATTATTATTCCCAAGGAGATGCCTTCCAGTGCCTCTGGCTTGCTGCATAGGAAAGATGGGAAATGATTCAGCACCCAGGTTTTATTCTGCTAACACTGCACTCACCTTACCTCAGAGCAATGGTACAGCACTAGTGACTGTTCTGGTTGGTAGGGCTTCCCCGAGAGTTTATGCTCTGAAGATCTGGTCTCACAGAGAAGGAGAGGACGGTTGGAATGACAGATTTATTTTGTGAGTTGCTGGCCTACCACATGGTCCTCACCCTAATCATACAAGGCAGCATTAACAGTACTGGTAAAGCAGAATAGAAATAGCCAGGCTATCTACTTTTATAAGGAAGAACAAATGTCCCTACGATTTATTTTGGACACCAGAAATTAATTTTGGTTTATCATAAAACAAACGTTTCAAGAAGCTGAAACGGAGGTAGAAAGTGTGCTTGGTTTCCTGACATGTCTTCACTGAAGAAAACTCATCCCTTTTCCCTTTTGAAATGCCATAGATTGTTCTTTGCCCCTAATATGTTTATTTAGAAGTCGTTCTTTTCGCATAGACAGGTTTTTTTTAAAAATAATGAACCACACAGGTAAAAACGCAAGATGCATACTGAGTTCTAGTGCTGGAAGCCACGGACAATTGTAGAATACTCTACTCTCTGAGATGTTGTTTTATTTTATTTTTTCTAGGAAGCTAGCTTTTTAAAAATCAGGTGAAAGGAGATACTGTCACTGCAGGTGTACTTTACAAGAGTTGTATATGTACAGATTCTTTACAAATATGGGGCAAATAGACCCTGGTATAATCCCACTGGCTATACTGTGATTACCTTAGGGATGAATGTAGCCCTATATATATATACTGTATATATATAGGACAGCTGCACCTATTCTTCCTTCATGCGAAGGAGAAGTAAAGAACATAGAACAAGGAGAATGTTTCTGGGATTGGCAGGGTGTCTGTAAACATAATTTCCGCCATAAAAAGAGACTGGGGGGAAAAGGATCATGCATTTAACATCAACAAAGATGACGGCTTGTCTAGATGCAAGAGGTTTCTCGCCCCCCGCCCCCCCCCCCAAAAAAGATCTATTTGCTCCTGCTTTAAACAGATGAAATATTGCCATTGTCATTACATGTATCACACCTGCCACAGAGGGTAAGACTGAAAGGTACGTAGTGGCAACACTTTTTATGAAACAGTTTACATACCTCCTGCGTGGTTTTTTTTTTTTGATTACTTAATTGTTGTTGCTTTCTTTCCATACTCTGTACAACAAGTTATGAAAAGGCAGAAGTCTGTCGGGAAGGAGGTTTTAAAAACAACGGTCCATTTGCACAGAGAATGGTTCATGGGTATAGGGTGTTTGTGAGAGGGAAGAGGTCTGTTCCCTCCATAAATGCACATAGTTCCCATGGGGAGGGGTGGTGGTATAGGATTCTGGCAAGTGGATGAAGAGAATGCACCATTGAGAGAGAGAGAGAGAGAGAGAGAGAGAGAAGGAGACAGTTGTAAAGAGTGGGTGGAGAAAAACCTTTACAAAAGTGGTAGCTTATCAAGATGGTCGCTGCTGTTATGCATTCATTCCAACGAAACACAGCAGAATAAAGCACTGTTAGTGGTATTCATATAGTACAGTATGGTATACGATCCTCAGATGAAACTTGAGGAACAGCTGAAAGAGGAAGTACTTCTGCCATAAGCCTAATGTGGCTTGTGGTCACGTTATTTCACCCCTCCAATAGCAGGTGAATAGCAGAGCCACTTTATGTGTAATACAAGCTTATTTCTTCTTCTTTTCCTTTTTGCTTAGTGATTGGTTTATATGCATCTGTTCAGTGGTGGTGGTGGTGGTGGGGGAAGAGCAGCTTATATTCAAAAGTGTAGCTCATTTTTTTCTTTTTAAAAAAAGGACCCGATAACACCAAATAGGCCTTCTTCAGTACAAATTTCAGCTTCGGTCTTTCGTCGTCTTTTTGTATACCAATCAGGCAATACGAACAACAGATGTAATGGTTTTTTTCATCTTAACAGTCTTGAACAAGATAAATCACTGAAGAAGAGAAGTGACTCTTTTTTACGATGTGCGATGGAGCCTGGGTTTACTGAAATACTGAGGTGTGTTGGAAAGTGGTTTTACATTTTTTTGTGGTTTTGTTTTGTTGTCATTTCAAATACAAGCAGCATTACAAAACATGTCCATGACACAGCAATCACAAAGCGCTTGGAATCATTACAGTGGTGTCACAGGTCAAACCACCCAGTCAGAGACATATATACACCAGTGTTGATTCTTTAAACTATATATATAAAAAGTTGCATTATTTCTGCTGATCCCCACACACTCCCCCACCCCCCACTCCCACCCATCAGCCACTGATTTAAGACTGTTGTTGGTAGCATAGCAGGGTGGATGGGACGAAAATGTTAACTCTTTAACTTCCAGCTACATGTGCTTTAAAATGCAAGTAGGGGAAAATCGCTGTACAGTGGTGGATTGTTTTTTTTTTTTGTGCTGATCAGTTATGCCTTTTTTTCAAGTGGGGTCACCTCTTTCCCCACTTCCTCCAGTTGCGGTCCATCATTCAAAAGGAGGCAGAACTGGCCTTTTTAGATCGCTTGATCATGCTGGGGTGGAATTCAGTATGGCGGCGAGCGTGTTTCGTCAGGTGGTCACTCCTCATGAACCGCTTCTCACAGAGGGGGCACCGGAACTGCTTCTCCCCGGTGTGGGTTCGATAGTGCCGTGTTAGCTCATCAGAGCGGGAAAACTTTTTAAGGCAATCTGGCCATGTGCAGGGGAAAGGTCGTTCACCTGCAAGGAAATTAAAGAATGAGGTGGTTATGGGGAAGAAACAGAAATTTCACCACTAAGGCTAGTGTGTGGTACATTAGAAGGGTTGGAAGGTTCAGATTACCCTGAGATATTTCAGTAGAGAAAATAATCTGAGAAAGGTTGAGTAGTGAAGGGAACAAAACAGCATGAAGGAGCACTCAATATAGTACAATTATTTTAAATTTGTAAACAAAGCAAAATTTTGGTATCTGAATACGCTCATGAGATGAGTAGGAAACCCTCTGAATAAAAACCAGTCAAGATACATGGAACAGTATAACAGCCAAATTATGCCAGTAGATTCTGTCTGTCTGGCCAGGTTATCCTGCTATGATAATAGAATAGACCATACTGCAAGCAACTCAACACCAAGTATCAGGAGGTGGTTAACTAGCCTGACCACCCTGAGGATTAATGACCTCGGGAGGGTGCCAAAGTCCACAGGGAAGGGTGATGGTCCCCAAGTGGATTAAATCCTACTTGAATCCATATTGATGGAGGGCAGCAGCTTCATCAATACTGACCTGGGGCCAATGAGGACTTTGTGTGCCAAAAGGCCTCTGGTCCAGAAAGTGACTTGTGGAACTGGATCAGTGGTATGGGGGTCACTCTGTGATGCGGAAGGCAAATGGAAGGCCACTGCATCATATTCTCAGGACAATCTTCATGGCTGATTGCCACGATGATTGCCTATATTTTGATTCAGATATGGCAGAAGAAGAAGAGTCTGACTAAACAGTTTACTAGAATGTTTCATTCAGAAGTTCCCTATTCCTTCTCTGTAAGGGCCAAATCATACATTTACACGTATTGTGTCATTAGCATTGGAATCACAATTCAAGAAACTTGAGTGAGGCCGTCCTTCGCATCTGAGAAATCCGATTTGCAAAGAATAATATGCTTTTGGTATGAAGACCAGTCACAAAACCAAATAAATTGATTTGTAGATTATGGAAGGTGAGAAGAGGCTCTGCTGTGACAACTACACACACACAAACAGCATTTTAAGGATCTCCCTTCTTTAGTCATATGCTACCTGCAGTGCATATGTTGGCCTCCTATGATTTTAAGAAGTCAAACTTATACTAAGTGTTAAGACTGCAAATTGCATCAATGAGCCACAGATTTTCTCATTTGTATTCAGATCTGACTTTTTTATCTATACAAAACAAAACAATGGAAAACTCAGTGATAGCAATAGCAGTTTTCGTTGCAACAGCACTGACAGCCTCAACTGCAACACAACAACAGCAAATATTTCTAGTGCAGTACTAAGATATAACAAAAATGGAGGCCAATTTTTTTCTCATTCTTATTGTGCATGCAATGGCCAGTTGCATTCATGGCTTCTTCTTTTCCAGCATTAGTGCATAAGGGTATACACTACCTCTTGTGTGCATGGAAGCCTTATTGCTATAACCAGGGAATTATCCTGCCTACGTAACTACAAGCTGGATATCAAATGGTGTATGCAAAACACTGCCTGTGACGCTATTATACTCCATTTTTGCCAACAAGATTCAATCCAACAGTTGTCATCTTTAAATCTGGCCAACCACAGGCAGTGCTATGTCAGAAAGTCATAAAGAATAGGGCTGCATGGACTTTATTCTTCATGAATGGTTACATTTTTAAGCACGAAGATAATAATAAATAGTTGTGTGCCATCAATCAATTCTGACTTATGGTAATTTTCCCAGGTTCTGCAGATACAGACATGTTTTGCCATTCCTTTCTTCTGGGGGGAGGGGGTGGGACTGTGTGGCTTGCCCATAACTATGCAAGGAAACTCTTCTTCCTGGAGGCACAACCTCTGGTTCCACAGCAGCCCTAACAACAATTTTATTTTCATTAATCAGAGCAAGATATAAAGCAATACTATATAATAATTTTAAATTTAACCTCCTGCCAACAGAGTTACGGCTCCAGACGGAACTGCTGCCCTTCAGAAAAGAACTCAAAACCTGGCTGGCAGGCCATGTATGGGGTGCAGGTGGAAGGGTGGCCCCCGTTGGGTGGTTGGTATAGAGCAGAATCTTTCCCCCTTTGGTTATCATAAAAAATAATTAAACAAGTGTAGTTTTAATTATTTTTTATGATAACAGTATATGTTTTATTGTTTTACTTTGTGACTGTGAACCGCCCTGAGTCGGCCTTGGCCGAGTGGACGGTGTAGAAATTGAACAAACAAACAAACAAATAAATAAAGTTTTTTTTTTTTTAAAAAAATAGCTTGCTCTAGAGGTCCTTCCTTAGGGACTGTGGTGGCTAAGTGGTTAAGACTCTGAACATAACTGGAAGGTCGGCAGTTTGAGACCTGAGTGCTGTATGATGGAGTGAGCTTCTGTTTCTGTCCCAGCTCCTGCCAACCTTGCAGTTCGAAAGCAAGAAATTGCAAGTAGATAAATAGGGATCACTTCGGTGATAAGGTAAACAGCGTTCCGTGCACTCCAGTGTCTAGTCATGCCTGCCACACGACCATGGAAATGTCTGCAAGTGCAGACAGCGCTGGCTCTTTGGCTATAAACAGAGATGAGCACTGAACCCTAGAGTCGGATATGGCTGGCTTTTGATCAAGGGCGCCCTTTACATTTATCTAGAGGTCCTTTCTTCCTCAAATGTACTTTTTAAAAAATGTGAATCAAGGCCTGCATGAAAAAAAGCAAAGAAACTCAGCCTATTAGGCATCCAAAAAGGTAAAACATGACTCACATTGACGAAAAATATCACTAGAACGTATGTGGAAAAGGTTCTCACTTGTTTCTATAGCATCTATCAGCATCATTGTGCAATCCCACACTTAAGACGACCCTACCATTATGCAGATGGAGGTAATGGCCTCAAAGAAGCAGTGGAAGCTCCCAATCCTCCTTCTTGATTTGTTTGGCTACTCCCCTCTCTGGCAGGACAGATCACGGCACAGCTTGTTCCACAGCTCCTACACTAGCCTCTTGTGGAGAACATTCTCATTATCAGTGCTGAAAGTAAATCCAATGGCTAGTCCAGTCTGTTCATATAAAGAGAAAGAAGGGAGCACAATTTTGTTGCACGCTTTGGGCTGCAAAATGTCTCTTGAGGAAGTTTTATCTCTTACTGCAGGTAATTCCAACGTGTATACATTTTACCAACCTCAGAAGGATGGAAGGATGAGTCAACCTTGATCCCCATCAGGATGAAACTCACAATACCAGCAGTTTTAGCTGCAATACAGTAGTTTAACCTCTGCGCCAGTATAGTTCCTGAAACCTCATCTATGTGTTTGCTACCAAGAAAGTCTGCCATATACATAGCTGTCAAGTATCCCGTATTGGCCAGAAAAACCCCTTATTTTACCCTCTTTCCCGTCATCACGTATTAATTAGACTGCAATGCCCTATTGCCGCCACTGGAGGGCAGCACAAGATAAGCATAACTGTCAAGTATCCTGTATTTGCCAGGAAATTTCCCTTATTTCCAAATCCAAAACTTTTTCAGGTATGGCCATATACTGTAAATCTTTCCATGTCCTACTGAGTTTTATGGTTTCATTGTTCACACAAACAGATATATGTTTCCCTCCATCTCTGCCAAAGAAGACTGGTTTTTTTTGTTGTTGTTGTTAAACGCAAGAGAATGAAATGCTGGTTGGAATAGGATTTACTGTTAAAGACTTCAGAATATTTCACTATGATGGTTGCCATGCGGTATGATCCAAGGACTGAGAACAAGACAGCTCAGTTTTTTATGAATCATCTCTACAAACCTGTATCAATGTTCTTTCCCTCTTTCTTTTCATGCGCACCAGCAGCTTGTAAGATGTGATTAATTATTTTTGTATGTACCCGTCTGCTAAATCTCCCTCACTTGGCATCTTAATAGAGTCAACTGTAACTGTGGGGAATAAGACTGAGAAGGACTCACTTTCCAAATAAATAGAGAAAAATAAATCTGCTCTTAGTACTACTATGGTTGATTTGATTAATAAAATTTAAATCCATTCCCCTCTACACCAACCAATTGCCTTTAAAACATTAAGAAGGACTTGATGTGATTGCATGTCAAAACCCACCCATTTCCCATGTAAAAATGGAGATAGCTCGTGACATCTGTTATCACAGCCATTTTACCATGAGTAAACAACTATCGGGAGCCACTTTTACTCCTACAGACTGCTCTCACAGAAACTAACATCCACATTACAGATCTGTGAAGATGATATAACCTGCCAGATATTTGTACCCACACGCAACTCTCAGTCGTTTCAATCTCACCAGACAGACTAAAATTGTAGTTGAAAGTGTTGGTTGCTATGTTGAAGCATAACTACAAAGGAAGTATTGATACTCAAGCACTTAAACTGTCCAGTCCCTGGGGGACTGCAAGACATGCATGGCAGAGACCAAAATTCATTGTGTAAATCCCAAACTATGCACGCATGCTTTTTTGTAAATAAAACTGGTATTTGAGCATAAGTGAAACTTGTGAAAGAAGCATTTATAACAGTGGGTTGAAAAAGCATGAAAATGAATTGAGCAGTTTGCAGTTCATTGAGCTTGTACAGAGCCCTTCAGTTGAAAAATCTGAACAGACCTTCGGCCTACATAGGATTCCCAATTAAATCAAAGGTTGACATCTAGAAAGATAGGGGCTTAGAGGCACCTTCTGATGAAGTGAACAGAGAAGTCAATGGAAATATTGACTATGAACAGAGTTTGAAAAAGTAACTTTTTCTGAGTGTAATTCCCAGAGTTACATGCTAAAACCATCATTTTGCATTACACTCCTTGGATTCCCAAGGACAGACTACAGACAACTATATGATATGAAAGAACGCTCAAGATTCTTATGGATTCAGATAGGACTACAGAATTTTGACTAATAGCACTGTAAGCTGCAATTAAAGTAGACCCATTTAAATAAATGCAATTGAAGGATGAGTTCACTCATTAATTCCCCATTGATTCAATGAGCTTCCTTGTAGAGAGATTTGCTGCACTAAGCAACAGGACTTTGGCCAGAGTTAGTCAACCTGAATGGCCTTGTAATTGTCTCATTTAAACATAATGGAAAATCCATATGGGATATGTTCAAATGGTTATTTAACCAAGTTCAAACAAGAAACCCAAGTTAGGACAAAGTACCTACTTATAACTGACAAGAGTTATAAACCAATGCTACTTTGTCATATATGCCCCTGTGTTTATTTATTTATTCTTGCTATTTGTGCTTTATCTACAATTGATTTGGGTGATGTGTGGGCAGAAAAGTCATCCCCCCAAAAAAACATCAGCTCCAGAACTTTGGAATATTCTCCTAGGACAAAGTTGGTATTGGTGTTACTTCTAGAAGACTGTAAAATCAATACTACTGTATTTCAGCAAGACTTTAAAGGAGGATTTAATTTTTCTGAGACCATTGTGTCTTATACATAGGGTTACAATAATCCTATCCTCCCAAACCGGGACTGCCATGTGTAAAAGGAAAGGTTTCCCTTGCTCAGAAGCCTGTTATATCCGACTCTAGGGTTCAGTGCTCATCTCTGTTTCAAAGCCGAAGAGCCAGTGTTGTCTGCTTCTGCAGACGTATTCCATGGTGTTGTGGCAGGCATGACTAGACACCGGAGTGCATGGAACACTGCTCACCTTCTCCCCGAAGTGGTCCCTATTTATCTACTTGCAATTTCTTGCCTTCGAACTGCTAGGAGCCCATTCCGCAAGCTGTTGCTGCCGTGACTTCAAAAGAGGCAGCAATAAAATGGCGTGGTTTTTTTTACTGTCTTCCTTTGCTATTGCGCGCCACTTGCTGGTGTTTAATAGAAGCGCAGCTCTATTGCAAGAAAAAAATGCATATTTTTTCTTCAATCCCACTTGGTCTGAAAAGCGGGGTTTTTAAATGATTCTTTTGGAACCGGGCCGGGACAGATTCAACCCATGCAACTCCTGGTTTTCTGTTATGTGTGGCATCCCTACTTATACATATTCCATGGCCTATACTTGTGTGTTTGGGGACACAGGAGTAATTATCTATTCTTTCATAATAAACAATGTTATAGAAGATTAACTGCAATGAGAAGCTAAAAGATCAAAGAAAATACTAAGGCCTTTTCTTAACAGAGGCAGTTACATGGTTGCTTTTGATCACTAATGCTCTTACAACAGGGGTTTGCAACCTACAGCCCACAGACCGGATCTGGCCCATGGCGCCAAATAATCTGGCCCTCGATCTCACTCCAGCTTCCCCCACAACAGCAGCCGCTGCCGGTGGTAGCAGCAGCAGAATCGGCCGCAGACTCATTTACGGCCACGTAAATGCATTTACGACAGCTGTAAATGAGTCCAGGGCCGTTGTAAACACATATATGACAAACGCGGATGAGTTTTACGGTACTAGTCTGGCCTGCTCAGCTGTTTGAGGGGGCGTGGTCCGACCCATGGCTAAAAAATGTTGAGTACCCCTGTCTTATAAGACTGCTGGACTGTAGCTCCCATCAGCTCTGATCACCACAGCCACTGGTGATATTGGCAGCTGCTTCACATCAGTATCTGAGGACTACAAATTACTTGCACATTATGAAGGTTTGAACAAATTCACACTACTTGGAATTGCTGGAGGAGAAAAACTTGGTAGAACTATAGATGCAACTTTCCAATAAAAAGAGCTTGAATCAAATCTTACAACCAATCACCCATTTCCACATGACAGGTTCAGACTTAAATCCCCTAACATTACTTTCCTGATGCTCCATGATCCACTCATGTTGCATTTTAAGTTGTTTTCCCCCCTGCCCCCCATTTGCCACTCCTGAGACAAGTGACATACACTATAACTCTGGGTTTAGCATTTGATGCTTACAGTTTTTAATGTTATTTATTTATTATTTATTACATTTCTATACTGCCCATTTGGGAAATTTCCCACTCTGAATGTTAAAGTTTTTAGCTGTTGCTGAATGGGAACAAGAAACATGGTAGTGATTGCCATTTCCTTTTTGGTTAAATACAATTATCAGAGCACATCAGGAAAACCTCAGAAGGCTGTTTAGTGGTTTTCTTACAAAGAACTATACACACAATACAGCTAGGCTAGGCATCCTCTGAGACTGTGGCACTCAAATGTTATGGACGATCTCACGATTAATGTTGCTAGGTGTTAAGAAAAAGGGTGATGAACACGTAAGTCTCTAGATGTGTTAATCTGCAACTCCATAATATATTAGCACTACCTATCTTGTCTTAGCCTAAAGGGAGTGGCAATCCAGTGGCATTCGGGAAAGACATTAATTTAGTTTGACCACAACTTAACCACTAGTTTTACTTACATACATACATACATACATACATACATACATACATACATACATACATACATACATACATACATACATACATACATACATATATATGTTCTTTCTTGTTATATGTTGACTCAATGTGTACAAGTGCCATACACTAAAAAAATTAGCCACTTAAGATTGTATGACCAAAGTGATCTGACCTGAAGATCATCAAGAGGTTGGCGCATTCAATCCTCAGTACATACAGAAGCAAGAAAAAGGGCTGTGTACACATCCATTCATTCACACAGGCAGTAAAAGAACTGTTTATAATGTCATTTATTCACCAACTGTTAACGCAAGGGTAGGGACACAGTGGACAGGGCTGATGGGATTTGTAATCCTAAAATATTTGGAAGTCTGCAGGTTCCCCACATCTGAAACTAACCAAGTGATCACTCGGAGAGAAAGCCCCATTGCAATTTTAATAGAAGTTAGCGCTAGAGAAAGCTGTAGGTTAACAAGAAAAAGCTACATTATGGGCTTCAATGTACTATTCTTTATACATCTGAAGAACAAAATAACCCTTTCCCCCAAAGTTACAAATTACATGCCAGTAACTTAAACCTTATCAGATGGCAGTTGAAAAGATGCTTCCACATAGGCTCTTTTAGTGGACAATGCAGGACAGTGATGTGATGTTCTTGAAACAATGAACATGGCATGCACCAGTAGTATCTCTTCACAGGTGTCAGGACAAGCTGGCAGAACCTGATGCCGTATAAGACGCTCCGGCATATAAGACGCACCCAATTTTAAAGGAGGAAAATCTAGAAAAAAAAGATTCTGAACCAAATACTGTACTAAAATATTTTATATCAACTGTATAAAGTAAACAGCAGTTTAAGAACAATTTTATGTCAACCATGTAACATATTAAGAACAATCTTTACTCTCATTAACAGTCAGTAAAGTCAGTAAACAGTGAAAGTAACAAAAATCAGTCTGTAATGTTTTTATTCGAACCCCAAGAATTCCTCTTCTTCGCTGCTATCAGAAATGAGGAAGGACAGATCCTCGCAGTCATTGTCATCACTTTCTTCCTCACTGGTGTCAAATAAGACATCGTCTTCTGTTCCGTCCAAGGCATTACTAATGCCACACTTCTTGAAGGATTTTACAACAATGTCCTCCTTCACGGACTCCCATGACCTTTTAACCCATTCACACACTTGTGTGATAGTGGGCCTCTTCATCCGCCCAGTAGGCGTCAGATCATGGTTCCCAGCTGCCATCCAGGTGTTCCACTCCTCACGCATCAGAACTTTGAATGGCTTGTTAATGGAAACGTCCAGAGGTTGCAGCTGGCTAGTGAGGCCACCAGGAATCACAGCTATTTGGGTTTTAACTTCCTTAAAGTTCTTTTTAGTATTTTCCGTAATGTGCGCTCTAAACTGGTCAAGCACCAACAAGGAAGATTTCTTCAGAAGACCGCCAGGACGTTTGGACCACACTTTGTCAATCCACAGCCTCATGCCATTTTCGTCCATCCACCCTTTATCGTGAACATGCACGACGACTCCCCGTGGGATTGTTTCTTTTGGGAACGTTTTCCTTTTAAAAATCAACATCGGAGGCAGTTTGGTACCATCGGCACAGCAGGACAGCACAACCGTGTAGTGGGTTTTCTCATGCCCTGAGGTTTTTACGGTTATGGTTTTTGCTCCTTTGTTATCTACGGTTCTGTTAGATGGCACATCAAACGTTAGCGGGACTTCATCCATGTTCCCGATCTGGCTAATTTCAAAGTTACCGGTATTCTTCTTCCTTGCATCAATAACAAACTTGTGAAAAGAAAGAATCTTTGATTCGTATTCCTTAGGCATTTTTTGTGCAATTCTGGTTTTGGTGCGCATAGAAAGGCCAGATCTCTTCATAAATCTATAGCACCACGATGGTGATCCGGTCAAATCCCGAATGCCTTTCTCCACAGCAATACGTCTGGCCTCATAGATTATCATTTTTGTTGAGACAGAAAGTCCATTTTGCCTGTGATGTGCGATCCACTCCTTCACTTCCACCTCTAACTCTGGCCACTTTGCAGTTGGTCCACGTAAGGTGTGCTTGCCTTTATCCAACTTTTGGAGCTGATCCTCCTGTTTCCTCCACTCTCTTATCATTTTCTCAGTTGGAGGTGGCCCGAAGTGTCTCTCCGCTGCTCTATTCCCATGCTCCTTAGCAAATTTAATTACTTCCAGCTTGAAAGCAACTTTATATGCCATTCTCTTCTGCTTAGACATCTTGAGGAGATGGTACTATAAGTTTTCTGCAAGAAATGTAACCCCCTCATATTTAATCTGGTGCTCTCTAACCCCCCATATTTCCTCTGGTGGTCTCGTAACCCCCTCATATTTCATCTGGTGCTCTCTAATCCCCATATTTAATCTGGTGGTCTCATAACCCCCTCATATGCCATCTGGTTTGAGTGAATGCTGCTGGAGAGAATGTTGTGGGATAGACTGCAGCCTTGGTTTACAGACTGTTACACTGACCACAAAGGGTAACATACATGTGTCATGAGAACAGCTATATGGGGAGAAGGCCAATGGCAAATTTATAATCATATGGGGGCCATACTGCAACTTTAAATCATCAGTAAAATCAGCCAATGCTTGGCTTTAAATGTTCATTATGCTCTAAGTTCTCCTAGACCCTAGGTGTGTGTGTGTGCATGTATATGCACATTTTACATTTCATTTACCCTGTAGTTGGTCCGCCTGATCACTTTCTCACATACACCATACACGTTGTCTGTGATCTACCCAGAAGGCACATTATGACGTAGGGAGGGCGGTGTGTCTTCTCCCCGTGATTCGGGGGCGGAGCTTGTGGAGCCATTCTTCTGCCCATCAATCATGGGCATCCAATAGACTAGTGGGGGAGGAGCAAGACCGGCAGTATGAGGTAGGGAGGGCGGTATCTTCTCCCCGGGATTCGGGGGCGGAGCTTTGGCGGATCAATCCTTCTGCCCATCAATCACGGGCATCCAATCAACTAGGAGCGGGGCGGGGCAGAGTACGGACAGCAGTAAGCATTGGCTGGAGGAGGCGGAACGAGGAGGCAGACATGCGGACATTTCAGGGCAGCATGGATTGATCGGGTGTCCGGGAGATATGCAGAGAAGCGGCGAAATTGTGCCCACACTGCCCAGCAAGGAGTGAGACTGCTCGGGGAGACATGAGGAGACGCAGCCTGCGCTGATGGATGGAGGTACCGGCAGTAAGCTCAGCATGATGCCTGTGCAGCACATGGTTAGACTGTCGGGAGGGGGGCATGGCACGCTATAGGAGGGAGAGGGAAGCCCGAACACACACAGCCTGGCCGTGCAGGGAGGGTCACAGAAGTCACCATAGCCCGCAGAACGTGCCCCAAATCCAGCCCGCAGCACACACTGCATAAGGAGAGGACTGCGAGCAAACGCCACACAAAGTTGGGGGCAGTTTTAATGCATGTAAAATGTGTATTTGCCGTATAAGACGCACCAACTCCCCCCCCCCAGTTTTGGGGAAGAAAAAGTGCGTCTTATATGGCGAAAAATACGGTAGCTATTATTCACTAATGTTAAAAGTATTGTTTTGCCATACTCTGAAATCTCTCCCCTCCCTCCTCTACTCAAATCTTAATTTAAAAAAAAATAAAATATAGTCTTACTTTTGCACACAAAAAACAACAACCAAAAAACTATGTAAAATAAAGTAGACCTTGAGTGATCCACTAAAGCAGAGGTGGGTGAAATGTGAGCAATAGGCCACATGTTTAACAAAATCAGAAGTATCTAGTCATCCTTCCGCCCTCTCTGCTTTAGTGTGGTTCCCTCTATTTCCATCCTCTGGGGGTTGCTGGAGCTGAAAATTTGGCTCTGGGCCCACTAAAGTTGCTCACTCATCCAGTAAAGCAGATTGCTAAAGAGATGAATCCACAACCACAAGTAAAACAACACTAGTAAAACTCTACTTTGGTTCCCACTACTGAGTGCATCTGATTTGCACCATATATCTGATTTGCACTATATATTCCATACATGGAATCCGAATTCTGTCTATCATTACACCTGTTGCATTCTGCTGATTAACAGCTATAAGGTTAGTCTGTTTTCAACCTGGCGCGGTTGGCAGGTGCTATACCACAACATTGTATCAGTCATTTCCAATCAGCAATGACCATGTTGGATAGAAATAATGTGTGTTCTTGCCCAATTCTGGGGACCAACCGATTTGTGAATCTTTGCTCAACATTTCAAATCAAATGCTGAGGTCATCTGACATTGACTCCACATTTAATACAGTTATTCCAGCTGGGATGTCCAATAATCCATATTGTTAAAATTTGTAGGAACAGTTTCAAGTTGTGTCATCTGAGGAGGCGGAAAAGGGACTTGAGTGGGCAAATATTATTATTAATTTATCCTTGCAGGAGGATAACATGTCCTCCTGCCTTGAAGAAACATTGATTCGTCCACTCTTGAAGAAACAAAAATGCAGCCACAGACGTTCCTGATAATTATAGGCTTGTGGCTAACATCCCCTGTCTGGGCAAGGTCATTGTGAAGATCATGGCTGACTAGTTGTGTTCTTAATTGAAAAAACTGTTTGGATCCTTTCCAGCCTGGGTTTAGACCTTCTCATGGCACTGAAACCGCATTAGTCGCACTGCAAGATAACTTTCTCCAAGAAGCAGATGGGGGGCTTTATCCCTTCTGATGCGCCTGGACCTCTCAGCAGCTTTCAGCCTTGGGAAGGCTGTTGTGGTTAGGAATTGGAGGCACTGTTTTATAGTGAGTCCAATGTTTCCTTGATGGCTGGACCCAGAGAGTTCAACTCAGGGAATTTGTTTTGATCCTTTGATCCTCCAATGGGGTGTTCCACAGGGGTTGATCATCACCCCTATAAGAAACCGTTGGGAGGGGTTATCCAGAGATTTGGAGTGTGGTGTCACCAATATGCAGATGATACCCAACTTCATCTCTCCATCTGCAGTGAATGCAGTCTGGTGCCTTGATGACTGTGTAGCTTTGATGATTTGAGTTTTTATTGTTTTTGTAGATATAACTTTTATAGTATTGTACGCAGGCCAGAGTTAGTGGGAAAAGTACCCAGATGAGTGGTAAGTAAGTAAGTAAGTAAGTAAGTGGGTACTGCAGTGGCTCAAGTCGCTAAGACGCTGACTGGGAAGCGGAAGGTCAGCAGTTCAATTCCCGAGTACTGCAGGACGGGAATGAGCTCCCGTCTTCATCCCAGCTCCTGCCAACCTAGCAGTTCGAAAGCAAGAAATTGCAAGTAGATAAATAGGGACCACTTCGGTGGGAAGGTAACAGCGTTCCGTGCGCTCCGGTGTCTAGTCATGCCTGCCACATGACCACGGAAATGTCTGCAGAACCAGACAGCGCTGGCTCTTCGGCTTAGTAACAGAGATGAGCACTGCACCCTAGAGTCGGATACGACTGGCTTTCGAGCAAGGGAAACTTTTATTATTATTATTACTTTAAATTTATATACCGCTTACCTTATCATCTGACAACTCAAAGCGGTTTACCTTTACCTAAGTAAGTAAGTAAGTAAGTAAGTAAGTAAGTAAGATATGTTGCCCTAGCTAACTAGATGGGCCTTCAAAGACACAAGAAGTCCCAGCTAGAAATGGAGCATACACATTCATTTTTACACACATCAAACAGGGCATTGAGATGAGTATTTTCATTTTATAGAAAATGGTAGGTGGCGTGAAGAGCATTGCTAAAGCATGAAATGGGAGGTGGAGAGTATAAAAATTACTGTGGGGGGCAATATATTTAGCAGTGGTGGTTTTCACAGATGAAGCAGGACTGTGGAAGAAGGAATTATTCTAGTAATATGAGTTTGAAGTATGAAGAGTGGGCAGAAGTAGTGGGAGCATACTGTGAGTAGTTCAGTTGTAACAAATTTACAAAGATGACTAGTGACACATGAAATCTTTATTTTAAAGCAGATACATTTAAATGGGCTAGGTTTACAAACTGGTAAAAAAAATTAGTGAGTGCTACTACCAATGCAAACCATGCGATGGATAAGATGTCCCAGAAAATAAAAGTAATAATAATAAAGCATCATCAGGTTGATTCTGACTTATTGCAACCTTGCTGGGTTTTATTATAAAATATTCTGAAAGAGTTTATCACTCTTTGCTGCGGCTGCTGTCGCTATCCTCCTGGCCCCACCTGGCCGGAGGGTTGAAAAGGCCATGGGCTGGAGGACCTTGGCGCTTCCACCTGCAGCCCATACCACTGGCCGGGGACGAGAAGCACCTGCGTCAGAGAACCGCCCTATTGTATTACATTTTTATTCTTATGTTAGATATATCGATTGTATCAACTGTATTGTATTATGATGTTGTAATTATATTTTATATTGTAATATTGTAGTTTCATGGAATGTTAGCCACTCTGAGTCGCACCGTTGAGTAGGGCGGCATACAAGTCTAATAAATGAAATGAAATGAATGAATGAAGGATGCCCTGGGACTCAGCAGCTCGATCAGGATTACACAGGCTGGTTCTTCTCCCAGAAGATATGCTGTGGAATCAAACTCCCAACCACTGGTTTAGCAACAAATTACTCTAACTCGCTGAACTACCAGTTTTGCTCCTAGGCATGGCAGGAAAGTCAAGCTGTGATAAAAGTAACAGCCCAATGCACAAAGCAGCTGAATCAAAACTGCTACCCTACTGTATTTACATGCATATCTACAGAAGTGGCTAACACATAACCTATGCAGTTATATTGTAGGGAGAAAAGACAGTTAGCTGCCTATGCTATTCTGTCTATTTTCATGAAATTTCTATGGAAACTCCTGCTCTTAGACATCAGATTGGGAAGATCCTGCCACTCTCTTCTAAAGGCTCTTGTGAACACAGCATTATGTTAAAGTGTTCCTGTCATCGTTAATCACACATTAAATTCAAGATTTTCTACTTCCTTCCACCCAACCTTCTCATATATTTGGCCATTAAAGCCAACCTCCACTATTATGAGAAGTATCCTGGAATGGACCTTTTCTTCTTGCATGTTGCTGATGGTACATGGTTTCTAGAATGAGAAATAGAGGCAGTTAGTAAGACTATTAATAACACTCACAGAGTAGTAGGGAATCCAATAAAACACAACAACTGATGTCCACCTTATTTTAGAGACTTTTTTGCATACATAAGTGCTTGGAAAACAGGATACCACTTGAACTGTAAGTTCAGACTTTGTGAAGGGAAACCGAAAAGGATCCCATAGAAGAAAGATGACAGACTAACAAAAACTCTATTAATATAAGCCTTATCGACCGGAAAAACACTGGAAAAAATCACAGAGGAAAATAAAAATAGAGCTACATCATTACAGTATTGAATGGAAATAAAAGACAATCAGACTCTGGAATAGTCTAAAAAGGTTCCTCAGGGGGGAGCTAAAAACAAATATTGGCTGCGTTGACTGAGAAGTGCTATGACTAAAAACTTACAGAGATTACTCCAGAGGACTGAGGTAAATGACTGGCTAAGAAGATCAGTTGTTCCTCTTAAACCTTCCTGTCTTGCACTTGCTGGCAAGCCTTGAATCTTCTTACTTGGCAGTGGTTTGAACAGATCAGCAATGCTTATGCTCACGGCCTTCCCATTAAAATACAGTAAAGAGGCATCACTACAATCATTACAGCAAACAAACAGCTGGGCTGGCAAATGTGATGCGTTGGGTATGATTGTCCTAGCCAACAATGTTACAAGAGTCTTATAAGGGCTAGGATCATAGCTTTTAGATAAGAGCTGGGGCAAACAGCAACCCCCACTTCCTATTATGAGAAGTACCCATTCTAGATTATTATTTTTTTGCATCTTGCTGATGTTACATGGTTTCTAGAAGGAGAACTAGAGGCAGTACCTACATTAGCTACTCCCCTTTGCATCCATAAAATGGCCATTTTAAAAACACACTGTACAGTAAAATGCCAGCTTACGACTGCTGTGGGTTACGTTTGCTGTGGCTTATGATGGCAAATTCTACGAAAATGACGTCCCAGTTTAAGATTTTTTTGTTTAAATAACCAGGAATTAGACTGCCTCTGCCATTTTTGACTCTAAAATGGCGCCCGCCACCCACTGCTGGAAGTCACGATTCGTCCCTTACTGCTGCGGTGGCGGGAGACTGCAGGGACCATATCTGCTTCATACCAGTCTTCGACCAAGGTCCCTCCATGGCGCTACAGCTGGGAAAGCGTGCTTTGGCACCCGGCGCATAACCAGGAAGTTCCAGAGTGGCATGCGTTCTGGCTGAAGCGCCATGGGGGGACCTTGGATCACAACTGGAATGGAGCAGATATGGGCCCCGCAGTTTCCCACCGCCACCACTGCCACCATCTGGGCTCCCCTGGACAAACTACTTAGGAAAAAGCAGCAGCATGCAAAAGGTAGGGAGCTCACTTTGTCGTTTGTTTTTCCTTTTACTGTTTGCTTTGGGTTTTTCCTCCCCCACTTCCCCCACGCCTAGATTGATCGATCTCCACTTCTGGGGGTCATCTGGGGGGAAAGGAGGGTATGTTTTTAGGGATTTCCCCTTTCTTTTTCTCCCTCACCTCAAGCACTCCCCCTCTTTTCCACCCTATGTGCTAATCAGCTGGGGAGTTCGATCGATTGAGGTGTGGTGGAGAGGTATACCAGCTGATGGGGTTGATGGGGCTATGGGAGAGGATCATGTCTGGCAGTTTTTTGGATGTGTGTGTGTGTATGTTTTTAATTATTATTTTTTGGTCCAGTCGGGACCTTTTAAAAATGTTCAATGCATTCCTATGGTAAAACGTGCTTTGGTTTATGATTTTTCTGGGTTATGACAGAGGCTGTCGGAACAGACCAACATCGTAAACCAGGGTTTTATTGTACATACATTTGTAATAATTTTAAATATTGGATGGGCAAAGTGCAGTCCACATGGGTCCCCTTAGTGGCTCAATGCCATTCCATTGAACCATCTCAGATCATCCTAACCCTTTCCCTCTCAAATCTAAAAAAAAATCCCCCCCAGACACAAATCATCCCCCCCACACACACACACAATGCTGTGGGAGCAAGACTTTGCACTGTAAATTTAATCTGTGCCCCTTCTCCCACAGACTGGGTATACAGTACAAATTCTTTTGTTTCTCTGCACAAATTTTTTAAAATAAAAAAATGCCACAGCCAGTAACTTTCTCTTTTCTACAAAAAGGCTATTAAGACCAAAAACAGGCCCTAGAAGGGATGGATTTAGGGCTGTAATGCAAACAGAGCCTTCCCAAATGCAAATACATGTGTGTGTGTCACAAGTCGCATTTGAGGGCATTTTCTCGAGCCCAAAACATTTGCAAACAAGTTTGGCCTTCCAGGGTCTAGGCAAGTGGTACCCAACCCTTTTTTTTTTGCCATGCCCAACCTAAGCATCTCTAAAATCATGATGCTCCCCACCCATGACATACTGTATTTTTATTATTCAAAAAGTGAACTCCTATTAACATGGATGAAGCCTAAAAAACCATTAACTTGGTCTAAACAAGCTTCCAAATCCATCCCACCCCCCCGGTGGGACATGTGCCTCATTGTTGGGAACCATGGGTCTAGAGAAAAAGCAAAAGTTCCCCCTCCCTTTGATTCTTGGAAGAGCCGTGCTTTAAATTACTGAGGTGCTCAAAATCAGAGATAGGAAAATCATCTGTTTTGGATTATTGCTCCCAGTGACAGTGCTGGTTGTATTTTTGAGAAATACAGTCCAAAACAGTAACTTTTCCCATTTCATATTCTGTATATGTTCTATATCAGGGGTGTCCAAACTAGGGCCCATGGGCCGGATCTGGCCAAAGGCACCAAATCAGCCAGCCAGCACTACCCTCTCCGCTCCCAGAAACGTCAGTAAAATGAGTGTGTTCATGTGCATAACACTGCCATAAATGACCAGCGGCTGTTGTAAACGCATTTATGACAGCTGTGGGTCATTTGTATCAGTGTTATGCACCTGTATGGGTGTGTTATGTGCATGCATAGACATGTTATGCGCATGCACATTTTACTTTCACTTCTGGTGGGAGGAACCACGTGACCGGCACACTTAACCACATGACTGGCCCACAGCCCAAAAGGTTTGGGCACCCCTGTTCTATATGTTAGCATCATGAGGTAGTATGTCTCAGAATGCCAGTCACTTGCGGGGTGGGTGGTTGATGGGAGAAGACTTTTATCCTACTTTTATCCTACTGCCCTGTTTATGGTCCCCTTCTAGGCATTAGCTATACCACCTAAAAACATTTTCAGGAAGGGAAGGCTGACATGTTGGGGAAGGGGTGACCAGGACACAAGCTGGGCATAAATCACTGATGGCTGGCAGTGGGGCATAGCTGTCAAGTATCCCTTATTGGCCGGGAAAACCCCTTATTTTACCCTCTTTCCCACCATAATCCCTTATTAATTAGACTCCAATGCCCTATTGCCACCATCGGAGGGCAGCACAGGATAAGCATAGCTGTCAAGTATCCCTTATTTGCCAGGAAATTTCCCTTATTTCCAAATCCAAAACTTGACAGGTATGAGTGGGGGCATAAAGAATATTTTAAAATAAAATGACCAGTTTATGGAATCCACTATGCAACAGGAATATAGCCATTAGAATAAATTACTTAGGAAAATATTAGCTATATGTAAAGAAATAAAGGTCTCTCCTTGCAACTACCATTCATTCTAACTAAATGGAAACTCCATGTTGAGAAGTACTTTATCTGAATACTAGATGCTGGGGGCCACTGCACCATGATCTTATCTGTTGGTTTCCAGGGGAGATCTGTCTGACCACTGCTGGAAACTGAAAATGGGATTAAATGGACCTGCAGTGTGCTTTTGAAGAAGAAATTACTAAAGTGTGATTTACTTTGGGATTTCAGGAGGCTCCTGAGTAGACAATTGGGGCAAATGGACTGGAAAAAAAACCAAGAAAGAAAAGATGGGGTTCTTTTGAAAATCTGGACTGACTCCATAAACAAAGAGATAGAGTTCAGCAGGGAATCAAAGTATGTTTTCACAATCCCAAAGACTGAAAATCCAATCCTCCTGCAAACAAGAAACCCAAAACTATGAAAATTCAATCCCTGTGCAAACAAAAACTCCAAAACTATTTAAAAATGCTTTGCATTCCTCTATGTCTCCCAAGCCTGCTGGAATTTGTGTCACTTCTGCTCACTTCCAAAAGCACTTAATGTTGTATGCTCTTACATGGGCCAGCCAAATGTCCACAGATTTGCACCAGCATGAAGTTATTTAATTCTCATCAGAACCTCTTTTAATGCCTGCCTCTTTCAGCCACAGATTTCCATGAATTGTTCAGACATCACCATAAGTCTCTACAGATGGATGAGAAATATCAAGAATGTGCTCAGATTTGTGGGGGTAGAGGTATTATTTTTTTGTTTGAGAATAGCTTCTGTTCTTTCTGGGGCTTTTAGAACTGAGCATTCTCCCTTGAATTTTCCTTCTGGCACTTATTATTTTGAGCAAGGAATTAATGGCTGACCAACAGAATTTGTATGCCCAGTTCTAAAGACTTGATCTCAGAACTAAGGATTCTACTCTCACTAAATCCAGATGTTCACAAGTATTTTGACACTTGGTGGCCAGCTGGCTGTAAGCCTGCAAAGCAACCCTTTCTTTTTAATACTCAACTAAAAACAATACTGGAATTTTCAAATGCATGGACTACAGCTCCCAGAAGCATTCAGAAAACCCCCTAACCAGACTTCTGGGTCTAGCTCTAATCAGGAAATGATTAGATGTTTTCTGTTTCTGTACTCCTGCAGCCAATCTCATTCTGTGGAGAAGTAGATAGGCAGGTCTGAACGTTATCAGAACTACAAGGGATTGCACGTCTGGTAGGTTTTTTTTTTTTTTGAGGCTGCTTGGGCCATACCTGTCAAGTTTCGGGAAATTTCTGTCAAACCCCCGTATTTTACACTCTTTCCCGCCATCATCCCGTATTAGTTAGACTGCAGTTAGACTGGAGGCCAGCACAGGATAAGCATAGCTGTCCACTTTCCTGTTTTGGCCGGGAAATTTCCCTTATTTGACAGAAATTTCCCGAAACTTGACAGGTATGACTTGGGCACACCCTGAAAGGGCAAAGAGTATCATACCCATGATCCTTTGCAACTTCCACAGAATTTAGCCCTGCCTACACATTTCCCCTGCTGTCTTCTCCACAGACTCTGCAAGAGAAGCCCGTCATCTATAATCCTTCATACTTCCCTTAGAGTTTAGTTTTGCCTGCCTTTTCCACAAGATGAAAATGGCTGCTGATGTCTGATTTTACTAGCTGGAGAACTTGAAAATACCTTTCATGATCTCCCCCCCCCCCCCCTTTACTCCAGCCCTCAAGGTATCTGGTTGCAGGAATTCCTCCAGACGTCTATGGACTGTAGACCACAAACTCTGCAAACTCCATGCCTAAAGCAAAAAATGAACATGGGCAGCAAGGAGGGACCATTGCCTGTAGGCAATGGGTGGTATTTGTTTCGATGGTGCTAGGACATAGAATGCTGCCTTTATGGATTCTTGCACTAGACTCTCTATGTGAATGTGCCAGGCACAGTTGGCATGGCCAACAATTAGTTGCTTTCACTAGAAATGAACAACAGTAATTTGAACAAGTATACTAGTCAAGCTTCAAGAATATATTATAGATCACCTGATTATACCACTGTAAAGGAAAAACATCTTCCCATCCAAACACAATATTTCTGTTGCTCTATCTTGCAATCTATGCAAGTAGCCTGGAAATCCCTGTACTAAAACAAACAAACTCTAGATACATTGGGGAATATGTACTTTATCTTACCTTGAAAAACTTGCTTTTAAAATTATTTTACTAATACAGAGATCCAGGAATAGAAGGTCTAGGAAGAACCTTGGCACTCCAGATGTTCTTAAACTTTAATTCCCAGAAGCCCTGATCAGCAGGAGTGCTAATTTGGGCTTCTGGTAATTAAAGTCCAAGAACACCTGGAGTGCCAAGGTTCGCCATCACTGGTAGGTACTGGGTTCTCTTCGCATGTTTTCTATAGCTCAGTGCTTTCCAAACTTTTCATCTTCACACACATACCTTTTTGATTTTTTTTTACAGAAAATCTTTATTCCCCTCACCTTTTCTTTACAAACATCCAACCTTCTTTTAACAAAAAAGTCAACTTGTAATTTATAGCTATAAGAAAGGGGTTGGGCCATGCATGTGCGGAATGCGTGTCCACACATGTACAACCTATCCCGTAATGCGCCGTTCACACCTTACTTCCCGGACATCATCGCCGCAAGCGTCCAGGAGCCGAGAGTGGGGACAATGCCCCACAAATGCAGAAAAACAAAAAACTATGAGTCCCAGCGTCCTCCATGCCACGGCACGCCTCAGCCAATCAGGCAGGAGGACACGAGTGTGGAGGAGGCGGGACAGCTGATGCAATGGCTGACGTGCAGAAAGAGAGACAGGAGAGGCGGGGCCAGGGGCACACGCAGACCGAACGGAGAGAAAGCCCGTTGGTGCTCCGTTCGGCCTCCCCGGGCGGCCAGGGCAGAGAACGGCACTCCGTTCTGCCCTGACCTCCCAGAGGGAAGCGAGCGCCTATCACGGGGGACAGGGGCCGAAAGCACAGCTGCCTTCGGCCCCTGCTTAGTGAGCCACTTCCCGGGAGGGGGGGGGGGGCAGGGCGAAGAACGGCCCAAGTGACCCAACCGGCGAAGCCGGGTAGCCCATGCTAGTGTATAATAAAATATAAGCTGTTTACACTGATAAAAAATATTTCCTTTACAAATACAGTATCTCAACCTTTTGTACCCCATCCTTTGAAATTTCTTTACGCCTGCCATGGGAGAGTCATTCCCTCAGTTTGGGAACCAGTGTCCTGGCCATCTGAGCCAGGGTATAAGCAGCTCTCTTCTGTATGAGAATATGCAAAATGGATGAAAGTACTTGATTGATGAGATGCCGTGTGTCGGTTTTTAAGAAGCACATGCTGTTGCAACACATGATGTACAATTACTATTTTTCATCACCATTAATTAGAGCTGATGGGAACTGAAGTTAAACAACAGGAGAGGTCAAGTGTCCTCCAGTCCAGCCCTGTTCTGTGCTAAGGCAATAAGTCATTTTAATGCTGTATTATCATTATTTTGCAATGTCCATTTCTGATGAGCACAGCTTGTTGTTGATGGACACCCCTAAATGGCAGAATACCGTGTACCAACACACCAGTTGGGTGAAAAAGTAAAAAGTTGATGAACACACACAGTAAACTTATTAACTTCTTGTCCTTCCCTCTATACATGCATTTCCTTCTTAGGTTGTAATAAATTCATTTCCTATTTTAGGTGAAGATACAATGAACATTGGGGGGGGGGGGGAATTCAATGTAGAATAGGGCTATCTGTCCCATCTTGCCATTCCGTCAGGGGTTAGGCACACAATATTTATAGTCAAAGAGAATGCATATATCACTAACATACGCCTTAAATATAAAAATAAAATAATTATTCAAAAAGGAAGTCCTTACTGTCATGCCAGTCACTCAAGCAGCCATTGTGTTCACAAGATTAAATCCATGAGATCCATTCTATTCACACATTGTATTTCTCCCTGTGAGTGAACAATAGGGGAAGGTTGGGACTTTGGTTGTGAGAAACACAATATGTTGTGGGATCCCTCCCTTTAATGTATTATAGATCTTAAAACCATTTACCATAACTGTCGCACTTTCATATTAATTGCCATTATGGATTTGGAGGTAAGATGCCCCTAAAAATTGTTACAATTTGTACTAGAACCCAGAATTTCACATGGTAATCTTGAGATATTATACTGTTACCTTCTTCTCTATTATATTTCATGTAGTTCTCAAATACACATTGCCAGATGTACCTAAATACTGATTTTTTACCCTGAATGCAGAAATGACTGTAATTATCTCATTATTAGGTTTGCAGATGATACATTTTGTGTGCTGTCTCATCCTGATAATCCCTAGTTCATGCTATACTAGATTGCTGGTACAAAATTCTATAAAAATATACATTATTCTGGAGTTCATGTGGATTGTATAAAAGCTGCCAGGTCTCCTGACACCTCCCCTCATGTAGGGTTGAGGCAAGTCTATCTTAAATTTGAGAACAGCTTCATCCTTCTGGAGGTTCTGTAGCTTCTGGGAAAGGCTTAGTAAAATCTATCTGAGAAACTCAAATTGCTCATTCCACCTGTAGTCTTATCAAATCAGAACTCAGTGAAGGCTCAGTTAACGGGGACAGTGAGTACAAAGTTGAACACAGGCATAAAGGGCAGAAAATGTATGGCAGGGGTTCCCAACCTTTTGCTGCCAGTCAGCTGAGGGGCCGGTCACGTGATTCTTCCCGGCAGCAGCGCATGCATTTGCACCACATTTCTGGGTGTTTCCCCCACCTCCTCTGCTTTGCTTGGAGGAGGGAGCAAGAGAGGAACATTTTCAAGCCATTTTTGATTTTTTTGCCACACTTTTGTGGCATTTTGGTGCAAAAACATGGCGATTTCAGCACTTCTAATAATGTTGGGCCAATTCTGGTATGGGCAGCAATCCAGCCCAGGGGCCGTAGGTTGGGAACCATTAATGTATGGTATGTATTTTTAAAAGTAAGGCAAGGGAGTTGCTAGAGGTGACTACATATTTTCCTTACAGTGATTTCATGAAAGCCAATGTAGTAATTCAGATTCCTGGTCCAAAAATGTGCAAAAGGGGTGTTTTGTTTAAGACTGAAGAAGAGAGATTCTGGGGGCAGTAGTTCAAAAACTTCGTTTTCTAAAGCTTTGTCAGAAAGCATATTCAGATGAAGAGAGAGCATATTATTTCAAACAGATCTGAAAAGCTGGAAATAAGGGGAAAGGTATGCTTAGAGAAAATGAATGGGAATGCATAACACTGGTCACAACAATATTATCTGATGGAAAAACGGCACTGTTTTGGAATTGCCACACTAGAGCTGTGCAATGCACAAACCATGTGCTCTGAAGTTGGATAATCCAAGTGACTTGTTTGCTAAGGGTGAAGCCATCTTGTTATTAATTGGCAGTGATATAGGAAGCTTCCTTATTCTGAACAAGAGTCCAGTATTGTCAACACTGACCAGGTTTCAGGCAGTGGTGCCAACCCTAGTTGGAGATGCCACAGGTGGAACCTAGGATTTTTTGTAACCAAATCATGTGCTCTACCACTGAGATACAGTCCCTTCCCTCCCCAAAATGGGGTTAGTCTAAAGCAGGGTTCCTCAAACTTGGTTCTCCAGATGTCCTTTGACTTCACTTCCCAGAAGTCCTGATAAGCAGGTGTGCTGACTTGGGCTTTGGTAATTGAAGTCAACCCTGGTCTAAAGGATTGAAGTATAGAAATTTCTTTGATTTTTCTCATTTGTAGTCTTCTACCTTGTTCTTGCTATAAATAACAGTTCTGGTTCACACTAGAACAGTGGAGCAATTGTGGCCTTCCTTGTGTTATTGAACTATCTATTGGCCATGCTGACTAGAGATGGTGGGCAGCACCTGGAAGGACAGAAGTTCCTCTCCTTTCTTTCAGTCCAGATCTCTATTACAAAATGCTGTGATTTACAGGTATTAGGCAAGGAAGTAATTTTGTATTTGTAGTTTACATTGCAAGCTGTCATCAAATAACGAAGTGAGAGGAAGGAATTTCTTCTCTAACTTCTAGAGATGAACTAACTTCTTGTTGGGATTTTTAAGGTCACAAATTATTTGAATTAGAATGTGAGCCTTATACCAGGAGTTCTTAACCTTTTAAAGCTGGGGGCTGGGTCACGCTCCTTCAGACAGCTTCAAGGGCCGGACAGCCATTTTGCCCTTCCTCCACCACATAGCACTTCCTGGTGTGGTAGAGACCGTGGTGGGCCACATGAAATGGTTCCACGGGCTGCATCTGGCCAGCAGACCACAGGTTGAGAATCCCTGCCTTATACAATGAGCATGGTAGGTAAACGAATAATGCAACTTTTTGCATTACCAGTGTTGCAGAAGGGCTTTAATAAATAGGTCTCAGAATATTGAACACATATTGTTATCAGCCGAACATGTTTCTGACAAGAATAGGGAGACCATACAATGGCATTTCTGATACTGTCACTCTTTTAATTGGAATCTGTTTTGTATTACTTTCTCTTCATTCTAATGGGCCCACTACTAAACAGAACCTCTTTTCCTCTAAGTGGAGAATGACTAATATCATAGAATTTGTCATTGTGATTTGTCATTGTGCCCTTTAGAAAAGAACTAAAAACCTGGCTGGCGGGCCAAGTTTGGGGTGCAGGTGGAGGGGTGGCTTCCGTTGGGTGGTTAATATAGGGGAGGATGCCTGCCCCATGGTTTCTTCAGTTCCTGCACCCCTCGCTTTTTAGGGGTGGGTTCTTATTGCTGGTTTTTATCTGTTTTATTTGTTTTTATCTGTTTTTACCCACTGTTGTGAACCGCCCGGAGTCAGCTTTGGCTGAGTGGGTGGTATAAAAATTTAACAATAAATAAATAAAAATAAATAAAAGATGGCTGAGAATTCTCACATAGTAGAAATTAATGCATTTCTAGCCCTTTAAGAATGGTTCTCTATTTTATCTGTTGAGATCATTCTAATGACTTACCACTTATCCTTAATAAAAACATCTGCTGACTTGGTGTTTAATATGGGCACATATTGCTTCTCTGTCTTTACAAAGTCGCTGGGTTTCTCCATAGCAAGAGAAATGGTTAATGCTTACAGCCTTTTCCTTCCTGTGTTCTGTATTTTAACCACAGGAATCACTGATGAGTGACATGAGACACTCCTTTTCCTGTTCATCTTCTGGCCTCCACTGCATATGATGCCTGTTCTGTGAGTAGGAAAGTCATTCTGGGAACTCCCTCCCAGGTTTTTTTTTCCCGTGCAGGAAGAACTAGGCCAGAAAGCCACTTCAGTGGGAGTTCAGCCAAAATCCATGTTTCACCACACCCTCCTGGAGGCGGATGTAGTTTAGTGCATATTTACAGCAATAGCATTTTGTATTTGGTTCCTACAATGAACATCATCTCCTCTCATAGTTACCTTTTTTAAAAAATGAAATCTATATCACAAGTATTAATAATCTGGACTGGTATAGAGTTCTCTTTTGCTTCCCTTTTCCTCCACTAGACCACCTTCTGTGTATGGTGCTTTTAAAAAACTGCGAAGATTATCTGCATCTTATACTGCTTCCAGCCATCAAAAATGCATAAATTCAAATGCAATACAACTGTTCGTAAAACTCTCCATTTTGTTGATCCAATATATTTTTGTATTACTAGATTAATAGTCTTTCAAACTACTGTATTCTCACTTACATTGGTTTCATAGTTACGAATAAACATTGACATCTACTTTGTCCCATTTTTAATTTAAAAATTATAGGAATCATTGAGAAATCTACATTCATACAATTTTTTTAAAAGGAAAGCCTTCTTTTTACACAGAATATATCCCAAAATGGTGTTCTAAATTTGCATCATGTCATGTCAGCTCCAAATAGGCCATCTCTAGAATATGAGGAGGATTACAATCATTCTGGTGTTGTTTTTTTTTGTTGTTATGGCGTGGCCGACTCTGTCTGGACAAAGACCAGATGAACACAGGTTTATACCTATCTCTAAAATATAGACACATATTTTTTTAGCACTTGAGGATCAATAGATAATCACAGTCATCAAAAGGTTATGTCAAGATACTAAACATGTTCTGCACTGCTATGACAAAGAGAGAGAGAGAGAAGATATAGGTCACTGACTCCCCCTCCCCTTATTACCAGTCTCATCTTGAATTGTAGATCACATTGCCAAATACACACACCCTCCCCAACAAATGAATATTTTGTTCCGTGTTCGAAAAAGAACCATTCACCAATCTTTTGGTCCACTACAAAAGCAACCCTTAGATATGTCCAGGTGAAAACAATCTGTTTTATTACAATTGCTTGTGGTGCACATCCTTGACTGCAGAGAAACACCAGATGTATTCAGTAGTAAAGAAGGTAACCCTTCATATTGGATTGGCTTTTGGACTAGGAATAAACCATTATCTCCTTGGAAACATCAGTTTATCGAAGATACACTTGGCATCAGTTTCAAAAGTTATATGTTACGGCATGATTCAAATAGCCGAATAAAGATTTTTTGCCATAGTGCTGAGAAGTAACTGAAAGCCTTTGTAAAATGACAGTTGTTTCCAGTTCGTGCTATGCACGATAGTTGCCTTCTGTTCACAGATACATTTTCTATGCAAAAAAAAGAGAGAAGGCAACTTTCCCAAGGAAGGAATTTGACTGTCTTTCACTCTGCTTTGGTGTGTATGTATGCATTCTGTTCCCCAACTAATTTTACATTCCAACACATTTAGACATTTATAGGCCCCCATAGGGCAGTGGTGCCAAACCTCGGCACTCCAGGTGTTCTTGGACTTCAATCCCCAGAAGCCCAAGTCATCACTCCTGCTGCTCAGGGCTTCTGGGAATTGAAGTTCAAGAACATCTGCAGTGCCAAGGTTTGCCATCACTGCCATAGGGTTATTTTCAATAATTTGGAAAAGACGTCGTCATCAACCTGTGACGTTCATTAAAACCTGGCCACGCCTAGTGGCTTTAATGAAACTAAAATATGCTGGGGTGGGTGGGGAGTGAACCAAATACGGCTTCAAAAAATGCAACCTTAGGATACAGCCAATTATTTTTTTTAAAAAAATGATGAAGTTAGTTCATGGGCTACCCTGAAAAGCCAAACACAGGGCCAACCAGACTGTACAGCAGGCCCTTGGGCTGACATGAAACCATCCTGGTGAAAGCCACCAAGGAAACTGTGTATGACTAGATGGAAATCCCAGAAAGCGGCCGTGCGTGCATATAATCTAAGCATCTAGGCAGGTGGCGAACCCCTCCTCACATTCCTTCCCACCGCAAATAAGCATTTTCTGGAGGGAAACAGCTCCTCTGCTGGCCTGACATTCTCGGTGTAGGCTCACTCCAGCAATGTAGAGAGAGGCAGGCAGGCAAGGGAGGGAGGGAGGAAATGTGAAGCATGACAAGCAAGTGAGCCACCCTTTTGCTCCCCGCTCATCCACCCACAGGCTTGACGTGCCGTTCCCATTAACATCCTGTACCCTCCAGAAAATTCAGCCTCCTCCAGAGGAGGCTGTGAGGATGAGGGGAGGAGAGAGATGCCGTTGCTATTGCCGCCGCCGCCACCGAGAACGAAGCCGGCCAGGGGAAGGAGAGAGAGAGAGAGGCTGAAATAACCACACGGCATCTTTCGGAGGGGTTCAAATGAGGACAGCCGACATACTTTGAAAGGAAAAAGGAGGGAGGAAAGAATAATAATAAAAATAAAAAAGGGAGGGAGGCAAGCAAAGCAGCCACGCCGCCAGGCCGAAGCACAGCTTCCCCCTCCCGCCCTTTTTATTTATTTATTTATTTAACGTAACGGAGGAGGAGGAGGTCCATTCGGTGGGTAAACAGGTTGTGTGCTCTCCCCTCAGAGAGCCGCAAGGTGTCCCCGCCTCCGCCCCGCAGCGCCAGGGGGCGCCCTTGTCCAGTCCTCCTCTCTCCCCTTTTGAGGGGCTGAGGCGAAAGAGAGGGACACACACACACACACACACACACACACACACACACACACACACACACACACACAGAGGGAGAGAAGGGAGCGCGCGCGCCAGTGAGGGCTGGAGGGGGCACGCGCGGGGGTGGGGTGGGGGTGGCAGCTCACCTGTGTGCACTCGGTAGTGGGCTTTCAGGTGGGACGACTTCCCGTAGACTTTGCCACAGCCGCCGAAGGGGCACTTGTGTCTTTTCTCGGCGGCCAGCTTCCCTTTGGTGGCCACCCCGCCGCCGCCGCCGCCGCCGCCAAGGAGGGCGAGGGGGTCGGGCACTCCGGCCGCCTCGGCTCCCTCGGCGGCCGCCGCCGCCGGGCTGTGGGAAGGGCTGGAGCCCGACTCGGTGGTCACGTCGTCGCTGTCGGAGCCCGCGTCCTCGTCGGGGCTCTCCACGCTGTCGCTGCAGACGGAGGGGGCCGGGAGGGGCCGGTACTTGTTCAGGTCCAGCAAGCTTTTGGCAATGGTCACCAGCGTGCAGTAATCCTTCCAGGCGTCCCTGGGGTCGTTGTTCATCTCCTTGGTCACGGCGGCGGCGGCCACCGACGCCGCGTCCTCTTCCTCCTCCTCCTCGGGCATCTTCAAGAGCTCGGCCGCTTCCCGGGCCGCCGCGGCGTCTGGCTGGGCTGCGGAGCGGTTGGAGATGGAGACCAAGCACTGGGCGGCCACGAAGTCCACGTAAGCCACTGCTGACATGATCCCGCGGGCGAGGATCAGCCGCCGCCGCTGCCGCCGCCGCCGCCGCCTTCTCCGCCCACCCACCCCCACGCGGAGCAATGGAGTGCGTGGGCCAGGAAGGCGGGAAACGAGGGGAGCACCCACCCGGTGGGGGCGAAAATAATGGTTTGAAACAGAGAAAAGAGATCGGTAGATACAGATCTCCTCGGGGCCCCCCTCCCCGATGGCACTCAAACTTCCTCGCTGCCTGCCAGAGTGTCGCCGCCGCCCTCTCTCGTGGTGGGTGGGGTGGGGTGGGGTGGGGTGGGGGGTAGGAGGTGTTGCAATCTCTCGGCAGCTGCCGGTGTTGCCTTCAGGCGGCGGATCGCAGGTGGAGGCGGGGCGGGGGTGTCTCCTCCGGCAGGCAAAAAATAAAATAATAAAAATAAAATAATAATAATCAAGCAATAATAAAGCACATCAAAATAAAATCCTCCCGCGGGATCCGCTCCGACGGCTCCGGGCGCTTACATAACCACGACCATCCGTGACCCTCCCCGGAGAGCCGCGCGGCTACCTTTTGACCTCGTGGCTCTCGGCCGTGGCAGGCGGCGCCCCGCCACCCCGCCTCCCACGGAGGCTGCCCGAGGCCGGGTGGTGGGCGCCGGAGGTCATGCACTTCCGATCCCGCTGGGTTAGGAGGAAGGGGGGAGGATCGGACCGGTCTGGCGCCGTCGCCTTTTTCTTCTCCCGCTTCGGTTGCTGCCGCTGCTGCTGGTGGTGCTCCTCCTCCTCTTCTTTCTTCTTCAGGAAAAAATAAATAAAATAAAAATCAGGGTCACAAAGGGGGTGATTTCAAGTAATTCAAGTAGCACCAAAGGAGTGGTGGGTGGGTGGTTTTTTGTTTGCCCTGCCCTGCCCGCCTTCTTCTGCTTCGCCTTGGCTTCTCTCCACCTCGGAAGTGAGATGGGGTGGCGTGGGTGGGGGTGTGGGTGGGAAAAAGTCAAAAGGACACACTCGGAAGAAGTCAAGCTTAGAAAAGGAGCCCGAGAGAGGAGTTCAGGAGTTCGCTCACCCGAGCCGCCGCGGCTTTTCCCCTCGTCGCCTTCGGGAGGCTTCCCAGCGCATTCACACGTTCGTCGGAAGGCGCGGCGCGGCGCGGAAGGAAAAAAAACCCAAAACAGCAGCCGCCCCGGCGCGGAGGTCTGCTGTGCTGCGAGTGGCGGCGTCGTCGGCGTCGGAGTCACCACCGACTTGGGCTGGTCCTGCCCCCCGCCTTGCCTGACTCACTCCCCCTTCGCCTCCGGCTCCTCCGTGTTCCGGTCGGGTCTTGCTCAGGAGGAGGACCGGTTTCGCAGAAGCCCATATTCACGCCGAAAAGGCTCTCCTCCTCCTCCTCCGCCCCCCCTCCCCTCAATTGGTCAGCCGGGCGAGTGATTCAACTCTGTTTACCTTCTCTCTCTCTCGCCCCCCCTCCCCACCCCCTTTCACTTAGAAGGGCCTTTTTTTGCAGGAGAGGTGTGTCTACCGACGGGGACCGCAGCCAATCCGAAAGTCCCCTCCCGATGCCTCGTGCTACTCCTGGAGCTCTGCGGCCCCCCCTTTTAAAAGGGCGATGGAATGGAAGGAGCGCCGGGAGAATTCAGACCGAGAGGAGAGCGCCTATGGACGGGAGGGGCGGGCGGGCGGGCGCTCTTCTCTCCTGAAGGCGCCCGGCCGGCGCCCCCGCGTGCAAAGGAGGGCGATCTCGTGGGCTGCCTCGCGCCGCCTTCCTTGCCCTCCAGGCGCAACTCTCTGGGCTCCTCCGGGTGCTCCTCTCGGACTCCCAAGTTTGCACCGGCGGCAGAGATGGGGTTAACGGGCTCCCTCGAAGTTCTGACGGGCCCGGCAACCAGCCCAGCCAATCCGAAGTGATTGGGCTGATGTCACTAGCATCGACTCCGCCAATCAAAAATAAACTCTGAGTAGTTTTTCCACTTGTGAACCTACCGAGAGAGGTTGGCATGAGGACTAGGGGAAGAAGGGGGCACACTGGGACGTGTACCAGGAACACATTGTAAACTTGAGGAAAGTCGAGTAGATGATGATGATGATGCTATTTAGTTTGAAATATTAGCAATCTGTCTCTCAGGCACTCCAGGCGGTTTACAACAAACAGATATTTCACAATGTATCGAATCCCTTTGGGTAGGGAGTGTGGTATAGTGGATAGAATAGCAATAGCGATTATATACTGCCCCCTATAGCGCTTAGTAACTCTCTGGACGGTTTCCAGGTAATTAGCATTTTGCCCCCAACATGCTTGGGTACTCATTTTACCAACCTCAGAAGGATGGAATGCAGAGGCAACCGTGATCCCTGTCAGGATCGAACTCTCAACGTTTGGGCCGTAGTACGGCAGTTTAAACACTGTGGATAGAGTAACAGACTGGGACTCAGGAGACCCAGATTCAAATCCTCACTTGGCCATATAAACTTAATGGGAGGAGGTAGAACTGGTAGAACTGTTCCCCAAACATCCCATTTATCTTGAAAGTCCTATCAGGGTTGTTTTATGTCAATTCCGGCTTCATAGCACATAAAGGAGGCACCAGGATGTTAATTTGTGTGTGGTCCAAGGTGCAGTTAAGACCTTGGTCAGATAGTGATCTGTTCCTGATAATTGAATTATATTAAGATCCCTCATGCACAGTTTGCTTACATCCCATCCAGAAGTGAAGGCCAAACCAAATCATGTCCTAATTGTGTTCCCATTCTGAGTACCCAAACTAGAGCCATAAGTTGAATTGCCATGCAGAAAAAAGTTTTTATATATATTTTAAAAGTTTATAATATAGCTTAGTGGTTTAGGTGTGAGATTGGGAGTTTGATTCCCCACTGTGCCTCCTTGACATGGGCTGGACTCAATGATCCATAGAGTCTCTTCTAGCTCTGTGGTTTTAAGCAGATTATAGTTGTTCTTATTCTTTGGATGTATATTATTTTTTGGATTCCTATGCCTTTACCTCTGAAAAATGGGAATCAAAGTGGCTTACAGTAAGACTGAATTAAAAATACAATTTAAACAAAAAATATTTTTAAATATGAAAATATAATTAAATTAAAACACATCAATAAAGAAAATACAACAGTTGTCCAGGAAAAAAAACTCAGTGATCAATAGGTGGCCCATAACCTAGCTAAATAAAAATAAGTATTTGGCTTATTTTGAAATATTTATTCCTTACCTTGAGGGAGTTACTGAACATAATTATTTCAAATATTTGGAATTGCTGGAATGGAATTGCTGCAGCAGAAACTTGGCATAGAAAAGGGCATTTGTTCAGGTTGCTATTATTAAAATGAATGACATTTTACAAAGTGTAAGAGAGCAGTTTGCTGGGCCAAGCAGTTTGCAGTGTAATATTCACAACATGGTAGGAGCAGGGAGGAAGAAAGAATAATCTGACAACTAATAAAAGAAATGGGGAAATAGAGTTATCTGAGGCTGTGAAAGAAACTAGTTTTGAAACTCCCTCATTTATGCTGTGTAAATAAGTATCTTTATTCCACAACACCACATTAGAACATGGTCATGGCATTCATGGTCATAGGTGAGGTTGAGGCATGATGAGTCTCCTGTACTCAAATGCACAGTTATAGATTTGTGCTACTAGAACTCATTATTATAAAGTTATACTATTTTGAAACACTTCTGAAAGTCAACCCAGTAGACCAAGTACTGTACTTGAAAGAGTAGGCAATGATTGTGCAACCATGCCTTGGGCAGAATAAAGAGGAAGAGGAATAGAAATGCAAAAGCTACAAAGATATTTATCTTAACATTAGTTATTTAATAAGCAGTGACTGGGAAGTGACAAAGATATTGTAGCATAGATAAGCAGATTTACATGTTCATTGCAATTAAAAGTCTTCCTACAATGAGAGACAAAGAGAGAAAGTAAGTTAGGGTTTAACCTGTAGTGAACTTGATGGGCGGGGAATTGTAATCAAAAGGACCAGGAAGGATAGAAATGTGAACACTACAAGCAATCAAAATCATGTTGTGTTTCACATTAGAAGACAAACAAGTGTATGAACACTTAAAAGTTGTGGATGACATAATTAGATCTTGTGACAGTGTCCCCAGAATAAATCTGGGGATAGAATTGGTTTCTGAGTCTGCCTCAGGGCCTGGTTCCAAAGTTGATATCTTTACCTCATTAGTATATTTTTATAAGTCATAGAAACAGACAATTAACGTCTTCAGTGGGTCCAAAAGGAATAAACAGAAGATCAATTCTGTACTCCCAGCATAGCCTTCCATATCAGTGTTATGTACCAGAACTGAGGATATTTTCGATCTCTTTTCCCGCAACTGAAAATCCAGGGTGGGGCTGAAGGGAATGATATGCCAAAACATCTGGATGCTAAGGGTACTCCATCCTCATATTATGGATTATTAAAGTGGTGAAAAACCATACTTTAGGAATTTACTGTTATTACTACTAAACAAGCTTATGAAAAATTAGCTGTAGTTCTCTCTCATATAGGCCATAGTTAGTCAACATGCCAAAGTACAGTAATCATGGAAAAAGACACCCATAAAATCTTCCCAATGTCTTTATCTTGGTGGTGGTGGTGGTAATACTGTTGGCATGGTCAATATCATTGTGGGTATCACTTCATAAACAAGAGGTCCCCGGCTTCATTCTCTTTCCCATTTCAATTTCCACTTCATAAAAAGTTTTGTAGGTTAGAATTGTTTGCTTACAGAACAAGGGAATGTAAAATAGTGGTACTGTACTTTGCATAGGAAGCAGCAGTAACTGGAGACTTGAATCAGCAAGTCTTCTGGAAGGGGATTCAGCAGAATGTTAAACAGATCATCAGTGGCATGTTGACAATGTTGAAAAAAGTATTTTAAGTAGAAAGTACAGGAGTTAGTCTTTAAGGTGCCACAACATTTTTTGTCTGGTCAGTAGCATGATGAAATGCTACTGACCAGAATTCTATTGGTGTTCACATATGGTTTAGATAACTTGTGGTAACAAATTGAAACTAATTGCTGAGGATGCGTATCTTAGTCATGTGTGATGTGGTCAGGCACCTGACCAATGAGCCACCACACTTTGCCACAGCATTTTATACATGTGTTATGCAAATACCATTAGGATTCTCACTATTACCCTTAGGTCAATATTGGTAGCTAAGGTTGTCAAAATGCTGTATGTTTATTTACTGTAAATATTTTATTTGTTTGTTTATCAATCATCTGATAGCAAGCCACTCTGGATGGTGTACAAAACATGATTAAAATACAAACAGCCATAAATGAAATATGTAAAAGTAAAGGTCGCCTTTGCTCAAAAGCCAGTTGTATCCAACTCTAGGGTGTGGTGCTCATTTCCATTTACAGCCAAAGAGCCAACACTGCCTGTGTCTGCAGATGTTCCATGGTCATGTGGCAGGCATGACTAGACACTGGAGTGCATGGAACACTGTTACCTTCCCACTGAAGTAGTACGTATTTATCTACTGTATTTGCAATTTCTGGCTTTCGAACTACTAGGTTGGCAGGAGCTGGGACAGAGACAAGGAGTTCACTCCATTGGGCAATTCCACATCTGGCCTAGACATGGAATAATAATAATAACAACAAGAACAACAATCATCAGCAGCATCATTATCATCATCATTATCATCAGCACTTGGTCTTGAAATGCTGACCTGCCGACCTTCCAGTCATCCAGATTTGTTCAAGATACAGTACTTTACTCCAGTGTCTCACATGCCAGTTCAGACACAGGACAAGCCAGAAGCTGGCATAATGCTGGACTCAGTGTCAAAGGACTATCCCTTTAAGGCTGATCTTAAGAAGGTGCAGTGAGCTCGCTCTGGTGATCTTTTGACATCTTCTCAGTTAGACTGTCAAGCTGGTCTGTTTTATCATCTGTTGCTGTTTAGAATTGACATCTTGAGCTATCGTTGTGGGGTTTTCTACCTGCTTGTTTTATATACTGTTTTATTTTACAGCATTGTACTATGCCATATTTCATTTAGTCTTCTGTTAGTGATCATCGACACCCCTTGAGAAGAAAGTCAAGAGAAAGAACTAAATAAGTATGAAGGGGTGGTGCCTGGGCAGGGGAGGAAGCCATGTGCATTGAGCTATCCAAGGTCCTGCAATTCCAGTCTAAGGCTACCTGCTTGGTGAAAAACAAGGAGGAACCCTGTGGAGTCAGAAATTATTCTGGGTAGAAAGGATTTTTGTGTGGAAGAAACTCCACTCAAGGAACGCCCAAATGAATCTCCTTTCATGTCCCCAAGAGCTGGGACAGAGACAGGCACTCAACCCGTCATGCAGTACTCCGGTCTTGAACTGCCAACTAACAAGGTGAGCTTAACCACTGAGCCACCACAGCCCCTGGGGTCATAATGACTAATGACTTTAGGGTTTCAAAAGCGGTATTTGCAACTTCCCAGAGCACTCAGCCACTGGCCTTAAAGTGGTCATTGTAGAGCAAGGACATTCTAAAGGTAAATTAATGCAAGAGATGGTTGCATTAAGAAATTATAATCTGTCACCAGATATTTGAATCAGTAAAGTGGTTTTTTTATTATACTACAGGTATTCATTGACTTAGTTAGGGATAGAATGTTTGTTTAATCGGTGGTATTTTTATGAATAACTCATGTTAACTATGAAATTGCCACTGTCCATTACTTCTTCATTTAATATTTCTCTGGCCTCACTTTCCAATCCAACCAACAGTGATAGGTACAGTAGATCTGCTTGTAACTCTGGACAAGATTTCATACATGAGAAGGAAGTGGGCTGTAGCCCACCAAAGCTTATGCTACAATAATTTTGTCAGCATTTAAAGCTCACTGGAGTTGTGGAACTGATTAAACTACTCCTTAAATGTATCACTGAGCATGAATGTCCTATTAGGGTTGCTGTAAGTGCAGTGGCTCAAGTGCCTAAGACACTGACTGGAAGGCAGGAGGTCAGCAGTTCGATTCCCTAGTACTGCAGGATGGAATGAGCTACCGGCTTTGTCCCAGCTCCTGCCAACCTAGCAGTTTGAAAGCAAGAAATTCCAAGTAGATAAATAGGGACCACTTCAGCGGGAAGGTAACAGCATTCCATGGGCTCCGGTGTCTAGTCATGCCTGCCACATGACCACGGAAACGTCTGCAGAAGCAGACAGCGCTGGCTCTAAACAGAGATGAGCACTGAACCTTAGAGTCGGATATGACTGGCTTTCGGGCAAGGGAAACCTTGGAGGACCTTGGAAGTCAATGTTATAACAATGCATAGTGTAAAAGCAGTATATGTTTGAAAAGTGAAAAAGAAAAAAATGTTGTGGCACTTTAAAGCTCACACTCTATTTTGGTGAGAGCTTTCATGGATCAAAATCCATTTCTTCAAACATGGGAGTCCAAACACACACATTCTATATTTATTTCTTGCTAGTTATATTACCAGTCTGGCCAGGTTGTCCTGCTATGGTAATAAAGTAGACCATATTGCCAGCAACTCAACACTGGCAGTTAACTAACTTGACAACCTTGAGGACTATGGCAAAGTCCACAGGGAAGGATGATGGTCCCCAAATGGATTAAATCCCACTTGAATCCATCTTGATGGAGGGCAGCAGCTTCATCAATACTGGCCTGAGGCTGAGGAGGACTTTGCATGCCAAAAGGGCTCAGGACCAGAAAGTGACTCATGGAGCTGGGTCACTGGTATGGGTGTTGTGATGCGAAAGGTAAATTGAACACTACTGCATTATATTGTTCCCAGATCAATCTTCATGGCTGATTGCCATGATGATCGCCAATATTCAGAATCGGATATGACACTTGAAGAAGAAGAAGCTAGTTATATTCATGACCAGATGAGAAAGTAGTAAAAGACAAAGTACCAATGGTTTGTTAACACAAGAACATGATTAGTAAAGGTAAAGGTCGCCCTTGCAGTTGTTTCTGACTCTAGGGTTCAGTGCTCATCTCTGTTTATAGCCAAAGAGTCAGCACTGTCTACGTCTGCAGACATTTCTGTGGACATGTGGCAGGCATGCCTCAACATCAGAGTGCACTGAACACTGTTCACCTTCCCACCAAAGTGGTCCATATTTATCTACTTGCATTTTCTTGCTTTTGAACTGCTAGGTTGGCAGAAGCTGAGACAGAGATGGGAGCTCACTCCGTAATGGAGTGCCCAGGAATTGAACTCCGACTTTCCAGTCAGCGAGTTCAGCATCTTAACCAATTGAGCCACCGCAGTCCATTATCCGGCTGTTAATTAGCAGATACTAGTTGGTGTGGCAGGCTTAGCAGACTTGGCTGCACAGGGGTGCTAACAGCTGTTTATGGAGCACAGGCTGCCAATGAACCAGGTATTTGATATCCATGAGATATTACAGAAAACTGGTCTCTTGATATATGTACTGTGCTAAGAAGCCTTGCATTCTGTCAAGGCCTTTAGAGATGCACTGGAATTTGTTTATGTAGCTCAGGGGTACCCAACCCTCAGCCTGAGCTCTTTCTGTGCAGCCCTCCAACCTGCTTGTCCACTGTTATCACCCTCAAGTCAATTTCTCTCATACCCACAACTGTTCTTCCTGCCTCATGGGGCACCACCTGCTGCATCCGGAGATCTGCTGCTTTTCCCTCTCCCTTTCTTAGAGTAACACAATATTGGTTTTTCTGGTCTCCATGGTTCCTTGTATCAGACCCCTCTTGGTCTTATTTTGATCTACTAAAACTTGTTCCACAACTGACAGTGCAGTGAGTCCACAGCTGAACTAATCTGTAGTTTACACTTGCTAATGCTACATCTTTCCCCATTTCTAAGTTTGTCTTTTCTGCAAAATCTATTTGAATCTAGAGAAAGGAGTGAACAACAGGGTACAATGTAAGATCTTGTGTTTGGGTTTTCTCAATGCACCCCATGTTACGTGTGCAGAATGGAAGAAATATATGGATCTTTCCATGTATAGTCTAATAAGCAAAGTTATTTTAAATCTTAGCTTTCACTCTAGTGTAGAGTCTTAGACATATAGACAGAAATTCTGCTGTTCAGCATAGTAAGGTGCACAATAGTGGGGCCACTGAATCAGTGGAGATTTGGTGAAGCAACTCCTCCATAAATTCCATTGATTCAGATAGGCCTAGTTTGATTGAGACTTACTATAGTGTAGTTAATCACAACTAGAGGAGGCCCACTTGAATTAACAGAAATTACAGAGAAGTTGACCTAGTGAATCTCACTCATTTAATAGGCCTATATCTAGTGTAGTTTATTACACTAAGCAAGATTACACAATAGACCAGTGTTTACTAACCTTTGGTTTTTGGACTTCAATTTCCAGAAGCCTAAGTCAATTCCCCAAAGCACTGCTCAGCCACTGTTCTAACTTAGGCTTCTGGGAATTGAAGTCCAAAAACCAAAGAGCCCCACATTGGGAAACACTGCAATAGACATTTATTCTGAGATGGCCCAGAGCAGCTTTGTTAACACGAAGAATGTAACATCTAACAAGAATTTAAAATTCTCTATATATTCTGGTCTTTGCTATATGGCACAGAATTGTGGAATATATAGGCTACTGTAAAAAGAACATAAGAATTTAAAATGTGGATTTATTACAGGAGAGTTTAGGAAAGAAAGCTTGATCAATAAAAAAGAATGAATATAGTTGGAAAAAATAATAATTTCTATGGTTTTCATTGAGGAGGTCTGCTTTCATTGCCCATCCACCCAAGCCTTCTGGATGAATAAATAAAATAAAATTTGGAAGCCTGAAAATTATTTTCATTCTCTGATTATAGCTTCTTGGCTTGCCTTATGAAACGCTGGGTAGAGTTTGACTGATATTTCCCTTCATAGTGAATGCAAAAATTTGAACACGATACATCAGAACTATGATGCAATTTCAGCAATGATATTTGGGCAAACATAAAGAGCATATAGAAATCACATGGTCACAATGGGCTACTATGAATTTCAGATTTTAGGAGTACAGATGGTTATTTGAAATAAACAGTTGCTGTTACAGATTTTTACTGAAAGTAGCAAACTTTCTAATTCATATGGTTAAAAAGATAAGTATGAAGTACTTTGCTCCTATGGGGCTTGGGGATTTTTTTGTTTTTTTCTTGACCTTTAAATGATTTAACTAAAATTGCATGTAGTTCTTCATAGTATTTATTATTAATCAGAAAGAAAAGACAATGTTCTTTTTCAATTGTTCCCCAGGATCCACTGACTTAGCTGTGGTGGACATTTGCCTGGGTTTGGGAGCATCCAAAATAGGTCAAATGAATCAGAATTCAGAGTGTCTTTAGTGATGTTTAAATACCGATGTGCTAAAGAGCTTATATGCTAAATGAAACTGCCTTTAAAAATACAATATACACTCAGTTTTAATGAACTGTAGTACAGTACCACATTTATGATACAATTTTAAAATAAGAGCTGGATTAATAAACTTGGACCTCTCTCTCTGTTGGTTTTTATTACACATAATACTTTCATACACCACTAAACCAACACAATATGGATATTTTCTAGACCAGGAGTTCTCAACCTTTTAAAGATGGGGGGTGGTTCATGTCACGTTCTCTCAGACAGTTTTGGGGACCAGATGGCCATTTTGCCCTTCTTCCACAACATGGCACTTCCTGGTGTGGTGGAGGTGGTGGTGGTGGTGCCATGGGCCGCAGGTTGAGAATTCCTGTTCTAGACTAATTTTACAATATGGGTATTGTCTAGACTAATTTTGCATTATTTGTGAAAATCTTTGTCATGTGCTATCAAGTGAGAACTGACTTAAAGCAAGCTTAATAGGGCTTTCAAGGTGAGATATTTAAGGAGTGGTTTTACCAGCTCCACACTATTTGTGAGTTTCTATGGCCTCCTAGTCCAGTGATCCCCAAATGTTCTTGGACTACAGCTCCTTTCATGCAGAAACCTTCACCATTGGCTGAGCTGGCTAAGATTTCTGGGATCTGTAGTCCAAGAACATCTGGGGACTCAAGACTGAGAACTACAGTCCTAGTCTCTCACTTTATGCACTATACCACACTGGGTATCCATTTGGAAGGAAACCCTTCCATTAAACTGCAGCATTTAGTTAGTAGTTAAAATTTCTGAAATGACTATTCATAGCCACTAGTGCAGTTTCATGTTACAGAAGTAGCTCAAGCAACTTCTTTCTCTAAGCTAATGACATTAGAAATGCAGATCCTGCAATGTTAGACAAAACATCAATACTAATTTAGGTTGCATAAACAGAAGCATTATCCACTGCTTCCTAAGACATGAATTACTACTAAGACAAGCTACTATAATAAAGTTGGCCTCACTTCTTCCTTCTCTACAGATTCAATCAGTCAATTTTACATGCCCTCCTGACTGTAAATTCATTTTAATAAGCCTAATCTTCTAATATCCTGACCCTAATAGCCTCGAAGCATGAAAGAAGTATAATTTCCTGGTTAGCATAGATCCATTTATGCAAGTGGTACTCCTAAATGGTGTATATTGGAATGTATCTGAAATAAACTGGCATCAGCTGAACTTCACTTTTGCATGAGTCACCAAGCCATGATTTTCCAAATATTGGTGGAAGCAGTTGAGTAGGATCATTAATGCAGACAAACTGATGGGCTTTCATGTGAGACGTCTGCACTTTGGAATTAATGGTGATGCAAGTGGCAAGATTGTCTTTAAGTCTTGTTTTATAAATCACACTAATGTATTCTCAGCTTGGAAAACTTACTTCCTGAGAGTACAGCTAAAAAAAAAAAGATACTGTATTGTATATTGGAGACAATCCATTTTATTTGGCATAAGCCTTCTTAAATTTCAGGGCCCCCCTCAGGGAGACCCTAAAGCCATGATGGCGAACCTTGGCCCTCCAGATGTTCTTGGACTTCAATTCCCAGAAGCCCAAGCCCCCGTGAATCCACAAGAATGGGTTTACTGCGACTCATCCAGCCTACGCAGCCCTCGTCGCTCCTGGAAGTGGAAGTAAAACATGCATTTTATTTCTGCTTCCAGGAGCGACGAGGGCTGCGCAGGCTGCATGAGTCACAGTAAACCCATTCATGTGGATTCGCAGGGGTTTGGGCTTCTGGGAATTGAAGTCCAAGAACATCTGGAGTGCCAAGGTTCACCATCATGGTCCTAAAAGGTTGCCCACTTCATGGAGATGAATGGAGTGTCACTTTTTCAGGACAGTCAAAGCTAGCCTGTTGTGGCAAGTCAAGCTAAGCTTGGCCAGGATCAGGCCACTTCAGTCTGACTCCTTCTGCCTGCCTGTTCCCTTAGTTACCACCATATGCAAGGCAGCATTGACTGACAGCTTCTTCATTAGTCAATGTCTCAATCTTTTCTTTGTGGAATCCAGCAGTCCAAACTCTCTGGGAAAAATCACAGACACACAGTATTTTTTTTTTTTGCCTGCTAAAGATACCAGAGCCTTTAGGGGTTGATCTTTTTTCTATCTATCTATCTATCTATCTATCTATCTATCTATCTATCTATCTATCTATCTATCTATCTATCTATCTATCTATCTATCTATCTAAAAACAGAGATGCCCCCGTGTGGGTCCTGAATACAAATCTACACCCCTTAACTGTCTCCGTCCAAACTGTGCACACACTTACCTGGCACAAGAGAGAAGGTCAATGTCATGGGGCCCCCTGTGCCCCACAAAACAGAGAAAACAAAAAACTGCAACCCCTGGCAACCCATGCAACGTGACACGCCCAATCAGGGAGGACCCACATGGGGACATCTCTGTTTTATAGATATAGATACAGTAGGTGATGGATGGGTATGGGTTTGTGACCAGTGCAACCATAGGAACTAAAATGGGAAAAGTGCAAACTGTAATAATTATCTTAACAGTTGTTGTTGGGAAACAGAAGCTGGGTATTTCAATTTTTGCCTTGATAACATATGTGGTTGTTGATATGTGCCATCAACTTGCCTCTGACTTATGATGGCTCTATAAGTGAGTGATGTCTAATCTGTCCTATTATTAACAGCACACTCAGCTATTGCTGTGGTTTCTTTATGAAGTCAGTCTACTTCACACTTGGCCTTTCTTTTTTCCTGCCATCTTTGACTTTTCCTAGTGCTCTTGTCTTTCCCAGCTAGCTATCTTCAACAGCCTCAGTTTCATCATTATTCTTGATTTGATCGAGGACCCATTGCAACCTAGCAGTTTGAAAGCAAGAAATAGCAAGTAGATAAATAGGGACCACTTCGGTGGGAAGGTAACAGCATTCCGTGTGCTCCGGTGTCTAGTCATGCCTGCCACATGAGACCACGGAAACATCTGCAGAAGCAGACAGCGCTGGCTCTTCGGCTTTGAAACAGATGAGCACTGAACCCTAGAGTTGGATATGACTGGCTTTCAAGCATGGGAAACTTTTACCTTTACTATGGTATTCACAAAGCTGTTCTGTATATTTTCCCCTTAGGTTTCTTCATTGTCCAGCTTTCAATCCATACATAGTAATTGGAAATAGAATAATGTTAGTGATCTTGGCCTTCATCTCAAGTGAAATATCTTTATTTTGATGATCTTTTCTAGTGCCTTCATAACTGTCCTTCTAAGTCTCAGTCTTCTTTTGATTTCTTGGCTGCAGTCTCCATTTGAAAATATTCAAAATATTATAACAACTTCAGTCTCCACATTGTCAACATTAAACTTGAGTGTAGTTCTGATGAAATTATTTTTGTTTTCCTCTTCATCAGAAGTCATTTCAAATCAGTGCTGCATTTTGCTGGTAACATATTGTCATCAATATATCTTATTATTGATGTTTCTTCCATTAATTTTTACTTCGTCTTCATCTGAATCAAATCCAGTTTCCACACATATTCTGCACACAGACTTAATAGATACGGAAAATACAACCTTGTCTGATAACCTTGTGTACAAAAAAACTATTTTGTTTCTCCACATTCTATCCTAACAGTTATCCACATATTGTGTTATCCACAATACATGTTGTGCATTAGATTAATGAAGTGTTCAGTCACACCATTTTAAAGAACAATTCATAGTTTTATATTATTTGCATAATCTGATCTTCTTCTGAAATTCATTGATGTGGTCCATTAGCCAGCATATGTTTGTCATATGATCTCTAGTGCCACTTCCTTTTTGGAATTCAGCTGGAACATCAAGCATTTTGTTCTTTGTTGCAATGCTTTGAACATTACTTTGTCTAAATGGGAAATTAATGCAACGGTTCTATAGTTACTGAACTCCTTGATATCTTCTTTTTTTGGAGACTAAATTAACACATGCAGTATGCTTTAAAAAGATTTCTTCCTACTCAAGCCACAGACAATATCTGAATAATGTCTTGATGAATGTATGGCTTTCTTGCTACACTTGATGAATTGCTATTCATTTATTTTGTATTGTAATCTTTCACCTCTTTCTAACTGACCATTTGTTGCTGTGTATGTTGTACATTATTTTCCTTTCAAAGAGCTGAGAGATGCATACATGATATTTTTTTCTCCCTCTTATCCTTACAAACACTCCAGTGAAATTAATCTGAAGGATAATGACTGACTCAGACATTTTATAACTGAAGTTGGTTCTTCTCAGTTTCGGAGAAAAGTTAACTTGCTACATTCATGTTATGGCATAAAACCATGACCTAGGTATGGGGTCTTAATTTTTGCAGTGGCTCTTCTTTGTGGGAAGGTGTGTCAACCATTTTCTCTCCAGCTGTGTTCCTGATGAAAACTGGACCCCATACATAGAGTCATTTGCAACATAAAGTTCCTTTTGGTATCTGTGGGACCTTTTTATGGAGGTGGATTCAGGCACTCTGGTCCATTTTCAGACATCAGGACAGGTGCTAAGCAAATTGTCCCTCAGATAAGAAATGTAATTGGCATTTGTGTTTCTGTTTGGAATATCCTGCACAATCTGGGTTTTCTAAAGCCCTGAATCCTGGGCATAATCACCTTGACTGCCTCCACCAGCAATAGGTCGACAATATAGTGGTACCTCGCTTAAAGAGCATAATGCGTTCCATGGGATTGCTCTTTAAGCGAGTTTGCTCTTTAAGCGAAACACCATTGTAATTGACCAATTGTGACCTGTTGGGGGTGGGTGTGGATTGTGAACCCCGATTTAGTTGTTAAGCGAGTTTTTGGTTGGTTTTAGTTGTTAAGCGAGGTGACCATTCAGAGAAAATGCTGCTCTTTAAGCGAGTTTAGTCTCTAAGCGAGGCGCTCTTTATGTGAGGTTTTACTGTACTATCTACCAGATGACAATTCTGCTATTATAAAAAACCTCATTCAAATATTAACACAATCTTTTTACTTGTACAAAAGCGCCATTTGGATAAGGAGAAAGAATCTGAAACTTGGTTTAGTTAATTATTAGTCCTCCTCCCTATGAAGGCCCAGTGAAAAAGGAGGTAGGGTCCTTGGATATGATGGATATGCATTAAAAAAATGGGCGAGGCCCCATGCATAATTGTTGAAAGAACATTCCAAAGCCCTGGAAGGAGGGGTGTGTGGGTGGGGAAGCCTAGGATAATGTGAGTTGTAGACAAAGGAGGAATTGATGCTGGTGTCGGTGCTGAGCAGGGCAAAGCAGGATGTGAAGGAGGCAAGCCACTGTTCTCACTGCTGGCCAGTGCAGTTATGCACTTTTAAATGAATGCAACGGTTCTCTAGAACTGGCAAAACACAATTGTGGTGAAGGGAGAGGTGAAGGGATTTTTGCCCTTCCTAGCAAGCATTCCCATGACCAAGTGGCGGAAGCAAGCAAGCACAGTCTTCCTGTGAGCATGGCAAGAAAAAAAATTTTGGGTCCCCTTCCCTTCGCACTACCTGGGAGCTCCTCGCCGGTCCTCCCAGGTAAACTTTGTTTACTGAACTTCAGCAGCCTCCCCGTTATCCGTTGCAGAGCAGAAGAGCGGTGGGGCCACACCAGCCGACTGCACTGCAGGCTGCAGATGTACGTGCAACGAAGCCACACGCTGTTCAGGCAAAAGTACAGGCATCGCCCTTTTAAAGCCGTTCTGCAGGCAGCAGGAGGGAGGGAGGCGGCGAAGGAGTCGAGTTCATCTGAGGACACAGTCCCAGTTCTCAGAAATCCCTTCGCTGCTGGAACATCGAGCTCCCTTTACTGCAGTTGAACAAACTGCCCTAGATCGGGGGCTGCTGCTGCTGCTGCTGCTGATGAGCCCGCCCCCAGCTCGTGCGTGGAGCTCAGGGTGCCCGGGCCCACGTGAGCGGCCCTGAAATTAGCACCTCCACACCAGACAGACAGACACACAGACACAGAGAGAAAGTCGAGAAGAGAGAGGGATCCGGGGCGGGGGCGGCGGGGGCGGCGGGGGCGGGGCAGGCAGAGAGCGAGCGAGCGAGCGAGCGAGGCACAAGTGCAAGGACTCCACTGACAGCGAAGATTGCTGCGTGACTCCTGGCCTCGGGCCATCATCAGGGCTCGTGTCATTCAATGTAAACGCAGGATCACTTGATCTCTCCCCCCCCCCCCCCCCCAATTTTCCTCCTGCTGTAGGCGGGGAGGAAGCTGGTTTCAGACCCTCTTTCCGACCCTGGGATTGCGACGTGTGCTGTACTTATTTTGTTGTCCCCCCTTTCGTACCGCCTCCCCCTCTTTTTTTTTGGGGGGGGTGTCGGCAAATATAAGCGCTGACAGGCTGTAACGTTAGCGGCGAGGGGAAGGCAGGCTTTGCAACGAAACACACACACACACACACACACACACACACACACACACACACACACCTCCCCAACATGATTATAGCTTAACATGAAACGCAAAAGAGGCTTGGAAAACGGGTGGCTTGCAACAAGGTCTTTTGGAAGGAGGGGGAATGAAGACTCCACCCTTTCACTTTTACACACACACACACACACTTGCCATGGCAGATTTTTTTTATGAAAACACCCACGCTGCCTCAATGAAATAAAGAGCTGAACCCTCCCTGGTACCTATTTATAAACAGAACGATTAGGGGGGCATTGCAGCACACGCTCGGGGTGGTGGTGGTAGGGGCACCACAGGCCCCTTTTATAATAATAATAATAATAATAATAATAATAATAATAATAATAATAATAATAATAATAATAATAATAATAATAATAATAATAATAATAATAATCCCTTGCCACCACCCCCTTCAACTGTGGCATGGCCGTGCGTTAAAGGACACACTCGCTGTGATCTATCCTGGGTTTTTCCTCCCCCTCCCCGTAGCTTTTCCTTGTGAGTCAGATTGATGCGTTTCCTGTAGCCCCCCCACTTTGCCTGCTGAACAGTGTGTTCCCTCTTCCTCCCCCGCCCCACTCTTGCCCCCTCCCTCTCTCAGGGGCCCCCACCCCACCTTCTCCGCGGAAATCCAGGACAAGCTGGCCATCTATTATTAATCCCCCCTCCCCACACCGCCCACTTTTTTTTTTGGGGGGGGGGCGTTGGTTTGAGTCACGAGATGATCCCGAGAGGTTTTTTTCCTTTTCACGCCCCTTTTCCTCTTCCCTTCCTGGAGGTGACCTAAAAGGGGATCCGACGGAAAGCTCTGTCTGTCTGTCTGTCTGTGTACTCTTACACACGCGCGCGCACAAGCACGCGCGGCGATCCCAAGGAAATCTGCACGGCCGGAATCAATCAGGACTGGCGGAGATCATCGTGTTCAAGAAATACGGGTCAGGCTGTCAAATAATAAGCTTTGCCCTAAGAAATCTGGCACACATACACACACGCCCCCCTCCCTGGCTCTCCCCACACGATCTGTAATGGGGGGGGGGGGGAGGAGAGAAACACACTCTCTTGCGTGGTGTGGCATCAGGATCAGCCCCCTCCCGGTCTCCCCCACGCCCCCTAACCTCTTTTTCCGCTGGCGCCCCCACCCACCCACCCGTCCTCCTCCTCCTCCTCCTCGCCCGCCCACATCCTCCCACCCCGGTCCCCCGCCCTAGGAAGTGGAGCAGCCAGGCGAGATCCGCCCTCCCTCCCTCCCTCCCTCCCCCTCCCTCGCCTGTGTCTCCTCCCCGTTTCACCTCAAATAACCCGCCGTTCCTCTCCTTCGCCTCCCTCCTCCCTTTGCCTCGTACTAGGCTCCCTCCCTCCCTCCCTCCTTCCTTCCTCCATGATGTTGTACACACGGAGGCCGCTCGCTCTGCAGCCTACGCCCCCCCCCTTCCTCCGGGTCTAAAATATGATGGCCAGGACCAAGGAACGGACACGCAGGGCTCGTTTAAGCGTCTACCGGGGGGTCTCTCTCTCTTCCTCGGCGTGCTTCCCGCACACCTTTTGCACTGCCTATTATTTTCCATCTGCGCACACGCGCGCGCACACTCACACGCACACACACCCCTCCCGCCGCCGCCGCCGCCGCCGCCCCAGTTCTTTGCCCCGGTGAACTAATTCTGCGCTCCACTCTCTTCCGGAGGCCACATTCTGGCCCGAGGGAGACGGGTGTGTGTGTGCGTGTGTGTGCGTGTTGCCTCTTAGGGCTGCCGCGTTTTTATTCCGCTGACCCGTGAGCTACCCAGCCAGCCCCGCCGCCCCCGGGCAGGAAGGGCCGTTTTGAAGAGGGAGCCGCCGTGGCTCCCGTCTTCTGCCAAGCGGGCATAGCAGCCGCCCGAGAGCCTCGGCTGTTGACTTGCTCCCTCGCACGTTGGGCAGGAGCAGGACGGACCCCGTGCCAAACATTTGGCAGCCAAGCCCTGAGATTTCCCTGGAAAGGGTGTTTACATTGCTGGGCTTCCCCCCTCCCCCTTCCATCCATCCCCACCTCTCTCCCCTCGCTTCACGTGGGAAGGCTTGCGCCAGCGTTGTGTCACATCTAGGGAGCTTCAGATTACATGGGCTGAATTGTGTGGGAATTTCTCTCTCCCCCCCTCTCACAAACACATACACCAGGGGTGCCCAAACTTTTTGGGTCGCGGGCTGGTCACGTGGTTCAGGGGGCTGGTCACGCTTTACTTCTGCTTCCGGGAGTGAGAAGGGCTTCACGGGCCGGAATCCGGATGAATTGGCATCGGACCCCAGATCTGGCCCCCGGGCTGTAGTTTGGACACACACACACACACACACACACACACACACAGAGAGAGAGAGAGAGAGAGAGAGAGACGCAGCTCTGCTCTTTGGCCTTGCTGTCCACACCCACCCACCCACACACACCCACAGAGGGAGAACCGCAGCTCTCTGCTCTTTGGCCTTGCTGTCCACGACAGACACACAGACACACACACACAGACACACACAGAGGGAGAACCGCAGCTCTCTGCTCTTTGGCCTTGCTGTCCACTACACACACACACACACACACACACACACACACACACACACACACACACACACACACACACACACACACACACACACACACACACACACACAGAGAGACACACACAGAGGGAGAACCGCAGCTCTCTGCTCTTTGGCCTTGCTGTCCACGACACACACACACACACACACACACACACACACACACAGACACACACAGAGGGAGAACCACAGCTCTCTGCTCTTTGGCCTTGCTGTCCACTACACACGCACACACACGCGCACACACACGCGCACACACACGCGCGCACACACACACACACACAGGGAGAACTGCAGGTCTCTACTCTTTGGCCTTGCTGACCACCACACACACACACACACACACACACACACACACACACACACACACACACACACACACACACACACACACACACACACATAGAGAAACGCAGCTCTCTGGCTCTTTGGCCTTGCTGTCCACGCGCCAGCCCAGACGCGTGTGCCCATCTCAATGGGCGAGGGACCCTCCTCCCTATAGGGAGGGATGGGCACCGCTGAGCGGTTGCCAGGCGCCCCCTCCTCCGTTCGAATGGAACGTCCCTCATTCCACCACATCAAAGCCTCCCAGAACACGAGGGAACCGCTTGCGCCACGTATCGAGCGTTCCACGGAACAGGCTGTTCAGCGCCGCCAGTGTGTCCCTTTATCTTGGACATTTCTGGGAGGGGAGGGAGGTGCGTGTGTGTGTGTGAGTGAGAGAGAGAGATACAGCCAAGCGCGTGCAATCCTCAGAGGCCGGGGCTTCTAGGGGGCGCTACTCAATCACTCTCCATTATCACCTTCCAGGCATGCAGCAAAAATACGTCTCTTATCTCGGTTGTTTACATACTCAAAGAGATGAGGGAGAGTTGTTAGGGCTTGGTTTAACTTTGGGATAATACCTAGAGATTGTCTATTCTATATTTATCGTTGTGCACAGTTACATACATTTATGGGGGGGGGGATATATGTATTTTGTTTATTTGTTTCTTTCTTTTAAGCACTACAGCAGGGGTTCTGAACCTTTTCAAGCCGAGGGCTGGGTCACGCTCCCTCAGACAGCTTCAGAGGCTGGATGGCCATTTTGCCCTGCCTGCCACACATGGCACTTATGAGTGTGCCGGAGGCAGTGGGGCCCCACGTGAAATGGTGTCACTGGCTGCATCCGGCCTCAGGGCCATAGGTTGAGAACCCCTGCACTACAGAATACTGTACTTGGATGCTTTAAGATTATTTTTTTTACACAGACACACAGAGACAGACAGACAGATGACACACCCTTTAGACACCCACTTAATTATAGTCACTTAACACTAACCCAATTATGGAGATCTTGCAATATTTTGAGAATTTATTCAAGTTTTAGCAAGCCTGTAGGGGAAGATAGTTCAGTTTCTGTGAAGCACTCACTGGGACTGTATTACCTTATGCACTTCTCTCAGGAGTCTGTCAAACTGATGAAATAATAACGAGGACTTCTACCAATGTAAGTACAACAATAACAGGGGATGGTCTTGTTGACTGTTTGAGTTTCATAATATGCTTCAGCAATAACAATACAGAGTTCACAAAATAGCATGCAACCTTCCCTGCCCCCCTCCCCCACATCAGACTAGGTAGGAAACGCCAGTCTGGCCAGTTATCCTGCTATGGTCATAGAGTAGACCATATTGTCAACAACTCAATGCCGATGGTCAGGTGGCGGTTAAGTAACCTGACAACCCTGAGGACGGTGGTGGGCATCAGCAGGTTTGCACCAGTACGTGCATACCGGTAGTAAAAATGGCTGGCCCCGCCCACCTCCCCTCCCCACCCTGCCCACCTCCTCCTAGAAGAGGCTTCGGTGGGGGGGTTGGCTCCATTACCCCCCTTCATCAAAGGCTTTTCCTGGGCTCCGTTTTACCACAAAGTGCATCCCCAGCCACTCCAGAGTGGTTGGGGAGGCACTTCAGGGTGAAACACAGCTCTGGAAAAGCCTTGGGTGAAGGGGAAAATGGCTTCAGAGGGGGCTGTTTGCTATAGAGCTATGAAAATAGAAGCCTCTTCTATTTTCATCACTCTATAGCAAACCTCTGAAGCCATTTCCCCTTTATCCAAGGCTTTTCCTGGGTTCCGTTTCACCCCAAAGCACATCCGGAGTGGCTGGGGAGGCACTTCGGGGTGAAACGGAGCCCTGGAAAAGCCTTGGACAATGGGGAAATGGCTTCAGAGGTTCGCTATAGAGTGATTTTAGTGTCGTTTCTGTTTTCATAGCTCTTTCATAGCAAAGAGTGGTCACATGGCCAACAGGCCACACCCACCCAGTCACACGCCCATGGTGTGGTAGGAATTTTTTTTTATGCCCACCACTGCCTAAGGACTAATGGCCTTGGGTAGTGAAGTCCACAAAGAAGGGTGATGGTCACCAAGTGGATTAAATCCCACTTGAATCCATTTTAATGGAGGGCAGCAGCTTCATCAATACTGTCCTGAGGCTGAGGAGGACTTTGTGTTACAAATGGGTTCAGGACTAGAAAGTGACTCCCAGAAATGGATCAAGAGTATGGGTATCATGTTGTGATGCAGAAGGCAAATGAAGGACCACTACATTATATTCGCAGGACAGTCTTCATGGCTGATCGCCAGGAGGACCACCACTATTCAGAATAGGATACGGCACAAGAAGAAAATGAAGAGGTAGGAAACAGAGCAAGGGGGATGATGGAAAGTACTATCCACAGCCGAAGCCAAGGAGTTTGTCCTTAGTTACTGTCTTAAGGTGGAACGTAGAGGACAATGTTACAGTCATACCTGTATATACAGTGGTGGGATTCAGCAGGTTTGCCCCAGTTCACCAAAACCAGTAGCAGAAATTCTGGCTGGCCCCACTGTTGAGTCCGGTGCTAAGAAGTACTCTGACCAGCAGGATTGGGTCAAACACAAGTGATTTATTATCAGTTCAGGAAATTGGACTGGGGAATATGTACAAGGTGGCTTGCTTATATACAGTGAGAATGGCAGTTACACAAATGGATACATTTTGGCGGGCCTTCGGAAGGCGGAAAAATATGAAGTGATGAATCAGTGTTGTCAAAGACAACTATTTGAATTTGGTGCCTCCCGAAAAGGCGCGCTTCCTGGTTTTGCCGCTTGGCACGGCTTGGGCTTAAACACTAAGCAAAACATATTATTAAATAATACTTGGACACAACACCCACCCATCCAAGTTTTGAAATAAAGTAGTCCTAATTTGGGTGCAGCACAGGGCTTTCCCCTTGACCACGCCCACCATACCATGCCCACAGAGTAGGTAGTAAAAGAATTTGTATCCCACCACTGCATATATATTAGACCCTGCAAGATATTGTGATAGTTCCTGGTAATAAATAAGAAAGTCCAGAATCCTATTGTTTACACCTGTTTGTGTATGTTGGGTGGCATAAGCCTCAGGAGTGAACTGCCAAAAGTTGGAAGGTTTTGGTGCTTATATTTCTTGTTGTACACTGGATTCATGGTGTACAACAGGGGGGGGGGGGCAACCTAAGGCTTGTGGGCTGGATCCAGCCCATGATACCATTCTTGTGTCCCCCCTCCAATGGCATTCAAGAAACAAAATAGCTGCCCCTTTGAAGCTGTTGGGACAAAATGGCCACCCCCATTGTGCAGGCAGGGCAAAATGGCCATCTGGCCCTCAGAGCTGACAGAGAGTGCGACCTGGCCCCTGGCTTGAAAATGTTGGGAACCCCTGGTGTACAACAAGAAGTTCAAACTTTGACATCTTAACCAATGGCAAATTCACCACTGGTGTGATTTATACCATTGGCTGTAACACTGTTTTAAGTATATAAAAAGATCCTGGCCATGATTAAGCATTCACAATCACACTTATATACTGCCCCATAGTGCTTAGTGCATTCTCTGGGCGGTTCACAAGTTAATTAGCATTTTGCCCCAAACATGCTGGGTATTCATTTTGCTGACCTTGGAAGGCTGAGTCAACCTTGAGCCCTGGTCAGGACTGAACTCTTAACCTTTTGGTTGCAGTACAGCAGTCTAACCATTGTGTCACCATGGGTACTGGGTTAAAAAAAAAATCAGACAAATGGTTCCCTTTTTATAAAAATGTAGAATCCAGCTATTACCCAGATTGCTTTCTACCTTAGACAAAACACAAAGATCCCAAGGTAGGTGGGAAATGAAAAAGAAGTGATACTGTTTTTATAGTTTCAACAACACTGGACATTACTTTAAATGGTATGCTAAATTGTCCAACATCAATGGAAGATGTGTTTACTAGCATCATTGTGCATCATTCAGTAGTTGGAGAGACTGCAAACTCAGAAAATAAAACCTTCACTTCAGGAGGCAAAGAATTCTCTCATCATCACATAACAGGACAGTGGTTTTTGTGTCTCTGGTTGCTTTCAAACAAAACTTATTATTCAGAAAAGAATAGGAAAGGGGCATGTGGTTTTAAAGTTACACAAATGCAAGAGTACAGTAGGTGGTGACTTTATTAAATCACACGCACAAAAAAATCAAATAGCAAGCTTTCATGAATAAAACCTGCTTATCCATTAGTGCATAAAAACTGTAAAGAATCAAAAACTTATGGCAGATGTCTGTGCCCAGTCTGCTTGAGGTGACTTCTGTGTTGGTGCATAGCTGAAGAAGTGGACTTTACTCATTAAAGTTTGCTGATTTTTTAAATATTTTAGTGCTCTTATAAAGGTATCACCCACTCTTACTTTTATTATTCAGTCATCTTGTTTAGTTCTTATAGGTCAGTGGTGGCGAACCTATGGTACATATGCTGGAGGTGGCACTCAGAGCTCTCTCTGTGGGCACCCATGCAGTCATCCCAGCACAGAGTTCTCCCTGCCCCTCTGCCCAGCAATCCAATGGGAGTGATTCCTCCCTCCTCCCAGCACAGAGTTTGCCTTGCCCCTCTGCCCAGCAGCCCAATGGGAGCGTTTCCTTCCTCTCCTGTTGCTGTGTTGGCACTTTGAGAGAAATAAGTGGGTTTTGGGTTGCATTTTGGGCATTCGGTCTCTAAAAGGTTCGCCATCACTGTTATAGGTGGATGAATGTTCAGATGTTGTTTGCAACTTCCTATATTCTTCCACCACAGATTTAATTGCCCCCACCCTCTTTTTATACTAAATCCATTCATGTGGAAAATGTGTAAATGTGCATATCATCTTTTGACTAGTGAACCTAAGAGCCATCTCCATGAAAGCACTCTAAATATGAGGTGGGCCTTCTAGCAACCACTGCAAGTAAAGGCATGAACCGCTTCTCTAATGTACTTTCTGAGAAATGCTGCTGAATGAGAACCAGTGGGGTGGATAGACCAGGGCCAGAATGAAAGACTAGGGCTCAAGAGATCTGGGTTTACACTTCTGCACAGTCATGGAAGTGGCAACCCCCCTTTGTATTCCACAAACTTTGAAAACCCTATTAAGGTTGTTATATATTAGACATAGGGACTACAGTGGCTTAGTGGTTAAGATGCTGAACTTGATGACTGGAAGGCTGACAGGTCAGCAGTTCAAGACCAGAGTACTGCACAATGGAGTGAACTCCAATCTCTGTCCCAGTTCCTGCCACCTTGGCAGTTTGAAAGCAAAAAATTGGAAGTAGACAAATAGGTACCACTTGAGTGGGAAGGTAAACAGTGTTCCGTGCACTCCGGTGTCTAGTCATGCCTGCCATATGTCCATGGAAACGTCTGCAGACGCAGGCAGCACTGGCTCTTTGGCTATAAACACAGATGAGCACTGAATCCTAGAATCAGATACGACTGGCTTTTGAGCAAGGGTGACCTTTACCTATATTAAACATAACTTAATAGCACACAACATGCACAGTAGTATTGAACACTGCTTATGCACTTTTTCTACAGATTTATGTCTATTTTTTAAAAAGTTGTTGGGTTGTGTAGCTCGTGGAAACTAAAGACCTCCAAAAATGCCCATTTCTGCATCTCAAGCTTATTAAGGTATTAAATGACTCTTATTAAAACTCTGGAATAGAAATAGCATTACAGCCCTTTTATCAAGTTGTGTTGATGCATACTCTTAGTTGCTGCCACCTTCTGCAGAGTGAGTAATGATGGACATAGAAACATACAACAGATATAAATGTAAATTACAAGAGACATTATATTTCTCAATGATGTGAGTTGTTATCATTTCCAGTAAGATCTGCTGACAATTATTATTCACTGTCTGTTCATTGTAATAACCACCTGTCACAAGCCCAATCCCCAACTACATTCAGAGACCAAATAAGATGACAAGGGCTAGGCTGAATAAAAGAAACAGAGAGCAGGATTTTAGCATACTGGGGTCACCTCATTTCAGATTTCTGTGCAAATGAAACCTCATAAACATTTTGAACAAAAGAGGATGCTCTAAGATGTTTTGGGTAGATGCACAAATAAAACAGCTATCTATCTTCATCGGCTAGGATATTCCAGAAAGGGATGAATAGAAATGCTACAACAGCAGTCTCATACATGGTCATGTTTGCACGATCACTTCCATTTTGTCCTCACAGTTCCATTTTATCTCTTAACTTCCATTGGAGTTAATAGTTGATCAGCTAGCAAAGGAGGTGTGGTTCTCTGGGGCAGGTGTAAGGACACATCTGGATCTTCAGGGGTTGAATGACTGCAGCTTTTAGCAGCCACCACTACCTATGTTGAGGAAGGATGGGTTTATGATTCATCAGTATCTGGTGAATCACATATTTCTCATTCCTGCTCTGGTGACATGAGCAAGATTGTAACTGTCAGCCTGAGATGTTCTTTACTTGGGATGAACAAAAGCTGAGATCTGCAGCTTCCCAACACAATCAGGGTAACACACGCCCCCTTAATTCATAAGATGATGTCAAGAGCTCTGTGTCCTTTTGTGACCTTCCACTTGATACTTGAGACCCAGTGAGCATCTCGTGCCCTCTTTTTTTGAATGTTATTCTGATCAATTCCAACTATTTTGTTTTCCTGGGTTGACTCCCTGGTCCTCTTCTGATATATCTTTGGGCCCCTCTATGTTTCTGAAATAATCACCCAGCTTTCGTTCATGCTCAACACTTGTCTCTTCCTTGAACTTCTTGACGGAGGAACATATACATCTCATTTCTCAACAATTCTCTCCCTGCCCAGTTAAATTCTTGGTCCACTGAAATTCCTGCTGTAGCTTAAGACTTTCAGATGTCCTGATTTCTTTTCGTTCTGGTGGCTTCCTGGCAGGCATCAGCTCCTTTTTTTTGGATATACCTTGGTGTTGAAAAGCCTTCTCAAATAGTCATTTCTTCCATGCACCTTTTAATATATATTCACATAGTTAAGGATTGACAGACTTTGCCTTCTAAGATCACTGCAGATGGTGATTGCAGTGATGAAATAAAAATACGCTTACTTCTTGGGAGGCAAGCTATGGCAAACCTTGGGATTTGTAAAAGACATTATGAGATTCAGGTACATTCATGTATTTGCATGATTCAGGTACATTCATGTATTTCCCTTCAAAAATAGGAAGATATAACTAAACAGAAGCTTCCTGGTTTAATTACAGCTCATCCAGGGAACTATATGCTTATGTTTTGTTCATAGTTTGTTGGGCAAAGATGTGATCATCTGAAGCAAGCAATGGCTGTAACAGCTATTGGGACTATATGCTGTTTACCAAATGGGACAACATGATTGCCATTTGCACTTTCAGATTTTGTACTGCATTGTTGGCTTGACAATTCTGTAGCATCTTATCTCTTAGGGATTGTTTATTGCTTAGGTCTTCTTGCCACAGCTCAGGCACAAAAACCCTGTTGTTGTGCATGTCATCTCTAAACGAACTGTGCCTTCTGTTATTGTGTCCTCTTAATCAGTCAACAATGAAATGTTGAGGCTTAATCTGTTCTCCTATGATTATTTGAAATCTGGAACCACATTCTGCTTTAACTGTTCTAATTAGGTCAGCATTGTGTGCTTTAAAAACACACAGCTCTTTTTACTAAGATGGCTGAATCCTGAGGCTTAGTTACAACAAGAATCTTGCTAGGAGCAGCTCCAGGGTAGGGATGGAAGTGCCTCACCACAAATTCTTGAGAAGAACACCCCTTGCCCGGTCATGAGCCGTGCATGGATATTGGACAAACATCCTGAAGATGTACTGTTATAAAGCTGCGGGAAAGACCTCCGCAAATTCTACAAGAAATTAGCAAGAAAAGGCAGTGACTAGCCCAAAAGGCATCTCTCCCACACTATCTGTGTTCTAGTATATAGAATTTGAGAGTTGCTTCACAGTTACTCCTTTGAAATTAAAAAATAGTTTGAAAGTTTGAGCACAGAAATTGCACCCTAATTAAAGGGAAACACTTTATGGATTGGATTCTGAGGCTGGGCCTTCTACAGACGGGCAAAAACAAAATGTTCAGGAATGCTTTCTCATTGTGTACCACCCATATTTTGACTACATTTCCACTTTGTTCTATAACACTGCTTTTGAATCAGATCTAAGAAGTGGCTGATGACAGACTGTCCCTGGCCTTTAACATAAACAAATGTGCCTGCCCTTTTGCCTGAACGAATCTGGGGTCCAGATTTATTATTGAGTTTGACTCCCTGACTTATTTGACTTTTCTTGTTTGGACGTAAGGTTTGCAGCATATGAGGCAGACTGTGATCAAGTGCAGATAAGCTGAGCACTCATCCTGGGTGGGAAGCTGAAGGAGGATTGTTTGAGTGTACTCTTAGCAGGGAGTGGAATACAGGGAAACAAAACACAAAGAATATGGCTATACTCTGAGGCAACACCAGCAAGCACTAAAGCACAGTTCTATATGTAATGTAAACATTAGAAACACTGATTTACAACTGCAGAAGTGAGGGGAAAAGGACACCAAAGTGTTCCTTGTACAGGGCACTAACATGGCCAAGGTATAATTTGTCATACTGTTTTAACCTGCTGCAGTTTTCATTTTGTTTCTGTTTTCATGTACCATAATAGTGTAAACTGCACATTTATCAGCTGAATCATCAGGGAAATTGTTCCACCACAAATGCCACTGATGTTGATATACACAGAAGAGTCAAGAATGATGACATTGCAGAATTCTTACTTGAAAATAACCAGCATTAACTTGAGCTGTCCAGACTGTAAGTTTTGCTTCAAGTGAGGAAATGATTGAGATGCAACACATAGGAGGACCCCGACTCATGGAGCAAGCTGTTATCACCAGCTCCCATATATCGTAGAATGTGGAACCTTCCAGGTGAGCAAGTCTGCATAGAGAAGGAATGGGCTGATGCAGAAGTGCAAGGTAGGTCTGGAAGACTTTCCTATAGAAGGGTGAAAAGGGGTGAAAGAAGAACCAGGTGAAAGTCAAAACCATGGGATTGAGGCAGAAGAGGGGGAAAGTGATACCCCCTCAGAAGGAAAAACCCAGTGAGTACAACTGGGTGGAAGTGACAAAGGAGGTCCCTTGGACTGTCACCCCTGTCAGATTCCATATACAGTAGATTCTCGCATAACGACGTTACTTGGTTCTCCAAGTAGCATTGCTAAGCGATTTTTGTTGTTATGCGGGTTTTTATGGAGTTTCCCACATAATGACGTTTTTGTCCGGATAATGACGGTTATTTTAGCGTTGTTGTCTGGACAACGACACTAAAAACGTTGTTATGCAGGGGAACATGTGGTGCATAGTGACACGTTATTAAGTGAAAATGATGCTATCCGAATGCGTTGTTATGTGAGGGTTGACTGTACAGTACTGTACTAGAAAAAGCAGTGGCTCTAGTAGGGAGTGGCTCTGACACCCCCAAGCCTTCCTCCTGGGGAGCGGGGAAGCATCAAGAACATCTTAGGCATCAGAGAACTGAAGAGAAGGTGTGGACCCCAGAGCAAGTACAAGAATGTCAACACCAACAAGGTCTAGAGCGGTGCATGAGGGATTTGGACTTGTCTATTAAGGCTTTGCAAATGTCCCTGAATTCCCTTTGGGAAATTAAGACTTCCAAGGAAAAAGACTCTAGAGACTGAGGAACAAGTACTTCTCCTTCGTATAGTTTGTGAATCCCCACTATTCTTCCTGTGAAAAGAGCCAGTGAAGTAACATGCCTTCTTTGGGAATGTTATTGTAAATAATTGTTGTTGTTGTTGTTCAGTCGCACAGTCGATTCCGACCCTTTGCGACCCTATGGACCATCGTTCTCCAGGCGCCTCTGTCCTCCACCATCCCCCTCAGTCCTCCCAGCTCTGTGCCCATTGTATCTACAATACCATCTATCCATCTCATCCTTGGCCTCCCCCTTCTTCTTTTGCCCTCCACCTTTCCCAACATCACGGCCTTCTCAAGTGAATCCTCCCTTCTCATTTGATGCCCAAAGTACTTTAGCCTCATCTTTACTATTTGACCTTCCAATGAGCAGTCAGTGTTGATTTCTTCTAAGATTGACCTATTTGTTCTCCTCGCTGTCCAAGGTACCCTCAAAACTCTCCTCCAACACCACATTTCAAAGGCATCTATTCTTCTGCGTTCAGCTTTCCTAATTGTCCAGCTCTCACATCCGTACATTACCACTGGGAATACCATTGCTTCGACTATTCTAATTTTTGTTTTCAAGGTGATGTCTCTGCTTTTCACTATGTTCCCCAGGTTTCTCATGGCTTGTCTCCCTAGAATCAGCCGCCTCTTTATTTCATGGCTGCAATCTCCATCTGCAGTGATCTTAGATCCTAAGAACGTAAAATCTGTCACTGCTTCTACTTCTTCCCCGTCTATTTTCCAGGAACTGATCGGGCCTGTTGCCATTATCTTGGTTTTCTTGATATTGAGTCTCAAGCCAGCTTTTGCACTCTCTTCCTTCAAACCGATCAGGAGATTCTTTAGGTCTTCCTCACTTTCTGCCATTAGGGTGGTGTCGTCTGCATATCTCAGATTGTTGATGTTTCTCCCAGCAATTTTGATCCCATATTGTGATTCCTCCATCCCTGCATTGCGCATTATGTGCTCTGTGTATAAGTTGAATAAGCAGGGTGACAGAATGCAGCCTTGTCTTACTCCTTTTCCTATTCCAAACCACTCTGTCATTCCGTGTTCTGTCCTAACTGTTGCTTCTTGGTTCATGTACAGATTTCTCAGGAGGCATATGAGGTGCTCTGGTATTCCCATCTCTTTAATCACTTGCCACATCTTGTTGTGATCCACACAATCAAATGCCTTAGTGTAGTCAATAAAGCAAAAATAAACTTGTTTCTGGTATTCCTTTGTTTTCTCCATGATCCAACGTATGTTGGCAATGTGGTCTCTAGTCCCCCTGCCTCTTCTGAAACCAGCCTGCACCTCTGGTAATTCTCTTTCCACATGCTGCTGAAGTCTATCCTGTATTATCTTGAGCATCACCTTGCTGGCGTGTGGGATGAGCGCAATTGTTCGATAATTTGAACATTCTTTGGCATTGCCCTTTTTTGGGATTGGAACATATACTGATCTTTTCCAGTCCTGTGGCCACTGTTTTGTTTTCCAAATCTGCTGGCATATTGAATGCAGTAATTTGATGCCATCATCTTTTAGAGCTTTGAAAAATTCAACTGGGATACCATCATCTCCACTAGCTTTGTTGTTTGCAGTGCTCTTTAGGGCCTTTCTGACTTCACTCTCCAGGATGTCTGGCTCAGGTTCTATTTCTTCATCAACGTGATTATCAGGGGTGTTGAGTTCCTTTTTGTAGAGTTCCTCTGTGTACTCTTTCCATCTTTTCTTAATCTCTTCTGCATCAGCTAGCTCCTTTCCGTCTTTGTCCCTTATCATGTTCATTTTTGCTTTAAATGTTCCCTTGATTTCCCGGATTTTTTTGAAAAGATCTCTGGTTCTGCCTCTTTTGTTGTTTTCTTCCATTTCTTTGCACTGTTCTTTTAGATAGTTTTCCTTATCTCTCCTTGCTTTTCTTTGAAATTCTGTGTTCAAATGATTGTATTTTTTCCTTTCTCCTTTGACTTTTGCGTTCCTTCTTTCCTCTGCTATTTTAAGAGCCTCATCAGACAACCACTTTGCTTTCTTACTCTTCTTTTCTTTTGGTATGGTTTTCTTTGCTGCTTCCTGCATGATGTCCCTCATCTCTGTCCATAATTCTTCTGGCACTCTCTCTATTGAGTCTAAGCCATTGAATCTGTTCATCACCTCCACCGTGTATTCTTTAGGGATGCTGTCTAGGTGATATCTGTCTGGTCTCTTTGTTTTCCCTATTTTCTTTAGTCTAAGCCTGAATTTTGCAATCAGTAGGTTGTGATCTGAGCCACAATCTGCTCCAGGTCTTGTTTTTGCTGACTGTATGGAGGTTCTCCATCTTTGGCTGCAGAGTATGTAGTCAATCTGGTTTCGGTGTTGGCCATCTGGTGATGTCCATGTGTAAAGTCGCCTCTTGTGTTGCTGGAAGAGGGTGTTTGCTATGACCAGTGCGTTCTCTTGGCAGAACTCTATCAATCTTTGCCCTGCTTCATTCTGTGTTCCAAGACCGAACCTGCCTGTTATTCCCTCCACTTTTTGATTGCCTACTTTGGCATTCCAGTCTCCTAGAATAATTTGAACATCATTTTTTGGTGTTTGTTCTATGAGGTGTTGTAAGTCCTCATAGAACTGGTCCACTGTGGCTTCATCTGCACCCGTGGTTGGTGCGTATATTTGGATCACAGTAACATTGAAGGGTTTGCCCTGAATTCTTACTGACATCATTCTGTCATTTTTGAGGTTGTATCCCATTACTGCTCTTCTCACTCTTTTATTGACAATTATGGCTACTCCATGTCTTCTAAATAAATAATTAACAGTTAATAATAAAAAGTTTGTTTTGTAATAGAAGAAACAGAGGTGGAGCCACTAATAAACAGCCATTTCAAAAAGCTCTGTGTAACCGGATGTGTAACAGGGACTGTGGTGGCTTAGTGGTTAAGATGATGAACTTCACAACTGGAAGGTCGGCAGGTCGAGACCTGAGTGCTGCATGATGGAGTGAGCTCCTGTCTCTCTTAGCTCCTGCTAACCTAGCAGTTCAAAAGCAAGCAATTGCAAGTAGATAAATAGATACTGTACCACTTCGGTGGGAAGGCAAACAGCTTTCTGTGCACTAGTCATGCCTGTCACATGTCTAGTCATGCCTGCCACATGTCCACGGAAATGTCTGCAGACGCAGACAGCGTTGTCTCTTCGGCTATAAACAGAGATGAGCAACGAACCCTAGAGTTGAATACAACTAGCTTTTGAGCAAGGGCAATCTTTACCTTTACCTAACTGGATGCATTTTACACAAGATAGAAAGATTAAGGGTAATTTGGATAATAGAGTCTCTTCAGGTGCTGTTACAGTAAGCTGCAACTACCATTGGACCTACTGACCCACTGCCAGTGGTGAGGCAAGACAGGAACTTCAGAATGTCTTTGAAAGTGGCCTCTGATGTCATGGAAGGAATTATAGTTAGTGGAAATGAAGATATGAAGAGGGAACTGCTCGTATACACACATAAAAGCACTTGGATATGCTATTACTTGGCTCTGATTTGCAAGACGTACCTAAACATAAGACCTAGATAGCTACAATGTTAGCTATAAATATCTTATGGATAATATATGCCTATTCTGAATCCAGTATGAGCAATGTAATTCATGTTGCAGACAAAAGACTGTAGGCTTAGGCGAGGTTTATGTAGAAGATAGTTAATGATACAAAATATTGTTCATTATATGTACACAAATCTTATTAGCGAACATAATGACTAATTCATATATATCTTTGGAATGTGGCCAAAAGCAAGATGGATTGATTCCCTAAGGGAGGCAGTGATGGCCAACCTTGGCACTCCAGGAGTTCTTGAACTTCAATTCCCAGAAGCCCTGATCAGCAGGTGTGTTGACTTGGGCTTCTGGGAATTGAAGTTCAAGAACACAGGGAGTGCCAAGGTTGGCCATTACTGAAGCCACAAACTATAACTTGCAGGAAGGTCTATTCTGGAAATCTCTCATTCATAAGGTCGCCGTAAGCTGGAGATGATTTGGTGGCATATTCTAACAACCACCACCATTGTCTTTAGCTAACTAAGCTACCCTCCAAAGATCTATGGCTGTCCCAAGGTTAAAAGTGTGACCAATATCTGCTTATTTACATCAGCTGAGGGCCACCTCCATCTGTCATTTCTGTCTAAAGAAGAAACTTCTAATGTTGGAAAAGCTTTCTTTTTCTGACCCACCTTGATTCTATAACCATCCAGCCTTAGCTCCAAAGGTGGATGCAGAGGTTTGGCATGGTAGCAGTTGCTTTGACAAGGCAAGGAGGAATATGGCACTGCTCTATGTAGAGCCCTGGTGGTGCAGTGGTCAAACTGCTGCACTGCAACCAAAAGGTTGTGAGTTCAATCCTGGCCAGGGCTCAACGTTAATTCATCCTTCCATCCTTCTGAGGTAGGTAACCAGCAAGTTGGGGACAAGAGGCTAATTAACTTGTGAACCGCTCAGAGTGCACTAAGCGCTAGCGGGTGGTATATACGTGTGATTGATTTGCTTAATTTCAAACCCACTCAAAATCGAACTATGCTAGTGCTAGACCTGCCATTTAAATCTCAGACACCGTAAGACAGGGGTTCTCAACCTACGACCTGGGGGCTGGATGCGACTCATGACACCATTTCATGTGGCCCCCACCACCTCCACCACACCCAGAAGTTCCATGTGTGGCAGGCAGGGCAAAATGTCTGTCCAGCCCCGAAGCTGTCTGAGGAAGTGTGACCTGGCCCTCACCTTGAAAAGGTTGAGAACCCCTGCCGTAAGAGGATATTTGAGGTTCCTTAAGCCACTTTTTGTTGCTGCAGTGTTGGTACAGAACTACACAGATATTTTACAACATTGTCACCCCAGTTTTCTGCCACTTGACATGTATAGCTGTTAGGTGCCCCCTCCCCCAATTAAAAATCTGTCCCAAAATTGTTCAAATAAATCGACTGCTTTTGCCAATAGGGTCCTTTTTTCTTCCATCCAAGGTACACACTGGGAGAAAAGCCAAAAATAAACCGGAAAACATCTTTTGGTACCCAATCTGAAGGTGAGATTAAGTTGTAGCATGTTGGAAAGTAAAACACAAATAGCTTTTACTTTAAGAAAGCCCTCTATATATTAATCAATTTATGCTGTGGCCTTTTTCAGGGGTATTCATTCAGCAAGGTGTCCAAAAATAAATTTCTGTCTGTTTTCAGACTCCACCAGTTGTTCAGAGTAAATTGGACAAAATGTGTGGGGGCTTTTAAAAAAATGATTAAAACCTATTTTCTTAATATCTGAGACTTGAGCCATACCTTACCTTGGATACCTTAGTTATTCAGCGAGAAGTCTGCATATTGGTCAGGGCCATAGCCAGGATTCTAGATGTGGGTGGGCGAATATTATTTCAGGATGGGCAACAATGTCACATATATATGTCATATATATAAGCAGCCGGGAGCTTGAGGGTGGGCAAACTGCTAACTCAGGGTGGACAATGCCCACCCTGGCCACCCACTAGCTATGGCCCTGGTATTGGTAGATGTCTCCACTTCGACTGAGAGGGGGATGTGTGCACATTGAGGGGGGAAAACCCCATGTTATTTTTTTCAGTTATCCATGGGGCTGTCTAGAGAGGCATTATAGCATGCGTTCTCAACCTTTTAAAGCTGGGGGCCAGGCCACGCTCCCTCAGACAGCTTCAGGGGCTGGGCGGCCATTTTGCCCTTCCTCCACCATATGGCACTTACAGGAGTGGTGGAGGCAGTGGGGGGGGGCACATGAAATGGCACCATGGGCCACATCTGGTTCAAGGACCACAGGTTGAGAATCCCTGCATTATAGTATGGTGTAGCTGAAACCTAAGTTCAAATCCCTGCTTGGTCATGAGACCTGATTCGATGTGATAAAAGTAAAACTATTCTTTAAATCTCTCTTTATAATTTGCAAACCAAGGTGCTGCTGTGGCTCAGTGGTTAAGAAACTCGCCTTGCTAGCTGGAAGGCGAGCAAGTTGGCAGTTCGATACCTGGGTACTGCATGACAGATTGAGCAACCGTCTCTGTCCCAGCTCTTGGGAACATGAAAGGAACCTCATTCGGGTGTCCCTGAGGGGAGTTTCTCCAGCAAAAATCCTTTTGACCCAGAATAATTTCTGATATGAAATTATTATTATTACTTGCAAACCCAACTAGTGTTGCCATAAATTGGATTCAACTTGACAGTATATAAGTACACACGAGACTGAGAAGCAGAAGTTATATAAAATAAATACCAGTAGTTTGGTCCCATTTTAGGGATCAGGCATTGGAAATCTCAGTTGATTCAAGCAATGCAAGTACAGTAAAACCCCTACTTACGTAAAAAGTCTGTTCTGTAGGCTTTTATGTAAATCAGTTTTTTACTCAACTCAAAGCAAACCCATAGGAAAAATGAATTTCTTACTTAACTTGAAGCAAACCCATAGGAAAATTATATTTATGTAAATTGAAGCAACCCCATAGGAAAAACAATTTCTACGTAACTTGAAGCACACCCATAGGAAATTGTGTAATGTAAATCGGGACATTTATGTAAATTGGGACATGGTTTTAATACAAAAATCATTATGTAGGTCAAATGTTATGTAACTTGAGGCATATGTAAGTCGGGGTTTTACTGTAGTCTACATTTAAGCCTAAACTCACCTTTAGTCCTAGGACAATCCTAATGATAACTCTCAGTGAACTAGAATTATCATGGGATCAAAAATACCCAGAACTGAAGATATATATTGCACATTTAAACATTTTGTTAGCAAAATGTTTAAATGTGATCATCATCATCAGCAATGGCATGCTCTCAAGTAAATTCTGACTTATGGTGACACTTTCCTTAGTTTTCTAGGTAGAAAATATACAGTAATACTTTATCATGTTGGAGACCGGCTTCGGAGGGCTCTCGTCGGGGCGACTGGCTGGCCTCTCCCCGCCCGGCTGGTCTTCCTCCTCCCTCACCGGCCCGGCTGGCGATGGCGGGGAGAGGCCAGCCAGTCGCCCCGACGCGAGCCCTTCCGATCCCGGACTCCACCATCGCCAGCCGGGCCGGTGAGGGAGGAGGAAGACCAGCCGGGCGGGGAGAGGCCAGCCAGTTGCCCCGACGCGAGCCCTCCGAAGCCGGTCTCCACCATCGCCAGCCGGGCCGGTGAGGGAGGAGGAAGACCAGCCGGGCGGGGAGAGGCCAGCCAGTCGCCCCGACGAGAGCCCTTCCGATCCCGGACTCCACCATCTCCAGCCTCCTGAAAACAACCAAGCGCCGAAGGAGAGGTCCAATTGGCAGAAGGGAAGAAGGCAAAGGAGTTAAACCAGGGGGTGAGACTCAGAGCCCCATACAAAGAATAAGTAGTTAAATATGCAGAAATGTTGATGACTTAATATAGTAACTCACATAAAGACTTTAAAATGACTTAATATAACAACTGACATAGAGACTGTGTTTAAAGTGTGATAATATGCATGATAATATGTTGTTTAAAATGTTCTGCACTTTTAAAAATGTGATATGATGTATGATGTGAGGAAAAAATGGCGTAGACACCGGCAAACCACGCCACAAAGCTTGCCAAGAGAACCCTATTGACCAAAACAAAAGGCAAAACAAAAGGGCAGGCTAGGTGATACAGGATGCTTAGCACAACAGAGTGGAGGAAGGGGAGGGACAGGAAAGGGGGAGGGGAAATGCAATGTTGCAAGGAGCAATACTGCATAGGGACATGGAATGTGAGATCAATGAACCAACGTAAACTGGAACTGGTAAAAAATGAGATGGAAAGAATAAGCATTGACATCTTGGGCATCAGTGAGCTAAAATGGATAGGGATGGGTGAATTCAGCTCTGGAAACTATCATATCTACTATTGTGGACAAGAAAACCTTAGAAGAAATGGAGTAGCCATAATTGTCAATAAGAGAGTAAGAAAAGCAGTAATGGGATATAACCTCAAAAATGACAGAATGATGTCAGTCAGAATTCAAGGCAAACCTTTCAATATCACTGTAATCCAAGTCTATGCACCAACCACTAGTGCAGATGAAGCCACAGTGGACCAGTTCTATGAGGACCTAGAACACCTCATAGAACAGACACCAAGAAATGATGTCCAAATTATATTAGGAGACTGGAATGCCAAAGTAGGCAATCAAAAAGTGGAGGGAATAACAGGCAAGTTCGGTCTTGGAGTACAGAACGAAGCAGGGCAAAGATTGATAGAGTTCTGCCAAGAGAACGCACTGGTCATAGCAAACACTCTCTTCCAGCAACACAAGAGGCGACTTTACACATGGACATCACCAGATGGCCAACACCGAAACCAAATTGACTACATACTCTGCAGCCAAAGATGGAGAACCTCCATACAATCAGCAAAAACAAGACCTGGAGCAGACTGTGGCTCAGATCACAACCTACTGATCGCAAAATTCAGGTTAAGACTAAAGAAAATAGGGAAAACAAGAAGACCAGACAGATATCACCTAGACAGCATCCCTAAAGAATACGCGGTGGAGGTGATGAACAGATTTAATGGCCTGGACGCAATAGACAGAGTGCCAGAAGAATTATGGACAGAGATAAAGGACATCATGCAGGAAGCAGCAAAGAAAACCATACCAAAAGAAAAGAAGCGTAAGAAAGCAAAATGGTTGTCTGATGAGGCTCTTAAAATAGCAGAGGAAAGAAGGAATGCAAAAGTCAAAAGAGAAAGGAAAAAATACAATCTTCTGAACACAGAATTTCAAAGAAAAGCAAGGAGAGATAAGGAAAACTACCTAAAAGAACAGTGCAAAGAAATGGAGGAAAACAACAAAAGAGGCAGGACTAGAGATCTCTTCAGAAAAATCGGGGAAATAAAGGGAACATTTAAAGCAAAAATGACCATGATAAGGGACAAAGACGGAAAAGAGCTAGCTGATGCAGAAGAGATAAAGAAAAGATGGAAAGAGTACACAGAGGAACTCTACAAAAAGGACCTCAACACTCCTGATAACCACAATGATGAAAAAACTGAACTCGAGCCAGACATCCTGGAGAGCGAAGTTATAAAGGCCCTAAAGAGCACTGCAAACAACAAAGCTAGTGGATATGATGGTATCCCAGTTGAATTTTTCAAAGCTCTAAAAGATGATGGCGTCAAATTACTGCATTCAATATGCCAGCAAATCTGGAAAACAAAACAGTGGCCACAGGATTGGAAAAGATCAGTATACGTACCAATCCCAAAAAAGGGCAACGCCAAAGAATGCTCAAATTACCGAACAATTGCACTCATCCCACACGCCAGCAAGGTGATGCTCAAGATAATACAGGATAGACTTCAGCAACATGTGGAGAGAGAATTACCAGAGGTGCAGGCTGGTTTCAGAAGAGGCAGGGGGACTAGAGACCACATTGCCAACATACGTTGGATCATGGAGAAAACAAAGGAATATCAGAAACAAGTTTACTTTTGTTTCATTGATTACACTAAGGCATTTGACTCTGTGGACCACAACAAGATGTGGCAAGTAATTAAAGAGATGGGAATACCAGAGCACCTCATATGCCTCCTGAGAAATCTGTACATGAACCAAGAAGCAACAGTTAGGACAGAACATGGAATGACAGAGTGGTTTGGAATAGGAAAAGGAGTAAGACAAGGCTGCATTTTATCACCCTGCTTATTCAATCTATACACAGAGCACATAATGCGCAGTGCAGGGATGGAGGAATCACAATATGGGATTAAAATTGCTGGGAGAAACATAAACAATCTGAGATATGCAGACGATACCACCCTAATGGCAGAAAGTGAGGAAGACCTAAAGAATCTCTTGATCGGTTTGAAGGAAGAGAGTGCAAAAGCTGGCTTGAGACTCAATATCAAGAAAACCAAGATAATGGCAACAGGTCCGATCAGTTCCTGGAAAATAGATGGGGAAGAAGTAGAAGCAGTGACAGATTTTACTTTCCTGGGATCAAAGATCACGGCAGATGGGGATTGCAGCCATGAAATAAAAAGGCGACTGATTCTTGGGAGACAAGCGATGAGAAACCTGGGGAACATAGTGAAAAGCAGAGACATCACACTGAAAACAAAAATTAGAATAGTCAAGGCAATGGTATTCCCAGTGGTAATGTACGGATGCGAGAGCTGGACAATAAGGAAAGCTGAACGCAGAAGAATAGATGCCTTTGAAATGTGGTGCTGGAGGAGAGTTTTGAGGGTACCCTGGACAGCGAGGAGAACAAATAGGTCAATCTTAGAAGAAATCAACACTGACTGCTCATTGGAAGGGCTAATAGTAAAGACGAAGCTAAAGTACTTTGGACATCAAATGAGAAGGGAGGATTCACTGGAGAAGGTCCTGATGTTGGGAAAGGTGGAGGGCAAAAGAAGAAGGGGGAGGCCAAAGATGAGATGGCTGGATGGGATTGTGGACACAATGGGCACAGAACTGGGAGTGCTGAGAGGGATGGTGGAGGACAGAGGCGCCTGGAGAACAATGGTCCATAGGGTCGCAAAGAGTCGGAACCGACTGTGCGACTGAACAACAACAACAAATTTTATCATTCCCCCTTCTCCCCAAGGGTGTTCCAAGACTGTGCAGTTTTGTCAGGACTACACAGGCTGGTTCTTTTTCTGGGAGGCACAGTGGGGAATCTAACTTCCAACCTCTATTTGCACAGCCAGATATCATCCTAGACCACTGAACTATCCAGCCAGCTGTATCTGATTCACTTTCCATGGATTCAACTTGTGACTGCATACTTTCCCCTTCAAATCGGAGGAACTTTCATTGGGTAGATCAGCAATAAGAGAAAAGATCAACGCAATTCCTTGTACTCATGGCCCCAGTCCAAATGCTATTCTCATTACGGTTGATTCTCTCCACAACAGCTTTGAAAGGAAATGATCAAATAAAATGGAATGGTGTGTGGAGATGCTTTTTGGATTCTTTCTTTTTTAAAATACATTTTATTGATTAAAAACAAAAACAACAATTAAAAAAATGAAAAAATTCCATACAATGTCAACTTTCTAATTATATAATACATAATGGTTTTTGTTATCACCCCGTATCTAAGGATATTTTTTTCTCTGTCCCTACTTTTTAAAAAACTACTGTATAGTAAATAATAATGCAAATTACAAGGGGGGAAAAGTCGTGCCACCTCACCTGTGATGATAGGTGTATCTATACTATTCCATTAATTACTATACTGTATAACAAATTCTTGTTAACTCTTTACTTTCCAAAAAGACATCACTTCTTGGGGTGGTTTACTGCCCTTATTATCTACACATACATATTTTTTTGGGTTCCATTGGTGGAGGAACAGTGTTGCTTGTAGCAATGACAAAAGGTAATAAGAAATGCATTTGTGTAGCTATTATATAATGATTTTATCTCCTCTGGCCCTACCTGTTCTTCCTGACTCTCCCATACTCAAAGAGGAAGCACTGGATTTACATATCCATTCCTACCAGTTTTTTTTTACCCAGTTGTTCTGAATTTTATTTAACCTCTATTACTATTAACCTCTGTTTTCTTAAATCATGAAATTTACAAAATCACAGTTTTGCTAAAGCTTCAGGATAACAACAACCTGGGACTCTTAATAAGCAGTTCGCTGTGAATCCTCCAGCATTATGTTTTTCAGCCAGTAGTCTATTGATGGTCTGATAAGCTTGGATTGTTATTTTCTACTTGTTTTGCATGGCCCTGATATTTTTAGTGCTATCTGTAAAGATTTATAGCTTTAAGGGGTAGAGAAGTATATCACTTCATAGATTAGGTTTTGCATTCCAGAAATTCCATTTCTTATTAACAATCCATTTTCTAACCCATGCAGTAACCAAATGGCACCAGTTATTTTTAGGTGCCACAAACAATACAATTTCCTGCTTGGAACCAACTTGCTCAAGTCCAGACTATATGTGGAGAAATCCATCCAGTCCATTCAGCACAAACACTTAAGACTATTGTCCTGTGAACTTTAGACCTTGGATAAACTCATCATTTCTGTTTGTAGTAACTGTAAATTGACTTTCTTGGCATTGACTTTGCTTCTTCATTTAGTACAAGCTGGGGTAGACCCAAGAGAGATTCCAGGACTGATTTACTAAAATAAGTTCTATTTTTATGTTAACTTACAGGATCCTTCTTCTTTAATAACAAATTATTTTGATATGCCAAATAACTCAGACCCATAGTTATGAGCAGCAAACAGTAGTATGTGCAGAGGTAGCTGCAGATATTATTTTTTTTTTACTAGTAATAAAAGGCCTGGCCAGTTATGCTTTTCCAAGATTGCATTTGTGGAATTGTGGAATATTGTCATCTTAGCTGAGAAAATACTGTTGAATTTTGTGGTAGTTTTGCCTGAATTATACACTGAAGGGAGAAGTAAGACCTGACAAAATAATGTTTGTTAATAATGATTGACTTATTTCCCCCCAGAATGGTTGGAATATCAATGCCTGTTGGTAGTCTATACAATAGATGACAGAAGGTTTGATATTTGTGCTTATGGTTTGCATGGTAAACCTCAAAGGTTCTTAAATTTTAAAGAAACTTTGGAAAAGCGCCTCTCCAAATCATCCACCAGCATGGACTTTGTCTATGTTAGCTGGGGGCTTTTTGGACTGTAGTTCAAAACAGTCATGTTTCTAATCTCTGGAACCTATATCTATTAGTCCTGCCTCTGAAATGTCACATAGCATGTAGGTTGACAGTGTATAACACCATAAACCTCTGCATGTGGGTTCTGGCCATGAAAAATAGTGTATTGGTCATTATTTTCTCCCAAGGGAACTAAGTTTAATGGTAAATGTATGCAGATGAAGCCCGGTGCTCATTTTCAGTGTAGATCCTTCATTCCAGCCACAGAGTCAGTGGTGGGATTCAATTTTTTTTACTACCTACTCTGTGGGCGTGGTATGGTGGGTGTGGCCAGGGGAAAAGCCCTGCGTTGCACCCAAATTAGGACTACTTTATTTCAAAACTTGGATGGGCGGGGCCAGCCAGAATTTCTGCTACCAGTTCTGGCGAACTGGGGTGAATACCACTGCACAGTGTGCACAATTCAGTAAAACTAACCAGTTAATCTAGCTCTTCTTTGTAAAATAAAGGAGACAATCAATAAACTGATGTAGTAGTAAAACAGCAGCATTATATGCAAATAGTCCCTGTCATTGGGAAACATTTTGGAATATGTTTCTTCCATTGTTCTATTTTTGTATATATTTATATCTTTTACTGAATATAGCTGCATTCCTCTGTAAAGCTCTTTTAATTATTATCTTCTTTGAAGTCTTTCGGAATTTCAATTCTTTTAAAACCCTTTCTTTAACATTGTTAAATGTACTTTTTGAGATTCACCTCAGAGCCCTGCAGTTTCTAAAGAGTGGAATTACCTGGCTGTACAGGCCTTTATCTGAGGCAAGAACATTTGAAATAAACAGTCCTTGGTAAGTAGAATTTTTTTTTAAAAAAAAGGAAAATACAGAAATCTGGAAAAGGCAGGAAGGGAATGTGCATGTATTTGAATCTGCAAGAGCATTCAGCAGTCTTTGTAGAACTGCAGACCCAGCCCCGTGTGTTTGTTTCTAAATGTCGGCAACCCTTTGGCAAATTTCTTTTGCTCCAAACTCACAAAGGGCATGCAGAAAGCTATATTAAGTTTGGGTAAATATTGGCCTGCTCAGGTATGGGGGCAGTACAATTCGGAGTGGCCTAAACGAGAATGCTCTATTCTGTATTCTAAGAACAGTTTAGTCTACAGTTTCAACATGTAACTATTTAACAATGCCATATGATTACAGTATTTAACATTTTATAACTAAAGGCTAAACAACAATAACAGTCAACTAAGTGAACATTAGTTTAACTTGAGTTTAGGGCAGTGGTTCCCAACTTTTTTTTTTACCCATGCCCTACATCTCTAAAATCTTGACACACACACACACACACACACACACACACACACACACACACACACACACACACACACACACACACACACACACACACACACACACACACACACACACACACACACACACAGAGTTAATAACTCATTCTCAAACTGTCCCCCCCCCCCAATTTGGGAACCATGGGTTTAGGGTCTGCAAAACCTACTCTGGGTGACCTTTGAGGGTTTTGTGATAAGGCCATGTCCCACAGAAGTGACTGCATGAATAACAAAAGGTACCTGGTCTGAAAACCTTATCTTCCTGATGAGATTAGGGGCACACATCCCAGGTTTGTTAGTCATGGGTTGTTCAATGAAGTCAGTAACAGTGAATCAATCATGTGCCACATAAATAAAGATAAATAAAGATAAACCAATCAAACAGGAACTTTTACAATTTTCTTGATACTTTGTGTAGCAGTGTCTAAATGTATGTGCCTGCACTGGCTTGGGCCCTTTCTCACTTTTAGAGAAGGCTGCCTGTTGTGCTTTTCTGGCAGCCAGATAAAATTACTTTTGCTTTGTACAACTGGCAGCATCTTGTCTCCATTTTCCCACCAGAGTAAGTCCTAAAACATTAATTAGGTAATATGACACCCCGCTAGGTGAGAGCCTTGTTGGGGTGCGGGGGCTTGAGTGATCTAACTAGGCAGAGTTGCCCATCTCTTGTCAATGATGTTAGGCTGGGACTAAAACTCACCAAAGCATCCTCCGTCGGATCCCTTAGGCAAGGTGAAAGCAGAGGACACATGTCATGGTCTGCCTAGCCAGCGGGTGACATGATATGCAAATGGATAAAAAAAAACATGCATGCAAATGGACTTGATTTGCATGTGCGAATGGACCATTTGCATGTGCAGAATGTTATCACAGAGATGTCTACCAATGCGTGGACTCCTCACTGAATAACGACTCCAAGATCCAAGATCAATATATAAATTCTCCCATTGAAATAAGTTGAACTTACCACTTATTAACAACTGGATCGTGCTATGTGTTTGTTTACAGTATGCTGCTGTTTGGGGGAAGCCCTCTATTTCAGTAAAATGTCTGTAAAATTGGGACTATGTATGATCAGTGTATGACTAAAAAGAAAAAAATAATAAAAGGTAAGAGAAATCTCCTTTCAAAGCATCCCTTTGAAGCAGAAATCAAAACATGGATATTTCCAGAGATTAATTATGAATAATTGGATATCAATCCAGTGACAGTATGCATACGGAAGAAAATCCATTCATATGAAGAAGAAACCAGAGGGTGTGGGCGTGGAAGATTCCCTCCCAAATTTTAGGGTGATCAAAGCTTCTCTGTAAATGTGTTAAATTCATTGGAGGCAGATGACAGTCAGTGAGAGAAAAAAGATGCCATTTTTGTATACAGTGGATGCAGATGAAAAGTGCAATGAACATACAGTACTAGAATGATAGAAATTTATGCCAGTCGAGCAACAAATGTTTGATGCTTCTGTATGGATAAATAACTGTGTATTATTTGAAGGGTGTTTACATGGAGCCCTTATATAGTATACCCACTTAAATGTGAGAATATTTTCAATTGCATAGCCATAATGATAACAATGGGGTACACAGAAAAAAAAACCTCCTCGAAGATAGTAGTATTTTTGAACCACAATTGGGCATACCCTGAGCCACGGCAACCTTGTGTTGCCAGCTAATCTTTCTCACACTAGGTCAGGTGACAGGAACTGCGGAATGAATTCACCAAAAGGTGGCTTCATTTTGGCAGTTTACACAAGAACATAAGAACAGCCTTGCTGGAACAGGCCACAGCCCATCCAGGCCAGCATTCTGTCTCACACAGTGGCTCACCATTTCCTTCAGGGTATTCCCAAGCAGATGCCTTCACCTGCTTAGGATTCCCTGGAAATGGCATTGAGAGATATCCTGCCTATCTCTCCAACCCGGAGGTTGTCCTTAAGTATCCATAATTATAGCCATTGATACTCTTGTCCTCCATGAACTTGTCTAATCCTTTCTTAAAGCTGTCAAGACTGACAGCTGTCACCACTTCTTCTGGCAGGGAGTTCCATAGACCAGTAATCCTCTGGGTGAAAAAGTACTTTCTCTTATTTGTTTGAGAACTAGTACCCAAAAGTTTCATGGAGTGCCCCCTAGTTCTAGTGTTATGCGATAGGGAAAACAGTTTTTCCTTATCTACTTTGTCCACACCGTGCATGATTTTATAAACTTCAATCAGGTCACCTCTTAGACGCCGTCGATCAAGAGTGAAAAGGCCCAACCGTTGCAGCCTCATATGGTAAGGAAGGTGTTCCAGTCCCCTAATCATTCTGGTTGCCCTCCTCTGCACTTTCTCCAGCTCCATAATATCCTTCTGGAGGTATGGCGACCAGAACTGTACACAGTATTCCAGATGGGGCCTCACCATAGATTTATAAAGAGGCAAAATGACACTTGCTGACTTATTTTCTATACCCTTCCTAATGATCCCTAGCATTGAGTTTGCTTTTTTCACTGCTGAGGCATACTGGGTTGACACCTTCATTGAGTTGTCCACCAGGACACCAAGGTCCCTTTCCTGGTTTGTCGCAGAGAGTTCAGACCCCATCAGTTTATAAATGTAATTGGGGTTTTTTGTCTGTCCTAGACACAGAGGAAGAAGAAGAAATAACAACATTAGGAAAACGTCTCCCATTTTGTAAGGGGATGTTGCCTGGTAGTAATGATAGGGGCAAAATGCAACTCAGTTTCTTTCATATTCCAATTTAGTCAGGAAGTGAACGATCACTTCAGAGACCCCCATAATTATGTAGGGGTTGATTCCTTCGTTTACCATGAGGGTGGTGCACACAGTCCCAAAGTGTTGCTGATGACAGCACATTGCCAGCATTCTGTCTAGACTTGCTAGCAGCAGTCTTCTAATTTCAAAACATCTGAGAAAACTTTCAAGGAAGAAAGTTGTTGTGTCTTTCAGGGATGCAGTACATAAGACTTCCAAAATATGAAAAAAAAGTCTTATTTCCCCCTTTATCACCACAGTAATTTTTATTATTACATTTGGCAGGGCAGAGTTTGACTCTCAATTTCTCCTTCCTTCTCCAGAGCTTACAAGTCATAGTTAGCAGTTGTTGTGTGCCGTTAAGTTGCCTATGAGTCATGATGATCCTATGGATGAGTGATCTCCAAAATGTCCTGTCTGAAACAGTCTTCTTTAGCTTTTGTCAGCTGAAACCTGTGGTTTACCTTAGGGAGTAAATCCATCTTGTATCTGGTCTCTCTTTTCCTGCTGCCTTCAACCTTTCCCAACATTCTTGTCTTTTCCAGATAATCTTGCTTTCTCATTTATGTACCCAAAGTAGGACAGCCTGTTTCATCATTTTTGCCTCCAGATATTGATTTGCTCTAGGACCCACTTGTTCATCTTTCTGCTGGTCCATCGTAGCCACAAAGCTTTCCTCTGGCATCATATTTCAAACAAGTAAAATTTTCCCTGACACCTTTCTTTTCCCTCCAGCTTTCACACCCATATATAGTGATTAGGAATAAATAACCTGGATGATCTTGGTCTCCAGTGACACATCCTTACACTTGATGATCTTTTCTAGTTCCTTCATTGCTACTCTTCCAATTCTCAGTCTTCTTCTGATTTCTTGGCTGCACTCTCTCTGTTTGGATTGATGATTGAACCAAGGTCTTCTTCATTGTCAATATTAAAGTTGTGTAGTTCTGTTGTAGTCAGGATTTTTATCTTCTTAATGTTCAGCTGCAATCCTGCTTTAATAGTTATCTGTAGTAATATACTTTTGGTAGTGTATAACAGGGTAAAGTAGAGTAATGAAATGAAACTACTTTTTTTGGCTCAACAGGCAATGTTTTCTGGTTACCTTTAGGCATTTTTGACAGATTTTTTGTTCATGCTTTAGACCAGTGGTTCACAACATAGGGCTCATGCCCCACAAGGTGACTTCAATTCTCAGAAGCCTAAGTCAGTACATTGGCTGATCAGTGCTTTGGGGAATTGACATAGGCTTCTGAGAATTGAAGTCCAAAACCCAAAGGTTAGGAAACACTGGGTTAGACCATTCGCTCATACATCCTCAGTGCTCTAAACAAGAATTTGGAAAGGCTCCATTCTTGGATCACAGTTTTCAGAATGGCCACACTGTCTGGGTGATTTTGGAAGTACTGTATTTTCTGGCGTATAAGACTACTTTTTAACCCCGAAAAATCTGTGCCAAAGTCGGGGGTCGTCTTATAGGACAAGTACTTAACTGCAGCTTGTTTCCCCTTGCTTCATATGTCCGGTGCATATGGTGGGGGGTGCCGCGGCCAAGTCCCTGCTCTGTGCGGGGAGTATGAAGCAAGGGGAAGCAAGCTGCACACATCTTCCTGTACCTCGAGGAGGAGAACGTGAGCGTGGATTGGCTCTCCACCAGAACCTGCCCATTCGACTCGGAGGGCTGCGCGTCTTCGGGTTGAGTGTGGCTTAATTTTTATTTGGTGTGCATTAGAAGAGAGGTAGTCTTATATGGCAAGTATATTCCAAACTCTATATTTTATCTGGAAAAGTTGGGGGTCGTCTTATACGCCCAGTCGTCTTATACGCCGGAAAATACGGTAGTTCAAAAGGTCACTGACCCAAATGTTGCATTTTGGAGCAGGCCAGTTGAAAAAGAATAATTGAAAAGGAGAAATGTCATGTATTTACAGCAGAGGTTCTCTGCCTTTTAAAGCTGGGGGGCGGATCACGCCCCCTCAGACTATTGGCGGGCTGGACTGGTGTTCCCCCCAAAGGAGGTGGTGCTGGTGGACCACCAGTCCAGTCCACCAACACTCCCCCTGCCAACATTCCACCATGCCACCAGTCCAGCCCGCCAACACTCCCCCCCCCCAATGCTGCCACCATTGCTGTTTCCCTATTTACTGGCCTGCCATGAGTGAAGGAGGGGTCCTGACTGTCCTTGCCCATGCTCAGCCTGAGCGGCCTGTGGGAAAGACCTGGGCAGCCGCATGCATCTGCCGCTTCTGCTTCCACTGCCGTCACCATTGTCCTTGTCTCCTCCACCTGGCTTGGTGTGTCCCTAACACCGCTCTGTAGCAGGGTGGATGTTTTAGGTCTTCTTACAACATCCGCCATGCTAAGGAGTGGCATTAAGGACATGCCAAAACAGACCGGGGGGGGGGGGGGGGACAAGGACGGCGGCAGAGACGGTGGCGGTAGTGAGGTGGTGGACTGGATGGAATAGTGCTGTGGGCTGGATTCAGCCCACAGGCTGTAGGTTGAGAACCTCTGATTTACAGAGAAAGAACATAGGATGGGTAGTGAGGCAAATCTTATCTCTTCACTTTGTAGAAAGAGTCTGAAAATAATTGAAGAGGGCACCTTGCTGCTAGAGAATTTTGAGTTCACTAGTGGAGATGAACATGTTAATACACTGAAAGCATGGTAGAAAGAGCATTTGTTCCTAGGTCTAATTATCAACAGTTTCTTAAATGGCCATTATTAATAATATAGGTAAGACTTCAATATTTTCTGCACCCATTTTCACTTAGGTCCCAGCCCCAACCATGTAAAAAGTACATCTGTAGCTCAAAAATTATTCTGTACTCCCTGCCTCTCATGAATTTGGTTCTAATCAACGTGGTGCAAAAATCCTGGCAATGCCACATAATTCTTTGTTGTGTTTGTTCAGTGTCTCTTTGGAAGCATCAGGACAGCCATGTGATCCTTACACTATACAAATGCATGGGGGTGGAGGGATACCTTTATTGGATCGCTAAAAAAACAATCAAACATTACTCAAGTTTTCTTGATTCAAGATTATTTCTTCAGGCAGGAAGCAGGAGAGCAGTGCAGCCTGAGGGGAGAGGAAGAGAATTTGCGTAAGACTTTTAGTTGCCTACCCCATGCTGGGATAGGTGATTCACAGAGGGCTCCTTGTGGGATAGCATTGCCTCCATTGGTTCTGACTGCGGTTGAGTGCTGGTGGTAAAGAGCTGCCCCTAACATCATTGGAAGTGAGGACTCTTCTGATCATTGTTGTTCAAGAGATCCTACCCACCCCTTCATTGTCACCAAGACTGTTTACTTACTTTGGCAACATAGTGTATTCTCTTTATTCCTCTCACCCAGATTTCAGTTGCTTGTAAAGATAGGAAGAACAGATTAGATAATGAGAAAGATAGAAATCCTATCAGCTCTTCTGTTTCCTCTATTTAAATCCCAAACTAAATCTGGGGACTGCTGGAGTAATCATTTGTTGCCATTTGTATAAAAAGGTCACAGAAGAGCAGGCCACTCCCCTTCTTCTGTCTGAGCAATTTCCTCACTCTATCCTTGATATTTGATTTTAAAGCAATCACAGTTTAAGGATTACTTCAAATCCTGAAAACACAGATGTAAAAAAAGTTACTTTTTGGGGTCTATACCTCTCTGAATCCCCCAGTTAGCATCACCATTGACCCAGCTGCTGGCAAGTTCTGGGAGTCTATTCCATAAAAATTATGCAGTGGGATTCTTACCCTGCAAGGAATGGGATGGCTTTTTCTGTCAATGTAATGTGCACCCACTTTCAAACACTCCAGTCAGTTGCTGGAGTTACTCAGTCTAAGCAAACAGACATGCAATAGAGTTGTAGCTTACTGTTTAACAGCAGTCTTATAAATCAACACAAAGAAAACAACATGTGCATTAGCTACATGTTGAAAGTGTAAATTATTCTGGCCTGCATAACAAAAATAAAGACAAAATTGCTGAGTTATCTTAAAGACTAATATACATTTACTTTTGTATGAACTTTCAGGAGTAGCAATCCACCTTCTTGGACGCATGCAGCCGATCCTGAGTCGGCCCTGGTCGAGTAGGGCGGGGTATAAATCGAATAAATGAATGAAATGAATGAATGAATAGTATGGTCACAGATTTGTAATTAGGACACAGATTTATGTACAGAAAGAACATGGCATAACGTGGGGGGGGGGGACGGGGGGGAGGCAAGTGAAAGGGAAAGAAGAGTGTAAACATTTATTTGGTAATACAGTATAGGCTTTCAGAATGGCAGTGGTGTTACTAATCTGTATTTTGACTGATCATGATTTATGTAGACATCTTGTTATCAGTGGTCAGATTGTTTTCAGGAATTTCACTGAGGTTAAAGTAAATTCAAGGAAAGTAAACTTTTGTTTGTAGCTATTTCCAAGACTGTGGACAAGTCTAGTGTATTAATACCTATAGTGTGTTAAGAATTCTTAGTCCTTAATCACAATAAGTATTGGTACCATCACTGTCTGGGTGCCTGGGTATATGTACTCAGTCTTCAAACCATATGCCTTCCATGTGCCTAAATATGTAATGAACAAAACTTCAATAACTTTCACTCTGTCATTAATCTGAGTCTATACCCGTCTACATGACCTCATTTTCCGTACACACACCATTGCAGCTAAACAATGAATATCTAACTATAGCGCTATATCAAAATCCAACTCATCTTCATTAGTATTTGCATGCAGTAGCAGATGCAGGTGACTCCAGTTTCCAGGGTACTGTGAATCCACTCAGGAATTTAGTCTGCACCTTGTAGCAATTATCCAAAGTGCTGAACCTCATCTGGGGATAGGCTTAAGTACCTTGTATAGAGAGCAGATTAAAATCTGGAATGAATTTTTTTTTGAATTACTGATGCTGGAGTCATCACCAGCTGCAACTACAAAGTTTTTGTCCATAGAGAAGTTCTTCAATATGTTGCCATCTATAAGACTCAAAACATATGGATTTATAACAGGGATTCCCAACCTGCAGCCCATGGCCTGGATGCGGCCCACGGCACCATTTCATGTGGCCCCCCCACCACCTCCACCACACCAGAAAGTGCCATGTGGTGGAGGAATGGCAAAATGGCCATCCGGCCCCGGAGCTGTCTGAGGGAGCGCAACCCGGCCCCTGTCTTAAAAAGGTTGAGAACTGATTTATAGCAACCATTTCTTACACCAGAATATTCACTGACTGAAACGTTACTGTTGTGGAGAAAAGTAATTGCAAAGAAACATTCAGCAGAAAGCTGACATACACTGTATTCACAGATTCCAATATACAGTACCTCATATGAATTAAAAAAAAGAATTAAGGATTGTTAGAGCTCTCTGTATATATTAATACTCTTGATTCACCCACACTCTTGGGTATAGCTATGACCAAAAGGTTGTTATTTTTCATATAGCTCTTAACCTTAGAGCATTTCCTAAAAACAATGGCTGATCATTTGGTTCATGTGATGTAGTGGAGAGAAATATGAATTAGCCTATAGGAGAATAGGGTTTAAATTCCCACTCAGCCATGGAAGCTCATTGGAGATGACTATGGTAAACCGCTCCTTGAACATTTTGTATGTTTGGAAGACCCTGTTGGGGACAGCATAAGCCAGAAGCAACTTAGCAGGACATAACAACAGAAACAGTCAAGGAGTGCTTTGACTGATCATTACTGGTGCCATTTCAAAGGCCCACTGCTAGTATGATTGTCAGACTCTTTTTCTCGTCTCACTTGGTCTCCCTCCTTCTACCCTGTCTTTGGCATATATAAATCTGTGTCCTCTGTGTCTGGAAGAGTTGGATTGCAATCTATAAAAACTCACTCTAAAATAAATATATTAATCTTCAAGTTGCAATAACTTGCTTGTTTTTATTTTTGTTACACATGCTGAAACAGACTAGCATGGCTACCCACTTGAATTCTCTAGCTGTACTGGAAACCAGCGCTCAGTGATAAAGATAAACATACTAGTAACCTTTGGCATGCATGGCTCCTGAATGCCTCTAAAGATATCAATCTTAAGAAAGATGCACATCATGAAAAAGGGTAATTTTCCAAATGACCTTTGTCAGGATCATGCAAGTGGGAGAACAATTCATCACTGACTATTTTGAATAAGAAAGGTTAAAACGATAGGTTTAATTGTATTGATCAGATTCAGAAGAAACAACAGCAGACTCCATTACTAAAGGAAGCAGCTTCTGGTTAATTTTAATCACAATCCTAGATGGATAAAATTCTGTGCTGAAGTATCATGTGCAGTCCCATTGAAATCAATATGATTTAGCCAGGGAAAGAGATTTCTGAAAGCCAGCATCTAGGGACCAGCGAGAAAAAAATATTCCAATACTTTCAACTAGAGTTGCCATAATTCTCTCCCACAAAACCGGGACAGAACTATACTTGACAAAAATGGGTGGGTTATCTACAAAATAGCCTTTTTAAAACAAACATAATATAATGATAGCTATAAAATACTTTCACATTAATTATATCAATACATAAATGAATTTATTTACAACAGTTAATTCTTACTGTAAGATGATCTGTTGTACATCTCAGAAGTCACCTCGTGGTCAACTCTTAACACCCTCAGTTCCAGGAAACACACTGGTCACACTTATTGAGCGGTGGTGTGAGGCGGGGACGTTAAGATTTGTCTCCAGGTATACTCCAACTCCAATGTGGCAGGAAATCACTTGTTTGATGGTGAGTGTTTGAATTTATTTTAATGGTTTGTTATAATACACAACTAGCAGAGGACCTGGCGTTGCCCGGGGGTACCCTACCCAGGCCAAGGAGAGACCTGCCCCCCCGCTGCCTTACCTTTTTGTCTGCTGTCATTGTGGCCACTCTCTCAGCTCCACTGCGAGGCACCGTCTCAGCCTGACTCTGGCCGCCGCTGCCAGCCTCCCCAGCGACTACAGTCAGTGAGTAGCCATTGCAGCCCGGCCCCTCCATCCTCCTGTGGGTTGTGTCAGGCAGAAGGGAGGCTCCATTTGGGTGGGTGGGCAGAGGACACACTGGGGGGGGCGAAGGCCTGAGGGAGACGGCTGCCCAGTCTCGTCCTCCACCTACCCCCGGCTGTGGGCTCTCCCTTCCCCCCGCGGCATGCCTCAGGAGTGCAGAGGAGCCATGCCACGGTGGCCACCCACCAACAGCAATTGCTGGGGCGGGGGCAGATGTAATGGCCATAATTGCTGCCATCCATGCTGGTTGCTAGGCCATGCACCACCTGGAATGCCAGGCAGACTTTGGCACATGCGTGGAATTTTGTGCATGCACCACAGCCTGGAATGCCAGGCAGGGTTAGGCGCATGCATGGATTCTTGTGCATGCGCAGTCACCTCTTCAGGTCATTTCTGCCAGCCAGGGGGCGGGCATTGCAGCCCCTTTTTTGGGGTAAGGACCCTAAGGCGGACTGCCAGTTACCCACGCCGGCCACCCCAGACATTGAAGGTAGGCATGCACGCAGTTTCCAGTGCAATCAGTGCAGGAGTGTTGCTTTGTATTAGGGAGCCCTGTGATGTCACGGAGCTTCAGATCTGGTCAGCTGGGAATTGGTTGAGCTGTGGCGATGACATCACAATCCCCCCTGGTTGGCATTTTCCCCTTGCTTTTTCTCCTGTTGGTGGGGGCATCCCTTTTGTGGATTGATTTAGGGTGTGTACCCCTCTCCTTGGGGCTTGTCACCCCCGCAGTGACCGTCTCTTCGGCCCAAGGTATGTGTGTGCCATGTTTCAGCATGATCGATGCAGGGTTGTGGATTTGTATAAGGAACATACAGTGCCAGACCTTGATTTTAGTTATATAGATCAGTAAGTTTTAAAAATTTGGGACTTTAACATGATTTTATTGAACTGGTCGGGACAATTTTTCTGACCTTGAATCTGGGACATTCCTGGTTTTTCAGGATGTATGGCAACTTTACTTTCAACAGGTCCATAGCCAGAGGGTGGCCAGGGTGGGCATCACCCACCCTGTGTTAGCAGTTTGCCCACTCTCAAACTCCCGGCTGCTTATCTATATATCTATATCTATATCTATATCTATATCTATATCTATATCTATATCTATATCTATATCTATATCTATATCTATATCTATATCTATATCTATATCTATCTATATACTAGTATAGGTTGCCCGGCATTGCCGGGCTGTTATAAATTGTGTCTTGCTTTTTTTGGGTATTTTTTAAAGTTAAAAATCAAAAGAGGATGCTATAAATCTTTTTATTTTATTTATTTAACATATGTTTGTTATTTGTGCAAACTTTTGATTTATTGTTATTTTTTGGCTTGTTTTTACTCTTGTGGCCTCTAGGTGGGGCTGTTGTGTTTTTGACTTGTTTTTAATATTCTGGCCTGCAGGTGGGGCTGTTGGTTTTGTTTTTGTTTCACGTGTTTTTTCTCTCCTGGCCTCTAGGTGGGGTTTCTTCTGGTAAGTAGTCTTTGTTTCTTCATTTCTGTTCCAGTCTTGTGGAGGGAAGACGTGCTGGTGAATTCTCTGGTTTTTTTTCTTCTGGGGTTTTTCTTTGTTTTGTTTTTGTGGTGGTGGACTGGGAGGTGTTTCTGTTTGTTCTTTTGTAGTTTGGTTGTGTTTTAGGTTTGTTTAATTGGTTTGTTTATTTCTGGTTTGTTTAATTTTTGTGATTTCGTTGGTGTTTATTTGTGTAATTTGTGGTAGTTGTGTTGTTAGGTATTCTTGTGTTGTAGTTAGGTGTTTTGTCCGTGCTTTTGTGGTATTGTGGATGTTTTTGTTTGTGGATTTTGTTGTTTTCTTTTTTGTGTATTAATGGGTTTTTAATTATTTATTTGTTTGTGTTTTTTATTATTATTTTATTAATTTTGGTGTTTGTTGTTGGTGTGTACTTTTGCATGAAGAACGGGCTGCCTGTCGGTTCCTCTTTTCCCCATTGCTGCTTCGAATTTTGGTTTCGATGCAGCAATGAGGAAAAGGAGGAGGCGGAGCTGGCAGTCAGCCCGCTCTTCCCCTGGTAAGGTTTGTTAGGTAGGTTGAGGGAGAAGGAGGCAGAGAAGAGCTATCTGCCTGACGAAGGTTCTCTCCTCTCTGTCTCCTTTCTTTCCTGGCTTACCTAATTGGAGATCGGCAGGCAGTGATCCATAAGGGGTGGTGCTCTTCCTTGCAGATTGCTGGCTGCTGATTTTGTATTATCTCCACTGCTGTTTCGTGTTAGTTCTCAAAACAGTGGTGTCGGAAGTACAAACGCAGCAGCCAGTCATTCGCCAGGGAGTGTGCTTCCCCTGATGAACTGCTGCCTGCTGTTGGTTTTTTTTCACCCTGGCTCAACTTTCCTTGAGGCCAGCGGTGGCCTCCCCATGTCTTCAGTGGGGTAGTGTGGAGGAGAGGGAGTCCCTCTTCTCCCCGTTGCTCTGGGAAAGAAGGCTGGCGGGTGTATTGGCGTGGTTTTTTGTGGGTGTTTGTTTTGCGAGGCTGTGAGGATGCCTGCGTTTTTTAATTTTATTTTTCACGCACCGGCTTTCTCAGCGTTCTGCTGGGGCTTTGAGTTTTGCAAATTTTTTTTGCGTTTGTGTGGTGGTTTTTTTTCCTGCGGCTCGATTTTAATTGGCCGCGCTGCGTTTCCCAACGTTCTTTTTGCTTGCGCCTCTCAGCCTCATTGGCTGAGGTGTGGCGCGGCACAGAGGACACTGGGAAGTGAAGTTCTTTTCCTTTTTTTCGCATTCGTGGGGCTCTTGCTCCACTGGCACCTTCGGCAGCCCTGCAGTAACCTGCGGGCCGGGTTCGGGCGAGTGCAGGAGGCTCGGTATGGGATAGGATGCACGGGTGCAGAAACGTATAGCAAGTTCCAACGGTTAACCCTTGGATTTATACATATAGATGATATATATACATGACATTGTTGCCCATCCTGAAAAAATATTCGCCCACCCACATCTAGAATCCTGGATACGGCCCTGACTTTCAACGGCCTCTTTACAAAGCACATGTGTGCTTATTGTGACTGGAAGGGTCTATTGTTTCTTTGGGCGTTTTTCTGCTAAAATTAAATTGAGGGGGAAGCTGGAAGGGGGTGGTGGCCCTTTCATGCAAAGAGCAACAACCCACTTCCTAGGGTAGAAAGTCAGCTAATTCACTGACCTTGATCTCGCATCCACACGCAGCCCTGTATGTATGCCTACGTATGTATGTGTGTGTATGTGTGTCCATGCATTTTTCTAACACAGATGGAACAATCTTTTGGCTTGTAAAGGGACTGAGAGTATGTCTCCATTGTGGGGCTGTTGCTGCTGCTGCTGCTAAGCTCATGTTGTTGATCTTGTTTTACAGCAGCCTTGCCTGTTGTGCAGAGAACAGAATGTTCTCTTCAGTGAACTGAGAATGAACTTATCCAGCTCACACAGTTGTGGGGTGGGGGGAAAGGCAGCTGATTATTATTATTTAAAGCTGTAGGGTTTGGTTTCATTCTGATGCTATAGGTAGATCTTCCCCTCTTTGCAGGTAAACACTAACACACACTGAAAATATAAGCAAAAAGAATGCTTTACATACTTGTTGATGTAGCCTACTTGCTGTACAAGAGTACGATTTGTTCCCTTCTCAGCATCAGGCAAGGCTGAGCACTGCAGACTTCCTTTTACAGTACTTTCCCACCTTCTCCTGCCAGCTCACCTATTTCCTCTGCAGCAAAGGGAAGATTTCATAATGTGCTCAAAGTCACCAGGAAATATGAACAAGAAGGGAGGAGGTTAACCGGTCTCTGAACTCAAAGACAGCAAAAGAGGGATAAAAAGATGCAATGTGTTGTCTGCCTAGTTTAATTAATTTAGAAGAAGTGTTTTTCACTTCACCTACTTCATTTTGCTGGTTTCCCTTGCTTGAAAGCCAGTAGTATCCAACTCTAGAGTATGCTGCTCATCTCAGTTTACAGTCAAAGTCAGCACTGTCTGCGTCTGAAGACATTTCCATGGTCATGTGGAGCACACGGAATGCTGTTACCTTTCCACCGAATTGGTACCTATTTATCTACTTGCAATTTCTTGCTTTCAGACTGCTAGGTTGGTTGGAGCTGGGACAGTTAATGGGAGCTAACTCCGTTGTGCAGAACCTAGGTCTCGAAAAGCTGCCCTGCTGCCCTTCCAGTCATCAAATTCAGTGTCTTTACCATTAAGCCACTGCAAATCCTTGGGATAAAATACAGAGGGGCAATTTAGTTGAGCCCCCTAATGGGGTCTCAAAATGGAGTTGATGTATGCATACAATTGGACCAGCTTTCTCCAACTTGCCCCACAAAGCAGGAAATATCCCTGTGTAGACAGCCTCTAAGAGTCTGGACCCCTCCAGATATCTTATTTGTTTCTGTGGTTCAATCTCCCATTGATTTGAATTAATTTAACAGAACTACATGATATTACTGGAGACTTGAATCAATCACTCCTATTTCAGGACTATTTTCTCTTGCTTCTGAACTTTTTTTTAACAGCCCATGCCTCTCCTGTCAGTTATGCACATCTGTTTACTTGACTAGAACAAGCCCAGTTCCTATGGAAGCATGCGTAATTAGAGAACTCCCCTGACATCACTTGTGAAGTCAGCTGTAGGAGGGTTCTCCCCAGTCCCCCCTTGTCTTTTTTAGTAACTTCTCCTGGTTTATCCCCACCACCACCACCACCACCATTTTGCCACATCAGAAAGCCTCTAGGACCCATATGAAATTGACAAAGTTGATCAGTTTCATGAGAGGAATTTACTAATAGAGATTCTCAATCTGTGGCCTGTGGGCTGAATGCAGCCCGTGGTGCCATTTCATGTGGCTCACCACCACCTCCACCACACCAGGAAGTGCCATGTGGTGGAGGAAGAGCAAAATCACTGTCCGCCCCCTGAAGCTGTCTGAGGGAGCGTGACCTGGCCCCCGGCTTATGAAGGTTGGGAATTCCTGGACTAACAGATATGACAGCTTGGAGTGAATGGTTCCATATCAATGGGGAAAAGGAAACATGGATCCAACTCACATTAGTCCAAGCCACAACCCAATATCTCACTATTAAGAAGAATTCTTCTTCTTCCATGTCTAGGCCAGACGTGAAACTGTTAAAATGAAGGTGCCCTTTGGTGAGTTCATTTTGCAGTTCCATTTGCCTGACTTAGTGTGAAAAAGATTAGCCAGCAAGGCAAGGTTGCCGTTACCAGGGTATGTCCGATTGTGGTTCAAAAATACCACAATCTTTGAGGAGGCTATTTAAGTGTACCCCATTAAGAAAAATTAAAGTAACAGCACACCTATGGGAGATGCATAAGAGAAGCAAGAGAGGCAAGCAATGAAAACACAGGTAATAATAATAATGGCTATTTTACATGATCCCTTGAATTAACCAAATAAATATGGTTCACATAGTGTCTGCTGGAAGTATGGAGATCTATGCAGTATTTTTAGACTACAACTTGCAGAGTACTGCCTCAGGTATACTTTGAGTTATGATAAAAAAAAATCATCAGCCTGCACTCCTCTAGACAAATTAAACAAAGGTTGGTTAATATGAAGCAGGAGTTCTCAACCTTTTAAAGCCGGGGGCCAGGTCACGCTCCCTCAGGCAGCTTCAGGGACTGGATGGCCAGTTTGCCCTTCCTCCACCACATGGCACTTCCTGGTGTGGTGAAGGCCGGCCCACCACATGAAATGGCGCCATGGGCCGCATTCAGGCCATGGGCTGCAGGATGAGAATCTTTACCTATAAAAAGAGGGTTGGGCCGTGCATGTCTGGCATTAGCGGCCACGCCCAGCCCAACCATCCTGTATCGACACTCGCAGGGTCCGGACGCCGAGAGTGGGACAACAGTCCCACGAAAACAAACAGCAACAACAACAACAACAACAAAAACAACCTACGGTTCCCAGCATCCTACGCGCCATGCAACCCCTCAGCCAATCAGGTGTGAGGGTCATATGAAACAGGCAGAGAGCATCATGAGCACACATGAACCATACTCGTCAAGTGCGACTCCTGGAAATATGAGAACTGCTCCGGCCCGGGTGTGCATGCGCCGCAACAACTCATCTGCGCACGCGCAGAGCCCATTTGTGATGGGCACGCATGAGCAGTAACCCCTTTCCCCACCATTCAAATACAGGATGGTGGCGGGAAAGGGAAGGAACGAGCGGAGAAATACGAGAAATCCCAGCCAATCCGGGATACTTGACAGGTATGACATGAACACTTTCCCTTCTGCCACTTGTTTGCTTAAAATCAGAGTCCTGGCAGGTCTCCTTACCTCTCTTCTTCTTCTTCCCCATTGGGTGTTGAGAGAGATACAAGATACCTTACCTCTTGAGAAGGGGTACCCAAACTATGGCCCACAGGCTAGATCCAGCCTCCCAAACCAATTCATCTGGCCCACGCCACCCTTGCCACTCCTGGAAGCAGAAGTAAAACATGACCGTATGGCAAGGGCAGTGTGGGCTGGACGAATTGGTGTCAGGGCCTGATCTGGCCCACAGTCTGTAGTCTGTGTACTCCTGGTTTATGCAGAGAAAATGGCAGCCTAAAAATCTATCTCATCATATTGCAAAACAGATTGCAAGGCACATTTTACTTCCACTTCCAGTGGGAGGAACCTTATGACCGGACCACTGAACCACGTGACTGGCCCGCAGAACCCCATGACAGGCCCATGACCTGAAAAGTTTGGGCATCCCTGCTCTTAAGGTTCTAAATCAGACATAAGAAACAACTCTGATGACCCCCTCTTACTCATAATGCAGTTTTTTCAAGAGCCCCTATGGCTACGGGAGGCCAAAGATGCCGCTGTGCTGCCGTGCCCTCCTTGGCCCTGCCCACCAGCCAGGAGGATAAGAGCCCCCATGGCCACGGGAGGCCGAAGATGCTGCCATGCCACTGTGCCCTCCTTGGCCCTTCCCACCGGCCGGAATGATAAGAGCCCCCGTTGCCAAGGGAGCCTGAAGACATTGCTGCACTGTCCTTGGCCATCCCCACCGGTGGTTCTGTTTGGGGTGCCGTGGCGTATTCACGTGGTGACTTTAATAATAATAATAATAATAATAATAATAATAATAATAATAATAATAATAATAATAATAATAATAATAATAATAATAATAATAATAATAATAATAATAATAAAGAACTGGTAGGATCATAAGCCCGAAAAGGTGATTGAGAATGAACATGCAAAAGTACTTTGGGATTTTAAAATACAGACTGACAGGGTTTTGGAGCATAATACCCCAGATATTATGATTGTGGAGAGGGAAAAAGTATGGATCATCGACATTGCCATACCTGGTGACAGCAGAATCAGCGAGAAACAGCTTGAAAAAATTACTCGATATTAGGATCTGAAAATTGAACTGCAGAGGCTCTGGCAAAAACCGGTACAGGTGGTCCCAGTGGTAATCGGCACACTGGGTGCTGTGCCTAAAGACCTAGGCAGGCACTTAGAAACAATTGGAGTTGACAAAATCACCATCAGTCAGCTGCAGAAGGCCACCCTGCTCGGATCTGCTCGCATAATTCACCGATACATCACTTAGTCCTAAATGCTTGGGAAGTGTTCGACTAGTGATATTGATACAAAATCCAGCATTGTTATCTTGTTGTCTCTGTGTTTGAGGATAACAACAACAACAACAATAATAATGTATGGGTGTTGGGGATGGGCTATAATAATAATTTCATGTCATAGATTATTCTGTGTTGAAAGGATTTTTGCTGGAGAAACTCTGCTCAGGGGACGACTGAATGAGGCTCCTTTCATGTCCCCAAGTGCAGCCCTCAGGTATTAAAACCCGACCTTCCAGTCTCCAGTTCAACATCTTAACCACTAAGCCACCGGGGAAGGGGGGGGGGGCTAAAAATGAGCCTTTAAGCTGTCAAAGCTGCTTCCTGTGTAAACTTCCCTTGTGAAGGCTTACAAGCTGCTTCAGGCTACTGGAAAACTATGAACATCCCCCTTATTGTCTACAACCAGTCAAGGGAAGTGAAACAAGTTTTTAATATCTGCTATGGTCACTAATGAGATGCATCATGTTGTTTAAATTAATTTTTTTGTACGTGTACTGCTGATTGATACCCACAGCTATGGGCAGTTTCTTGATGGCCCATACACAGACAAACAAAGAAATATAAATTTAAATGAAGTGATACATCATGTCAGCAATGATCTTGCAGATGTAAAAAAAATATTTCATTGACAGATCAGGGGAAATTCTCAATTAAGACTCAAAGGCCAGGTTCCCATTCAGATGGGAAGAGTGAGCTACATGGCACGTCACTCTGCCACTCAAGTAGGCACCGATGCTTTTCCAGTTGATCTAACCACACCTAAATGGGCAGTCTAGACAGGCCTTAGGTTTTCCTGAACTCAGGAGAGTCTACTTCTGAGTAGGCACGGAAAGAATTATCTCCAAGTGTGCTTATTGTTGTTCTGTTATTTGCCAGTTTTTACAGCCAGTTATTGTTCTTCAAGAGGATTTCCCAGTTAAAAAGAAATTAACAGGAACTGCAGGGGCACTTCAGACCTGGAATGCAACACTTTTGGTAAGGAGTCTTAGCCCTTCTTCACCATTCTGCCATGCCCAAACCTATTTTAACAAGGGTACCATGTGTTTTCCTTCATGGGATAACCAATGGCTTCAGTCAAGTTTAATTGGGTACTACTTCTTCCAAGCCTAGGCCAGATGTGAAGCTGCCAAAATGAAGCCACCTTTTGGTGAGTTCATTCTGCAATTTCTTTCGCCTGACCTAGTGTGAGAAAGATAATCTGGCACAAGGCAGCAGTTGCCCAGGGTATGCTCAATTGTGGTTCAAAAATACCACAGTCTTTGAGGCTCTTTCTATGTATCCCAATTGGGAACTGAAATGGTGAGTGTGTTTCCCCTTTTCACCAAATTGATTTTGTTAAATTGTTATTTGGTTAATTTACTGTGCATTTATTTTGCTACACTATTTATTTATTTAAAATATTTATACCCTACCTTTCTCTTCAAGATCATCCAAGGAATCTAAAGGTGTTAAAGGTGTACATTTTGATGGGTGGTTTTTTTTTGGAAGGGGGAATGTTTTGTTTCCCTCTATGGGGAAAGGTGAGTCAAGGGGTGGATTCTGTGATTATGGCATTCTGCCAATGAATTGTGGTGTTAGTTAGATGTTCTTGGTTGGGCATCCTTTCTTATTCTTCATATTTTGTGGTTGTTGGTTGGTTTGGAGTGTGTGTGTCCCTCTGTGTGCCAGGAAACCAGTGCTTGGCTGCTTCCCTGTTTTGGTGTCTTGCAATGAAGACAATAGAAGGAGCCGTAGCAAGGCTAAACACAACTTTATTGCATGATGGTCAGGGTGAACATGAGGTAATGGCAGACAAACAGCTCTATTTATAGTACACTGTACATTTGAATCTGCCGGTGTGGTAGCTCATTGGCTACTGTCCGTGTGATGTCATTGATTGTCACGTCCATCTTCTCCAGGTGCGGTGCGGCAGGAAGGTTTCCCGCTCTTCAGGTATTCGGGGAATCTGTACCATGTGAGCTGGATGCTCGCTACTGCCACCTGTGGCCACTTAGCTCGCATCCTTATACAGCCTGTTACAATGTGTTCCTGATTAGATACAATTGGATACATTGACTGGTTACATTCTGTTAAAGGGAGCATTGCATCATTACATTCAATACATAACACCTGTCTTTTTAAAAATTGTGTTGTCCAATCTGTTCTGCTGGGCGGTAGCGGCACTAAACTGATACTGTTTTCTAATTTTGGGATGCTTTACTGTTTTTTAAAAAGCTCTCTGCCCTCTGCCTTTGGAATAGATTGATTCTTTGTTGGCCTTTGGTCCTTATTTTCTTTTAAAGTAGTTTTTAAAGATTCTTTGGTTTTTGGAGTGCCTAAAACATGAATGAGGAAACATGGAATGAATGACCCCAAAGAGTCCTTCCCTTACATGAAGCATGAAAAGATTGGTGCATGAAAAATATGACAAAGGAAAGAGACATCTCTGAAAGACCTCAGAATGAAACAAAAAAGAAAACTACACATGCTTAAGTACCTGTGCATTTTGATTTATACTTGTTGTCTTGTGCGTGCAAAATTCTATATTTTTCAGTGATTAATTTTAACATCCATTTTAATTGTAATACACAGGGTGTGGTTCTAAAGTGTTCCACTGTATTTTGCACCTGGTTTGAGCTTTTCAACCTTTTATTTCCATGGTTACACAGGTGCATGGTAGAATTAGGGTAGGCATGCAGAGGTAAACACTATTTAACTGGATCAGCAATGGAAGGAACTTTATGTTCCAGATGTGTATGTCTGATTCCTTTTGTTTTGCATTTCCATGTGATTTGCTGAGTTAAAAAAATGTTGCTTCTTATAGATTTATAGCTTCTTTAACCATGTGCTAATATTATTGCATAATGATGTTTTACACTATTTTAATTTTATTTCTGTGGGAGAATCCTGAGAGGCATGACAGAGCATTTCTCATGCTGAAGAGCAGTGTAGCACAGTTGCTGAATAGGTCTTCTGTCTTGATGGGTGGTAACAATCATGTAATGCCCACATTTGCTATCATAATTGTCTTTTGGCCATTTGTCTGCCCTCGTTGGTGATATTACTATCCTTTGCATTGTCTCATCTCTTGGCATATATAGACACACCTATTCATCAAGGGTATTTGAACTGGCATGCTATGAGCGATTTAGCATATGATTAGAGGATGCTTCTCTTGTCTAATTCTAGTATTTCTTAGGGACACAAGGGGAAATATGGTGGATCAAACCAAAGACTTAGCCTAACACAGTGTTACCACAAAGCCAACCAGATGCCTGTGGGAGACCCTGAGCAGACCATAGAATACAATGGCACACACACCTCTGGGTTTTGCTAGTAACTGGAATCCAATGTACAGTGTTTCTCTTACTGGGAGTAACATGGAATGATCATGACTAACAATCCTCAATAGTTTTATTTTGCCTAGCCAGTATCCTCTTTCTTACATATGGAGCAACTGTGTCACTATCATTTCTCCTGTGGCAGGTTCCCTGTCATGCACCTGTTCTTGCACTAGTTGCAAGACTGTCTGTACAACTGGGGAGGGGCACTTACATGACTGTCCTTCTCCCCCAAAATTAGGCAATAAGATACTGGTGTGTGAATTTGTCTAACTGCTTTTAAAGCCATATAGGATCAAACTAGATGTTAAGAGAAATCTGTGTTTCCCTGTGTAACAGCTTTCCCCTCCTATAGTAAATTTCTTCAGAGATCAGTGCCTTGAAAATCAGACTTCCAAGTTGTAACAATACGGTGCCTTACCCTCAAGTAGGATTCGGTAGTCCTCCAGCCTCTCCGAGTAGGCCCTATTGCATACTTCATTCTGTTACACAAGTCAAGCCTATGTTCACTTCCCAAAGACGAATCACAAAACAAAGCAGGCAAAAATCTTAAGAAATGCACTAGGAAAATCAGACGGTGCAGCAAACAGATTTATTTTACCATATGAGGGAGCACCTCTTCTGAAAAACAGGCTAGGCATGTCAAGCAGTTTAGATCCTATAAATTGATGGCTATTACATTGTACCATGGTAGTGAATTCCATAGTTAACTCTCCGCTGTCTGGAAGAATATGCCTTTTATCTGTGCCAAATCTCCTACCCTTCAGCTTCATTGGAAGCCCCCAAATTCTAGTATTATCCACTTCCCCCCTCAGTGCCCAGTTTTATGCACCTCTATCTTGTGTCCCTGCCTCGCTTTTGCATTATTTCCAAAATATTATTTTGATGTTAAGTGTAGAATTCCACATGTGAATTCCATATGTGAACAAAGTGTCAGGTGGATGTGTGTGGACTGTGAATTACAAAACACAGAAAGGGGAGAATACTTGGATCGTGTAATGAGAAATGACAGATTACCACATCTGATAATTCAAAGCAAAATGAAGAGGAAAAGAAGTGTAGAAAGGAGAAGAACTTCTTGTTTAAAGGACTGAGGAATGTGGTTTGAATGCAATCCAACATCCCTGTTTAGAGCTGCTTCATCCAAAACCAGAGTAGTCATAATAATAATTTCATGTCAGAAATTATTCTGGGTTGAAAGGATTTTTGCAGAAGAAACTCCACTCAGAGAAAACACCCTAATGAGGCTCCTTTCATATCCCCAAGAGCTGGGACAGAGAGGGCCACTCAATCCATCATGCAGTACCTGGGTCTCGAACTGCTGACTTGCCAGCCTTCCAGCTAACAAGGAGAGCTTCTTAACCACTGAGCCACCGCAGCCGCAGAAAATTATAATGATTTCGTGTCAGAAATTATTCTGGGTTGAAAGGATTTTTGCTGGAGAAACTCTGCTCAGGGGACGCCCGAATGAGGCTCCTTTCAAGATCTTTCCTCACTGAAGTGGTCCTTATTTATCTACTTGCAATTTATTTAGAGTAGCCATGAAAATGTCCAATTTCTGGTAGAAAAGGAAGAAGAAGTGAGGAAGGGGGAAAGTCAAAGGAGGAAGGAGAATAAAAGGGATGGGGAAACTTGTTTGTTTGTCCACATATTTACAGCTCTGATCAGCCCCACCCAGTAAGGCTAATGGTAAGCAAAAATGGGGGTTATAGTTCATAGTAACTTGACAGCTATAGGTTCACCACTCCAATGTAAGGGAGATGTGATATTACCATCTTTACTTTCAGTTTCTCTTGTAATTATTATTATGGATTTTGCTTTTTTCCATGGCATAAAAGGGTGAAAAATATTAATGCCTTCATTGAATCAGCCACCATTAACTCATATCCCTGCAGCATATCTATGCCAACAGGATTTCTTTTGCTCAATATATTTCTAGTCCATGGGAACCTTGTGAATTAATTCCTTCCAAAAGGTTTATCAAACTAAAGTATATGGCTTGGTTTGCTGGATTCTTGCTGTCCCTTCCCCTGAATCTATTTCTACATTGGATACCCAGTGTAATGTAGTGGATGAAGTGACAGAGAGCAGGATTCAAAACCCCTACATCAGTGATGGTGAACCTTGGCACTCCAGCTGTTCTTGGACTTCAATTCCAGAAGCCCAAGTCCCTGTGAATCCACATGAATGGGTTTACTGTGCAAACATCCAAGAACAGCTGGATTGTCAATAAACCAATTCGTGTGGATCTATAGGGACTTGGGCTTCTGGGAATTGAAGTTCAAGAACAGCTGGAGTCACTGTCCTACATGGACAAAGAAACTCAAAGGGGAGTGGGGAGAGGAACTGGTGAAACCACTCCTTAAGTATCTGTCTTATCTTGAAAAAAATCTATTTGTTTCACTATAAGCCATCTAAACATTCACTAGGAGATTTGGCTGCTATCTCTTGTAGCCTAATTTTGATAGGATTTCAAAGGGATTTGCATTCAAATAAGGCTGCATTCTTATATTCTCTTACCCGAAACTCACTGCTGAGCAGATATGTATAGGATTGCATTGTTTATCTGGATCTTACCTCATATTCTGAGTTAAACAATGTTGCATTTGCAATGCCTTTAATTGGTTCATTTTACATTTCCCACACTTGGGAAGCCCAACATGTAAACTTATTTAAACATTTACAGAATGTTAATTCTATTTACAAAGTCAAATTAATTTGCTGCAGCGACTTGGTTTGACCTGTTCATTGCATTCTCATCCTATAGCCTGTTTAAAGTCCTACAGCTAAATTTCAAGAACAAATTGGGGGAGGGGGGGAGAGGAAAAAAAAGGAAATGAAGTCACCGTGGTCATTCATAGAAACAAAGTTCTGAACTGAATAACCCAAAAATGATATTTATCAACCCAGAATGTAAGTTGCTGACAGCATAGATACTTCCATGTGGCATATGGCCAAAATTCAGTACTGTAGTATATATCAGAGCTAGAGTACTGCCATTGAATCAATTGAGCCACTTTGAATTTGCTCTTGGGGAGAAAGGCAGCCTATTAATCTAAGTAACTATATGGAGTTTACAAAGTAGCTGACTCAACAAATCTCTGCTGATTCAATTGGCCTACTCTAGTTGCAACCTGCTACTGGATTTCAGTCATTATCACATTTATTTGCAAATATATATGGACCATTTTAGTCATAGGGTCTGTTTACCCCCAAAGGCAAAAGTATTTGCAGTAGGTTCTTACTATTTGCATCTGAAATACTCCTTCCAAGGCAGTAGGAAACCCCCCTCCCATGTCTTTTCACCTTCTTGCTAGTTTACAAAACATTTAAAGTTGTTATATTTGGAGGGGAAAAAACCCATCTCTTTATTTTGGTTAATTCAACATAACATTTAGCAGAGCAACTAGTTCTTTGACAAAACTGGGTTTATCCTCTGAACTTTTACCAAAAATGCCGTTTTATTCTGAGGTTACCTAGCAACAGAACATCACACTTTAGTTGAACAGGTTTTGAAAGGCTGTACTTATTGCTGAATTCCCTGGTCCATGGTATTCTGAGGCTTACTATCTAGTGAAGGCACAGCTAGATAGCAAGATAATGTCAGGTTTTGTAGGTGAGATCTGCCACATCAATACAGCAAAATAAAATGAAAATGTCAGTTTCATTGTTCCTATAGTGCAGGGTTTCCCAACCTTTTCAAGCTGGGGGCTAGGTTACGCTCTCTCAGTCAGCTTTGAGGACCAGATGGCCATTTTGCCTTGCCTTCATGATGGGGGTGGTTATTTTGTCCCAACAGCTTCAAAGGGGATAGCCATTTTGTTTCTCAAATGTCCTTGGAGGGGTGGGGGGTCATGTGAAATGATGCCAGGGGCCGGATCCAGCCCACGGGCCTTAGGTTGGAACCCCCTGCTATAGTGCTTATACTGTATGTATATCATGACAGTGAAGGTGTTAACAGTTTCTTTCTTATTTACCTAATGATCTCATCAAAATGACTGATAGTAATAAAATTTTATCTGATTCACAAACTCTTTAAAATAGTTATGAGTGGAATGCAGGTCAATTAGTGTTATTGGATTGAAATTGTCAACACCCCTAACACAACCAGCACTCCCCAAAGGACCAAAAATTAGAACCTAGCCCCCCCCCCCCCCGGGGGTACTGCAGTGGCTCAAGTCGCTAAGACGCTGACTGGGAAGCGGAAGGTCAGCAGTTCGATTCCTGAGTACTGCAGGACGGAAATGAGCTCCCGTCTTCATCCCAGCTCCTGCCAACCTAGCAGTTCGAAAGCAAGAAATTGCAAGTAGATAAATAGGGACCACTTCGGTGGGAAGGTAACAGCGTTCCGTGCGCTCCGGTGTCTAGTCATGCCTGCCACATGACCACGGAAACGTCTGCAGAAGCAGACAGCGCTGGCTCTTCGGCTTAGAAACAGAGATGAGCACTGCACCCTCGAGTCGGATACAACTGGCTTTCGAGCAACAGAAACCTTTACCTTTACCTTACCCACCCCCACTCCCACCCCCATGTAATGAAATAATATAATGGCTGGAACTGAGAGATGTGATAAGGTTTATACAATTATGTACAATATGAAAAAAGTTTTTTCTCCAAATAATTTCCCCCCCTAGCAGGGACCCCATGGCAGAATCATCAGACCTGGGACATCAGACTAAAGTGTTGGCAATCCTCTTCAGAAAAATTTGGTCACCTCAGCAAATTGCATCAATAGAAGAGATCTGTTGGTTCAAAAGGGGTGAGTGAATTTATGGAGGGCTACTAGATAGCAGCAATAGTAGAAGGAGACATGGATGGGCAGTTTTTCATAGATGGCAGCAGTGCTAGCTATTATAATTCTTGTTATTATTGTGCAAAAGTAGGTGATGATAAATCAGTTTTGAATATTTTCACCTTGAAAACTGCAGGAGGAGACAATCTAGAATGAAACCAGAGATATTGCTAAAAGGTGAGCCTCCCTGAGCAAAAGCACGCAATCAACTATTTGGAAAGAACAATGGGAATGTAAGAATAGGTTATGTTGAAAAATATGTTGAAAGTATCGGATTAAAAAAAAGGATTTATTGATGACCTTTTTAACTTTTAGCCTTAAGATTGAAGAATGGTATAAAGAGGTGTGGAACATTGCCTTAAATCAGGGGTGCCCAAACTATGGCCTGGGGGCCAGATCCAGTCCCCGATGCCAATTCATCTGGCCCATGAAGCCCTTGCTGCTCCAGGAAGTGGATGTAAAATGCACTGATCCGGGCATGTTTTACTTCTGCTTCCAGGAGCGACAAGGGCTTCGTGGGCCAAATGAATTGGCATCATGGGCTGGATCTGGCCCCTGGGCGATAATGACCACCCCCTGAACCATGTGACTGGCCCATAGCCTGAAATGTTTGAAAACATAAATTCAAAATAAATAGTGTGATCTATAGTAAACTGAGGCACAGTACAAGCAGCTGGGGTTTATAATTCGAAGTGGGATGAAATAATATCAATCAGCCTTCATTGAAAGCCTACTAACAAACTACAATTCAATTATACATCCTACCTGCACATTCAGAAGATGAAGAAAGTAAATGATTTTATGCAGCAATTCAGCAGGAAATGACTGGAATGCAAAAGCAGGAAATAAAACAGCACCAAACATCATGGCGGAATTTGCTCTAGAAATCAGGGAGAAAGCAAGCAAAAAGGTGACACATAGAGGGACTGCAGTGGCTCAGGTGGCTAAGACGCTGACTGGGAGATGGAAGGTCAACAGTTTGATTCCCGAGTACTGCAGGACGGAATGAGCTCCCGTCTTTGTCCCAGCTCCTGCCAACCCAGCAGTTCAAAAGCAAGAAATTGCAAGTAGATTTATAGGGATCACTTGGGTGGGAAGTTAACAGCGCTCCGTGCACTCCTGTGTCTAGTCATGCCTGCCACATAACAACGGAAATGTCTGCAGAAGCTTTATCACAGAAGCTTTGTCTTCGGCTTTGAAACAGAGATGAGCACTGAACCCTAGAGTCAGATATGACTGGCTTTCGAGCAAGGGAAACTTTACCTTTACCTTTAATAGTTATCACAAATGCTTGCTTCAGGAAAGCAACAGATAATTTTACACATGGATATCACCAAGTGGCCGATATAGAAAACAGTGTGGACTATCTAACCAACAGTAGAAGATAGAGAAATTCTGTTTTTTTTCCCTGCAAAGCCAAGACCAAGGGTGGGCTGTGGTAGAAATCATGAATGATTAACATCAAGAGTTAGAATAAAACTAAAGAACACTGAAACAACCATAGTGGTGAGACATAATTTAAACATCATTCCTGAGGAATTCAAGGACCATGTAAAGAACAGATTTGTATTACTAAACTCGGCTGAGCATGAACCAGAAGAAATTATTATTATTATTATTATTATTATTATTATTATTATTATTATTATTATTATTATTATTATTATTATTATTATTATTATTGAAGAATGCAAAAAAAAAGCCCTTTTTCTTGGAGAAATAGGAAAATTTGTATGGATTATTGATGAAGCTCTTCAAAATGTTAACAGTAGAGGAATGACAGTGAAAGACAACAGAAATAAAGTCAGAATCTTAAATGCAATTTACAATGACTGCCATGAAGGGTCCAAGAAGACTATTACAATAATTGGTGCAGAGAAATAGAAGATACAGTAATACCTCATACAAAGTCCGCTTCATACAACATCGAATTCATACAACATCGCCTAATTTCTTGAAAAAAGTTGCCTCATACAAAGTCGCTCGACTTTGTATGAGGCATTCAGTTTTTCCCAGGTTGCATTTTCCAGGTTGCATTGTGCCTGGGCAGTATAAAAGACAGGACACATGCGTGCATTGCTCTTGTGGGTTTTGCACAAGGCAAAGAGTGTTTAGGAGTGGTTTTGAGCGTGATTTTGGATTTTTTTGGTTTTTTATCAGAATTTTTAGAAGCATTCCTGGGATTTTTGCAGCATTCTTCAAGTTCTTGGACAATCAGGGTTGTTTGACATGTTTTTGTAATGTATTTAGCCTTTAGACAATGTTTTCTTAAAGTTCTGTCAGTTTCCTGTCTGTTTCCTTGACTTTGCCCTGAAGTCTGTGCTGTTACAGTACAATGTTTCTCTATGGAAACAATGTTGTACGAGGCATCGCAGCAAGGATTTGGACGTTGTATGAAGCATCGCGGCTAGGATTTTGCATGCCTCATACAAAGTCCAAATCCGTATAAAGTCCAAACTTGTGGAACCAAGTTTGGACGTTGTATGAGATATCACTGTAATAACAAATGAGGGGAAACAAGAGATTTCTTCCATAAAATCTAAGAAATCAAAGGGAATTTTGAGCAAAGATTAGAGATGCTGAAAGATCAACATGGGAACATAATATCTAATCAGCATAAAATAAAGAAATGATAGATATTGACAATACAGTATACTGTATTGTAGAGATGCAAAGTTGACAAATTCCTTTGAAAAAATAACTTGTGATAAAGATCCTGCTATTTTAGAAAGTAAAGTGAAAGCTGTTCCCCAAGCAAAATCCTTTAACAATCCCCCCAAAAAGGAAAACAATGGTGCACAAATTAGAAAAGCCCAATACACAGTACTTTCCAACCTCCAAAGAAGGAGATGCCAAAGAGTGCATAACTGTAGGATCATTAAACTAATTTCCCAAAGTGATGCACAAAATCTTATAACAAAAACATGTAGCATATATAGATTGGTTGAGGAAGGGAAGAAGTAAGCAAGATCATACTGCAAATACATATTGGCTACTGGAGTGTACCAGATAATTTCAGAAGAAAATATGGCTATGCAGATCATGAAAAACGATGGATTGTTTTATTTATTTATTTTATAAATTTGTATCCCACCCTCCTGGTGAGAACACCACCCAGGGCGGCAAACAACAGGTTAAAAATACAATGTAAAAACAACCTAAACATTTACAATTAAAACACCTACACAACCTCCAATTAAAAAGCAAGATTTAAAACACATAAAACTGACTTTATCTCCTCCACTCGCTTTAAAACCAAAAACAGGAAAGAAAAATACACCAACCTTTTTGAGTTGGGAGCCAGGCCATGCTTCCTCAGACAGTTGTGGGAGCCAGACTGGTGGCCTCCCCCCTCCCCCCCCGCTGTTTATGGCTGGCTGCTGTAAATGCATTTACAACAGCCATAAATGAGTCTGCAGCTGAGTCCAGCTGGGGCGAGGGCAGGGGCTGGATTGTTTGGTGCCATGGTCTGGATCTGGCCCATGGGCCATAGGCCATAGCAAATTGATGGCACATAACATTGCTATAGAACAGTGATGGTGAACCTTTTTGAAACCGAGGATGAAATGCTGTTGCCCCTAAGCTCTGTGCTGGGGGGGGGGGAGGAAGCGTTCCCACTGGACTGCTGGGCAGAGGGGCAGGGTGAACTCTGTACTGGCATGATGGCGCATGTGCCCACAGAGAGGGCTGCAAGTGCCAACTCTGGCATGAGTGCCACAGTTTCGCTACCAGTGCTATAGAACATGAGACACTGGGTACCGAATGATTTCATGTCACACTAGCAGGCCCCACATAGGTAGCTGATTGGCCACTGTTGTGGACAGACTGTTGGACTAAACAAGCCTAAGGTCTTTTCCAGCCTGGCCTTTCCTACATTCTCACATGAAGGATAGTAGGAGTTGCAGTTCAACAGCCTTTGGGGTGATACACATTCCTTATCCCTGCTCTAAAATGCTTGGCGTCTTAACATCCCATACATCTCATATCTACCTCACTCCCTTCAGCTTTCTTTTACATAGGTTGTGTTGTAACACATCCTGTTTCCTTTTCCTTTTCACATAGCATCTATGTGCAATGTAGCAACACACTGGGGCTGCAACTCCTAGGATGGGTTTTCCCCCACCCCTTCCTCACTACATTCTTGATGTATTACACTGCAAAATTGCTATCTTCCTTCAGGAGAAAAGTTGGCAGTAGTGTTGACAAGTGGTATGAGGGGAAGAAAGGGGGCAAATGTACCTCCCTCCAACAATAGTACCATTCCTCATGGGGAGGGCAGGAAAAGAAAAACATATTTAGGTATCTCTGATCAGTTGTCTTGACTTTATTTAAACTTTAAAGCACCCACTGGCTCCCAATAAAATGGCCATTGTGGAGTTGGCAAAAGTGAAGTGGACTTTTCCCCTGGGTTCTTTTCCCATTCAGTTTCCCCTTTCTGCTGCTGTTTGCTTTGCTTGGAAAACAATGCAATGACATCCCTCCCTCTCTCTTTTCTGTCTATCATACCCGTCGAGCGTGGCTCCGGAAAATATGGGACCTGCACAGAACCCTTCTCCGCAGAACCCTTCTGCACATGCACAGAAGGGTTCTGTGCATATGCGCATGTGCAGTAACTACTTTCCCCGCCGGTCAAATTATGGGATAGTGGCGGGAAAGTGGAGGAAGCGGCGTGGAAATACAGGATATCCCAGCCAATCCGGGATACTTGACAGTTATTCTGTCTAATTGTGTGTGTGTGTGTGTGTGTGTGTGTGTGTGTGTGTGTGTACACACACACACACACACGCATACACACACACACACGCATACACACAGAGTGAAAGAGAGAGAAGGAGACAATGCCATAGCTTGGCTGTCCCTAATCTGGCCCCTGCAAATGTGTGAAACTGCAAGTCCTGCCCTGTCTGCTTTGCACAGCTGTTGACCCTTCTGTCTGGGGATAATGGTTGCTCTCATCTGGCACATTCAGATAGCACCAGCCTGAGGAGAGGTTGGTGCAATTTCCTTTTCCTTCAGCAGATCTGAGAGCAGATTTGTGAAGTGAGAGCTCTAGAAGGAAATAGCTGAGGGAAAAAGGCCCACCTGGACTTAAAAGCCATCCCCACAGCTGCTTTGTCATGGATTTTTCTTTCTTTGACTCTGGGGCAGCTGGTCTCAGAAATATCCTGCAATGCTTCTCTCTTGCCCTTAAAGCTAAAAGGAAAGATCAAGCTTTTAAATCAGGAGTTGATTTGAGTTATGGGATATACCAACTGCAACAAGCAAGTCTAGGGTTAGTAAATGTGATATGAGGCCTTTGAAGGGGTTTGTGTATGTATGAGAGAGCGAGAGAGAGAGCACTGTATTAGAGGATTCTCCCTCTAATTTACACACATGCACCGATGCCCCCCACAAAAAAAGCTTATGCATGAAGAGGATTCCTGCACATAATGGGGGAATTTTGCTAAGGCTCCAGGATTCGTGATCATGTGTCAGAAGTCCCTGATGTGACATCAGGCATGGGAACAATATATAATGGCATGTTAGAGGCACTGTACATATTAAAAATAGATAAATCTAGGATTCGGGCAGGGGTAGCAGCATCTTTTCCTCCTCCCTCACTGACATCCAGTTTCAGGTATGCATGCAGTCTTATGAATGTCCATTGGCTTGGCTAGGCTCCTCTTTCTGAATTATTATTGCTGTCAAAATGCCTGAAACGGGTTCCTTGTAGTCAGGAATTTTGGAAATCATGGAATAATTACAGACATGGTAAAGACATTCGTTCTAGAACCTTGTCTGCCATTAGGTAGAATGAAGCAGCTGCTTTAGGTTTGACATGAGTGTCAGAGAAGGGCACCTAATGGGTAGTTATTTAATTTTTTATTATTGCTTTGTCTTGCCAAGTTATAGGAGAGGTGCCTGTGGGATTTTTCTATTTGAGGAGCCAAAATAACTTGACCAACATTCAGTCCTGCACATCTTGTTTCAGGGTGTGATCAGATGAGGAAAGTTTGTATTTTGGATCACTCGTGGTATGGTTTGATGTGAGCTATTTCCTGGCGATCATGCAATGTATGAACAACAGTGGTTCGGACCTGGGCCAGATCCTTGCCCAAGCTAGACATTTATGGAGCTGGTCTGGAGTGTTTGCTACACAGATGGAAGAATTGCATTCAGGGAGATCACTCCTGACAAAGTGGCCCTTTCCAGGGCACTTGGACACTATCCTTTCTTGCTTTCTGATTGTCCTCTTATACTAACAGCATTTCCATCTTAAGGAGAAAGTTATTTTCACCAGAGATTCCTTTTTTAATCCACAAAGCAGCTGTGGGTAGCATCAGATATGGGTGACAGATCAGCTGTGGGACTTCTTCTTCAGTGTCTTAGCCAGATGTGAAACTACCAAAATGAAGGCACCTTTTGATGAGTTCATTCTTCAGTTCCCTTCACCTGACCTAGTGTGCGAAAGATTAGCCAGCAACACGAGGTTGCCGTTACCGGGGTAACCTGGTTGTGGTTCAAAAATACCACAATTTTCAAGGAGAATCTTTCTGTGTACCCCTAGCTGTGGGAATAAAAGGGCTGTGAGGAGGGGAACTGCTCAATTCATATGTTTCCAGACATGTCCACTCAAGATCACAACAGCTGCTTTTCTTCCGATGGGATGGAGTAGTAGATCTACATGCTATGGTATGCAAAACTCAAGCCATCTCTCAGGCCAGAGGTTTGATTCAGGGAGTATACAAACTTGCCCATAATTACAGGACCCTTTGAACCACTCCTTTGGTCCCTAAATGTTATTTGTTTGAGAAGCAAAATGGTGAAACTCATAAGATGAGAAAGCACCACAGGCAAACAAAATTGTTGTAAGGGGCCTGTTGTTGCAGCACAGGCTTTTTAGGCAAAAGCAAACCAGAAAATGAGCTTGCAAGATATTTGGAATTTAGAAGAGAACTGAATAAAACACAAGGCTCAAAATGCTGTTGCTAGTCTCAGTTAGAGACAAGCCGTTGGTTCACTTACTGAATGGTGTGTCAACGCCTATGTAAACGGCATTGATTTAATGGCTCTACACTGTTTGAGACTATTAATAAGATCCTGGCCAAGAGGGAGATATAACATGATTGCCCACTGGGAATTAGTGCCAATTTCTGACAATTATGGTCTGTTGCCATAATTCTGTATAGAAACAGATCCCAGACATTAACCAGTTTCATGTTCATGTGCCTTGTGCAGGGAAGCTTTAACAACTTCTGCCTGTGTAAGTAAACCCAGTATCTGTTATCTGTTCATCATTTCCCTTGAAACCATATTTAACAGCAGGCTCGCACTCTACTGATAAGTATTTTTTAATTTTGCTTTTCTGTTGATCCCCAGCTCTTTCTTTACCCGTTCAAAAGCTATGTTAACTCTGTAAGAATACTAAAAAGCAGCATGCTTTCTGAGGAATGCCTAAAAAGTCCATTTTTAAAAATCTGGTAATAGAAACCCATTCCTCCTCCCTACCTCTAGCTTTTCATCCTCCGGAAGGAGCTGGCACATAAGTGAATTATTCAGCAAATAGTTGTGATAATTTGAGCTGCCTGTCCCTTTAATCTTTTAATTTGTGAATTGCAAATTATTACTGGGATTTTTTGTGCCACCTAGGCATGTGTACCTCTTTGATATTTTCCATTATGATTTCTGTATGTTTAATTTTAATTTATCTATTGTGCTGGTAGTTGTATTTGATGCTTGTTAGCTGCCCAGAGTAGTGCTTGCGTTAATTGGGGTGTGATAGTAAGCAAGCAAGCAAGCAAAATGAATGAAACAAGTGAACGAATGAATGAACAAACAAATGTGGATGGTGGGGAAGGCTATGGTAGAATGCAGGGGTGTCTTCTTCTTTCCACTAAGCTAGGGGTGCCCAAACCTTTTGGGCTGTGGGCCAGTCATGTGGTTCAGGGGACTGTTCACTATGGCCTGGGGGGGTGTCAAATCTGGCCCCTGACGCCAATTCATCTGGCCCACAAAACCCTCACTGCTCCTGGAAGCGGAAGTAAAACGGGCCCATATGGGTTTTACTTCTGCTTCCGGGAGCGACGAGGGCTTCATGGGCCAGATGAATTGGCGTTGGGTGCCGGATCTGGCCCCGGGCCATAGTTTGGGCACCCCTGCACTAAGCAGATATGGGCATCACTCGTGATGTCCCACCTCCCCCTTCCACATTTGCTGATACAGTACTGCTACCATGTTGCTGACACTGGTAACTGTACAGTAAGAAACCACACACTGCTGAAAATAGTCCAAAATATTTGTCTGCCATAGAGAGTGCCTGCAGTTGCTACAGAGGTTTGGAGGTTGTTGTAGTTGTGGCAAGAGATCTACTGCTGCCATGTGGCTTCCCGATTTCAGCAAAGCGATGGGAGTCAATACAGTTTGACCCTGCTCTAATCCCTGACCCCAGGAACCTATCTGCCTAGACATGTCATAGAAAGTGGATGCCTCTGTCACTATTTCCCAAGGGATAACAAATATTTTTGCTCACTGACAAGACAGAGTGTGAGCTGGAGATCACATATACCTCAAATGCTTTGAATGCCTCAAATGTTGGTGCTTACCACCCCTGGAGGAAATTGGTTCCATTGTTCTTCTTCTTTCATATCCAGGGCAAACTTTAGACTGCCAAAATGAAGCCACCTTCTTGGCTTTGTCTTGGGCAATTGTTCCATTGTCATACTGCTCTAATGGTTCCCTCCCAATGCTTAGTTTTAGCAAACATTTAAAGAGACAGGAGATAGGGTAATGGATTTCTGTTCTTTTGCCTTTGGCCAGTGATTGGATCTGCTGTATGTTTTTTTATTTATTTTAAAACAAATGCAGTCAAGAAAACCCTTGCCCATTTCAAAGCAGCAGTGGACATGGGGAGTGTTATGTTGGACTCTATCCATTCCTGCAGAATCAGGAACAATATGGGGAATTCCTTAGTAAATCATTGGGAAATAATGCATAAACCCACCTCCTCCAAAAGCTCAGAAGTCTCTCTTCACCCTGTGGTGGTTGAAGAATAGGGAGTGTATTTCATAAGTGACAAAAGCAGGGTTTTCCTGCTTTCCTGTAATGGAAGACAGCCTACTGGGGAACCCATGTATACCACAAGAATGGGACAAAACAAATGTAGAGTATGGAGATAAGAGATGCATTTTTCCTTAAGTGCTTGGTATCCTCTAGGTATGGGTGGGTTACAGTATATTGTGTATGGATTAGTTGCACCAGCAATGTGAAAAATCTCAAGTCTCAGTTTTACTGTGTTTATCCAAATCTATGGCCCATCCTTGAATTGTGTCACATTTTGTTATGTATGTTAACTGTGTTTTCTGACAGGAGCGGAATGTATCATTTCTCATGTATCTATTCTTATGCAAATAAGTGGATCAAAATGTGCACACTCTGTTAGCCAATGGGCTTGTTGTATTATTGTTACTGTTACTGTTTATAGTGTATATAAGTCCAAGTTTTTCCCCATCCAAAGTGTATTCAAACCCCACTATTAAAGAGCTGAATTTCACTACTTCACTCGTCTGCTTCTTCATTCTCTGAACACGAAAGATTCTGGGAATTTCTTTTCTGCCAGGTTAATTCAGTCCCTCTGCATTTGAAAAAGGTTGTATTATTTCAATTATGCACAGTTTCAATTGTTCTCCTTTTAAAAGTATTCATGTTTTTGTATTTCACTGCTCCAGATAGGACCATTACTCTTGGAAATTGTGTTTGAGAGGAGCTAAATTTTGTGTTACCATATGTCTTGAAAGAGGCAACGGGTATTCTTCAAATGAGAATTTTGCACCACCAGCCTGAGCTAAGGTGAAGGTGCAGTGCATGTTGAAGAGGAAAATGTCATCTCTTTCAAGGCCTGGAGAGTCCAGCCTGACTGGAACAAAAGGCCTTATCTTAAGAGAGTGGTTGAAGCAACTTAACCTGAGGCCTACTTTGATAAGCTTGCAATGCTTGGTGGTTAAGGAAGGGGAGAGGCCTTCAGCCTGCATATTACTGGAGGGAAAATTCCAGACTAGTTAAGAAGATATAGAAGATGAAATGAAGCATCTCAGGGACAACATCTGCCTGGGTGGAATTAAATTAATAAGGATGAATAAAGTATTGAATCCACAAAACTGTTCTGTAGGAGAGAGTTGCTTAATTTAGAGTTAGATACTTTGTCTGAAGGAGTTCTTCCAGTTTCTACGTTGGTTTTATGTTATTTTGAGTGTGTGTGTGTGTGAAATTCTGCCAGTGTGTGTCTGTTTAGTATTAACTGAGTTCATATGCAGAATTTCCAGTGAAATTGAAAAACAGGCCTATAGATTAACAATATACAATATTTGGAAGGATTACTTATACAATATATTTTTATTCAGAGTTTGATTTTTTTTTTACAGATTACAACTAAACATACTGACTATCAGGTTGGGTTCGGAAGGGGGGGTAGTAAAAATAAGTTACATTTCCAAATTCTTCCCACTTCAAAGCAAGGGGAATATTTTGTTTCCAACTGACATTTTATCAGAACCAGGTAAACATTTCTGCTGGTGAATTTCACAGTGGAAAGAGTGACATCTGGTGGACAAGTTTGTACAAAAATATCAGCAATAGAGATAATAATTTTGTGTCAGAAATTATTATGAGTTGAAAGGATTTTTGCGCTCAAGGGATGCCTGAAGGAGGCTCCTTTCATGTCCCCGAGAGCTGGAGCAGATATGGGCACTCAATCCGTCATGCAGTACCCGGGTCTCGAACTGCAGACTTGCCGGCCTTCCAGCTAACAATGCGAGCTTCTTAACCATTGAGCCACCGCAGCCCCAGGAGAGATAGAGATAATAATAATTTCATGTTAGAAATTATTCTGGGTTGAAAGGATTTTTGCGGCAGAAATTCTGCTCAGTGCTAGAGATAAAATTGCAAAAGTAATTTGAGGGATTGTAGCTAAACTAACGTAACACAAGATACTATTTACTACTTTTAAATACTGTATGTAGTGAGATGAAAAATCAAATGAAGTCCCATAAATTTCTTCCATGAAAGGCATGAAGGACATTACTCATTCTACTGCAGACCACAGGTCCAAGACCAGAAACAAACCAGCCTTAAAAAGGCAAGAAAAGAAAAAAAAGATGGATAGTAGTGACAGTGCTGATATTGCAGATATAGCATAACATCTTTGAATACCTTCTCCATGGCTAGATTGGCAGATTGGTGTCAGAACAAAATATATTGTCGTCTTTGCTGAGAAGCATGGATCATCAAGCTGAGGCATCAGATGCAGTTTTACAAGAAGAGATTTCAGGTAAGGGATAGGCAAAATTAAGGCTAATTCTCACATTAAAACTATGGAGAGTGCGAAATCAAAAAGCCTCAGCGTTCTGGGAATGCTGAGAGAAAAAATGCAGTATACAGTACAGTACAGTACAGTATGTGTATTTATTGGCAGTACTGTATTTGGAAGGTATTTATGGTGTGGAGCCATCTGGTGGCAAAAGCTTCAAAGTTCTCTGGAAAGTATAGCAGATATACGGAAGCATATGTAACCAACTAAACTAGTGACAAGCAATTTCCAGCAGTTGTGCGTGGAACATCACCATGTGGAAATATGGGCCGAAAGTCTGTTGCTTTACATAGTATGTCACACTTAAGGTAGGCCCACTGACTCATTGGAGATTTGGTGGGTCTGCTCTTCTGTAAGTACTATACCATTGAGTCAAATGTGCCTATTCGGGTTATGACTAAACAACAGGATGTCCAGACAATGTGGAGGTAGTGTTAGTGGGTGGATTTCTCTTGCAGACATTGCTGAGGGAGAAATGTATCATCTGCCCTGGAAGGGGTAGTATTCCTTTCCTTTGAAATACCAGTCATTGCAACTTGAATATCATTCTGGATCTGATGCTGCTTTCTGAAGGTCAGGCATCAGCTGCGGTCTGTTCAAGAGTGACATTTGTTCTGCTTTCTCCGGCGTGTCGATTGCAACTCCTTTTTGAGAAGGAGGATCTGATCACAGTGACTCATGCTTTAAATACTTCTCATTTGGGTTATTGTTATGGGCTTTATATAGGGCTGCTGTCCTTGAAAAGGCTTGGAAACTGCAGTTAAAGAAAAAGAGTAGCTAGAGTTCTGTCGGGAGTGCATTTTGAAGACCAAATTGCACTAGTTTTGGAATAACTTCACCTGGACCCAATTTCTTTCTGGGCACAGTGAAAAGTGCTAAGTTTGACTACAACCCCTGCAAAGCTATATTATTATAATAATTTTGTGTCAGAAATTTATTCTGGGTTGAAAGGATTTTTGCTGGAAAAACTCTGCCTGAATGAGGCTTCTTTCAAGTCCCCAAGATCTTTTCCTCACTGAAGTGGTCCCTATTTACCTACTTGCAATTTCCAGCTTTTGATCTGCTAGGTTGGCAGAAGCTGGGACAGGCGCTCAAACCGTCATGCAGTAGCCTGGTCTCAAATTGCTGACTTGCCAGCCTTCCAGCGAAACAAAACCCTGATACTGGAAGAACTGCCTCCTTCCATATGAACCTAGCTATAACTTATTATTATAACTGGGGGTCTTTTCTCATCACACATAAATCTTTCCAGTGGTTTCAGCTCTAATCACAGAATATTTATAATGTTTCTGCCCCATGAAGAGCCTTGGTAGTGCAGTGGTTAAACTGCTGTACTGCAGCCAAAACATTGTGAATTCAATCCTGGCGGGGATCTGGGGGGACTCAGCCTTTCATCCTTCTGAGGTTAGTAAAATGAGTATCCAGCATGTTGGTGGACAAAATGCTAATTAACTTGTAAACTGCCCAGAGAGTGCACTAAGTGCTATGGGACGGGATAGAAGTGTAATTGCTATTGCTATGATCCCGTTAGTTAATTACCAGAATCTCATTTTTCCTTAGTGACTGGAGGCATGCTTGTAATTATATTTGAGATAGCAGGGGTGCCTGGCTTCGCCTGGGTGGTCCAAACCCGCCTAGCTGAGTGCCAGTGTTGCCTGGGAAACCCACTGGCCAGGGATGGGCCTGTGATGTGAGCTTGGTGATGACATCACAATCCCCCCCCCCTGGTTGGCCTAGCACTGGGGCAGACACAAACCTCCTGTTGAATGTGCCCTCCTTTGCTTATCAATTTAGGGGGCAACCCCCGGGCTTTGGGACCCCGACAGTGACCTGCTCACATGCGCAAGGTACGTATGTGCTGAATCTCATGTGGTTTGGTCAAGGGGTGTGGCTGCCCATTCCGGACACCGAACCCACACCTTTGCTTTATAGGTATAGATATACCTGAACAATGCAATGGTTTTACTCCCCAAGCAGTGGCAGGTTCTTCTGTTTTGATCTTGTGGTGACTTGAGTTGGCTAGTGAAGCTTGTGAATTATCATCTAAATACTGGAGAATGGAGATTTAGTTATTTTATGGTGCTTGCTGCTAATTATTTTGTCTTTAGTTTACTTTGTTGTTACAATCATGTTTTCTATTTTCTTTTTGGTATTATTTTCTGTCATTTTATTATGTGATTTATATTTCCTTTTACTCTGTATGCCTTTTGTTATTATAATGTAGACTACTCAGAGGAGTATTTATACTAAATGAGCAGTAAATAAATTGAATAAATAATTATTACCTTGTTACAGTTTTGTTGTTATGTGCCATCAAGTCAGAATGGACTTTTAGAAGCCATAACAGGGCTTTTACAGGCAAGTGAGGTATTTAAGGAATTAAAATGTTGAACTTGACAACTGGAAAGTCGGCAGGTCAGCAGTTCGAAAACCAAGTATTGCATGATGGAGTGAGCTCTGTCTCTGTCCCAGCCCCTGTCAACTTAACAGTTTGAAGGCAAGAAATTGCAAGTAGATAAATAGGTACTCCTTCAGTGGGAAGGTAAATAATGTTCCATGCACTCTGCCAAATGTCCATGGAAACATCTGCAGACACAGTGCTGGCTCTTTGACTATAAACAGAGATGAGCACTGAACCCTAGAGTTGGATACAACTGGCTTTCGAGCAAGGGTGACCTTTACCTTTACCAGTTCCACCTGTCCCCAGTGAGTATCCATTGCTGAGCAGGGATTCAGACCCAGGTGTCTTAGTTTAAAGTCCATCATTCTATGTACTACACGGAGTACTTCACTTGTTTTGATTATTTGACCTCTTTTCAACTTAGAGCAGAGATGGGCAACTTGTTGCCTTTCAGATCTTGTTAGATCTCAGTTCCCAGCACTTTTTGCCAAGAGTTGTGAGTACATTTTGTGGAATTTGGACAATATTCCACCAGTAGGTGGGTGGCTACTGCTCTGAAATTGTTCTGAGCATAGCCATCTGGTTTTGACTGGAGATTATTTCTTTCCTCATGTTTGCACAACTTTGATGGCATGACTATATATTACCTCGGAAAGCTGGGAGAGTGCACCGATTAAGACTTCATGGGAACAATTTATGCACAACCCCATGACTATGGAAACTACTGTGAGGAGACATCAGTAATACTACACTATGAAAAGCTGAGTTCATTATTTGGCAGTCTAAAACTGATGGATTTTGTGACATGACCTTGAAGGAAATGGGAACCAAGTTTTGCCTAACCTAACTGTAGAAATTAAGAGTAATTATTCTGAAAAAAGTTTAAGTCCTTTGTGACAATACATAAGAAAACAATCTCTTGTTGTGCAGTCTCAGAAAACTGAACAAATGAAAGCGCAGCACCAAAATGGCCACCGCGCTCTTTGCGGGCCCCCACCTATCCCGGACGAAGACATCCGGGATAGTTAGGGGGCGTGGCCACCCCTCTATAAAAGGGGTGGCCATGAGGCAGCTTCACTGCTATTTTAGAACAGCGACGGAGCGGAGAAGTTCGCTCCGACGCTGTTGGTATTTTTTCCAAGTCTCCTGACCGGAGGATATCTTCATTGACAGGACTGCGGTGGCTCAGTGGTTAAGGAGCCCGCCTCATTAGCTGGCAAATCGGCAGTTCGAGACTGCTAATTCAGCGCTTGGATGGCCATGGCACCCAAGCGGAAGGCCGCTGCGGCATCGAGGCCGCGTCCGAGGGGCAGGGCTCGGCCCACCCCCTCTGCCTTTTCTGTGGGGCCACCACCGGGCTGGAGGGCTTGGGCATGTGCCCCACGCGGAGGTGGCAGCATCACCATACCCACTGCCACCAATGCGGTTGACCAGGCCCCTGCCTACCTGCCCAGTTGTAGGACTCGGGCGGGGGCTGCGCGGGCCTGGGGTTACCACCCCTACTGATCCTTTGCCCAGCATGGGTCCCAGCGGCCCATGCGGGCGCAGCGCGGGACCGTGCCCTGCTCTTCGACCGGCTCCCCATGGGCCGGATTATTGGGCATGGCCCTATTCTGGCCAGGGATTGCACCAGGGTTTTCCTCCTCCAGTTTCTCATAGGTTACCCGGTGGGCCGTCCGGCCCACCCAGCCCACCTTATTCTGGTGGGTCTGCCACCGTGGATGCTCTCCTGGCCCGTATATCGGCACTCGAGGCATCCATCGGGATGGCACCACCTTCTATGGAGGGCGGCCTTGGCTGCGGCTCAGCACGCCACCAACAGGGTCGAGCTGCTAGAGGCCATCATCCCAGTGCAGGCTGGCACCTCGCAGCTCCCCATCCAGCCGTCCCAGCAGGGCATCCCATCGGGGACTGGTCCTGCTTGGCATGGACGCGTGGAAGCTCAGAGCTCGATGACCATCGCGAGCTCCGACGCCCGCCACGGGCAGGAACCTCCAGTGGGGGCTACCCGTGGGGGTGCACCGAGTGAGTATCCAGGGCAAGTCAGCACACCTCTGCCACTGACTAACAACACTGTGGGGGTTCAATGGCCATGGCCGCAACAGGCTAACGTGGGGGGGCAGTTCACTCTGTACGGCCCTGTTACCTCCTGGGCACCTATTTACCCCCAGGTTCTTACAGGGGCGACCCCCCCGACTGTCATGGCCAACTTCTCGGGGGTGCAACAGGGCCCATCATATGTCCCCCCACTGCGCTCTGTATCAACTGCGGCCCTGCCGACGGCCGGTTACTCCCTACCCTTAGGTGACCATCTATCCCAGGCTACTAGGGAAAAGATTTGGCGGGGGGAATATGTTGATATATTCACCCTCCAGAACCGGGAACCGACTAAGGAGGAGAGGGAGGGGCAGGACGACAGGGACAAGGAACTGCCCCGTCGTCGCAAGCCGCCTCGCACTTGGGCCAATTGGTTACCGGCCTATTTGATATACATGTCGGTATATCTTAGGGCCCGTCCTGATTTGGCCATCCCAATGGTCCAGTACTTAGACAATATTTACCGGGCCGTTGTTGATTTTCCTGGCCTGTCATGGTTGGCCTATGACGAAGAATTTAGGATGAGGGTGGCCCTTCACCCTGAGATGAGGTGTGACGAGCCCTGCCAGCAGTTGTGGCTGCTGTATATGACTCCTACGCGGCCGGTGCCAGGTGACCGGTACCACTGTGGCCATTCCGTACAGCAGGCGGCTACTACACAGACTCCCCGCCAGCCGGCGGGGCAGTTGGTTCCAGCCCGCCTGCTGTGTTGGAGTTTCTCCGTGAATGGAGTGTGCAACAAGCACCAGTGTAGATTCAGGCATGAGTGCTCTTCTTGTTCCGGCCCTCACGCTGCCTCCGCGTGCCCGCGGGCCGGTGGGTCGCGGGGCAGGGGAAGGGGATTTCAAGCGACAGCCAGAGCCCCCTCTGATGCCGCTACCCATACAAAAGGCCCCCTCCCCAATTAATTTCCTGGTGCTTGAACGCTGGTTGAGCGCATATCCTAGATGGGATGATGCAATTTACCTACGTGAAGGTTTTAAGTTTGGCTTCTGCATTCCGTTCAGGGGTGTCCGTGGGCCTCAGGACGCCCCGAACCTACTGTCTCTCAGGGGTAATGAGGACATTGCTGAGGAAAAGATAGCCAAAGAGGTCAGGGAGCAGAGGGTGGCGGGCCGTTCATCAACCCCCCGTACCCTAACTTAAAAGTATCCCCTCTGGGATTAGTTCCCAAGAAGTCCCCAGGTGAATTTCGTCTGATTCACCACCTTTCTTACCCTGCGGGCTCCTCGGTCAATGACGCTATACCGGATGACCTTTGCTCTGTCCGGTATACGTCCTTTGACCAGGCCTTACAGATGGTACGCTCATGTGGTCCCGGGGCACTCATGGCTAAGTGTGATATCAAATCGGCATTCCGATTGTTGCCTGTGCACCCGGACGACTTTCAACTGTTAGGTTTTTGTTTCCAGGGCAAGTTTTATGTGAACAAGGCCATGCCTTTTGGCTGTTCCATTTCGTGCTTGGCCTTTGAGCGATTCAGCACCTTCCTTCATTGGGCTTTCGTTCGTAGGTCGGGGTCCCAGTCTGTTGCCTACTACCTTGATGATTTTTTGTTTGGGGGTGGACACGGCTCGGGCACGTGTGGACGCCTGCTGGCCATGTTTCAGGCCCTCATGGGGGAACTGGGTGTACCCCTGGCACCTGAAAAGACAGAGGTCCCAGCCACCACCCTTACATTCCTGGGTATTGATATTGACACTGTCGCCCAGACATCCAGATTACCTATGGAAAAGGTGACTCGGATCTCTGATGCGATCATGGCAATGCTTGCCAAGCGTAAAGTGTCTCTCCGGGAGTTGCAGGTGCTTCACGGTCATCTCAACTTCACCTGCAGGGTGGTGACACCAGGTAGAGCCTTCGCTAGGCGTCTTTGTGACGCTATGGTGGGCCTGTCAAAAAGACATCACAGGATTCGGCTGACTAGGGGTTTACGAGCAGACCTGTCGGTTTGGCTCACCTTCCTACAGGAATTTAATGGTGTCTCCTTTTGGAGGTCTGAACTTATGGTCAGCCCTCAGTTCCAAGTACAGTCGGATGCCTCCGGCTCCCTCGGGTATGGGATTTATTTTGAGGGGAGATGGCCCCAAGAATGACAGGGCACGGATCGCTTACACGATCTCACGTTCCTGGAGTTTTTTCCGATTTTGGGTGCCCTTATGCTCTGGGGGGACATGTGGGCTAATTCTGTGGTTCATTTTTGGTGTGACAATGCGGCTGTGGTGCACATTGTCAACGCCCAAACGTCTAAGTCCCCCAGAGTCATGGCTTTAGTTTGCCAATTTGTTCTTAAGTCCTTGCGCCTTAATGTGCTATTCATGGCCATACATGTGCCGGGCATTAACAATGATATTGCTGATGCTTTATCCCACCTGCAGATCTCCCGGTTCCGTGCCTTGGCTCCAGACGCAGAGGAACTTCCCTCTCCACTCCCGGCCAAGATGTGGACCTTTGGCGAGGAGAGGTGAACCGGGCGATCGGCATGTCTTTGGCACCTCGCACGCGTAAGGCGTATCAGCATACGCTCCTTCAATTTAGGACCTTTTGCAGGGAAAGGCAGTTGCCTGAAAGGTGGCCGATACCGGCCGACCAGGTTTTGCAGTGCATGGTGTACATGCATGGTCAGGGATTGGCCCCACGCACCATCGCTGCTAGGCTTTCAGCCTTGGCATTCATGGCCAAGGCACGGGGCTTTCCCGACTGCACAGGCGATTTCCGTATACGCCATGTTTTGGAAGGGTGGACACGTGAACGAGGCAGCCACCCGGACACACGTCACCCTGTTTCACCGTGTATTCTGTCCCGTCTTGCTCGAGGCTGGCATAGACTGTGTTATGATAGGTATGAGGAGTCTCTTTTTCATGCAGCTACCACCGTAGCTTTCTTTGGAGCACTGAGAATCAGCGAGCTGGTCCCATTGTCAAAGGGGGATGTGTCTCGTAGGGCACTGGAACTGGACGATGTGTCAATCAACCAGGAGTGGGCTCAGTTGAGGATTCGTTCCTCAAAGGCCAATCAGCATGGAGAAGGCAGTGGTGTTAGACTGCTAAGATGCACGTTTGCTGACATCTGTCTGGTTGGTGCCCTTCATGCTTTTCTGGCAGTGCGTGGCACGCGCCCTGGCCTGTTGTTCTGCCACCAGGATGGGTCTTTCCTTACTAAATTTCAATTCTGGAGGGTGACTGGGACCGCACTTCACAGTGTGGGAGCCCCCAGGGCTCGTTATGGCACCCATTCATTTAGGATAGGCGCTGCGTCTACCGCGGCTGCGTTTGGGTACTTGGAGACTGATATACGTCAGATGGGCAGGTGGGGATCCACACGTTTTTATTTATATGTACGTCCCCTCACTGCATGAGTACCTAGTTATGTCCTTAATTCTTTCTTCTTCTATTACAGACACTGTGTGTTCATGCACACCGGTGGCAGTGTGGCTGGTGGGCCAAAGTTATGTGCACTGGGCGGCACAGCATGCTGCATCGTCGGAGTGGGGACCCCATCTCGGGCTGCGTGCATCCGCACGTATGCGGTGGTATGGTGTGCGCGGCATGAGGTGGCGGGAACTGTTGGCATTCCTGATGTCCATCAGGGATGCTGAGCCGCCAGATGTTTTGATTCTGCACATCGGTGGCAATGATCTCGCACAGATCACTGGCCTTTCTTTAAAGATGCCGGTGTGAAGTGACCTGGCGTTTCTACATCATTTATGGCCGTACACACGGTTGCTATGGTCTGACATTGTGTCAAGGCACTGTTATAGAGGAGGCATTGATCTCCGTGGTTTGGACCGTGCCCGGCGGTCAGTGAACAGGGCTGTTGCCCAGTTCCTTGTTGAGAATGGCTTGGGGACAGCCATTCGACACCCGGGGATAGGGTTGCAGGATTTTAGCCTGTATTCAGGAGATAAGGTCCACCAGTCGGCCAGAGGTATGCCCCTCTTTCTGGAGGATTTGCAAGTGGGCCTGGCGACTGAGCTGTTGGTCTGGGGGGGGGGCGGTGAGTCATCATGGACGCCTCCCCATGTGGCAGGTAGCACTGGTAAGGTAAAAATTTATGACTCATAGGTATCCGGCAGGTTCGCAATTGACTGGCCAACACGTAGATAGGTAGATAGGTACAGGGGAAACAGGATTGGCCGGTCAAGGGTGAACTAAGAACGGGGTGATGCTAGGAGCTTCACAGCCTGCATCACCTTGATATTTAGACGGATACACATCAGAGGGTGGGGTCAATAGATAGTATATTGACTTCGGTCAACAATTTGTTTGTGACAACAAACAAATTGATACAAATTGATACATAATAGCCAATTGCCATTGCCTTTAATCCAATACCGGTGTCTGAGTCTTTATTTGGTGGGTGCGCCTGCAATGAAAGCGCGGTGCCAAAATGGCCGCTGTGCTCTTTGCGGACCCCCACCTATCCCGGACGAAGACATCCGGGATATTTAGGGGGCATGGCCACCCCTCTATAAAAGGGGTGGCCACGAGGAAGCTTCGCTGCCATTTTAGAACAGCGACGGAGCGGAGAAGTTTTTCCCTCCACCCTCTTCTTAGTAGACAGTGTGATTTTCTGGTCGCTTCGGGGCGGGTTGGGAATTTTTGGCACTTGGGTTCTTCACTTTTTCGCCCATCACACACTGTCACTAGTGTTTGAAATACGGGGTAAGTTGACTCTGGTCACTTTTGGCGGGTAGCACTGGTAAGGTAAAAATTTATGACCCATAAGTATCCGGCAGGTTCGCAATTGACTGGCCAACACGTAGATAGGTACAGGGGAAACAGGATTGGCCGGTCAAGGGCGAACTATGAACAGGGTGATGCTAGGAGCTTCACAGCCTGCATCACCTTGATATTTAGATGGATACACATCAGAGGGTGGGGTCAATAGATAGTATATTGACTTCGGTCAACAATTTGTTTGTGACAACAAACAAATTGATACAAATTGATACAAATTGATACATAATAGCCAATTGCCATTGGCATTTTGGGTGGAACCTTACCAGTGCTACTGCGGCCTGCTTGCCTTAAAGAATTACAATTGGACGATACACCAATTGAAAGTTATAATTCGGACTAGGGCATTATTCAATAAAAGTGGCCCAATGCCTTTAATCCAATGCCTTTAATCTGAGTCTTTATTTGGTGGGTGCGCATACAATGTCCTCCTTGTGACATTGCTCGCAGCCCACTATCAACCCAAACCCCATAAAAATGAGCTGTCTGTTGTTTATGTGAGGCTGTTAAGTGTTCTAGCTTAAAGAAGATCAGTGTAGTAGGATCTTTCTTCTGTTGCCCTCACTGGTTGAGCTTGATGTTTGTCTTTGTTGTTCTGGATATTTGACATTTAACCCTAATTTTTAATTTAAAAAACATTTTAAACATCTTAAATGTTGGTTCATTTGTTGCCTTTTGAGCAGTCTTCCACTGAAACACTATCCTTACTTTTTGAGGAAATTGCTGTAGAGTAAATGTCAGTGGTTGTTCAGCACTTGCCCTGGCCATTGATACATTTTCAACCCGACTTGTACCACAGGAACATGTGAATGCCTATAGCTGTTGAGCAGGTGCAGGGTGCCATGTTAAGATGAAGATCGCTGAAGGAATAACCACTTGAGATGAAGGGTTCAAAGGGTGATTGTTACTTTGAAAGGCAAGAAAACAAGGTGGAAAAGAAATGAAAGGAAGAAGTGGAAAAGTAAACTGAGCCATGGTCTTTATGAACTTGTGGTGGTGGTGGTGGTGGTGGTAGGGCAGAATCAGGAATGAAAAGTTTTGGCACGTCAGCTAAAAACAAATTCAATCAAAAGAGGGTCCCCCTTACCTCTGGGCCATAGTTCAATTTCATGCAAGCCTCCAGGTGATTTAAACAGCATTGCATGTGTTGCTGAGGGTCACACAATGAATATGAGAGCAGAAGCCGTTTTTACAGACCAGATGTGGGCCTCCAGTGGGTGGGAAGATTGTCATTCTTGTTTTACTGTGTGAGCTTTAACTTTTGTGGAAGGAAAGGTGCTACTTATCAAAATTAAACTGAAGGCTGGTGGGGCTCTGTTGTGCACATATAGGTATGTTATATGTGCTCTGAAAAACAGCCTCCTTTAGCACTTCCATGACTTTCTCAAAGCCCAGCTTTTAACTGTGGAAAATTACAAGAAGAATGTCAGAGGACTGTCAAGTGACTGTAACGTCACTTCCACGAGAGGTTATATTGAGGAAAAACAAAATAGCACAGAAAATGTGGCAAGATTAGTTCAGACTCATTACTGCCTCCACACCTTGGTTTCCTACACCTGAACTAGCACTTTGTATGATAAAATCACTCTAAAAGCATTTAAAGTAGAAAAAAAGTATATTCGCATGCACTAACAATTTGTAGTTACAGTAGAATATAAAAGAGGGAAATTGAGTCCCCAGCACAAGGAAAGAACCTCCATCCTTGTTGTGTGTGTGTGTGTGTGTGTGTGTGTGTGTGTGTGTGTGTGTGAAGAAAAGATTATCAACAAAGCAATGGAAGCAAGGAACAAATAGGAAGAGGGCCCTGGGGCTTGTCTCAAATGCCAGAGGAGGGAAATAAACTTTACCAGTCAAATTACAGTAATACCCTAATTTATGTAGAAAGTCAGTTCCTTAGGTTTTTACGTAATATGGTTTTTTAAAAATGAATTTTAAATGAATTTTTTACGTAAATCGAAGCAAACCCATAGGAAATTGCATTACGTAAATCAGGACATTCACGTAAACCAAGACATGGTTGTAGCACAAAATCATTATGCAAGTTGAATTTTATGTAACTCGAGGTGTACGTAAGTCGAGGTTTTCCTGTAATGGCAAAGGACAATCACATTAAAGTAAAGCTGTAAAACTCTCTCTCACTGATACCCAGTGTTACTGTTAGTAAGATTACTATTATCCCAACAGGGCATAATTTAGTATTAAAGTCCAACTGGGTAAGAAGTACATTGCTTCTGTTGGGCGACAGGTTCAGTATTCCACAATTTTATACTCTCTTGCAGCAATAAAAGGTATCTGTAATGTTCTAGTAGTGCTGGATTGGTAAGAAGGAGGAAAATATATTTTCCTGTTTTCCCCTTTGATCACCAATTAAAACCAATGCTTTGATTGGTGTTCAACAGGAAGAATGGGAAAAATATTTCCTTCCTTCTTACTGGTCCAGCACTACAATGATCGGAATGCAGTGGGTGGAGGTGGAGAGACAATTAAACTTTCTCTGCCCCTCTGTAGAGGAATAGGGAAAGTGTTTCATTAGCCCACATGACAAGCCACTTCTCCATACAGAGAAAGGGTTGCTTAGGGTGTTCAGATGGGGGTGGAGGATATGCAAAATGTAATTTAGCTCTTCCATGCATTCTAGAAACCCCAAACCCTCTGTTTTCCTACTGTCTGTCCAGTCTTTTTAGTGAAGAAAAAAAATGGACTACCTTATTACTGGTAACTCTAGGGACCCCTTTGTATTGAAGCAAGTTGTGAAGGTGTGAATACTTGTCATTTGGTCTGTAGACATTTACTGACTGATGCATTTGGGCTAGGGTGGTGGTAGAAATAATAATAATTTGAACCCTGGATTTCAACCCTTGGAATGTTCTTATGTTCCTTTCTCACATGAGACACACCCTGCTGCTACTTCTATTTGCAGGTTTAATTTTCCTTGCCCTGGAATACCTAATCAAGTGCTGCATGCTATACCTCAGGCTTTCTAGCTGACTTCTTTTTGAGGCACAATGTGATTATCTGAGCTTCTTTTTTCATGTCCCGGTCAAACCCTGGACTGCCAAAATGAAGCCACTTTCTTGGCTTTGTTGTTGTCCAAACCCAAGTCCTCATTGGCGCATGTTTCTGGCAGTAATCGGCAGACCAATAAATGAGCTGAGGTACACAGAAAGCACTTTTCGAAGATTGTGAATAAAATTGGGCATACCCTGGGTATCAACCTTGCTGGCTAATCTTTCTAACATCAGATTATTTGAGCTGACCTATAAGGTGGTGGTAGTGGTGATATTTTTTTTCATTCCTGAGGATTACATCTAATATTGTATAGAGGAGTGGGGGTTATGCACTCACACACACTACTACTCTGACTTGAATGTGAACACATGCACAGGGAGAGAAACACACACACACACACACACACACACACACACACACACACACACACACACACACACACACACACACCAGCTGTCAAGTCTCCCATTTTGGCCGGGAAACTCCCGTTATTTACCCCTCTTTCCCGCCGTCATCCCGTATTTGTATTTTCCCATAAATTTCCCATATTCTATAATTTTTTTTAAAAATGGGCCGGGAACTACAGCCCCCGTGGTGCCTTGCACGGAAAGAAAAGGCAAATCCTGTGCTGCGCATGCGCACTGGTGCAAAATGGGCCTGGAACTACAGCCCCCATGGTGCCTTGTGTGGAAGGAAAAGGCAAAACCCATACTGCGCATGTGCACCAGTGCAAAATGGGCCAGGAACTACAGCCCCCATGGTGTCCAGCACTGGCACAGCGACTCCCCAGCGCTGCTGGATTTCCCTTATTTTCAAATACAAAACTTAACAGGTATGACACACACACACACACACATCCCTTTTCCATATGTACATTTAAAAAAAGCCCTTTCCTCAGGAACCTCTCCTGTGGTCAGAGATCAGCTGTCATGGGTAATCATGGATAACAGGAAACTGCAGTTTCTCTCCTACAAAAAGTGAGTAGGACAACTACACAAGAGAACTTAGTACACACAGTGAGCATGAATCATACGGTAAAAAGGTAAAGGCTTTTCTCGAAATCCATTCATATCCGACTTTAAGGTCCAGTGCTCATCTCTGTTTATAGCCAAAGAGCCAGCACTGTCTGCATTTGCAGACATTTCCATGGACATGTGGCAGGCACCAGAGTGTACAGAATGCTGTTTACCTTTCCACCAAAGTAGCACCTATTTGTCTACTTGCAATTTCTTGCTTTTGAACTGCTAGGTTGGCAGGAGCTAGGATAGAGACAGGAGCTCATTCTATCCTGCAGTGCTCGGGTCTCCAACTGCTGACCTGCCGACCTTCCAGTTGTCAAGTGCAGTGCCTTAACCTCTAAGCCACCAGAATCTCTTCAACCATAAGATAAGATAAGATAAGATAAGATAAGATAAGGTAAGATAAGGTAAGATAAGATAAGATAAGATAAGATAAGATAAGATAAGATAAGATAAGATAAGATAAGATAAGATAAACCTTTATTGTCATTGTCCCCTTGCAGGAACAACAAAATTTCTCGGTTGTTATATATCAACTCGAATAAGGCATACCCCTTAATTTAAAACAGTTACAGGAACACCAATTAAGATAGCACCATACAGTACAATTTTAAAATTTAAAAACTTCAAAACTTTAAAATTTTAAAATTTCAAAAATTTTAAAATTTTAAAATTTCAAAATTCTAAAATCCTAAAAATTAAAAATCTAAAAAATTTAAAATTTTAAAGTAAGATAAGATGACTTCAGAGTCCAGAGTTTCCATTTAAGGCCAAAATTGCTCTGGAGAAGAAACTGTTCTTGAGACGGCTTGTTTTTACCTTCATTGTTCTATATCTCCGTCCCGATGGCAGAAGCTCAAAGAAGCAGTGGCCAGGCTGTGATGGGTCTCCTACTATATCTAATGCTTTTCTGTGGCACCTGATGGTGTCACATTCTGGTCACATTCTGTATATTCTTTCTAAATTTGTAGCTGGTATCCTTCCACCCCCCTCTTTTTTTTGGGTAATTGCCTGATGCATGAGAAGACAAAAGGCAAATTAATCTTAACACCTTCAAAATACCAATGATAGTCTTTTCTTGAATGTGTTTTTCTTGAAAACCTGATAGCGCAGATATTCTGCTCTACTCCAATACTCAAAGCTGCTCTGTGAGTGAATTGAGAAACAAACCACAATCTTATTGGCTGCATGAATGAAAAGAAAGAAAGAAAGAGAGCAACACATAGTAGCAATTTTACTAATACTGATTTTGTGTACTGTACATATAAAAATCAGACTCACAAGGAGCAGTCAGAAATAAATTAAGAACATTAGAGTTGGATTGGTGGAGATAGAAATTTCCATGGTTTGATCAGTAAATTAAAAACTGACCACAAATAAAGATACCTGGAAACTTTATGCATGTTTTGAACTATATCCCCTTTTATTGCAAAACATTGGTTACAGAAATTTCAAAATTCCTGCTGCACCAATTGCTAGTTCCTGCTTTTAGTTACATATCTGAATATATAACCAAAAAGTGCATTGTGAATCCATTAGATCTTTACAAAAACCATTCTGAGAGAGAGAGAGAGAGGGAGAGAGAGAAAGAGAAAGAAAGAGAAAGAGATATTTTATGGGCAAACAAACAAATCAAATAACTTAAAAAGTATTTTCATTTGGTTTTAAAATAAGGTATTTTAATATAATAGTAGTAAATTATAATATTGGTAATGTATAATGATAACTCCTTGGTTAAATTGCAAAGACTGCTCTAGACAGCAATAGCAGCATAGAAACTCATATTGGGCAGGTCCATTGGTCAAAAGTCCCTGCAATACCTTTAACTGTTGCGTACAAACAACCACAATACTTCAGCTATTATTTGATTACTGTTAACATCAAAAGTAAAATATTGTACTCCCACTTCAAAACATTGCTAAAGCCCCCCTCCCCACAATTGTCCTGCACAATTCATTGGAAAGGTTACGATTTGTTGATTGGCAGAAGGATCTGTCCATTTCAGTTTAATAAGGCTGCTTAAATCTAATGGTTAATTCCATGTGATGTCTTAGCTGAGTCACAATTCAATCAATCCTGTGTATGTTCTCTGAGAAGAAAGCCCCGATCCCCCCAATTCAAGATGGATTTAATCCCATGCGAGTTTGCAGAGGGTTCCAATCTCATTTAGCCTAGTTTAAGCTATCGTTCTCAAGCTGGTAAACAGCCAGTCCCCCAAACTACAGTAAAGAAAATTGAACTCACAAAAAATTAAATATTGTCTGCTACTTGGTCTAATCCACGTGTCCTATACTAAATCAAGTGCGCTGAATGCAAATCTGAAGTTCAATTTTGCTTAGGACATCAGGATCTTAAGTAAGCAAATTTCACCCTCTCGGTTAGGTTCTTGCATTGATTACATGCGGTATATGTGCCACAAATCTAGCAAAAATTGTCCAGTTTATTAACACAGCTGCGCCTACTCATCTTTAGCTCAAAACAGACTCACTATGGTCTAGCTGTACTATCCAATAAGATGGTGTCACACTAGAGACAAGCCCTTGGTCCATCTCTCCTTATTTCTGACATCAGCTCATTGACTTGCCCAGACATGTCTGGCTGCTGCTGGAACATGCATGCCACCAGGGGACGTGATACAGCTGAGGTAGCAGCAGGCATAGTGGAAGCTACAACTGCTATAATGTTCCCATGTAAAAATACATTACCCAGTACAGTACCATTTTAACAGCTATCACACATCTATAACTTAAAATCTATACACGATAGGCAAATTCTGAGTTCATATTTGGAATCCGCATACTGAAATTCATGTAAATCACATGTGTTATTCCCAGTAGCAAAATTGTTGTTGTACAGTGCATCACTCATTTGTTTCAAGGACAGTGACTCTAAAAGAGCTTCCCCAGTCAGAAGAGGACTAGCCCCAAATATATTCCTTCCTGAAATAGGGCAGCAACTGGTATTCCCACCACACTCAAGGCAATGTACTCAGATTAAAAATTGGATATTATTGTCCAAACCAGTTATTTTATCAGATGAGACAGAAATTTTCACAAGCACCTCTCCCCCTCTTTGAGAGGAACATGTAAAATGAAATAACTGGTGGTTTACTACCCCTTAGTGACTCTTAAATCTATTGCTTGAGGTGGCTACTTTGCCCTGCCTGATGGTGGTACTGACCCTGACCCAGAATAATTTCTGTTCACTTAAGTGGGGAGAGAACTGATGCGCAAATACACATTTAGTTCTACTTTAAAGTATGTATCAATTTGGGATCATGGACTGTGTGTGTTCTCTACACCTAACAAATCAACTTTGTCTGAAGAAAGAAAATGACCACCACAGACAAATTTCCAGAAAGCTTAAAGAAATTTAAAATGATGTCATAAATCCAGACTTCAGAATGGTCATAAATTTTGTAGCTACAAATAATTTGGATTTAGAAGGGGAAATGTGGATTCTAATACAAAGGCGAGGGAAGTGATAGAGTAAAACTTAGCACATTTTTACCTTCATTGTCCCCTGTTCCATCTGAAACAGAGAATCAAGATTACCAGGAAAACCAAGTCATTAAAAGCAAAATACGAATACCGATCACTTTAAACCTTTGGGTTATTTTCGTTGGAGAGTTCTGTGGCCTTCAATACTCAGGGATTCCAATAGTCTTGTTAACAAAAAGGGCCATCTTATAACATGTGTTAGAAAAGCATTTCCACATGAATGTTTTAAAAATATTTATACAGTACGTTCACAAAAAGTAGATTAATTCTGATGTAACTATTAATTCAAAAGCCAGAGAGTGGGTCAGTTTGTGTGTTTGTTTGTTTTTTGTTTGGACTCAGTTCCAGGCTCCCTGAGCATACAGCTTTTGTCCTTGTCAACCGGGAGATTTCAGGCATCGCCATCCAGTATAGTTTTGGCAATTTCAGCTGACAGCTTATACATCTCTTCTCTCAAATAGATAGTTGTTTGTGCAAATATGCTTTTGAAAATGTTAAGTGGGCCAGAGATTCATAAACTCTCACTCTCAAACAAAGTTTGATATTTCGGCCGTTGGAATCTAAGAAGGCCTTCTTGTCCTGGTCTCTGAATTCATTCAAAACAATAACTTGAGTCTATGAACCACATTTTTGTTTGTTTAAATGCTTAGCTTTAATAGTTTTCAGCAACTTTCAGAAATTCCTTCTTCCAGCTTGTCATACTGTTAATACTTAGCTTAGGGAGACAGATAAATTGGCTGGCTGGAGATGAGGAATGGATGAACCTTCCATCGTAGGAATCAGATGCTTTTCTTTTCAAACATTTTCTCCCATAAAGGTTCACATGACATCATGGGAGCCTCTTTAAAACAATTACTTGGAAGAGCCCATCCTTATTAGCAGTCTTAACCATTGGCACTGCTGAAAACCAACTCTTGCTCCGGTGAGCTCAGTACAATATTGGTTTTTTTTGATGCAGCAAAAAAATAGGACTGGGTTTAAGGCTCTGTGCTATGTAAGGACTCAATTTACTGTACAAGCATTGGTTCGCAAAGCTGAACATATTTCATTCTTATGTTTATCGTGACCTACATAGTTATGCAATCTCAAACCACCACCCACCTTCTTTCTTACAACAATTATGTCTCCTAAACTACCCAAACCCTGAGAAAGCACACATCCTACAAACAGAGACACACAGACATATTCCCCAAAATGTCAAAAAAAATCATATAAAAAGTTACTTTCCAAAGTCTTTAACAGTTTTGCTATGTGGATTTATGGATTTTATTTTCTTGTGACAACTGTTTCATCTTCAGTAATCTGTAGCTTGGTGCCACTGGATAGCAGACCTACTTTAAAACTAATAATGAAGTATCTTATTTCTAAAATAATTATTTCAGCCAGAAATTCTATAGGTTCGAGGCCTATACTTTTCAGTACTTCATTTCACATCATATTAAAGTGCTGTTAAAAATCAATCTCATTTAAATGAACACGTTTGAAAAAAAATGTACAAGTTCAGAATTGTTAATTCATTCTAACTGGATTCATTGTTACAGGCAGGCAATACTGGTATGTTAAACCCCATTATAGTCCAAAGGAATTAATGGAACAATGCATGCATTTTCATCATCACAAAGTAAGACTGAACTTTAAAGAAGAAGAAACTATTTTAATCATTATCACACTATTATTGTGAAAGAATAATGTGCTATAATTTAATATCTAGGACATGTGTATACCCAGCTATAGAATAGTGTCACTTAAACTGGAAACAACAGAATGAATCACTATATGAAAATATTTTAAAAATACTGTACACGGCTTCCTTAATTGTCCAGCATATGTAAACAAACAGCTAACTCAACAGAGTTTTAAAATATTATTTTAAAGTTAATTATCTTATCTTTTGCATAACATGCCAGTTTGTTCTTTCACACTATCACAATGTACCTATCACACAGCTCACAGTGGCTCATTAGAGAATTATATGCCAGTTCACATACATTGACGGTGGAGCTACAAAGGAGAATGTGAAATATATAGCTGTTACAGATTGTGAATCCTTGACCAAGAAATGCATATTTTTAATATATATTTAGATATATTCCCATATATGCCAGCAATTTTGCTGTTATCAGTGTTAACATGTGATGTATTTCTGAATGTCATATGCGTTATAAACTTGACTACATACTGCATCAAATGCTATTCTATAACATTCATTAATGTCATCACATATTACCACCATATTGGATTCTACATGGGAAATGTAATTTATAATAAAGCAACCAATGCATAAAATAGAGGGGTACCTGCTTATATATACTAATTTGACAGTGCTATCCCGTTTCATCTTGTCAGCCTGTTCCCCTTGTATATCTCTACTTTTTATTAACAGTGATCTAGACCGTGCTGTGACAACTTAATAAATCGGAACTGAACTTATCTAGACATAAAGGATCTCTCTCACAAAATAGCCATTTGGATGAGGCTGTACCTTATGAAATACAAATTATTTTTGCCTTTTCGTTAACATCTGATGCAGTGGATTATACCAAATAGTCAATACAGACTCTTCATAACAAAACTTGTAATACAGGAAATATTCACAGCAGGCATCAACAGGAGCATCATGATATTGAGTCAACTGAAACTATTCATGGAGCTTGTTTCAGTGTGTGTCTATCTAGCTGACATCTTTTTAAAAATAAGAGTACTTCCAACCCGGAGAAGTGGATATTATATTACTGAATGGCTGTTTGGGTGAATTACGGCTGCCTGATAGTAGAGATATTAGTTCAAATTTATATTGAACTTTATTGAATTTATATTGAAATTTATATTGAGATATGAACAGACACTCAAATTTGTTGTTCTGTTGATCTAAAACTCAAGCTCTGGTTTAATAATGTGCCCTCTAAGGGATCTGTGAGGCAATTTTGTCATGTTTTTACCTTTCTTCCCCCGGGTCCTCTCTTCCAAAATGATTTTTGATTTAATTTTACTGGTAAAGGAGCTGTTTGGTAGTGGTAGAGCACTGTAAAGTAAACCTGTTTTTGTTCTTGAGAAAAATAGGAGTAGGCATGTGTGGACTGCTGGGCCTTAGAAGTTCTCCATTTATACTGGAAGGTGCACAGAAATTTTCGTTAGATTTGATTTACTGTTTATTGTTTTAAATATGAAAATGGAGCATCAGCAAACACACATTTACTACAGAGGAAAGGAGTGATTCAAGGGAAATCTGTGTGTGGGGACAAACTAATCATTTCTATCATCATCTTAGATAAGACAAAGTAGATAAGGAAAAACTGTTTTCCCTATCGCACAACACTAGAACTAGGGGACACTCATGAAACTTTTGGGTACTAGTTCTCAAACAAATAAGAGAAAGTACTTTTACACCCAGAGGATTACTAGTCTATGGAACTCCCTGCCAGAAGAAGTGGTGACAGCTGTCAGTCTTCACAGCTTTAAGAAAGGATTAGACAAGTTCATGGAGGACAAAGGTATCAATGGCTGTAATTATGGATACTTAAGGACAACCTCGGGGTTGGAGAGATAGGCAGGATATCTCTCAATGCCATTTCCAGGGAATCCTAAGCAGGTGAAGGCATCCTCTTGGGAATACCCTGAAGGAAATGGTGAACCACTGTGTGAGACAGAATGCTGGACTGGATGGGCTGTGGCCTGTTCCAGCAAGGCTGTTCTTATGTTCTTTTTTCTGCTCCCCACTGTTCTGTCCTTTTGCCAAAGTGCTCTTTAAACTAAAAGACAGACTCTATTACTTGTTCTCTTTCTCACACACATATGTACAGAAACATTGGGGTTCTAGTAGGGATCATATTTTCCATGCATTTGGACAAGTCAGACATTCTGCTATTGCTGTGGGGCAAGTTCACACGACAGAAAAGCACATCCTGAAAAACAACTGGGTTAATTGCAGAAAAAGAGCTGGATTAATTAAAGGGTGGAGTGACACTCAGCTGAGGAGGGGAAGCTGTATTGCATTACATAGCAGAAATCACCACACCGTTGTGTCAACTGTTCACTGTGCATTCCTCTTGCTTCCACCCTGGTGTCAGATCAAATCCTGACTGTCCCCACCCTCCACCCCCCTGCATTGGTGGGTAGTGGACGGTGGTGGAGGGATGTGCTGGGAGTCACAGGAAACCTTGGCTGTATAATTCCCACACCTGAACTAGAGCTATGCCGACTTGTGAGTTTCTACTAATGCCCTCACAATGTTTTGCACACCTCTAATCTTCCCTGACAATTGGCTACAATGCCAGCTGGTTTGATGGAGCTTGTATTCCTGTACACTTAAAAACCATTAGGCTATTGCCATATTCAGAAAGAAAGGAGAGCAGCATGTGCTCTCATGGGTAGTAGACCAATAAGTAATGATTATAATCTTTCTGTAAAAATATGTCATGATTAAGATTTTCTTCTGGAGGACACTATGACCTACTTACTGTATTATCCTACCATGAATCACCCTTTATCTGTGCAACTTAGAAAGTTAATGAAGATATTGTTGCACGGTAGGTTTCAGCAGACCAGGAACAGGCTACTTTTAAAGAATACCTGAATTCTCTACTGGTGCTTTTTCCACCCAAAAAGCCTGAGGGAGACATGATAGATCCAGCTCTTGCATTTTGGGGCATGTTCTTCTGTCTCTTTTGGTACACTGGAAGCATACTTAAAATCATGGCTTTTACAGTTATTGGAAATCTTAGTTTCACCTTGGTGCTTCAATTAACTCTAAGTACAGTCATTCATCATCTTCAATTGTTCTGTGTTATTCTGCGATCAGGCCACATAATTACAAACATAGAGTACTGTAAATATTGAAATGGTCAGGTACCACATACTTTGAAATGAAACAATGGTTACTTAATGATGAAAAGCTAGAAGTAAATGACAGTGAGAAATAAAGCCACAATGGATGCAAACACTGGGAAAAAATAATGAGATGAATATATTGCACAGAAAAGAGAATATGGTGTCAGTTCTGCTCTTTTTTCCCTCTCACATTTTAACAAGAATCCATTAAATGCCTTCTAAACTGATGAGGTGTGTAATTAAAAAAATAAATATTTACTATTCCACTTAATTACATTCATCCTGAGCTTGCTCAACTGTGCTGAAGAGCCTGCATAAAAACAGGACACCACGTGATTACTTATTAAATGAATTGTTCCCTTTTCCTTATGCTGCTGTACAAAAGGCATCTCTTTTCTTTCCCTTCTTGAAAATATAAACATCTGTGGCACTATAGGTTAATACAAAAAAGAGGCCAGTGAACGGTGAGGGGGTTGATCTAATTTCTCTTTACAATGGTCAAGGGTTGTGAAAAGAAGGGAGAAAGTTAGGGACTGATTTGCTTTTGATTCCGATAGAAAGATACAAAGATTTCTTCCATCAGCTATCAAAATGAACCCAAATTCAGAACCCAAATTCAAATATCAACTTTGTATCCATGTTTTGTTTTCACTTCCCATTTTTGAAAGGCAGGCTCTCTAAGCAACTCACCTAATTATGCATGATGTCATAAAGAAATTTAAAAATAATCTCTCTCTATTTTTTTCTCCCACCCCCCACCCCCATTAAGTGCAAATGCCAACTAGGTCAAGATACAGAACCTCAGTGCTCCACACTGAGATAAGCAAAGTGCTAACTAACTTGTCTAGTGGCAGATGGTCAGCTATTGCCGACAGTCTGAGGTTCCTTTATTCTCCTAAAGAAAAGAACTGGAGAGCAAATAAGTCTCAGACAATTCTCTTTGTTATATGCTTGTTATCTTTAACTGTGCTTGCTTTCAAAGCTGGGAAAGGCACCTGTTCTAGAGAGTCTTCTCATTGACAAGGTGTCCCCCCTGTCTTCTGGCTTGGATGACTTGCTCTGCTGGGACGTATTTCGAAGACTTGTTGCATTGCGTTGCCGGTCAAGTTTATCGCTGATAGAGTAGCTTTTCTTTGTATGTGCATACAACAAGTTGGATTCATCTGCAGAATAGCTGTTGGCCCGCTCTATTTTTGGCAGAGGGATATTGTTGGACAGTGTTCTTGTAGTATTGCTATCTTGAGGTGACAAGGATACTGCTTTTTTGTCTTTGGCTTCAGAATCCTCATTATCAGAGCTGGGGTGACTGAGTTCCGCTTCCCTTTCTGGGTGGCAGCATCCTAAGTCATCCATTTTGTCTCCAAGAAATCCAAGGAAGCTGGACCTTTCTGCAATGGTTTGAGGAGCACCAACACACCTTGTGTCAATGCAGTCTGTAATGCTTGTGTACTCTGCTGTTTTGACAGGCACTCCAAGGCTGCTGAGATAACTCCGAGAAGGAGAGGACATAAAACTCTGAGATTTGACTATTGGTGCTTCCTCCAAAACAAATGGGGTTGTAGCCAGATATCGACTGCTTTTAGAGCGCTCTAATGTTTGATACAAAGGAGGGTCAGATTCCCATGGGTTTTGGCTGTCTGTGATTTGTGTGTAGTCTGAAGAAAACACTCTTGTTTCCATTGAAGAGGGGTCTTCGTAATCAAAACTCCTGCCTGAAATCCTCTCTCCGAGAGTACCACTGATGTAAGCACTGCTTGAAATAACACTGGAAGCTATCTGAGCTTGTAGAGCTGGGTCTCCTGTTCCCAAGATGTTCATTGAACTATCCAGGGGTTCTGTGGCTGACTGCAGCTCATCCATGGCAGAGACATAAATGTCTATACAGGAGGAAGGCCTTCTGGAGTCCGGGGCAATTGACAGAGTGCTTGTAGGCACAAAAGGTGCTTTTTGCTCTTTTGAAACTGAATGAGAGCTGCTAGCACGATGAAGGTTCAGAGACCTCTCTTTAAAAATGCTTTCAAGTTTCTCCAACCCACATTTGTCCTTCACATTCACTGCATAAAAGGAGTGGCTTCGTAAGCGGGATGTTATTGTCGGAGAGGTTGGGGACATTGATTCTTCTCCTGTAGGATCAATACTCTCTTGAAGTTTATAAGTATTTCCTTCCTGGCTGTTGAAACTACTCTGCCTGACAATGTAAGCTGTGTCAGTACAGTCAGAGGATGTTCGAGATCGTATTTTAGTGGTCTCTCCTTTGTCCACTCCTGTCAATTTATCTAGTGCTGTAGCCATTCGTCCTATCATGTCTTCCAACTGAGCAAGACGGATGTCTACAGTCTGAAGTGAAGCCTTCATACAGTGCTCTCGTTCGTTTACTTCCTCTAATCGCATGGCCATATTCTCCACCCTGGTGGTGGGGAGGAAAACAGAGAAAAACAGAGTTAATTCTAAAAAAGACAAACATATTACAGTATATGGATTTACTGACTGATTTGATAATATTATTCTTATGCTGATAGTATAATGATAGTCATGAGGCCATGCATAAGGGTGATGCTTCGATATGTTTGATCAAACTATTATCACTACAGTGGCGATGAGCCTATTTAAACAATGATTTCATCCAAAGTAAATAGTTCCATTTATCCAATAAAACCACATTTTAAGTAAATAGTTTGTAATTTTCTAATAGTTTTTTTTTACTAGAATGTTACAATTAAGGATCTAATAGCTGCTGGAATCAACAGCTCTGATCAAAGTCATTTATAGACCTCTGAAGACTTGTTGTAGGAAGAAAAAGGAGCTTGTCATGAGAATTCACATTTGAAGGGTTTAGAGATCATTCCAGAGAAATAGAGTGGGCCCCCCAAAAATTTATTCATTATAAAATGTGAGCAGCAAAAAATGTGTGCAAATGGAAAAAAATCACACAAATGTTTCAGTCAATAGGGATTATGTGTATGCTTTAGATAAAATGTATACATAAATGTACACATTAGTAAAATGAATTAAACTGTCTATAAATTTGAATGTTTGAATGAAAAATATCTTGCAACTAATATAGAAAAAGGTTTTGAAGAAAATATAGATGGGACTGAGAGAAAGATAATAAAACAGAGATGCAGAGATTCTTCATTACAAAGGTTCTATTTTAAAAGCAAAAGTCATACATCATTTAGAGATTATAGCTCAAAATATTGTATTCCTTTACAACAAACTGTTCTGCATAACCTCATTCTTTTTCTAGTGCAAATATGTAAAATACATTAGAAAAATAGGTAGGTAAATTTCAAAAACTGGAAGACTGACTGATGTATGTTTCTGAAACTCTGCCTTCAGAGTATGTTGACTTCTTGATTGTTTTTTTTTTTTGACAAAGAGATTTCTTCTAAGAGGCATATTCTAGTCACATTCTTTAAAATAAATTGCATTTTCAAGTTTTGTAGTTGAATTACTTATTTAATTTTGGAATATGAGTCTGTTTGGAAGCTTGAAGTGTGTGAGGTATAAGGGTGGGTCCCTCATGTTTCTGACTAAGGGTGGACTGGAGACTAGGTATTTCTTTAGCCTCAAGGGAATGCATCTTCCACCACCCTTAGCCAGCAAAGCCACCATCAAGGGCTCTCTCTCTCTGTGTTTTGACATTCAATATCTGCAAGGACACATGTTTCTCAATCTCTTGGCTACATGTGTCTAATTCTCTGCTTATGACTCAATCTACAGAAGACAGTAGTCTGATTTATTTTAAAATACTGAAGAACATACAGTAATACAATATATTTCATATATATATGAAAAATGTTCCTCAGAGAAATACAACTTGAAAAGCTATGCTTTCCACGTTGTAGGTACTACTGATGATATGTAATGTTGCACATGGGGAAGGGATACATATCTCTTCCCTTCAAGATCCAAATTCCCTCTCCTGTATAGCTGTAATGCTTAAGGAAAAACCCACAATGGAATGAATAGGAACATTTCCACTAAGGTGTGTGTGTGTGTGTGTGTGTGTGTGTGTGTGTGTGTGTGTCTGTGTGTGTGTGTGTGTGTGTGTGTGTGTGTGTGTGTGTGTGTGAGAGAGAGAGAGAGAGAGAGAGAGAGAGAGAGGGTGGGAGGGAGAGATTTAAGCTCTGAATTCTGGGAAGTTAAAATAACAAAACTACTCTGTTCTGTATTGCTAGCCTGCTCCCCTCCCTTACAATTAGGCAACAAGAAGCTTGAAATCTGATACAATATGTGAATATCTAATCTGGCTCTAAAGATCCTTTTAGGATTGCAATTTAGCACTTTTATTTGGATTCATGAGTTGATAAAACCAAAACATCCTCCTTCTCAAAAAAGGTAGTAGATTAGAAATACTGAAATTAAAAATATATGCTGTGTCATAAACCAAATCCAAAACTGTGTACCTTTCAGAGGTAACACGGATTCTTTCATCATTGGAAGAATTAAATCTATCCTCTTTCTCTCTGAAATATTCCTCTATGCATTGTTCTTCAAAATCGTGAACTTTCTTCAGTTCATCATCTGTTATGAAAAGCTCTGCAGAAGACATTGGAGGAAATGACAAAGCAGAATGAGATGCAGTTTGTTAGCTGTTGTTACAAGGTATTATAAATATCTCCACAAGACCACTTTAGTATTTCCTAGACTGGTAACTCTGCACTTACTGTTCATTTTCAGTATCCTATTTTATACATTACAACACTGTGGCTCTCAGTGCATGTCAGACTCTCAAAAGCAGTTTTAAACAACCTCTGTGGGTCAAATCTGGTAGCATAATGGTGTCCTTGCATGCTTACTTATGTTGGGTATAAGTCGGAGCCTCGGAGGGACTTTCTGTGGGCAAAAGTGACTATGTGTTTTTGCTACTAACCAAGTAGCAGAATTCATTTCCTTTGCCTCTGGTTCTTGAGGCAAGACTACAAACCTTGGTTCCTCCTCTTTTTGTTTGCTGTTTTGCACCCTTCACTGCACTTTCTTTGTTAATTGCTTGCCAGCATGTGTCAAAAGAAGTAGGTAGCATGAATCTCTTTCTCTTCAAAGCTTTGACCATGCATGTCTGTTCTACAGACACTGTGTTTCCTCCTCCTTTTTCATCCTTGAAATTGTAACTGAACAAAGGAACAGTCAATAAAATGCATTTTTTTCTACTTAAGCTGTATTTACACTGATTTTTACTAATGTAAGTCCTGGTTAGTGTAAGGGACAGTTTAAGGGGGATTTGTGCTGCTGTCTCTCATGTTCTTTCCTTCCAATTGTGTTTTTCTGCTTTCTGTTCTGCTAAGAAAGGACTAACCAAATTCCAACAATATATATTCAACAAAATCTGATGCCAAACTGGCATGTCATTGGAACAAGAAAACATGTGACCATTAAAGCATTTCCCAGTTTCACATCTGAATGCTAAGAATGAAACGTAAGCTAGCATTTTATCACCTGACAACATCTGACATTCTGCTGTCAGATATAGAGCAGCAAACAGCAACCCCTTCACCTAGCTTATCATAGAGTACTCAGAACTAATCACTTTGCTTTTTGAGAATAAGGCAAGAACATCCCACAGGTATCTTTCTTGAATCTGGACAGTAAAACTACTACTGTAACAAATTAAATAACAATTTCTTATTTTTTCATGACACCAAAAATCTCCTAACCCGAGACGCTCCCACCCTCACTCTGGCTAATGGTAGGGCCAGCCATTTTCTTGATGACCAACCAGAAAGCAAGACAAGCTAATTGACAAGTACAAAAGAGAAGAGAAATGGATCACAGCCTCTCACATGGAGGCAGCTGTGTCAATGTGAAGGCTTGTGTAGCGTGTGACTGCAGTGTCAGTCATTCTATTAGAGACATTCAGTGTGGCTAATAAGCTGCTTGCAACAACAGCACACAATAAATAGAAATGTTGTGCTGGCAGAGAAATAAAATGGATTGCAAGGAAAATCATTGAAAGATAAAAGTGCCAGGGAGGTAAAGACTTGACAGTTCATTGGGTCAGCACCTGCTAAAACAGGAAAATGCAAAGACACAGCAACCACAAATAAAACAAAATAGAAACAAAGAGGGGTCCCTAAGAGAGGGAGCTCTCTCACATCAAAGAGGAACAAAAACTCAGACATTGGTCATACAGTATTTTAAGAAAACTGTTATCATTCTATGTGGGGCTGCCTTTGAAAAATATTTAGAAATTACAAGTGGCACAGAATGTGGTGTTCATGGTTCTCATTGGAATAAACTATACCCATAGAACTCTATATAGTACAGTAACAGCATAAAATTATGTGTGTCATCAAGTCAATTCCAACTTATGGTGACCTTTTTCAGGGTTTTCTAAGCAGAGAATACACAGAAGTGGCTTACCTTTCCCTTCTTCTGGAGGTGTGTTGGGACTGTGCAGCATAGCCAAAGCCACACAGTCTGGTTTTTCCCCTGGGAGGCATAGAGGGGATATGAACACATAACCTCTGGCTAGGCAGCCAAACTACTGACCTATTTAGTCAGCATGTAGTAACACTAGAACTGGGATGGTGAACCTTGGCAATCCAAATGTTATTGGACTTCAATCCCCAGAAGCCCAAGCACCCTGTGAATCCACACAAATGGGTTTACTGTGATTCATCCAGCCCGCGCTGCCCTCGTCGCTCCCGGAAGCGGAAGTAAAACATGCCCATATGGTTAAGGCTCTTCCAGGTTAACCCTTCCTCCATATGGGCGTGATTTACTTCCGCTTCTGGGAGCGACGAGGGCAGCATGGGCCGGATGAATCACAGTAAACCCATTCATGTGGATTCACAGGGTGCTTGGGCTTCTGGGAATTGAAGTCCAAGAACTTCTGGAGTGCCAAGGTTCGCCATCATGGCACTAGAACTATGACAGTTTTATTAGATCTCAGTTTTCCTCCTAGGCCTGATTTAAACTAGTGGTGTTGACTTTAATGCCCTAGAATGATGCTCTGAGATTGGGATACTTCACGGACTTTCCCCATATTAAGCTTTCAGTGGACCCGTGTAACCTAATTTTTGGAAATGTTTCTTTGGTGTTTCTTATGCAATGGGAAAGATCTGGCTCAGCAGCACCATATTATTCAACTCTTTCCTGCAGGAAGGCTGCATGGTTTTATCAAAGGTGGGTTTTAGTTTACAAATTAAGAGAGGTTTTCAAGATCATCTGAGAAAACTAACAATTATCCACCCCATTAAATTGTTGTGCTACTGCTACTTGTTTCATTACCATATTTTATTTAATTGAGTCACATATTACAATTCTCTTATTGTTTGTTAAGGGCTTGAGAAGATCTGGGTAGCAGGTAATGGGCAGGATTCACTTCCTGAGACCCCAGAGAGAGGATGCTGTCTCTAAGAGGAGATTTTACAGGGCTAGTTGAACCCTGTGGATCCTGTTGAATATAAAGATCACATTTGAAAAACCTATGAGGATTTCTCAACCTGAGGTTTCTAAACCCCAGTTCATGTGGTACACTGATAGAACTGTTGCCATCACACTGCCAATCTTCAAGACATGTTATAGTATCATCAGTTGGTTGTAAACACCATCATCCTCAGTACAGAAATGCACTCTGTCCCAAGTAGTGAAGCTGCCATCTTCTGCAAGTATCAAAACTGTAACCCACACTTGATTTATACCCACCAATGAATTAATAAGTAAGGATTTTTTATATTTTCAAAATATTTCCCAAAGCTTAGGCTACATGACTTACTCAGTCCATAGTCTGTTTCATCTGGGTCACTGTCGTGTTTTCGCCACCTACAGCATATGTGCTGAAATATCATAGTCATGTGGCTAAAGATGATTAGGGGAGGTGGCAAGACTGGTCTTTCATGGAACGTCATAATGAGCTGATATCTCTGGAACTTCCATACTTGATTAGATATAGACTTCACTTCAAAAAACGTGTTGCTAAAACAGAAAAGAGGGAAGGAAATTGGCCCTTGGCAAAAAGAGTTGCCATCACATATCTCTGATATTATGGCCACTCTTCACATTGCATGGCAGCACAACAGCATCTGCATGCATTAGGGAACTGCTCTGTATCCTGGCTCTATGATTTACTAGTAGCAGTGTTTTCAAATACTTGCCTCCTCAAAGATTATGGTGTCTTTGAACCACAATTGGGTGTACCCTGGTAAAGACAACCTTGTGTTGCCAGCTAATCTTTCTCACATTGGGTCAGGCGGAAGGAACTACAGAATGACTTCACCAAAAGGTGCCTTCATTTTGGCAGGTTCACATCTGGTCTAGACATGGAAGAAGAAGCTGTATAGGAAAACCTTAGTGGTACATTTTAACAAGTCATAGGTAAAGTAGCCTTCTGAAGTTGAAAGAACCAGAAATGCTTCAAGTATTAATAAACCTCCTCAAGTATAGTAGATGATCATCTTCATTCTTGTTAACTCCTGGTATTTTAGCACCATGGGAGTAACAATAGCACCACTGCTTCCCATGCCACCAAGATAACATGAGAAATGTGGAGTGAGCAGAATTGGCTTATAGAAAGTCTATAAAAAGCTGTGTTGAAGCAACAGAACAATACAGAGCTTGAAAGGAACATATTGCAGCTAACATAGAATGGCCTAAATCCTATTGTGCAGTTATGCAAACAGGACAACATTTGGACACAAGTTAAGAAATCTCCGTAGACATTATTTGTTGCATACTGAGTTGTGTGACTTGGTGTGCAATGGTAATGCCTATGGAGATGTCTTGATTTATGGCAATTTTTGTCCAAAAGTTAAGTCATTTGTGCACAACATGATTTCAGGCACTGTGTCACACATATATTGTAATGTGTTGCTCTGGACAGACCATTCTGAAAGTTGTCCATGTTTTGCCTACAGGTTGTCTATAATCTTAAGGAGTAGTTTGGCTTTGTATCAGCTGACAAAATTCATGTTCCATTGAGCATCAAGGTCAGAAAGCTGGCAGTGAGAGCAGAGCTTGAAATGTTATTGCAAAAAGCAAAAAAATCAACATTAAAATTACTTCAACTTCTTAGTATATTATTGTCTGTGTTAATTTTAATATGTTGTTTTCCAAGCTCTGACTTTTGGATCAAACAAAACATGACACAAGAGCCAAAATCATGAAACATTTTTCTTTACTTGCCATAGTTACAAGGCAAGCTCTAAACCCAATGTAAGGCACATGGAATGATTACTCTGACCAATGGATACCCACCCCTCCCCCATCAAATCCCAATCTAACTTTTCTTCCCATGCACCAGGGGAAAATGACCCAACTATTTGGATGAGAAAAATATTTAGAAGGGCAGAAACTGGTCAACTTAATTCACCTTCTTCTGTTTGGATCAAATTAGGAGCCTTTTTCAACCACATGGTTCTTCAGTCTCAAGTCATACATTTCACATGAAGCAATTTACATTTCCTGTTTCTTATCTCACTTGGTCCCTGAGCTTCTCTTGCAGCAGAGTATGCTGCTCCAGTATGGAGCGCATCCACACACGTGAAACAAGTTGATGTCATTGTTAATGAAACAATGTGCATAGTGTCAGGATGCCTCAAACTTACACCAGTTGATAAAATATATCCACTTGTTGGTATCACTACCTAAGATAAAGGGAAAAGTAGCAGCAGATGCCAAGAGAACTAAAGAGAATGACTCTTGATATTCTCTGAATGGATATGTGCCGCAAGTCCACTGGTTCAGATCCAGGAAGAGCTTTATGGCAAGAATAAACATTCTGAGGGGATGCAAAAGCAAAACCAAATTATATGATGGAGGAAGGAACTCACTGGACGAAGAATTACATTAAAGAAGGGTATGGCTGAGGAACTCAACATCCCCTATGTCACTTGGAGGACCCTGAATAGACCGAGGGTCAGAGTCAGTGGTGGGCATCAGCAGGTTCGCACCAGTTTGCCAGAACTGGTAGCAGAAATTCTGGCTGGCCCCACCCATCCAAGTTTTGAAATAAAGTTGTCCTAATTCAGGTGCAATGTAGGGCTTTCCCCCTGGCCACGCCCACCATACCACGCCCACAGTGTGGCAGTAATTTTTTTTGGAGCCCACCACTGGTCTAAATGTAAGACCAACATGCTCAAGTGGGGGCTGCTGGCAGACAACAACATGCTGTGTGAATGTGGAGAGATACAGAATGTAACTCATTTGTTGGTCTGTCAATTACTACCAGAAACATGTAACAATGGGGACTTAATTTTGGCCAATGACAAAGCCAAGTTTGATCTGGACGTGAAAGAAGAAGATGAATCTAACTTGGTCTTAAGAAATCAACCACAGTGCATTTTCTTTCTGAATTGCTTCTGAACTACTAAAAACTTCCTTGAATTATCAAAAATCAAAAGGTCATCTCATTTTTACTTATTTTGAGTTTAACTTCTAGGCTACAATTTGCTCTGTAAATCACATAGATGTGTCATTAACCCCATCACAAATATAATCCCATTTGATGGGACTATTATCTCATTACAAAGAGAATGATCTCATTGGATTCTGAGTAAGGTCACCCTTGCTCAAAAGCCAGTCATATTCGACTCTAGGGTTTAGTGTTCATCTCTGTTTATAGTCAGATAGCCAGTGCTGTTTGCATCTGCAGATGTTTCCATGGACATGTGGCAGGCATGACTAGACACCAGAGTGGTCTTGACCTGCTGACCTTCCACTTATCAAGTTCAGTCTCTGAGTACCTTCCTATAATTTAGCTACAAGAAATGCTACAATTTAGTTACTCCCCTCCCCACAAAATACAGAGTTATGAAACTCACTTAAAGACAGCAATGAGCAAATTCACCAGCAGGATGTTTGCAACCAACAGGTAACAAGCCATTATGGCTGGAACAATCCATGCTCCTGTTTTGCAGGGAGGTAGCTGGATTATTTTACCATCTTCTCTGGTTTCATTTTGGCCACAAGGAGCTGAAAAGGAACAAAGGAAAAGAGGAAGGAAACATTAATGCTAATTTGCAAAAGTTTAAACTGTAGCTATTAAACATCTAAACACACAGTGAATTCCAAAAGATTAAAGAATACTGGAGGAAGATTTGACACACACACCCAATAGCCCCAGCAAAAAATTGGGATACAGTACTAAGATCAAGCAATTCACAGACCTATCACAGAATCTTCACTCCTGTGGTTCTCAAAAGTTACTTCTTTAGTTTAGTTATTTGAACCAGGTCACTAAAAATATTATAGAGAGTCTTTAGAATGAATGGCTTTGGCCAAAATTTCACTGTTTCTACATATTTCCACATATGCCCAGTTAAGTAGGACATTAAAATATTCATGGTAAAATATCTTCCTAATAACTTTGGCTTTTTGGAAGCAAAGTGAGAAAGTGCTCATCAAGTAAAAAGCAAGATGCTGTTCGGCAAAGGCCATTATGTATGGGCAAGATATGTAGTGACATTATAGCATGTTTATTGACATATTATAATTTGATTATGGACTCTGGAGAGTGTTCTTAGAAACAGAGAAAGCAGGCAGGGAAGACACAATCAAATATTTAAATAACCAAGTGTATGATATTCAAGCGAGACAACATACCATATTTGCTGGCATATAAGACGCATCAGAGCAAAAGACACACCCCATTATTACCAAAATAGCCCACTATAGGCCACCACACACAGTACAAGATGCACCGAATTTTTCCAGTGTATTTTAAGGGGGGAAAAGTGAGTCTTATAAGCCAGTAAATAGGGTATACCTGATTTTATTTTGTATTACTGGAATTTATTTGGTAGGAAGGAGAAAGGAAAATGGGGTTTAGTTTGGCTTACTGATATTTTACCAAATTATTTAATTCAGGGGTGCCCAAACTACGGTCTGGGGCTGGATCCGACCCCCGATGCCAATTCATCTGGCCCGCGAAGCCCTCGTCGCTCCTGGAAGCAGAAGTAAAACATGCCTGTATGGGTGCATTTTACGTCCGCTTCCAGGAATGATGAGGGCTTTGTGGGCCGGATGAATTGGCATCAAGGGCCAGCTCCGGCTCCCAGGCCATAGTGACTGGCTCCCTGAACCACGTGACTGACCCGCAGCCCGAAAAGTTTGGGCATCCCTGATTTAATTCTTCCAGTTGTTTGCTAAATGTGAGCTTAAATAGGGACCACGTCAGTGGGAAGGTAAACAGCATTCTGTGCACTCCGGTGTTTAGTCATGCCTGCCGCATGTGCATGGAAACGTCTGCAGATGCAGGCAGCACTGGCTCTTTGGCTATAAACAGAGATGAGCACTGAACACTAGAGTTGAATACAACTGGCTTTCAAGCAAGGGCGACCTTTACCTAGTCTGCACTACCAACTTGAGTCAATATGTGGCAGGCCTTCCCATGAAGCACAACAGAAACTGAAGTCAGGTTTGACATAATTGTTTGTTCAGAAGGCCTTGAGGCAGCTTCACATGGGGCAGAACAGAAAACAATATGATGGATGCAACTATTATTTTCCTCTGTAAGGCTCCCAAAGTATTTCAAATGTTAAATAGAGGTAGACACAATGTCTTATTTTCTAGTAAGTACAGACAGCAGAAACAGAAGGAAAAGCTGAACAAACAGTGGTATGGGGGTGGGGTGAGAAAAACTAGTATAAAAGAAAGCAAAATAGTGTGTGTGTGTGTGTGTGTGTGTGTGTGTGTGTAGGAGAAGGCCATCTGTGAAAGTGGATGAGGGAAGGGGAAAAATCTGAATGGTTAAGAGGAGGATTAGAACAGTAAGGCCAAGATCTAGTTGGTGAGTCATTCATGCATTGAGTTGAATGATTTAACTCACAACAGTCAATTGCAGCTAACTAATGAGGTTCTGCTTTCATTGCAAGGAGTGTGGCTGATTGTGCAATCACCATGTATCTAATAATGCTACTGGGGTTGCAATGAATTACTCATTTTAGCATGTGAATCACCAACAAGAGTCTGGCCTGAGTAAGAAATAAAAAAAACATGACCCCCTTTGTTGTGGTCAAATCACTAGATGCTGTAGTTTGAGCTTGAGGTGGCGGCCACACTCTGCGGAGAGCAAGGACCCATTGTGATGGTCTGCCCTCACAGGCTGATGGAGCCTGTGGGTTTGCAGAACGCCTTGTGAATCTCTTTGGTCAAGCAGAATGGTGATACTGTTGTTTCCCTGGGGGATAAATGATACACGGAGACCTACAGGGCAATTGACACTATTGCTCCCAAATGCTAGATCCAGCTCACAGGTCGCCCAACTCCATGGTTTGATGAAAATCTAAGAACTCTGGTGTGAGAGGAAGTGAAAAGAGAGCAACTGGAGGAGAGCTCCCTCAGATGACAACTTTAGGGAATGAAGGAGTTTTCTAAAAAGTATGCCAATGCCACAGCCCAAAATGAATAAACGAAAAGAGGTTAGGATGCAACATGAAAACAAGATACCCTTTGAAAACTAAATGTTATATATCCAGATATTGGAAAGTTAGCAAGTCACGTTGTCTGATGAAGGGAAATTCTCCTGAAAGAGTCTGCATACCGGTTGACTTTCACAATGTATTGGACTTGTTGTATTGCTCTACTGGAAGATTCTGAATATATTAACTACCAGAATAAAACATTATATTATATTACTATATATTCAAGCCTCAAACGGATTTCCTATCTTTGAACAATGCCACTAAAGAAGCAAGGGAAACATTATAACATCCAACTTATATACAGTATAGCACTGGCAACTATCAGAGGGAGCTGTTATGTATAGCTTCTGAGATGCTTGTGACAGAGCAACTGAACGTTCTACAGCAGCAGTTCCCAACTTTTTTTTGGCCATGCCTCACCTAAGTATCTAAAATCCTGATCCCCCAGTAACATATGATTCTTATTATTCAAAAAGTGAACTCCTATTCACATAGAGGAAGCCTAAAAGGCCATTCACTGTTAATAACTCATTCTTGAATTGCCCTTCCCCCCAGTGGGGTGTGTGCCCCATGTTGGGAACAATGGGTCTACAGACTACTGCTGGAAAATGTAACAGGTTGGCAACATATTTTAGATCAAAAGCGGGTGACATCTGTAATGGCTTCGGTGCTGTGTTTTCTGCAACAGATCATTTGGAGATGTCCAATGCACCATCTGGTCCATGTTTATTGGCTCAGTTTTGGCCGGTGTCATCTCAGGAATCCTCCAGGGTGCTTGCTGGTGTAAAGCCACCACTGTCTGCTGTGATCCTTGCCCATCTTGGCTTGTGAAAGCTGCCAATGATGGGATAGTTGGATGGATCAAGGAGATCATTAATTCTTACTTCTAGGAGGGTGTATAACATCCTTGGCTTAAAGAAATGATCATCTGACCTATCTTGGAAAAAAAAATCTAATTTGGTTCTGGACAAACTTAACAACTATTGTCCAGTTGCTAATATCCCTTTCTTGGGTAAGGTAACAGGGAGGGTGGTGGCAGATTAGCTGAGATTGAATGCCTCGATCCACGTCAGCCTTGCTGTATTACCAAGAGTATTGGTCACCCTGTTAGATGGCCTTCTAAAGGAGGCTGATGGATACATTCTTGCTGTTTGTCCTCTTCGATCTCTCGGTGGCCTTTGATACTGTCGACCACAGTATCTTTCAGGACAAACTCACTGGGATGGCTATCAGAGGCCAAACCATGGCATGGGTTAGATCTTTCCTGGGGGGGCCTGTCCATCTTAGGGAAGAATTGTCTGTTCCATGGATACAATTGTTTGGGGGTGACTCATGGGTCGATGATCTCCCCGATGCTGTTCAACATCTATCAGGCCACTGGGAGCCTCGGGTCTGCTATAATCAGTATGCATGTTATCTTGCTGTTTTTAACTGCTGTACTGCAGTTAACCAGAGTACTGCAGGACAGAATGAGCTCCCGTCTTTGTCCCAGCTCCTGCCAACCTGGCAATTCGAAAGCAAGAAATTGCAAGTAGATAAATAGGGACCACTTCGGTGGGAAGGTAACAGCGTTCCATGCGTTCCATTGTCTTGTCATGCCTGCCACATGACCACAGAAACGTCCACAGAAGCAGACAGTGCTGGCTCTTCAGCTTTGAAACAGATGAGCACTGGACTCTAGAGTTGGATACGACTGGCTTTCGAGCAAGGGAAACCTTTACCATGATGCCACCCAGAGCAGTCTTGTTACCAGTTGGGCAGGAAACAAACAAACAGTATTTGGATCCATGGGAGACAGACTGATGGACAGAGGGGTCAGTGAGAGGAGAGAGAAAAATTATCTGAGGTACTGGGTGAAGAAGAATATGGCCATTACTCATGCAGATGTTTAATGCAAGTTACTCATGTAGACATATTCCCATGGCAAGGAATACTTATAAAATGTTTGCTTTGGACAGAGCCAATGCAGAATGTTAACGTTTATACAGTATTTGTTTTGTACACCGGACAGATATGCAATTTAATTTGAAAACTTCACATTTCAGTATGCATAGGATATAGGATTTCATTTTGGGTTGTAGCTGGGACAAGTGCACTGAAACTAAATGAATTTTGTCTGTTTTAAAAACAAACCCACACTAAATAAACTCACATATTGTACTAAAAGTATATGATAGCATTAGTTGAAATATTGCCACCTGATAGCAGGAGAAAAAAATAGTTATAGTGCATTCTATATGTCTGTGTAGGCAAATGTTCTTGCTAATTTTAATTTATACATCATAAAAAATAGAGCCCTCTCTAAGGAGCAAATTTAGAATAGGCATTTCTTCAATCAGACCTTTATTTGTATATTTGTTAAATTAGCTGCCTATTTTAGACGGGTTAAATGTTCCAAGATATGGTTTCATTTTGAAAATCAAAGAGTTTGGTCTTACTCAACTGACAAATTAAAAAAACAATGAGGAAGTACAGTACCTCTCATTTCCATCAGAATAAAGCTTTTTAAATATACTATTGCAACAAATCTTGATTTTGAAATAAAGTACAGGTTTACAGTAGCCTTTTGCTCCCAAAAATCTAATAACAGAGTCAACTCGCCACTGCTTTGGGAGTTGCACTGGGTACCAGCTTGCCTCCAGGTGCAATTCAAAGTGCTGGTTATGATCTTTAAAGCCCTACATGGTAGTGGGTCAGGATACCTAAGAGACCGCATTGCCCCAAGAATGTCTGTCCATCCAACTAGAGTGGACCAGAGGGGCTCTCTAGTTGTGCCATTGGCTAGAGGGGCTCGTCTCTCTAACACATGAAGGAGGGCCTTCTCTGTGTTCGCACCAGCACTTTGAAACTTCCTGCAAATAGAGCTATGGTTGCAGATGGAATCGCTGCCCTTTAGGAAAGTTTCTAAAATCTGGCTGGTGGGTGGGGCAGGTGTGGGGGCCTGATGGAAATGTGGCCTCCGCCTGCTGGCTTGCATAATAATCAAGATCCATCCTCTTTTTATGAATGGGGTGGGTGGGTTTTAATGGGGGTTGTTTTTATTTGTTTTTATATATTTGTGACCGTGTGTTTATTGTTTTTTACTTGACTGCTATGTGAGCCGCCCTGAGTCGGGTTTCCTGAGTGGGCGTCGAAAATTAAATAAAATTAAAATTAAATTAAATTATGTTTTTTTTTTAAAAAAGAAGAAGAAAAAAAGGAAGTGGGAGGGAAAATTAAAAGGGAAGGTTGTTTTTTTGGCAAAAGGATAAGAACATTTTGGATATTTATATATACACACATTAGCTGTCCTGCGAGGAACTGTAGAGAACATCTGTGATTCTCGTAACTCAATTTTATTCTTACATTAATTGTGAAGATGGTTTGGCTCATGTCAAAATGGGCTCTTGAACATTCCAATGATACAGATGCTACACTTGGCACTCCAGGTGTTCTTGAACTTCAGTTCCCAGAAGCCCTGATCAGCAGGAGTATTGATTTGGGCTTATGGTAATTGAAGTCCAAAAACACCTGGAGTGCCAAGGTTCGCCAACACTGAGCTAGATGAACATTCATAGAATCTTTTACATGTACAAAATTCTGATTCATTACATAAGGCAGGGGTTCCCAACCTATGGCCCATGGGCTGGCCCCAGCCATTGGCACCATTTCATGTGACCTGCAGCTGCTGCCGCCGCCGCACCCAAAAGTGGAAGCAGATGTGTTTACAACAGGTGCAAAATGTCCCCACGTATGCATAAACATGGTTACATCAGCCATAAATGTGCCTGCGCCTGTCATAACACGGAAGTGGGTGCATTTACTTCTGCTTCTGGTGGTCGTGGTTCAGCCCACACAGCTGTCCAGAGGGCATGGTCAGACCCACAGCGTAAAAAGGTTGGGAACCCTTGACACGAGGGGTTGCTTTATGATGACTCTGCCCAGGAATCATAATCCACCAACCATTTATTTTATATCTCACACTAGTGCTCAAACAAGCCCATTCCCAGACATTATAAGCCAGCTACTCTTCTGAGTGAGCCTATTTCTGCTGTATTTCTTAATCAGGAATGGTGGAATGTTCTGACATGCAGGACAAATTGTGAAACTGGAATTTCTTCGCCTCAAATCTTTTCAATTTAGGAGAAAAAGGAGGACACTTGAAGATTATTTGGGATAATCCCACCACCATAAGGGAAAGCAGTCTTGTAGTTTTGACTCATCCAAAGCCCCAACCTCCCCAGACTAAGCCTGTCTCATTCTTCAGGAACAGAATCTATGCTTGCCTCTCCTAAAACTAAATCAAAATTGCTATAGCGTTTTGATTTTTTCTTCCATATTTTATTTTAGTTGTCCTCTTGTTCTCACCCAAACTATATCACCTTAGCTGTAGGATTTCATATTAGTGAGGTGCTAACGTTTTCTTATCTCTTTGTATCAGAGACACAGCCAAGATAAAGGGTGAGTCCCGCAATAGCACAGCCATCTCACTCATGGGGTTACTTTGTCCCTACCCATAATCCAGCCATCTAGTCACACTGGCTGAGCAAGACAGATGGGGGAGAGGGTACTTTTAGAGCATGTGGAGTCAATGTAGTTCTTTCCCTCAAATCTGAGCCAACAAATGTGCCTAATAGAATTACCAGATCAGCAGTACAGTACTCCATTTTCTGAGAATTCGAGGCCAAAACTTGAGAATGGAAGGCAGGGTCTTGTGATACCACAGCAATTGGACATTGTGATATCACATAAGGAGCAAGAATTGCTGATTATCGAAACAGAGAGGAGGGCAATCCAGGCAAATAGGGACAGAGTCTGGCACAACCCAGCCTGGTTAATACCCGTTATTTTGGTGGCCAGGCAGGACATGGGATGTTGGCTTACCTCCAGTCACATTTATATATATATATATATATATATATATATATATATATATATATATATATATATATATATATATATATATATATATATATATATATATATATATATATATATATATATATATATATATATATATATATATATATATATATATATTTATTTATAACTCAAATTTCTATGCCGCCCAATCAGGCAAACCCAACTCAGGGCAGTTCACAACAGGATTAAAACATACATATTAAAAACAATTAAAACCCCAACATACCCATCCACCTATTAAAAACTAACCACATTAAAACTGCCCGCATTAAAAAGATGGGGAGGCTTCATTTTATAAGCCAACAGGTGGGGGCCACTCTTCCATTCAGGCCTCACACCTGCCCCACCAACCAGATTTTTAATTCTTTTCTGAAAGGCAGCAGCTCCGTCTGCTCCCACAACTCTACTGGCAGGAGGTTCCACAAGGCTGATGCGGACACGGAAAAGGCACTCCTTCGTGTGCTAGAGAGGCGAGCCCCTCTGGCAGATGGAACAATTAGAGGGCCCCTCCAGAGAGGTTTCCCAGACCCTACACGAGGGGTACCCAACTTTTTCAAGCCAGTGGCCGGGTCATGTTCTTTGTCAGCTTTGAGGGCCGGATGGCCATTTTGCCCTGTTTGCACGATGGGGTGGCCATTTTGCACCAACAGTTTCAAAGGGTGGTCATTTTGTCTATCAAATGATCTTGGAGGGGTGGGGTCACATGGAATGGTGCTGTGGGCTGGATCTGGCCCATGAGCCTTAGGTTGGGAACCCCTGCCCTACACTTTTGCTATGGCCTGGGTAAGACCCACTGTCAGCCCATGGGAAATCTGTGCTGCTGCAGAAGGGATTTGCGCAACAAAAAGGCATAAGTTATGATGCTGACATGTTTGACAGTCCCACCATGACATGCTCCTAATGACTCAATAGGTCTAGGACAGTGATGGTGAACCTTTTAGAGACTGAGTGCCCAAACGGAGGGATGAGGTGAACTCTGTGTTGGTGTGGGGAGGAAGGAAGGAAGCGCTTCCATTTGGCTGCTGGGCAGAGGGGCGGGGCAAACTCTGTGCTGGGGTGATGGCGTGTGTGCACACAGAGAGAGCTCTGAGTGCCCCCTCTGGCACGTGTGCCATAGGTTTGCCGCCACTGGTCTGGGAGCATTTACCCATAGGTCTCTCTTCTTAGTCACCTCTGTCCCTCCTGCCTCTCTGACACATGAATGTTGCACAAACTCATCACCCCTACATCATGCACAAAAACCATATAAAAAGCCCAGAGACTTTTGTGTACTTTCTGGTGTGCTGTTCTTCTGAGCATTATTCACAGCTTATGACATGCATAGGTGATCCAAGCAGACAGAATGCCAATAAGTTCTCCAGATCTGAGACACCTGGTCAATCAGGGGTAGCCTCCAGTAGAGCAGTCTCTCAGATGGGTCAATATATTGGGATCAGAGGAAATTTCATTTTTGTATTTGCCATAAGCAATGAAGTTCCCTTATAGCACTCAGTCATACATTAGCAATGCAGAAATTGGAATTGATTGAATGAATGAGACAAATTTAGAGTAGTAAACAAACAAAAAAACCTACATTTTCACTCAAACTGAAGCTCTTTCAATTGCTTCTTAAAACTACAGCAAGTCAGTAGTAACAGCTACTGATCAGAAGTCTACTTTCAGTCATAGAACAGCATCAAAAATAGTATTAAATTCTGACTCTATTGACTTATTCACTTTCTCTCTTTAAGGATTTAAATTTCACTTGAAATGATTGCTAGCCAAGGAGGATTTAGCCAGCATTCTTCTGAATAGATAGTCTCTCACAGAGGATTTAAAAAGGAATTAATCCAAGTTCTTTGATGAACATGGTGCACTAGCATGGAAATAATTTCTCGGTCCTTCTCTCCAGAAGTATTAATAAGGCTTTGGTCTATCTCTCTTCCTCACTACCAGTCTTATACATGTTTTTAAAGTTACCACTGTAATTCTCTCATATTTCCTGCAGCAATAGTTTATTTTGAATTTCAGCTGACAAACTGCCAATGTATCCTATTGTTGCCAATATAATTTTTTAAATGTATGATATACGAATGGCGTAGGAAGCTGGTGTTTTGTCCGAAATTGCAGCAAAATGTAAATTCTTATAGCAATAGCAATTATACTTATATAGCACTTAGTGCCCTCTCAAGATGGTTCACAGGGTAATTAGCATTTTACCCCCAACCTCATAAAGACAGAAGGCTGATTCAACCTTGAGATCCTTTAGGATTTAACTCAGATTTTGAGCATAGATTTGACTGCAGTAAAGCAGTTTAACCACCAGGACACATGGGCTCAAAGTCTTTGAATGTTGTGTAATTTGTTTTTAAAGATTATTTTTTACTAGGTACTTAAAAACCAATATGTCTCACCTACATCTCTAATCTTCGTGGGTTCCAATATTATCTACTTTACTGAAAGATTCTCTTACTGAAACCAGAACCTAAGAGACACACAGGCATTGTTTAGACAATGAAGCTGCATCAATAAGCGATGATTTCTTAGAGAGAGAGAAAAACCTAAACTTTATGCTCACATGCTCTGCCGTACCCTCCCATCTTAATGCAAGACAATCCAGGTATTGTTAAGATGCAGTTTCTTATTATAACAATATTTTCCTGACTTCAAACCTCTAACATGCCCCCTCATTAAAGATTAAACTACAGGGTCCTGGTTTTGAGGTAAAGGGAAATATTGATGGGACAAATCTTAGACATCAGGAAGGAGCTGCGGTGGCTCAGTGGATAAGAAGCTTGCCTTGTTAGCTGGAAGGCCAGCAAGTTGGCAGTTCGAGACCTGGGTACTGCATGACAGTTTGAGTCTCTGTTCCAGCTCCTGCCAACCTAGCAGATTGAAAACAAGAAATTGCAAGTAGATAAATAGGGACCACTTTGGTGGGAAAAGATCTTGGGGACATGAAAGAAGCCTCATTACGATGTCCCCTGAGTGGAGTTTCTCCAGCAAAAACCCTTTCAACCCAGAATAATTTCAGACATGAAATTATTTATTTATTATTTATCTTAGACGTTTAGCATTACAGTCTATAAAATTTGAAAGGAAAAATAGGGAGGCGAGAACATGTGGACAGAACATTCATTTCCCATCTGACAAAACTTGGTTTATATTGGACCATGACTTGCTACATCTAAAGTAAGCCATAGCATACTTTAATGTGGTGAAGAGATTTGAGTGTGTTAGTGAAGCAATGGTATCAAGAAGCCAGAATCCATCACCAGCCTAAACTCCTGGAAGAGACCACCCATGGTGGAATCTTCCCAGCTGAGATGCCTAGCAGAGATGCATCCACCTTCAAGGGTAATGGCCACATTAGCAGAAAAGGATGGAGAGTTCCAAAAGTGATGGAAAGGGTGACAGCTACTGGACAGCTGATGGTGACACTGATTGAAAAGGCAGCAATGGTGACCCTTAAGCTAACTTTTATCAGTACTTCACAGAAGGCGGCAACAGTAAATCACTACAGAACTTTCCTTACCATGAAAACTTTATGATGAAATGAGATAGTGCAGGTCATAAAGTATTCAAACAGCTACACGGGAAGGGAGAGGAAAGGACAAGTGTGAATAACCTTGTTGCTAATTAAAAAACTTAGATTAAAGCCAAAAGGATGCCTAGTGGATGATGTGTACAAAAGGAAAATCCAATGTTGCACAGCATGTACACATGAAACATGGAAGTGAGAAGTATAAATTAAGGTAAATTGGAAACTGTTGAGCAAGAAACGGAACCTATAAACATTGTAGTGCTTGGTATCAATGAAAAACAGTGGTTGGTGGGCAAGACAGCAATCCCACTGTCATCCAGACCTCCCAGAAAGACTTCTTCTCAGGCCAGGGCTATTACCTCCCCTAGGTAAAGAGTAATCCTGGCATTTTTGGTATGCAGAAGGCCTTTTCCCACACCCTCCAAGCTACTCCAGGATATCCTGGATTTTATTCTTGAGATGCGAGTCTGGCATTTGCTGCCTCCCACTATTTGCCCTTTTATCTCCCTGCTTCCCTGGCCTGATGGCTCAACCTCTGCCCTTTGATGACTTTTACTCCTCACAAGAAGAATGCCACTTGCCCCCACAATACCTATTTTCTTTTGCCTGCAGCAATGCCCTGTGCTTAATCTTTGGATGCCTGCTACTATTGGAGAAGTTGCCATGCTTGAGGACTTTCTTGCAGTGCAACCTCTCAGGCATATGAGCATCTGTTGACTTCTCAGGAAATCCAAATTTTGGCTGCATGTTTCCTTGCTTCCTTGTCATCGCTACTACTTCTGGCAACTATGAGGCAAGACCAATTGGAGACGTAGGAGTGATTTCAGTGTCACATGCCTCTGGAATAGTACCCACCTGAGTCCCTCCAGTCTCTTCCTCCAATTCAAATGTGTATGTACTTGAAGGGGAGTTTCCACCAACCACAACGCTGCTTTGCACAGAAGAGATGTGCTATGAATGGGGGCTGGGGGTAACCCCCACTTTTAAAAAATACAATAGAGATCCATGGGATGGATATGGAAGCCAATGTCTTGTGCTCTCCATAAATCATTTCCTAACCACAAATGCAGCAGTACAGCTGCTACCCATGCTGGCAGTTGTCAGTCTTAGTGCTGATGCCATCCTTCTCCAGCACATTACCATTTTGGGGGAAAGTGCCTTATTCACCATCTTTTTTTGGCTCCTTACCCTGGCTCCCATGATTGAACTGTACAAAGATATCCCTGTAACATGTCTCACCTTGGATCAGAGACTTCTCTGCCACCTCCTTGGCAGAGAGGCCCCTCTCCCCATTGCCTGTTGGTGTTTCATAGTTTCAGTGCTGAAGAGGACAGCTGGATGACAGATTTTGTTTGGGCTGTGTGCTTGATAATAGCTGTTGTAGCTGTCTTTTCTCTCCCCCCCCCTCTCCTCTTAGTCAAACTGCTATAGTGGATGCAGGCAGCATTCCTGCAGCATTCCCTGAGTGCCTAATAGACTCTATCCAAAGAATAATATCTGAGTCTACTACAAACCTTTCCGATGAAAATAACACATGCATCCATCCATCCATAAAATCTATTAACTTAATATATCTGTCTATAGATAACAAAATCTTATTCTCCTGCCTGCTATACCCCAAAGGGGACTAAACCTAATATATTTTCCTATTGATTTATAACATATTAATACTGTATATGAATCTAATAATCTTGAATCTTATTCCTAATTATATTAATAAACAATATAAGATAAGATGTGGAGAATGTAAATATTAATTGGAGATTTAGAAAAAGACACAGAGAAAACTGCTGCAGTGCAGGCTTGTACCAAAGCATATCCTAACATCAAATGCTCAGGGTTTTCTAAGCAGTTATAATCACCTTGCAAATACAAAGAACCAATGTGAAAAAGTACTTTCTAGTGTCTCTACCTGCTTCTCAATTTCATTGGTGGAGACAGACATCATTTACAGATTTTGATTTTATTCCAGCTCTCTTCCCTTGGTAACCCCACAGCAACTCCAGTCAGGAGACACTGAGTTCTTTGCCTTTATTACTCTTTGTGCCAAAATATCTGAGGAACTTAAGTTTCATTTCTCAAGAAACCACTGCAGGATGCCTGAGAGATAAATCTCCCTTTCCCTTTTTCCTTTAGCAAGCAGAAATCTCTTCTTTTACTTTCTAAATCTGTAGGAATAAATGGAACTCTGAACATTTGGGATTATTATTACAAAATTGGATCTGCATATTTTTGGAAATATCTGAATGTGGCATTCCTTGATAAATTCCAAATATTTCCACATCCCTGCTTCCTGCTCTTTTGTTTGTTATGACAGAAACAAGAAATCTCTAACTAGGGTTCCATCATCTGGCCCACTGAGGCATGGCTGATGCATTTTCCCTCCTCTCCCCTCCCATTAGCCTTTTATCTGGAAGCTACTGCTATCTTCAAGCACCAGTCCTTAAAGGCTCTACTTGCTCCTTATCAATTATGTCAGAAAAGCCAACAACTGAGCAAAGCTGACTCAGTTAGGAGCTATCCACCCAGCGACTCATTTGGTCTTTCACTGTTCATAGTGGCTAGAAAACCTGTCTTCTCTATGGTCCCCTTCCTTGTGGTTTCTAGAAAACCACTTAGGAGTATAGGAAAGATGGCTGTAGAATCTGACCTCTCAGCCCAATCCCCTCTCCAACTGTTTCTCCTGTTGTTCTGTGCCTGTATGTTGAATGGTGCATGTCTGGTATGGGCTGGTTGTCCTACCTACGGGCATGGGGCCCTACAAAAAAGTTTCTATGGAGGCAATGAGGCCCCTTTACTATATCCACTTTGAAAGAGGTAGAAGAATTTTGCAGAAAATAACATCGTCAGTGTGATCAATTAAGACAAATAGGCCTGATGCATCAGGTAGGCTCCATGAAAGACTGGACTGTTAAGTTACAAATGAACTGAAGATAAACTCTTCTTGAAGCTAGGGTCTGAACTATAATAAAGCAGATGTTAAGCAAATGTGAATTGATTTTTGTTTCTTGATGGGACATGAAGATCTTGTACCTTTTACAGATGCATAGGATATGAAGAAATCTTAGGTTGAAAAGGACATACACTCTATCCCAGGGGTGGCAAAACTATGGTCCATGGGCCAAACATGGCCCACAGCACCAAATCATCCAGCCCGCAGTGACCTTGCTGCTACCAGAAGTGGAAGTAAAATGTACCCCTGCATGCATAAGCACTGTCGTAAAAGCACCCGCGGCAGTCATAAATGTATTTATGACAGCTGCAGACACATTTTATGGTGGGAGGAACCACGTGACCGGCCAACTCAACCATGTGACCGGCCTGTGGCACAAAAGGTTTGGGAACCCCTGCTCTATCCTGGCTGGCAGCAACACTTAATTAAATCATCTAGAAGTCTTGCCAGGGTAACTTTCCTATTTAAGAAAAGATCCAGAAGCAGTACCAGGGACCTGTTGCATGTATTGCAGATTATTTACTTTTAAGTACGGCTGTGATCAGATGGCAATTTAGGTTGTTTTTTGAAGCCTGCAGGGCACAGTCTAGTTCAGTCTATTTTCTGGTGACCAAACAACGTTCAGGTAATCACGAACGAACATGATCCAGCTGTTTGTTTTGGGAGCTGAGCTGTGCCGTTCAGAACTGGATTGCATGTGGATGGAAGGGTTGCTTTAAAAGGTTGCTCTAAAGATTGCATCTAGACAAGCAACTCTTTCCAGTGCAATCCAAGGTGAACTTATATTGTACTCTGATGCACCCTGAGAGTCTCTTCCAGAGCCAGGGCCAGAGCCATAGGAGGCTGGAAAGAGAGGTAGGGTGGGGCTCAAGCAATAAAATGCCTCCTATTTCACAAAATTATTATTGTACTCTTTGTAATTACATTTTACCCCCAAATCCTACTGTACAACCAGAGCATATCAATCCCATGCATTCTTAGTTCTTACCCCATGCACAAAGAATTCAGGCACTTATTTATTGACGCATTACTGACACAGCTAAAATTAAAGGGACATGCAGTAGCTTGGAATTCACTGTATAAATTTGTTTTGAGGACACTGAGACAAACACTGAACACATCAATTGAATGGACAGGCTGCCAGCTGATGAGAGACAGATTGTTCACTTGGTCAGCCTGCTGTCATGCAACAAATAAGAAAAAGCTATTTTAGAGTATGCATAGAGTCTTTGTATGTTTCTCAAATTCAGTGGAATATTTTATAAAGTCCAGGTCACACATATGTGAGTTTTAAAAGATTTTGAATTTAGAGCCATCAAGAAGTTGTACAAATGCAAGTAAGAAAGGGCAGAAGAAAAAGTTAAATTTCACAAGACACCATTAAGTTCTAATTGCTTTTAACAAGGAATACCAAGTTGTAAGATAAACTGACTGACATTTGAGAAGGTACTGTACAAACACTCCAGAGTACTCGAACTAGTAATTTGTGGCTGATTTAGCTTAGTCCAGTGTGGAGATGCAAGGACATATCTGAATCTTGTTCAAGGAGCTACGTCTCATAAAGCTGATGATATCATCAGCTCTGGTAATTATTTGGAAATAAAATAATTCCAATCTCCCGAAAGATCCTTCAACTTCTATGGGATCCCGTATGTTGTGTAGAAGCTGTTTGTTGCCATGGGATGTAGAGGGAGTTTTTACTTTCCAAAAGTTGCCCCTGGAATAATTTTACTGATGGTGGCAATTTTCAGAACTTGAAACCTTCTCCAAAGGCTTCCCCAAGATGAAAATGTAGTGTGGGAGTCTCAGGACCCAAGGGTAGGGACTGAAAATGTTTTATTTCCAAAAATTGCTGTGGTGTACGTTGTGGGACAGGATTTCAGCCCATTTTTAAAAAAGGTTGTGGCAAAATAAAGTACTGCTAAACATTAACACATAACAGTGTATGGTTCAACAAGACCATGGTGTTCTGTCTATTATTATTACAGTATTTCACTTGATTTATACACTGCTGTTCTCTACATTAGTTCAGGTCAATAATTGCAAGACAATTTATTTACATGCCATGTATCAGAAATCAAATATAATTTGATAATATATGTTGAAAGGGCATACTAAATTGTCCTGTCTGTAAGAGGTTTTCTTGTGACATTATTGATTTCAGCCAGATTCCCAGGGAAAAGTCAGACTTTTATGTTCCTTTGGGTACAAAAAGTGTCCTTTGAATGTTCAAATAAGTGCTTTGCTTTGGATTTCTTTTATGTGTAGAAATTATTTCAGTAATACAAACATTTCTCTCTGGCTGTTCTGCCAAACAATTAGCCAAAAATCATGGTGATGTAATAGATCCAACCCAAGTGTTTACACAACACCAAGGCTGGCAGAATTTGCTTTCACTGTCTATGTGGTGAAGTTTAAAACAGCACTTAGATCTGCTGTAAACTATAATTAAGTTCTTCAAGGGAAGGAAAACAGAAGATTTTTCACAATCACACTAGCAACAATAAGATGAACTGGATAATGTAGAAATCAGCTTTGCAGCTTCACTCTTCTACAATAACCACTATTTGAAATGAATTTCTCTCTGTGTATAGGGTCATAGCAGTTTATGTTCTTAGTATATGCTCTTCTTTCTGCCCTCCATTTCAGTGGTTCTAAACTACAATCAGCACAGCCCTTAAGAGAAAGCGCTCCCCCCTCCCGAGCCAAACTGCTGTGGAATGCATTGCACTTATGCCAGATTCTTTATCGTATAATATCAATAAATGGCCACTTGTAGAGGAATTGGCATTTATAAAAGGGAACCTCCCAGTTTGTGACTTTCCTCCTCGACCCCATGATTTTTCTACATTACTGGGCCTTCTCTATCACAAGAAGGTTGCTAAAATGGCGCAATATATTATGAAATATGGGGTGAGGTGGGAAGAAAGGTGGAACAAAGCAGAAAGTGAAATTCAGGATGAAAACTCCATGGAGGTCATACATGTTTTTTTGTTCACTTGTGTGCCATGCAATCACAGAGCTGAAAAGAAAGTTAACTTGCAAGGGGAAAACTCTTTTCCAAGTTATAGATTTTTATAACCTTGGGGGAAGAAAAGAGAACTCATGATTTTTTTAAAGCAAATTTCCAATCAAGTGGGAATACTGAGAAGGAGAGTGCACATGAATTCATTTTTATTCAGATCCAAACATCACAGAAAGCCAAGTTTCCTCTTTTTACATTGCATGTTCTAAAATTTGGAGAAGCATGAACTGTACCAGAGAAGCACATGTATTCCTTAAATATGCACCTAGTATTACGACAGACCTACTAGTACATATGGAGGGTGTTCTTTCTAAATGATGGGGCAAGTTCTTATTTTAAAGTGCCACCTCTAGGTATTCAAGCAGAAAAGGCAAATGAACTGGAATTCTCTTCCAGACATGTCTTTATTAAGGATGGGATTTCTGCTCCCACTGCTGTGCTTCTCTAGTCCCATGATTTCATGCTGGCACTGATCTGGCCTGGCATGTTACACTGGGTGGCACTAGGGAAATTCATTAAAATAAAACATTGACCTTGCAAATGGCCAGGCAGATGAATTCTTAGGACAACATAGATGACGACTGGTGTGGTTTTGGAACATTTGCAGCACAATAATTTGTAACATGCTTGTTTAAAGCCTTTAGTTTAAAGCTTGCCTAAGGTCTCCAAATGAATTCATGGCAGGGCTGAAATTTGAGCAAGCAATCTGTAGTTGATTCTGATCTTTTGGGAAATGCCATGATAGATGAGATGGCAGTGGAAACTAAGTGCACAGTTGACACCCAGAATCCTATTATCCTATTACTTAAATCTGATGGCTATTTTGCCATTTGGAGTTTTGGGACCCCACCTTCCAGCATTCTCCAAGAATTCCCCAAGCAGAAATCTGGGAACTCCAGTTTACAAACTCACACCATCAGACACCTGCATTTTGCTAACTTGGAGTAAGGTCTACATTCTAGGGCTCATTTCCTGCTGCAATGCTTCCTAGGTGTGGCAGTTCTTTGGGGGAAGCATCTTTATAGAATCTGAAGGACAGCAAGAGTCCCAAACTCATGGGGACATAGAATACAGATTTTGAGGTAGACCAGTGATGGTGAACCTTGGCACTCCAGGTGTTCTTGGACTCCAATTACCAGAAGCCCAAGTCAGCACTCTTGCTGATCAGGGCTTCTGGGATTTGAAGTTCTAGAACACCTGGAGTGCCAAGGTTCACCATCACTGAGGCAGACCTTATTCCAGGTGAAGGAAATTCAGATGTCAAAGGTGTGATCTGTGCATTAGAACTCTCGGAATTGTGCCAGGGGAAATCTTGGAAAATTCTAGGAGTTGGAGTTAAAAAAATCTGAATAGCACATCCCTACTGGCTAATCCCTTTAGACCAAATTCTTGTGAGTTAAAAAGTTGGCATAGGTGTTTGCTGTTAAACAGTGTCACATGACTTGATATATAATAGCAAATACTCACACTGATTTCTTAACTTGTGCCATTTTGCCACTGAAATTTACACTGGTGGACTGGTTTAATTTTTTATTTTCATTCTGGGCCAATAGATAGATTCTGATTTATTGCTGAGTCTTTGAGCCACTCTACACCAAACCAGTTTTGAAATAATGTACACCGTGAACTAGGTTGGGAGGAAAAATTCATTTTTGTTGCCACTTCTACAATAGCAGATAGCAGTGTCATGGGGGATTTGAAAATTTATCACTTGCCACTTTTCCAAGCTCTGTCACAACTTTTCTTATTTGTTGGGCAAAATAGCATTCATTCAAAGAGTATGAGTTGTTTTGTCCAACTCTAACCTATCATAATCTTTTAATGAATGCTTTTCTGCCTGTGTCCCCGGATCACCCATGGGCAATGAATAGGTTTGTATATATTACTTGACTTGACAATGAATGTGGAACTGTTGAACATCTTGTCTGGTAGTGTTATTAACAAGCTGGAGCTGATGCATATTAAAAATCAAACAAATGAATGGTGAGGGGAATGAAATGCAGGTATAATCTATACCAGTGATGGTGAACCTTTTAGAGACTGAGTGCCCAGACAGAGGGGCGGGGCAAACTCTGTGCTGTGGGGAGGGAGGAAGCGCTCCCATTGGGCTGCTGGGCAGAGGTGCAGGGCGAACTCTGTCCTGGGGAGGAGATGGAAATGCTCCCATTGGGCTGCTGAGCAGAGGAGTGGGGCAAACTCTGTGCTGGGATGCCCACAGAGAGGGCCCTGAGTGCCCTATCTGGTACGCGTGCCATAGGTTCACCACCACTGATCTATACTATACACATTCCAAGGGTTCTCTGAGGAATGATGTGACAGTTAAACTGCCATTAGAAACAAAATAGATGTTTAGTATATAGGTATAACTTCTGCTTTTGATATACCAATGAACATATCATGGATACTTCAGATTCCCCCATAATCTGGATAATTCAAATTTTAAAAATTGTTAGTTTTAATGTGATCTAGAATTTTTTTTAACATAAAAAGAACAGTTCAGCAGAGATATGACTATGTTTCAGAAAATGTTGTTGATCTTGTAGTCTGAAATTAACAATTTAAATGGAAAACATTAACAGAAGTATTTACTTCATACTTTCCTATATGTTTTGAGTCCTCTATCTTGAGCCATTTATTGAAAGGGCCAAAAATGATTCTATTAAGACATCACCTGATCAAAATGTGATACCTGACTTTGGAGTATGAGAATCATAAACTTGCTTACGGTCTATCTGGTCAGCAAACACCTCCCCATAGATCATCCAATACGGCATGTAAAAAATATTTTTTGCCAGTTTCCACGAAGGCTGTTCGTTGGGGAAGAGTATTGCCTGCCTTGCAACCCCAAAGCTCATCAGAACCACCAGCATAATAATAACAAAATACATCATATCTATCATCTGAAAGAAAAGAAAGAAAAGAGAGAGACAGAGACAGAAAATAGATCTTATTTTGTTCGGTGAGGTAAATGGATGATGTTTGTAAAACACGTGGATCAAATTATTCAAACTTCTGTGGCTTAACTGTGTCATTATTGTAGCATTCATCAAAACCTATTTTGGCTATCCATGCTAGCCTTCCTTCAATTTTAATATTCTTTGCCTGTTCAAATACCATGTTTTCTGACTGCTAACAAGCTGAGAGGTCTTAATATAGAAATAGTTACATCCCAGCTAGTTCCAAGACGGGATGTCCTAACCTTCTCTCCCTGCCTATTTTGTGATTTGGAGCACTCTCTTATCATCCTTCCTTTATTTAAAACCCTTACATGTCACTCCATCTTTCTTAGATTCAAAATACCTGTTGGAGATGGCATACACCCAATTGTGGTTCAAAAATAACAGAATCTTTGAGGAGGCTCTTTCTGTGTACCCATACCATGAAGACTGTCCTGAGAACATAATGCAATGGCCTTTCATCTGCCTTCTGCATCGCAGCATTGCACACACACACATCCCAATACCACTGATCCAGTTCTGCCATTCACTTTCTGATCCGGATTCCTTTTGGCTCATCAGCTCCAGGCTAGTATTGGTGAAGCTGCTGCCCTCCATCAAGATGGATTCAAGTGGGATTTAATCCACTTGGGGACCATCACCCTTCCCTGTGACTTTGGCACCTAGGATCATTAGTCCTCAAGGTTGTCAGGTTAGTTATCCACCACCTGACACTCAGCATTGAGTCGCTGGCAGTATGGTCTACTCTATTGTCATAGCAGGATAACCTGGCCCAACAGTTGGTGCTCCAGGTACTAATTTAAGAACCAAAAACCTTGCAAGAAAAACTGTGAAAGTCATGTCATCAATGGTCTCCACGTGGGGCTGCTCTTGAGGCTGGTATGGAGGTTACAGTAGGTACAAAATGTGGTTGCCAGATTGATATCAGGTATTGGTCATTTTGATTATATTACCCCAGCCTTGGCTAGTCTGCTTTGGTTAACTGTGTAGTACCATGCCAGATTTAACATTTTGATAATAACATACAAAGTCCTATATGGTTTAGGACCATGTTCTCTGTGGGAGCACCTCTTCTGAAGAAATTATACTCATAGGTTATATTTGACAATTTGTCTGGCTTTGTTTTAATGTACATCAAAATTGCAATTTTTAAATAACAGGACTGTAGATTGGTAGAGTTTTCTCCAATTAGGTTTGTATTTTTGTCTTGTTATTGATAGTATTTATTTGATGTTGATTGGTTTTAATTTATGATGTTGAATTGTTTGTGTTTTATTGTCTTTGTATGCTGTTCTTGTATACTGTGAGGGTTTTGAATTTCTTGGGCTTTCAGAAGTTATAAGAAATAAGTATCAGATTCTACTCAATAGAAATCATCATTGTTTGAGTCGGGACATGCAATACAGAAAAGAAAGACAGGAAACATTTCTTACCATTTTCCCAATCATCATCACATAAGGCCCCAAATACTTGTTCACCCCGAAGATGTCTAGCAATCGGATATACCAGTAAATGATGTTGACACAGTAGATTACACGACCATTGCTCCTGAGCGGCTGGTCCTGGAGCCGAAGTATCATGCCCACAGAGAACAGAAGAATAGCAATGAGATCGGTAACATTCCAATACTCTTGAAGCCACACTTTCACCTTCTGCAGGAGCTTCCCAGGTTCTGACATTAATATCTAGAGAACGTGAAACAGGGATGTGGGGAATGTGAAAGATGAATGCACCAGAAAGCATAGCAAGTGTTCTTAGGAAATACTGCAATCTGAAACACTCCTTTCAGATCAGGCATAATCAAATAGTTAAACAGAAGGGAAGCAGTGTTCAGAGTTGTGCTCTGATTTCTGGAATACATGAAGCCCGCCTCAACATGGGATATATATGCCTTAATCTGTTTTATTGACTCACTGGTCTACCATCCCAGGAAAGGAGATAGAACAACAATTGTCAAGTGAAGTTGTTTACAGTGGTTTCCTGGAATCTGTCACGTTCACATAGTTGCAAGATCTAGGGAGCCACATAACAGATGATACAACTTGAGGCTCTCCATCCCTACACCTCGGCCCATTGGATGGGTGAACCAGCCTTGGCTATGGAAGATGCTCTAGCACAGGGATTCTCAACCTGCAGCCCATGTGCCTGATGCAACCCACAGCACCATTTCATGTGCCCCCCACCTCCACCACACCAGGAAGTGCCATGTGGTAGAAGAAGGGCAAAATGGCTGTCTCCCCCCCGAAGCTGTCTGAGGGAGCGTGGCCTGGCCCCAGGCTTAAAAAGGTTGAGAACTCCTGCTCTAGCACAATGGTTGAGCACATGATATAACAGAGAAAATTTCAGTCCCCCGTATCTTCCAGAATCTTATCCGAAGCCCTGGAGAGTTGCTGCCAGCCAATGTTACAAGTTAGTTAGATAGACAGACAGACAGACAGACAGACAGACAGACGGACAGCTTCCTTTCATGTCCTATGTCAGGCAATATTTACATTTAAGACTGGCTATAACGTAGCCTGAACTCCTGTTCTTAGTGTAGTATGTCTCATTAGATCAGGCCCATTGAATTAGTGGCAATTGGGTGAATCAACTCCTCTACAAGTTGCACTGATTCAAGTGGGTCTATTGTATTTTGTGTTTAATCACCCTAAAGTAGGTCACAACCAGAGTAGGTCCATTGGAAACAATGGCATTTACAGAGGAATTAAATCTCTAAACTACTATGGATTCAATAGGTTGTTCTAACGAGACTTACTACACTAAGCATACCATTCTCTTCATTAAGCTTCTTGTAATCTTGTACATCTTTCCTATGTTAGTAATTTTATATATAACTGACATTTCAAATTATCTACAAACAGAATGGAATAAAAATATGGGAATCATTGAAGGGAGGGGCTGTGGTGGTTCAGTAGATAAGAAGCTTGCTTTGTTCGCTGGAAGGTCCGCAAGTTGGCAGTTTGAGACCTGGGTACTGCATGATGGCTTGAGCACCCATCTCTGTCCCAGCTCCTGCCAACTTAGTAGTTTGAAAACAAAAAATTGCAAGTAGATAAATAGAGACCACTTCAGTGGGAAAAGATCTTGGGGACATGAAAGGAGACTCATTCAGGAGTCCCCTGAGTGGAGTTTCTCCAGCAAAAATTCTTTCAACCTAGAATAATTTCTGACACATTATTATTATTATTATTATTATTATTATTATTATTATTATTATTATTATTATTATTATTATTATTATTATTATTATTGAGGGGGGTCCCTGTTACATGAAACTGCAACATTAAGTATCATCCTTAGAAATCATTTCAATTCTCTGAAAATCTATGAGCCCTCTTGTGGTCACAGTAAATACTATTTATTAATTGATTCCAATGAAGTCATACTGTCATATGTGGTATCAAACCTATTTTTATGTATTTACTAGCATAGTTTGCCCGGGGGTGTTTTGCATTTGTGCTTTGTGACTTTATTTGATTTATGTTATTTTATTTAAATTTGTCATTTTGATTTTTAACATATTTTTTGACTGTTTTTACTCTTCCGGCCTCTAGGTGGGGCTGTTATTAATATTTTTGTGATTTTCCGTTGTTTGTTCAGTTTAGTTCTGGACCCCATGGAGGGAGGATGTGTCTGGTAAGTGTTCTTGATTGTTTATTCTGGTTTTTTTGTTTTGATTTTGTGGTGTTGGGTTGGGGGAGGGGGGTTAAGAAGAGAGTTTCTACTTAAACCTCCCAAAGTGTTTCGGCTTGTTTGTTGGTTTGTATTGTGGGTTTTAGATTGTTTAAGTGTTTTAATTATTTCTGTTTGTTATTTTTTTAATTTTTTCGTATTTATTTCTTTAATTTGTGAGATTATTGTTTGTTGAGTTAGGTATTTTCGTGTTGTAGATAGGTGTTTTTAGTGTGCTTTTATGGTTTTTCATTAGCCTTTGGTATTTTGGGTGTTTTTTGTTGATTTTGTTGTTTATTGTGTTGTTGTTTAATGGGTTTATTTTAATTGTTTATTTATTTGTGTTTTATTAATTGTGGCGCTTTGCGTTTTGGTTAACTGTTGTGTTTTGTTGTTGTGTTTTGTTGTGTGAAGAACAGCCTGTCTGTCGTTTCTTCTTTTTCCCCATTGCTGCTTTGAAATTAGGTTTTGATGCAGCGATGGGGAAAAGGAAGAGCCAGCAGTCAGTCCAGTAATGTTTGTTAGGTAGGTCGGGTGAAAAGGAGGCAGAGAAGAGCTATCTGCTTGGCGATAGTTCTCTTCTCTGGGCCTCCTTTTCCCCCTGGCTTACCTAATGGGGAGATCGGCAGGCAACAATCCGTAAGGGGTGGTGCTCTTCCTTGTGGATTGCTGGCTGCTGCTTTTCTATTACCTCCACCGCTGTTTCGTGCTAGTTCTTGAAATAGCAGTGTGGGTAGTAGAAAGGCAGAATCCAGTCATTCGCCAGGGAGGGTGCGTCCCCTGATGAATTGCTGCCTGCTGCTTCTCCCCGGCTCAACTTACCTTGAGGCTGGCAGTGGTCTCACCGTGTCTTTGGCGGGGTAGCAGGGAGGAGAGGGAGTCCCTCATCTCCCTGTTGCTCTGGAAAGAAGGGCGGCAGTTGTCTCGTTGTGGTTTTTTGCGGTTTTTTGTTTGTGAGGACATGAGGTGCTGCATCCGCCTGTGGCGGCCTTGTGCTCCCGTTGCATGAGGCATTTTTCATTTTATTTTTCACGCGCCGTTTTTTTCAACATTAGCACGCTCGCGCCCTTCAGCATGATTGGCTGAAGTGGTCATGGTGCGGAGGACGCTGGGACTTGAAGTTTAGTTTATTTTGTTTGCGTTTGTGCAGCGGTTTTTTCCCCTGTGGCTCGGTTTCTATTGGGCACGGCGCCTTTCCCAACATTCTCTTTACTCTTGCCTGTCAGCCTGATTAGCTGATGGGTGGCGCGGCACTGAGGACATTGGGAATTGAAGTTATTTTGTTTTGTTTGTGTTTGTGGGGCTGTTGCCCCACTGCCTACTGCGGGACCCTTGTGGTGCTCTGCGGGCCAGGTTAAGGTGAGTGCAGGCAGCTCAGTATGGGATTCTATGGATGGGTGAGGGCGTGTATGCCGGAGTCCAATGGTTAACGTCCCTCTTTATAGGTATAGATTTATCTAATGCATTTACATCCCCTTTTGGAGATCAAGCATTTCCCACTCTGGCGGTTTACAACATTAAAAATACAATAATATGTAATGTTAGAGAATTTCCGATGTTTCGGTCCAATAACTCCAGAGTCATTAAATGTATTTTAAAGTCTTTATTTCCACTGCCCACATGGTGTGGTCAGTGGTGGTCTCTGAGGTCAGCAAAAGGAATGAGGAGTGGGAAAGTTGGGGTCCTTTAATAAGGTTAGGTGAGGTCAGGGTGATGTCACATGGGCAATGCATTGTGGTACATGTAGTTCATGGCAGTCTGATATTACATCTAACATGTAAAAACAATAAAATACAAGCCCTGTGTGAAAAAGGCCTGGAGGGCAGAAGATGTGTTAGCATGGGGGAACCGGTGGCTTTAAAATCTTTGCCGCCACACCCCATCCGGACTCCCGCCCTCGGCCGCCCAGCTTGGAGGGGGGAGGACCCAGCTGTGTGGGTCTTCTCCCCTCCGTCCAAGGATGCTCCCTCGGCCATTTTGGACTGAAAGTAAATGGATTCAGTGAGTGGGGTTGAGTTCGAGAGATCTTTTGTGTACTGTTATCTATTGAAAGTTTTGAAATGTTTATGTGATTTTGTGATGTGATACTTGGTAATTCTGATATTTTGTAATTTTGATGCATTGATATTTTTTAATTCTGATATTTTGTAATTTTGAGGCATTGTTTCTCTGTTAGCCGCCCAGAGTCGCTCTGCAAGTGTGGGGTGGCATATAAATTGAAACAACAACAACAACAACAACAACAACAACAACAACAACAACAACAACAACAACAACAACAACAACAACAACTGGAAATAAACTTCATTTTTGATAAACAATTTAAGGCCAGAAATTTTACAACAGAAGGCTTAATTAGTTTAGATTGTAATTAAAGGATCCCAAATCTAATTTAACATAAATTCTTATTAGTGGGTGAAGTTTTAAATTCAATAAGGTAAACTTCAAGTGAAACTTAAAGTTATTCAGTAACCTCAGAGGAAACTTTCATCTTAAAGGCATAAATTATAATATTTGACACTATTCCTTAGAGTGGCATTTTATCGTTTATTCCTACAGGTTGGCTGTTTTTGTAGGTTAAACTGGGTTCCCAAATAGTATTTTGGATTGCAAATCCCACGATTCAGAAGGCGGAAGGTCAGCAGTTTGATTCCCGAGTACTGCATGATGGATTGAGCTCCTGTCTTTGTCCCAGCTCCTGCCTGCCAACCTAGCAGTTCGAAAGCAAGAAATTGCAAGTAGATAAATAGGGACCACTTCGGTGGGAAGGTAACAGTGTTCCGTGCACTCTGGTGTCTAGTCATGCCTGCCACATGACCATTGAAACATCTGCAGAAGCAGACAGTGCTGGCTCTTCGGCTTTGAAACAGAGATGAGCACTGAACCCTAGAGTCAGATACGACTGGCTTTCGAGCAAGGGAAACCTTTACCTTTACTAGAGAATTCTGCTCTGCAACCTAAAGTCACCATTCTGTCCAATTAAGCTTTGTTGCTGAACTATACCTTTCTTCCCTCTCCTCACCCCACCAACTCTCAGGTTGCTCATTTACCCTTCATACACTGTGGACTGTTTATCTGAATTGATTAAGGTTAAAAAAGAAGGATGTCTTTTATTTTCCTTCAGAGCCTTTTAAAAGACACCAGAGTCCCGTCTGAACCCAGACAGCTCGTTAGGCGCAGCCTGGGCTGCACCTCACTCACCGTCTGTTCTTTGAACTTCGACTCCGATGCAAACCACAACAACTGAGAAATTTATCCAAGGTTCCGAATATCACTTTTCTGAGAGTTTAAACTTCAGTTTTTAACAGTTATTCACATTAATTCTCCACTCCAAGCGCGAGCAGATCTGAGTACATGTTACTCAGGCACCATCTTAGCCACGCCCCAATCAAATGTTGGCGGCAGGTGACGAGAATCCCTGGAATGGAGTTGCCTGGTGCCTAAAGGAGGTCAAGTAAGTGTGGAAAGTAAAGAGGAGGTGATAGTTTGCAAGTGGAAGAGAAAGGATGGGAAGGAGTAATGGCAGTGAAAGAAAACAGAATCAAAACTTAAGAGTTGGAAAGAAGTCCGGGAAGGTAAATGCTTGGATAAGATCGGAGCATTGGAATAGATTGAAGGAGGGAAAGTGAGAAGAGAGAAGGGAGAGAGGACGAAAGAATAGGAAGGAAAAGGAAGGAAAAAAGAATGGAAAGCTGAGACTGGTTTTGAAGTGCGTGGGTCAGAAAAGAAGGGAGGAGGGTTCTTGTCTGGAAACCGCTGCCGCTGTTTGGAACGTTGTGGATTTAACTGAGACTTTTTTATTTTTTTGAACTGAGTAGTTTAACTTCTTGACGGAGACTGGTTTTTTTTGGATTATTATCTCCTGGGTTATCGTGTTGGAATATTGTTATTTTTTATCTCGCATTCTCCTCACCTCCTATTGGAAAATTTAACTGTGTTATCCCAGTTTTGTGCCTCTGTCCCTGAAGCTTATTATTTCAATTGGGGTTTAAAAAGATTTTTTTTTGGAATATTTGAAGATTGGAATATAAAAACTGCAAAGGATTATTTTTTCTTCTGTCTCCATTTTTTCCTTTCCTTTTCTTATTATTGTGGCCATTTTTTCCTCCCCTCTTGGATGATTTTGGATTAATCGTGACTACAGAACCTGGATTGTTTCTTTTTTTCCTTTTTTCTTTTTTTTTGGATTACAGTCAAAAACATTTGGATTATAATTGGATTATAATAATAATAAGAATTGAAATTGGACTACAATAACAAAATAACTGCTCTGGATTGGTCTTGATAAAAATTGGTATATTAATAATAATAATAAAAATATTAATCGGACAAATTAGGCTGTAACTGAACATAAGTAGCTTCTTTCCTTTGGATTATAAATCAAGAAAAGAAGAAGAACAGAGAAAAGAGCAAGGAAAAGAAGAGAAGAAGAGAGATTTGGAGGAATTTTGGGTTAAGAGACAATCGTTCTGAAATATAAATAATTATATTGTTTTTATATTAAAAGAGTGGGGAGGGAATTATGGATAAGAAGAAGGATGACCAAGCAAAGAAGAAGGAAGGGGAAAAAGTGGGAGAAGATTAGAAGGAAAAAAAGATAAGGAAAAGATAAGGAAAAGAAAGATACCAGAGAAAGGGCAAACAGTTCACCAGTACAATTTGACGAGGTGGTTCTTATGACTGAATTTGGAAAATTGGGTAATAAATTGGAAAGGATGGAAGGGCTGAATCTCATAAAAACCTTGTTGTGATGTTTAATGAATTTGTTCAGAAAGCAAATACTAATTTTAATAATCTGGAAAAAGCTATTGTATCCACTCAAGAAAACATGAAATTGGTTCAAACAGAGGTAAAGGAAACTCAGAAAAAACAATATGAGGTTAATATTAAGATGGAGATACAGGAGAGGAGAGTGGATATGATAGAAGAAGCCACGAGAAAGCAAAATCTGGTCATTAGAAAATTGTCAGAAAAAAAGCCAGATCAGTTGAAGATCCGAATTCTGGATTGGTTGAATAATCTTAACATGGGTAAAAATTTTGTGGCTGAAGACATAGATAACATATTTCGATTGGGGTCAAAAAGAATGGGGAAAGTTCGTAATGTCTTGGTTAAGTTTTCAAACATTGGTGACAAATTGAAGGTGATGGCTCATATAAAACAAATGGGATCTGGTGTCTTAAAAATTGATGGAGACGATGTGGAAATTTATAATGACATTTCTCTTGAGGAACGAAATTGGAGATATAAAATGAAACCTGCAACAAAAATTCTCTGAGATCAAGGGATTAACTATTATTGGAGGTTTCCATTGTAAGTGAGGTTTTTTTATGCAAAAAAATTGCACACAATTGATTTGGGAATGGATCCTCTGGAATACTTTCGAATGATTGGTTTAATTAGAGGAGGTACACAGGAATGGTCATCTCTGAGGCAAGCATTGATGGAGACAGGGGCTATTGAGAGGGTGCAGAGTGAAGAAGAAACAGGAGGTGCAGTAGGAGGGAGGAGTCTTGGAGAAATGAGTGTGGTTGAAGTGACAGAGTCTGATGAGGGATGACAAAAGGATAAAGGACATACTTTTGAGAAAGGATGTGTTTCTGTTGAAAGATTGGATAAAGATGTGTGATAAACCTGAACTAAGAGCTGAAGTGTTCAAACAGATGAAATTGAATTGGTTACAAGAAATTTTGGTAAATAAATGGGGGAAGAGTTTACAGAGGGATAAAACAGAATTTGAAGAGATGATTTGCAAAATAAGAAAAGGAGAAATGGGGATAAAAGAGTTAGTAAGTAAAATATACAAAATTTTAAACAAGGATGAAAATTCACAAAATGTCTTGAGAATGTTATGGGAGGAGGACTTAAATATAGGAATTCATGAATCAAATTGGAAAAATAAATGGAAGAGAAGAATTATGAGAAATCTTTCAATTAGATTAAAAGAGCATAAATATAAAATATTATGGAGGTGGTACTTGACTCCGGTTAAGTTACATTGAATGGATAACAGCAGAACGAGAAATTGTTGGAGATGTAAAAGCAATCTTGGAACATATGAGCATATGTGGTGGAGCTGTAAAGTGACAGATGCTTTTTAGAAATTAATTGAGAAAGAGATAGAGATCTTTAAAGTTGATTTTAAACTGGAGTCGAGTTTCGCCTTATTGACAGAATTGGATAATATAAATATGAATATAAATAAAAAAGAATTGTTATCCATAATGTTAACAGCTGCAACACTATGTATAGCAAGAAAATGGAAAAGTGATCTAGTTTTGAAAATGGATGAATGGTATAAGGAAATGTGGGAAATTGCCTTGAATGATAAATTGACATGTGAATTGAATGTGAAGAAAGGTATTTTAAAAGAGAACAAGTTTTGGGAAATATGGAGGCCACTTTTGGAGCATGTATTAATATGGGATGAAGGAGACAAACCAGTACCTCAGCATATGAGTTTCTGGAAAGATTAAATTAGAAATCTGATCCTCATGGCTTGTATATATCACTGGGTGTTATAATTATTATTTTGTAGTATATTAGATTAAACCTTATAAATTTTTGAAGTGTTAAATATACAATTAAAAGTAAGGAAATAATGAGAACATAATTGTTGACAAGTGATATATAGTATAGATATTCATGAAAAGACATAAGTTGTGGGGTATATGTTGTAAGAAGGTATGACATAAATGCAAGCGCGGCGCCAAAATGGCCGCCGCGCTCTTTGCAGGCCCCCCCCACCGGACGAAGGCATCCGGGTAGTTAGGGGGCGTGGCCAGCTCCCTTATAAAAGGGGTGGCCACGAGGCAGCCGCGCTGCCATTTTGCGAAGCGACGGAGTGGAGAAGTTTTTCCCTCTTACCTCCGTCGCTCTTTCCTTTTTGCCAGGAAGCCTATTGGGTGGCGTTTTTTCCTTCTCTTCTCTGGCTTCCCAGCAGATCGTTGCTATGCCCTCTAAGAAGAAGGCAACTGCGAACGTGGTTCGCTCCGCGCAGAGGCGCCAGCCGGGTCGGAGGACCGCGACTGCGCCTCCTCAGCAGCCCCCCTTGCCAGAGCCCACCGGGACCGGTGGGATGGGGTTGATAGCCCCTTGGCCTTAGGCGGGCCGTCCGCATATCGGCCCGGCAGGGGCCGCGGCCCCCGGCCCGCATATAATGGCCACTGCCCCTGGCATGGCCCATTCTTCGGGGCCTTCTTCTATTAGTACGCAGCTTCCTGCGGGGGGTTCCAGCCATGGGGGGTGGTTGGGTTCCCTACCCTGGCAGGGTATGCCCCCAGCCCTGCAGGGGTCGGGCCTGGGCTCTTGGCCGTATTCGGGCCCCGGGGTACAGGGACCTGGACTGGCGCCTGCGGCCTGTGGGCCGGCTGGCCCTTTGCCCCCCCTGGGATTAGGGGGCTATGTTAATGTTGAGGCCCTTCTGGCCCATGTTGCGGCCCTCGAGGCATCCCTCGCAAGGGTTGACCACCCAGGGGTCCCTTTTGGGGTGCAGGTTGATGCTTCGTCTGCCGGGCAGCGGCAGGCGGCGGGACGGGTCGAGCTGCCCGAGGCGCGTGGGCCGGCGTCGGCCACTGCCTCGCAGCTCCCCAATCAACAGGCTGGTGCAGAGCAGACCCCATCAACGAGCTCAGTCGCGATCGTGAGCTCTGACGCCCCCAGTGGGCCGGAACCCCTGGTGGGGGCGGCCCACGGGGGTGCAGCATGTGAGTATGCGGTTCAATCTAGTGCACCCACACACCTAGCTACCTTGGGGGGAACATTTCAGTAGCCGGGCCTCACACGGGTGGCGCGACGGTTCAGTCGCCGACGTCCCACCCGGCGACTTCACTGCCTGTTTGGGGTGGCACCTCCTACTCAGTCGGGAACGTGTTAGGGGTGACCGGGTTGGTCCAGGCTCCTTTCGCAATGCCCACAGCTCCCACCGTGCCGATGTCGGCATTGCCGACAGCGGGGTATTCCTTGCCTCTTGGGGATCATCTGGCCCAGGCTACTAAGGAAAAGATCTGGCGTGGGGAGTATGTGGACATCTTCTCCCTTCTTAACAGAGAGCCCACCAAGGAGGAGAGGGAGGGGCAGGATGAGAAGGATAAGGAACAGGCACGTCGTCGTAAGCCGCCACGCGTGTGGGCCAACTGGTTGCCAGCGTGCCTCATATACATGGCGGTTTACCTCAGGGCCAGGCCAGATCTGGCAATCCCGATGGTCCAGTATTTGGACAATATATACCGGGCGATGGTTGACTTCCCGGGCCCGTCGTGGTTGGCTTACGATGAAGAATTCCGTATGCGAATTCCCCTGCACCCAGAGACGAGGTGGGACGAGCCCTGCCAGAAGCTGTGGCTTCTGTACATGACTCCCATGCGCCCTGCGCCTGGGGAAAGATACCATTGTGGACACGCGGTCCAGCGAGCGGCCCCAGCACAGATACCCCGCCAGGTGGCGGGGCAGGGGATTCCAGCCCGCCTGCTGTGCTGGACTTTCTCGTCCAATGGTTCCTGCAATAGGAAGAATTGCCGGTTCAGGCATGAGTGTCCCTCTTGTGCTGGCCCCCATGCTGCTTCCGCCTGCCCCAGGCCTGGAGGGATGCGGGGCAGGGGTAAGGGTGGACAAGGGGCTAGCAGGACTGCCGCAGAGGGAGCTGGTCCATCGAAAGGCCCCCTCCCCAATTAATGTGGACATGTTGGAGCGTTGGCTCGCATTGTACCCGAGGGAGGCAGATGCAGTTTACCTGCTTCAGGGTTTTCGACTGGGTTTCCGTATTCCTGTCACGGGAGATAGGTCCCCCCAAGACGCCCACAACCTTTTGTCCCTTAGGGGAAGGGAGGAGGTGGCTGCTGCCAGCATTGCGAAGGAGGTTGGTGCGGGCAGGGTTGCTGGCCCTTTCCCTGCACCCCCGTTCCTCAACCTTAAAGTGTCACCCTTGGGCTTAGTGCCCAAGAAATCACCGGGTGAGTTCCGCCTGGTTCATCACTTGTCCTACCCAGCCGGCCGATCGGTTAATGATGCTATCCCTGATGACCTTTGCTCAGTCAGGTATACATCTTTTGACCAAGCGCTGCGCATGGTGCGCTCATATCGCCCGGGTGCGCTGTTAGCTAAGTGCGACATTAAGTCTGCCTTTCGACTCCTGCCGGTCCACCCGGGTGGCTTTGAGTTGCTGGGTTTCAAGTTCTGGGGAGAATATTATTTCGATAAGGCCATGCCTTTTGGCTGTTCCATATCATGCTCAGCATTCGAGCGTTTCAGCACCTTCCTACATTGGGCTTTTGTCCGCAGGTCAGGGTCCCGGTCTGTAGCCCATTACCTGGATGATTTTTATTTGGGGGTGAACGGGGCTGGGACACGTGCACACGTCTCCTCAACACATTTCAGACGCTAATGGAGGAACTCGGTGTCCCTTTAGCGCCCGAAAAGACCGAAGGCCCGTCTAATAAGTTAATATTCCTGGGGGTGGAAATTGACACGGTAGCGCAGGCTTCTAGGTTACCAGGGGATAAGGTGTCAAGGATAGTGGCCCTTATCTCGGACTTGCTTGCTAAATGCAAGGCATCACTGCGGGAACTGCAGGTGCTACATGGTCACCTCAATTTCGCTTGCAGGGTGGTCGCACCGGGCAGGGCATTGCTCGGCGCTTGTGCGACGCCGTGTCAGGCTTATCCAGGCCCCACCATAGGGTGAGACTAACCCAGGGCATTAAGGCAGGTATGCTCATCTGGCTCCAGTTCCTGAGGGAGTTCAATGGGGTGTCATTTTGGAGGTCTGACCTTCTGGCTTCCCCTCGTTTCCAGATACAGTCCGATGCCTCGGGATCCCTGGGTTATAGGATGTACTTCAATGGGAAGTGGGCCTATGGTGGGTGGCCACCAGCCTGGTCGGGCACGGGTCACCTGCGTGATCTTACTTATCTGGAATTTTTTCCCATTCTGGGGGCTTTGATGGGGTGAGGAGTGGGCCAACTCGGTTGTTCATTTCTGGTGTGACAATGCGCCGTTGTCCACATTGTCAACTCACAAACCTCCAAATCACCCAGGGTCATGGACCTGGTGCGCCAGTTTGTATTGCGCAGCCTGCGCCTCAATGTGCTGTTCAGGGCCAGGCATGTCACGGGTGTCAATAATGATATCGCTGACGCTTTGTCCCGCCTGCAGATCTCCCGGTTCCGTGCCTTGGCCCCGGATGCGGAGGAATTTCCCTCGCCACTCCCGGACGAGATATGGACCATTGGCAAGGAGAGGTGAACCGGGCGATCGGCATGTCGCTAGCGCCACGCACGCGTTAGGCGTATCACCACGCACTTAATTCTTTCCGAGCATTTTGTGCCCAATTCCGGCTGCCAGACACCTGGCCAATCCCAGTGGCCCACATCCTTCGATTTATGGTTCACCTACATGCCCAGGGCCTCGCGCCTCGTACCATAGCATCCAGGCTGTTAGCGCTGGCTTTCATGGCCAAGGTAGGCGGTCATGCGGACTATACCGCTGACTTCCGTGTGAGACACGTTTTGGAGGGGTGGGTGCGGGAGCGTGGGCGTAGCCCGGACGACCGCCACCCAATTTCCCCAGGGGTTCTTACCCAACTAGCTCGGGGCTGGCATGGCCTATGTTTAATAGGTATGAGGCAGCCCTGTTTCATGCAGCTACAACGGTAGCCTTTTTGGAGCGCTCCGCATCAGCGAGCTTGTGATGCTGTCTAAGGCGGATGCAAGTCGTAGGGCACTGGAACTCGAGGATGTCTAAGTGGCCAATGATTGGGCTCAGTTGAGGACACGCTCCTCTAAAACGGATCAGCACGGCGTAGGTAGTGGAGTAAGACTGCTACGATGTTCCTTGGCAGACATCTGTCCGGTTGGTGCCCTACAGGAGTTCCTTGCACTGCGTGGCATGGACCATGGCCCGTTTTTCTGTCACCAAGGTGGGTCTCCCCTTACTAAATTTCAATTTTGGAGGGTGCCGGGAAGACACTAGCCAGTGTTGGCCTCCCTGGGGCTCGTTGCGGCACCCATTCATTCAGGATAGGGGCGGCTTCTACTGCAGCTGTTTTTGGGTACTCCGGGGCTGAAATACGCCGCATGGGAGGGTGGGGATCACAATGTTTTCAGTTTTGTGTTCGCCCTCTTCAACCGTGAGTACCAGTTTAGTCACTGCACTGTTTCTCCCCCCTTTTTTTCTTGACAGACCCTGGGTGTCGTATTACACCGGTGACAGTATGGCTGGTGGGCCATAGCCACGTGCACAGGGCAGCGCGTTACGCTGCACGGGGCAGCGCGTTACGCTGCACAGGGCAGCGCGTTAAGCTGCACAGGGCAGCGCGTTACGCTGCACAGGGCAGCGCGTTATGCTGCACAGGGCAGCGTGTTACGCTGCGGCGACAGAGTGGGGACCCCGACTGGGACTGGGTGCATCCGCACGTCTCAGGTGGTATGGTAAGCGCGGCATGTTATGGCGGGAAAGTTCGGTTTCACTTACCAGTGATAACTTTCGTTCTTCGAGTATATAGTTTGTGAATACACACTCATGGGGTTATGCGCCTGCGCAGAACGGAGATCGGAGGCTTGAAAAGCTATTGGTCTAAAGTTTTGGCGGTAAGACCGCCCACCGTACCGCCCACCCTGAGGCGCCCGCGCGCCATTTTACCTCAGTTCCATACTTAAGCCAAGCACAGGATAAACCAATTGATCTCATCCGTGCAGCTCAAGAGGGGAGGCAGGGTGGGTAGTGTGTATTCACAAACTATATACTCGAAGAACGAAAGTTATCACTGGTAAGTGAAACCGAACTTTCTCCTTCGTATAGTTTGTGAATCCCCACTCATGGGAGATTAGCAAGCTCACACTCACTTGGTCGGTGGGCAGTCGGATGAGATGATCCCACGATGCGACGAAGATGCGGTAGGTTGACCCGTCAGGGGCGATGAGTCCGGAGCCCTCTGGTGAGGACGACACGGCCAAGCCTGGCGTCCGCAGTGGCTCTGGTGTCCACCCTGTAGTGCTGGACAAATGTAGAAGGTCTGGACCATGTGGCAGCCTTACAAATGTCCTCAAGCGGTGTGCCCTCCAGGAAGGCAGTGGATGTGGCCACCGCCCTGGTGGAATGCGCCCTGACATGCGGTGGAGGTGGCAGTGACGCTGACTCGTAGGCCAGGTAGATGGTAGAGGTGATCCATTTGGAGAACCTTTGAGCAGAAATGGGTTCACCCTTGGACTTTCCCCCATAAGCCACAAAGAGGCGTTGTGACTTCCTGAACTCTCTTGTCCTGCTGGTGTAAAACAATAAGGCTCGTTTCACATCCAGCGTGTGCCAAGTCCTTTCTTGGGCGTTAGAGGGGTTCTTGATGAAAGCTGGCAAGGAGATAGTCTGTGCCATGTGAAACTTGGAGACCACCTTGGGCAGAAAGGTGATGTCCGCTTGGAGAACGACGTGGTCGTTGAAGAATTGGAGAAATGGTGCGTCTGCTCTCAGGGCAACCAGTTCTCCAGCTCGTCGTGCTGACGTGATAGCCACAAGAAATGCCGTCTTCCATGTGAGGAGGCGAACATCGCTGGTGGCCATGGGCTCGAAAGGGGTCCTGGTGAGCGCGTTGAGCACGGTAGACAGTGACCATTGAGCCGTAGGAGTCCTGACCGGAGGGAAAGCGTTCCGTAGTCCCTTGAGAAAACGCTTCACCGTTTGGTCACGGAAAGCCCCAGCAGCGGGTGAACCAGCCGGGGAGTGCGCCACCACTGCTGCGAGGTGCACTCGGATGGAGGTGATGCTAAGGCCAGACTCCGCCAAATGGAGGAGGTAGGTTAAAACATCCTGCAGTCCCGCCTGCGGGGGGCCAAGTGCTGGGAAGCCAGGAAAGCACAAAAGCGCCTGTATTTGGAAGCGTAGGACCTCCTTGTGGAAGGGCGCCGCGCTAGTTCAAGGATCCTGGACAGTCTGGGGTTATCCTCCACGCGGTGAGGTGGAGGCTGGGCAGGTCCGAATGGTGCAGCTGGCCGTGCTCCATTTGGAGAAGCGTCGGTGATTCCGGCAGTGTGCGATACTGTGACGACATGCGCAACAGTAGCGGAAACCAGGGTTGGCGCGGCCATGCCGGCGCCACCAGAATTGCATTGGTTCTGTGTTGGTACATCCTGGTGAGTACTTTCTGGACCAGAGGAAACGGAGGAAAGGCATAGAGATAGTCCTGATCCCACCGTTTCATGAAGGCATCGCCCTCGGAGTTCAGTCCGATGCCTGCTCTGGAGCAGTACCTGCTGAGCTTCCTGTTGGACTCCGACGCAAAGAGGTCGATGCTCGGCGTTCCCCAGGCCTTGCACAGCGACTGGAACACCCCGTCGTCCAGCTCCCATTCGTGGGTCGTCGAGGTAAGACGGCTCAGGTGGTCTGCCAGAACATTCAGTGTGCCCTGAATGTGCACTCCAATTGGGAAAATGTGCCTCTCCAGGCACCATTCCCACAACTGCACTGTAAGGTACAGGAGGGTGGTGGACCGTGTTCCTCCCTGCTTGTTGAGGTATGCCACCGCCGTGGTATTGTCCGAGGCCACTTGTACCGCCTTGCCGGTGAGCAGAGTCTCGAAGGAACGCAGGGCCTTCCAAATGGCCAGCAGTTCCAAGTAGTTTATGTGGTGCACCGTTTCGTGTGGTGCCCAGGTGTCGTTGACCGTGAGAGTCCCGCAAGCAGCGCCCCAGCCGAGGTTGCTTGCATCGGTCAGTATCTGCAACGAGGGTTGCGGGGGGTAGAAGCTCTTCCCCGTGGCCACGTTGAGTGGTGTCGACCACCACAGCAGTTGGTCCCTCAGTTCTAGAGACGGGGTCAACCGTTTGGACTGGCTCTCCCGAAGTGCGTCGAACTCGTGAAGGAGCCACGATTGCAGGGACCTGAATTTCAACTTGGCGTGGGGAATCACTGCCGTCGTTGAGGCCATCAGGCCTAGAAGTCTCTGAGCCTTCTTCGCCCGGATGCACGGTTTGGTGCGAAGTTCGCTCACCCCCTGCGCAATGTCCTGTAAGCGTTTCTGGGGGGCGTAGGCTCTGGTAGCAAGCGAGTCGAGTACCGCTCCGATGTACTCGACGCGTTGAGAAGGAGTCAACTTCGATTTGGTGAAGTTGATCCTGAGGCCGAGACTCTCCATGAGGTGGACCGTGTATTGTGTGTCCCGAACGGCTGACGATTTGGTGGGGGAGACGATCAACCAGTCGTCAATGTACGGGAAGACCCTGATGCTCCGTTGGCGGAGGAATGCAGCCACCGGAGCCATGCATTTGGTGAAGACCCGCGGTGCCGTGGCCAGACCGAACGGTAGGCACCGGTACTGGTACACGGAATTGTCGATGCGGAAGCGGAGGAACCGTCTGTGTTCCTCGAGGATGGAGACGTGAAAGTAAGCATCCTTGAGGTCTATGACCGTGAACCAGTCCCCTTTGTTGATGAGGGGGAGGACGGTCTGCAGGGTCACCATCCGGAACTTCCTGGTGTGGATGCATTTGTTCAGGCGGCGCAGGTCCAGGATCGGGCGAAGGCCTCCGTCCTTCTTCTGGACCACGAAGTACCTCGAGTAGAAACCGTTGTCCCAGTCGGACGGTGTTACCCGCTCGATGGCTCCCTTGGAGAGAAGGGTTGATATTTCTTCCTCCAAATGGGGGGACGAGGTGGTGAGACGATGTCTTCCTACCCGAGGCACCCGCACGAACTCGATGGCGTAGCCAGAGGACAAGATCTTTAAGACCCACTGGTCGTCCGTGATGCCCGACCATACCTGGAGGAAGTTCCGGAGGGGGAGGTACGGGATGTGGAGCGAGAGAGACTCGGCCATCGCACTTCAAACGCGGGACTTGGACCTCGCGCCAGAACGCTTGTCCTGTCCGTAGGGTCGGTAGCGGGGTTTGTGCTGACGCCGCTGTTTGTAGGAGCTGGATCTAGGCTGCTCCGTCGGTCCTTGCTGCTGCGGGTTGCCCTGGAATCGCCGTGTGAAAGGCTGGAACCTCGGCCTGGCAGGCGGAGCCGGCGTGGTGAGCCCCAAGAACTTGGCCGTGGAATTGGTCTGGCGCATCTCATTCAGGACCTTATCGGTATCCTGGCCAAAGAGGCCCTGCCCGTCGAAGGGAAACTCCTCGATGAGCTTTTTCATAGCGTCATCGAGGGAGGTGTCCCTGAGCCAAGCATGGCGACGGAGGTAGATTGCGGAGGCCATGTCCTTCGCCGCATAGTCGTTGATATGCCGGGCAGTGCGCATCAGCTGCTCGGCGACGAAGTCCCCCTCGGTGGCCAGCACGTCGATCCGCTTCTGGGCGTCGGCGGGCAGTTTCGCCGTCTCAACCTTCACCTGCTCCCAGAGGTGAGATTGATACAGGCCCATGGCGGCCGAGTAGTTGGCGGCACGGAAGAATAGGGAGCCGGTGGCGTAGAACTTACGTCCCACCGCGTCCAGTTTCTTTCCCTCCGGCATCGATGGGACCGGGAACCCGCTGGTGGCCGTCCTATGCTGGAAGGCCTTGACCACCAGGGAATTCGGCAGGGGGTGAGCCTGCAGGAACTCGACGTTCTCGTCCAGGACTCGGTACATGCTGTCGAGCCTGGACGAAACGGAGTGCGCCGCCAATGGTTTTCTCCATGTCGCCCTCGCCGAAGTCATCATGGAGGGGAGCATGGTTATGTGGACCGGCCGTACAGCACGTCTGTCGAGCTTCGCAGTCATCTGATCCTCACCCTCCAGCGGCGGTTGATCGACTTTGAGGTTGAGTGCGGTGCCCAGCCTTGTGAGCATGGCGGTCAGTGAGCGTTGGTCCTCACCACGCGGTGGGTCCACCGCGCCGATAGTCTGCTCCGGCGTGCGCTCGGCGTCGACGTCTCCCTCGTCCTCCTCCGACGACGAGCTGGACTCATCGGAGGACGAGGGAGGAACTCTTTCATCCACGTCGGGACCGCGCCAGTACGGCCTGGGCGGGCCGGCAGGATGGGAGTCCACCGCATCAACGTCCGGACCACACCACGACGGTTTGGGTGGGCCGGCGGAGCGGACACTCGACCCACGGGAGGTCGGTGGGGCCACGGCAGGGCCGGCATGCCCGGGGCTTGCGGTGGTCGGAACCGGAGCCGCAGAGGCCGCAGGCATGGAGGTCTGGAACTTGGTCGCAAACGACGCCATGACCTGGAACATTTCTCGAACGAGAGCCATCTGGGATGCGTCCGAGTCCGCTGACGGTAGAGCCACGGTGGCCGGCGGGATGGTGGCCCACGAAACGGTGGGCGTCGAAACGGTGGCCGGCGTCGGCGTCGGCGAAACGGTCGTCGGAACGGTGACGACCGCGTCGTCTGTCGGCGTCCTGGGCCTTGGGGAGACGGAGGCCTGCCTCGGCGAATGGTTTCTTCCCCGAGGAGGAGAGGGGAGCACCTGAAGTGGGCGAGCTGGAGCCCCAGCCCTGTGTCCTTTCTCAGGTGACCCGGAAGACGACCGTCCTCCCCAGATGGAGGACCCCGGAGAAGGACATCGGGCAGTCGAGAACGGCGGCGAAGGCCCGGGAGAGGCGGGTGTGCGCGGGGTGGGAGGAAGCGACCGTCTCTTCTCCGACCCACGCTTGCGCTTCTTCTCACCGTTCTTGTCCTTCTTTTTCTTCTTCCTAATCGGAAGCATGGAAGAAGAAGCCGGCGGCGGCTGGGAGGCAGCGGCAGACGTGGAGGCAGATGCAGCGGGAGCCAGAGCGAGCTCCATCAGATGAGCCTTGAGGCGATTGCTTCGGTTCTGCACCGCGAGGCGCGTAAACTTTTTGCAATGCGGGCAGGACTGGCTCTGATGCGACTCTCCCAAACAAAAGAGGCACAGGCTGTGGCCGTCGGAAGCCGGGAACTTCTTAAGGCAAGCCGTGCACTGCTTAAAAGCTGCAGCCATCAACCGCGGAAAAAATTCTTCCAGTGGAAGTTTCTGGAAGCAAATACCCCGAAGGGTGGACCAGCCGCCACCCCCTTGAGGGGGGAGACGGTGATCGATGCGAAAAAATTGGCTACTGAGTCCACTCGAAAGAAGAAACAGCGCCGGGGTGGCAATCCTGCCCGTGGGACAAGATTGCCGGCAAAAATTGTTGAAATTAGCTAAAGCTTTGCCTCAGAAGGGCGATAAAAATTGAGAAGCTCTCGACGATCGTCCTGCTGCTACGGTGGAAAGAAGAGAACTGAGGTAAAATGGCGCGCGGGCGCCTCAGGGTGGGCGGTACGGTGGGCGGTCTTACCGCCAAAACTTTAGACCAATAGCTTTTCAAGCCTCCGATCTCCGTTCTGCGCAGGCGCATAACCCCATGAGTGGGGATTCACAAACTATACGAAGGAGAACTGTTGCCATTCCTTTTCTACATCAGGGATGCTGACTCGCCTGATGTCCTGGTTATGAACCTTGGAGGCAATGTTTTGGGGCAGGTCACTGGCCTATCGCAGAAGCTTGCGATTTGCAGTGACCTGCCCTACTCACATTATGTGTGGCCTGCCACAACCCTCAATTGGTCGGACACGATACCGCGGTACGCTTACAGGGGGGCATTCGGCCTCAAGGCTCTCGACCGAGCCGACGCTCCGTGAACGGGGCTATTGCCCGGTTCCTTTTCGACAAAGGTGGGGGACGCGTCATTCGCCTCCCCGCCATCAGTCTGCAAAATTACGAGCTTTACTCAGGGGATGGGGCCCATCTGTCGCAGGGAGGTATGGACCTCTTGTTAGTGGACTGGCGAGCAGGCCTGTTGACCGAGCTGACGGTCTTGGGGGGGGCGGTGAGCCTTTTGGGAAGCCTCCCCGTGTGGCGGGTAGCACTGGTAAGGTAAACATTTATGACCCACAGGTATCCGGCAGGTTCGCAATTGACTGGACAACACTAGACAGGCATAAGTTGGTTAAACGTTGTCCGGTCAATGACGAATCAGGCAACGGGGTGATGGCTACAGCTAGACAGCATGCATCACCCCGTGATTTCACGGATACGCGTCAGAGGGTGGGGTCATTAGTTAGATATTGACTCCATCAACAATTTGTTTGTTGTCAACAAACAAATTGATACAAATAGATAGATTGTAACAATTGCCGTCGGCAATTTTGGGTGGTACCTTACCAGTGTTACTTCGGCCTGCTTGCCTTAAGAATTATAATTGGTCAATTACCAATAGAAATTTATAATTCGGACTAGGGCATGAATCAATAAATGTGGCCCAATGCCGTTATCCACTTTCATCAGTGTCTGAGTCCTTTATTGGGGGGTGCGCCTGCAATGAGGTTCAAGAATTGGTATTGTTTACAATACCATTGTAATAGAGTATATGTAATTTAATGTATTAATTTGTTTTTTGTTTATGTATCCTTTTTTCTTTCTATATTGTATTGCTTATTATATTTACTATATTTTTGTTATTTTATGAAAATTAATAAAAAATATTAAAAAAAAGAAGGAAGTCTTTACTCCATTCAGGGGACTACAATGCAGTGCAATATTGGAGAACAGCACAAAGTGGCAGTGGCTGTAATAATCAGTTGGTAAACAAATGGTAGAATATTCTTGAGCAGAAATATTTTGAGTGCCTCTTAGCGCACGCAGAACATTTCTGGAACTGCTGAACAGCTACATCCTCTGCATGCCTGTCCACTTGGAATTAATTCTGATTGAGAGTGGAAAGACAAAGGAAAATGTGTTCATATCTCTCATAAAAGCAACCCTCTGCCAGGAAGTGCTGCATAGTAACATCTTCATATTCCCCTTTCTACTTTTCCCCTTAACTAATCCTCTGCATCTTTTTTCCTCTCCTCCCATCAACTTTCTAAAGGTGATTCTGATGTCCTCTTGCACATCTTCTCCTCTTCCTGTGCTTGCTTCACTCTATTTCTAGCTACTTCTTCCTGGCAGGGGCAATTTTATACTGCAGCTAAGGAATCTCCACTCTTTGACTCCCACTGCTTCTGCTACTGCAACAGTTAGTTCCTCTTCCTTTGGCCGTGGGTCAGACTCTTTCCTAACTTGAACTGTTAAAGGTATATTCAATGGAGAGAAGTGTAACTAATTCAGATCTAGCTGTGTTAGCTAAGTTACTGCAATTAATTAAAAGTATATTTTGTCTACTCCCAAATTCCAATTAAAACGTGAGTTTGGTTTTTGATGTTATTCTGTCAGGTGCCATGTATGGCACCTACCTGACATTTGGAAGTAGTATGAACTGTGATTGTCATGATTTTACGATGCAGGAGACCTGTGCTGAAAATCTCCCATATTTGTATGAATAAAATCAGGACACAATTCTAGGCAGTATTACGACCCATCTCTCTGCCATCTTCCCAATTATATTTGTCCACTTTCCTCACGGAATAAATAGCACATATAAAAATAGAATAATTCTTTTTAAAAAGGTGAGTAAGAAAATTCACTGTTTAATTCTATTGTCCTAAATGTTTTTGTTTTGCTTATAAAAGAACAGGAAAATTATCCTATGTATCCTTTCCATGGATGGAACTTCCATTCCAGCAAATGTTCCCACTTACGGAAGGGAGAGTAATGCTTGCTGTAGGCTTTTGAGTGTCCCCACCCAATGCCCCATCAACTTTTATGGGACACAAGAGATTGTAAGAGAAAGTGGGGAAGCAGAAAAATTACCCCCATGTGCTATGCAGTAGTCTCATGAGCGAAGGAGTGTCACTCAGAAGTCAAGCTCTTTCTAAAACTACAGTTTGGAACTCAAGTTGTTCTTATAATGAAAACAGGTTCATAGAAAACAATTCTATGTCTCTGTCATTCATGATAATATTACCTCTCTCATCTTCTCTATTCCCATTGTAAAAATATAGGCAATGACGAACCATTCCTGCATGGACGGCCAGCGTTCCATCTTCACCAACACAATGTAATTGAACAGCATCAAGTATCCAACATATGCCAGCTGCAAAAAACAAACAAACAACACACACACATATATCAAATTTTTCCTATGTATAAATCTTTCTCTCACACATTACTTAATCCAATTATTGGTATATCATTTTCTATTCCCAGACATTGCCAAAGCAAAACAACAATGGCAACAAATTCAATCAGCCAACATCCCCAGCCAAGATGATCCAGTTGTTTTTAAGGGCCATAGTTCCAACACACACCACAGAATCCCTCCCATTGCAAACGTTTCTTCATTCACTCCAGAGGAGCGCAAAATTCCTTCTCACAAGGGCAAACCAGACTTTGCCTGGTGTCTTGAAGTGATTAAGATCTTGTCCACATTGTGGTATTACCCCTGGTTGCTATAGGTCATTCTGGTATTTGTTGTTGTCGTCAATCATTTTGGTATTGGCATCCACACAAGGGGAGGATATTTGTTGCTAAACGTACTGGGTGCAGTGGTTCATCATGCTACTGCCTGTCTACTTACATCTGGAATAGTCCCCTGAAGTCTCACTCAGAACACAGACTGCCGAATTTTTTCCCCCCTTTACTTATTTTCACTCCCTCTTTCTACCTACTTTCTATCTACTTTACTCTCTTTTCAGAGCAAAAATACATTTCAATAGGTCAATGGTGAAAAAACTACCCTGGAAAGGAAGTTTTTTTAATGCCCCTTTGAATGCGCTGATACAAGTTTCAGCCTTGTGTTGTGCTGACAGTGAAGTCCAATGGTTTATAATGGGTGCAAGTAAAGTTGAATAAAGGTTCAGCATGGCTAGACCCTCTAATAAACAAATCCCTTGTTCAAATGAATGTTGGGAATTTGCTTTAGTTTTTAATTAACCGAATTTACTGAGCACTTCAAAAATTTCTCAAAAATTCTGAGAAAAGGAAGGATCATTGAATAGACATCTAAAGCTTTTGGAACTTCTTCCCATTTTATTTCTGCAAAATGGAATAAGTATATTGCCTTAAAATATCCTGCCTGTTCCTGGTTACTCTTCTGCAATATAGAAAGTGAGCTGAGTTCTTCTTCAATATGTCACTAATGTTTAAAGCATTATCTATTTGTACCCAGACATTAAAATTAGCACTTTACTTATGCAATGCAAACATATTGATGAAAGAAACCTTATGGGTCATTAGAAACAGATGGCAAAATTAAAATTGCTCCTTACAGTATAGAACCAAAATTTAACTATTGGGGCATTGTAGAACTCATATATTTTGTGTCCAAATGGAATCCATCTGAGTCTGTTCTGAACTTCCTCTTCTTCCTTCTTTCGTGATGACGGTTCTCCATTACTACGTCCCAACATTGCCTATAATGAAATATATATATATAAACATAAACAGCTATAGTAAATTAACCTTCATTTGCCAAATGCAATTTCACTTGGTCATGTGATGTGACATCATCCAACAAATATAATTACAAACTGATTTTCAGTCTTATATTAAATATCAAGTAACCTTGCCTTAATTAAGCACCTTGAAAAATAGCACTTTAATTATAACAAGTACTTGTATTATTGTACAGGTATTATTATAGTACAGTGGTACCTCATACATCCGTTCCATGGGACTAATTGTTGTATGAGACAATTGCTATACGATGCATGCATCGTATAGCGATTTTCCCAATGGGATGCATCGTACAACGATTTTTTTTCGCTAAGTGGTTTTTCATATTGAAAAACTAATTTTTAAACTAATTGTTATGCGATTTCATTGCTATAGGGTGATCGTTGTATGAGGTTCCACTGTATTTGTATTATGTACTGACTTTGTCTCCAAATGTTGCCTTCAAACCACGTCAACAGACGTTATTAACATAAAAACAACCTGTAAATCTCTTCTCTTAAAGAACAGTAACAACAAAAATTCCATGATTTGTTTACTGGTTTTTAAAAAGTCTCCTAACAATTGCTTTTTGAAGAACAAAGTACAATGAATTGAAGGATCACAGAACTGACAAAGGTGATCTTGGAGCAGGAACAAACACCCAGGAAAGATAGCAGAAATGATAAATACTTCTTTTCTACTTTAGCATATCATTCAGATTCTGACACTGAGCACAATGCATTGACTTCCCTTAACATTCCACAGAGAATAATGAAAGCGCGGCGCCAAAATGGCCGCCGCGCTCTTTGCAGCCCCCCCCACCCAGATGCAGACATCTGGGTGAGTTAGGGGGCGTGGCCACCCCTCTATAAAAGGGGTGGCCACGAGGCAGACGAGCTGCCATTTTAGAAGAAGCGACGGAGAGGAGAAGTTTTCTCCGTCGCTCTTCGTTTCTCCAGTCTTCGGCTGTTTAGCCATTTCGGCGCTGGTGATCCCCGGAAAGGGATCGTCTTCTTTTAGAGATGCCTCTTAAGAGGAAGGAAGGCCGCGGCCAAGAGGGAGGACTTTGCCTGGCCCTGCGCTTGCAAGGGGACAGCATTCGGGTCAGAGGACCGCGACTGCGCCCCCGCAACAGGGCCCCGCATCGATTGCACCCACCGTTACCGGTGGGATGGGGCAGATTAGGGCATGGCCCTCGGCTCTCCAGCCTCAGGATGGCCCTGCAGGGGCTTCGGCCCCCGGCCCGCAATTGCCGGCCATGGGTCCAGACAACGGGGGAGGGCCTGGTGCGGTCACCCAGCAGGGCTTGCCTCTGGCCCCTCATGGGCCGGAGTTTTGGGCATGGCCCTATTCAGGACTGGCTCCCAAGTGGGGGTCCCCAGTGTATCACCCAGTGGGCCATGTGGCCCACCTTGCCCGCCTTATACCGGGGGTTCTGCGACTGTTGATGCATTGCTGACACGTTTAGCCGTGCTGGAAGCATCCTTGGGGGTCAATAACAACCCCTCGGGGGGGGGGGGTTCACTGCCGACTGGGGCCCCCTTTTGCCTGCCTGCCACCTCGACAGCCGCCACTCTGCAGCAGGCGGCCAGTAGGGTTGAGCTGCTGGAGACGCTCCGGCCTGCGCCGGCCGCGATCTTGCAGCTCCCCGTTCGTCCTGAACTACAGCCGGGGAGTGGCCAGATGTGGCCCAAGAGCTTGATTGCGGTCGCGAGCTCCGACGCCCGCCGTGGGCCGGAACCCCCAGTGAGTATCAGGTTCAAGCTAATGTCCCCACATCACAGTCCACTTCAGGTGTTAGTTTTCAGTGGCCATGGCCTCGTCACGTCGAGGCGGGTGGGTATCAGTTCCCAGCTTACCCTGGTGCCACTGGGTCCCATACTAGCACAACATTGGGCGGGGGGGTTTCCGCCCCCAGGGCTGTACCGGGCATCGCAGGGACTGTACAGGCACTGCTGCCGATGCCCCGTGTGAATACTGTGCCGGTGTCAGCATTGCCGATGGCAGGGTATTCTTTGCCCCTCGGGGATCATTTGTCCCAGGCCACGAGGGAAAAGATTTGGCGGGGGGAGTATGTCGATATTTTCTCCCTATTGAACCGTGAGCCCACCAAGGAAGAGAAAGAGGGGCAGGATGACAGAGACAAGGAGCTGTCTCATCGTCACAAGCCACCGCGCACTTGGGCCAACTGGTTACCCGCATATCTCATTTATATGGCGGTGTACCTCAGGGCCCGGCCCGATTTGGCCATTCCTATGGTCCAATATTTGGACAATATTTACACGGCGATGGTGGATTTTCCTGGCCCATCGTGGTTGGCTTACGATGAGGAATTCAGGATGAGGGTGCCCTTACACCCGGAGATGAGATGGGATGAGCCATGCCAGAAGTTGTGGCTTTTATACATGACCCCCACGTTCCCGGCGCCTGGGGAGAGGTACCATTGCGGCCATGCTGTCCAGTGAGCTACTCCAACGCAGGCTCCCCGCCAGTTGGCGGGGCAGGGGGTTCCAGCCCGCTTGCTGTGTTGGAGTTTCTCGGCCAATGGCGCATGCAATAGAAGACAGTGCCGATACAAACATGAGTGTCCCTCTTGCGCTGGCCCCCACGCCGCCGCTGCATGTCCGCGAGCCAGTGGGTCACGGGGCAGAGGTAGAGGTGGACAGGGAGCGGGCAGAACTGCCGCTGAAGGAGCTGGTCAGTCAAAAGGCCCCCTCCCCGGTTAACATATTTATGTTAGAGAGGTGGCTCTCGACTTACCCGAGGAGGGACGAGGCGAGGTACCTACTTGAGGGTTTCCAGTGCGGTTTTCGTATCCCATTCAAGGGGGTGCGGGGACCCCAAGATGCTCCTAATTTGCTTTCCCTGAAGGGTAGGGAGGAGGTGGCCGCCCTAAGTATTGCCAAGGAGGTAAATGCAGGGAGGGTAGCTGGCCCCTTTTCTAGGCCTCCCTTTCCCAATCTTAAGGTTTCCCCTTTAGGTTTGGTTCCCAAAAAGGCCCCTGGTGAATTTCGTCTAATTCACCATTTATCATACCCGGCGGGTCATTCGGTCAATGACGCCATTCCTGATGACCTTTGTTCGGTCAGGTATACGTCATTTGACCAGGCCCTGCGCATGGTGCGCGCTTGTGGCCCGGGTGCACTTCTTGCAAAATGTGACATTAAATTGGCATTCCGGTTGTTGCCAGTGCACCCGGGTGACTTTGAGTTATTGGGTTTTAAATTCCAGGGAAAATATTATGTAGATAAAGCCATGCCTTTTGGCTGCTCTATTTCCTGTTCAGCATTTGAATGCTTTAGCACTTTTCTCCAGTGGGCCTTTGTTCGCAGGTCTGGGTCCCGGTCTGTAGCCCATTACCTCGATGATTTTTTGTTCGGGGGTGAACAGGGCTTGGACACGTGCACGCGTCTCCTCACTACATTTCAGACCCTAATGCAGGAACTTGGTGTCCCTTTAGCGCCCGAAAAGACCGAGGGCCCATCCACTACGCTCACATTTCTGGGTATTGAAATTGACACGGTCGCGCAGACATCCAGGTTACCTATGGACAAGGTCACACGGATCTCTGCGATGATTTTGGCCTTGCTGGCCAAACGTAAAGTGTCACTTCGTGAGCTCCAAGTTCTACATGGTCATCTTAATTTTGCCTGCAGGGTGGTCACGCCTGGCAGAGCTTTTGATCGACGCCTATGTGACGCCATGATTGGGCTATCGAGGCGCCACCACAGGGTCCGACTGACCAGGGGCATGAGGGCTGACCTGTTGGTTTGGCTTAAGTTCCTGCGGGAATTCAATGGAGTATCATTTTGGAGGTCTGACCTCTTGGTCTCCCCTAGGTTTCAGGTTCAGTCTGATGCCTCTGGGTCCCTCGGATACGGGATTTATTTTGAGGGGAGGTGGGCCTACGGCCAATGGCCTCCAGCATGGCGGGGCACGGATCGTCTACGCGATGTCACATTCCTTGAGTTCTTCCCGATACTGGGAGCTTTGATGCTATGGGGTGAGGAGTGGGCCAATTCAGTAGTCCATTTTTGGTGTGACAATGCTGCGGTAGTCCACATTGTCAATTCTCAGACATCTAAATCGCCCAGGGTCATGGGGTTAGTTCACCAGTTTGTGTTACGCAGCCTGCGCCTCAATGTGCTCTTTAGGGCCAGACATGTACCAGGCATTAATAATGATATTGCTGATGCTTTATCCCGCCTGCAGATCCCCCGGTTCCGCGCCTTGGCTCCGGACGCGGAGGACTTCCCCTCGCCACTTCTGGACGAGATTTGGACATTTGGCAAGGAGAGGTGAACCGGGCGATCGGCATGTCACTCGCGCCCCGCACGCGTAAGGCGTATCAACACGCATTTAATCAATTTAAACAATTTTGTGTGCAACTCCGGTTGCCCGAAGTGTGGCCCATTCCAGTTGAACACGTTCTTCAATTTATGGTTTACCTACACAGTCTGGGCCTAGCTCCCCGCACCATAGCATCCAGGCTGTCAGCACTGGCATTCATGGCCAAGGTGAGGGGTTTTGCTGACAACATAACTGATTTCCGTATACGACATGTTTTGGAGGGGTGGACACGGGAACATGGACGCCGCCCGGACACTCGCCACCCAATTTCTCCAGGGGTCCTTACCCACCTTGCACGAGGCTGGCATGACCTGTGTTTTGACAGGTATGAGGCAGCTCTTTTTCATGTGGCTACCACGGTGGCCTTTTTTTGGAGCGCTCCGCATCAGTGAGTTGGTATTACTGTCTAAGGCGGATTCGGCTCGTAGGGCACTGGAACTCGAAGATGTCTATGTCTCTAATGAGTGGGCTCAGTTGAGGATACGGTCCTCAAAAGTCGATCAGCACGGTGTAGGCAGTGGTGTTAGACTGCTACGATGTTCCATTGCAGACATCTGTCCGGTTGGTGCCCTACAGGAGTTCATTGCAGTACGTGGCACGCACCCTGGCCCGTTTTTCTGCCACCAAGATGGGTCTCCCCTGACTAAATTTCAATTTTGGAAGGTGACCGGTAAGGCACTGTCCAGTGTTGGCCTCCCCGGGGCTCGTTACGGCACCCATTCTTTTAGAATAGGGGCTGCTTCTACTGCGGCTGCTTTTGGGTACTCTGAGGCTGACATACGCCGTATGGGGAGATGGGGATCTAAGTGTTTTGCATTATATGTTCGCCCTATTCAGGTATGAGTACCAGATAAGTCACCGTTCTCTCTCTGTTTTATCTTACAGACCCTGTGTGTCTCTGCACACCGGTGGCAGTATGGCTGGTGGGCCATAGCTATGTGCACTGGGCAGCGCAGTATGCTGCGGTGACAGAGTGGGGACCCCAGCTTGGACTGTGTGCCTCCGCATGTATCAGGTGGTATGGTAAGCGTGGAATGTTATGGCGGGAACTGTTGCCATTCCTTTTCTCCATCAGGGATGCTGAACCGCCTGATGTCCTGGTGCTGCACCTCGGGGGAAATGACCTAGGCCAGGTCACTGGCCTTTCTTTAAAATATGCGATTTGCAGCGACCTAGCTTATTTGCATTATGTGTGGCCTTCCACAACGCTGCTATGGTCGGACATCATACCGCGTCACGCTTACAGGGGGGGTATTAACCTCCATGCCCTTGACCGTGCTCACCGCTCGGTGAACAGGGCAGTTGCCCAGTTCTTTGCAGACAAGGGTTTGGGGCGGGTCATCCGACACCCCACCATTAGTTTACAAAATTATGATCTTTATACAGGGGATGGGGTCCATCTGTCGGCTAGAGGTATGAACCTCTTTTTGGAAGATTTGCAAGCAGGCCTGTTGACCGAGCTGACGCTCTGGGGGGGGGGGCGGTGAGTCTTTATTGAAGCCTCCCCGTGTGGCGGGATAGCACTCTGACGGATACACGTCAGAGGGTGGGGTCAGTAGATAGTTTATTGACTACGGTCAACAATTTGTTTGTTGTAACAAACAAATTGATACAAATGGATACATTGTAGCCAATTGCCGTTGGCAATTTTGGGAGGAACCTTACCAGTGTTACTGCGGCCTGCTTGCCTTAAAAATTATAATTGGCTGAGTACCAATTGAAATTTATAATTCGGACTAGGGCATGATTCAATAAATGTGGCCCAATGCCTTTATCCATATACCGGTGTCTGAGTCTTTCTTTGGGGGGTGCGTCTGCAATGAAAGCGTGGCGCCAAAATGGCCGCCGCGCTCTTTGCGGCCCCCCCCACCCGGACTCAGACATCCGGGTAGTTGGGGGGCGTGGCCACCCCTCTATAAAAGGGGTGGCCACGAGGCAGACGAGCTGCCATTTTAGAAGAAGCGACGGAGAGGAGAAGTTTTTCCCTCCAACCCCTCCCTAGTGAACAGTGTGATATTTTGGTCGCTTCGGGGCCGGGTGGGAATTTTTGGCTTGAACCTACAATTGGCCTCTTGGTTCTGGCTTTTTTGCCCATCCCACACTGTTGCTGAGGTTTGATACAGGGGTTTTCCTCTTGACTTTGGTCACATGGGCGGGTAGCACTGGTAAGGTAAATATTTATGACCCATAGGTATCTGGCAGGTTCGCAATTGACTGGCCAACACTTAGACAGGTACAAGTTTAATAACGTTGACCGGTCAACGACGAACCAGGCAATGGGGTGATGGCAGGAGCTCTTCAGCATGCATCACCCCGTGATTTGACGGATACACGTCAGAGGGTGGGGTCAGTAGATAGTTTATTGACTACGGTCAACAATTTGTTTGTCATAACAAACAAATTGATACAAATGGATACATTGTAGCCAATTGCCGTTGGCAATTTTGGGAGGAACCTTACCAGTGTTACTGCGGCCTGCTTGCCTTAAGAATTATAATTGGCTGAGTACCAATTGAAATTTATAATTCGGACTAGGGCATGATTCAATAAATGCGGCCCAATGCCTTTATCCATATACCGGTGTCTGAGTCTTTCTTTGGGGGGGTGCGCCTGCAAAGTCTCCTCCCAAATAAAACAACATAATAGATAAGGACACACAGAGTGATTAAGTTTAATTCATAGCATAACATACTAGGGGATTTTGAAATGCCCACCTGCAAGTAAATGATAGTAAATCTGTCTTCCTGCAAAAATATATTAGAAAAACATATCAGGTATGTGTACCAGGCTGTGTTTTAGGGTGCAAGCAGGCTCTCTAATGGACCTTTAAAAGAAATATATTACTTATTTGCTGAGGAAGTGTTTAATTTGCCAGTATCCTAACTCTCTTAAGTCACTTCATGGTACTGACAAATTGAAAAGGGGCTCATGCAGACCATATGCCATTTGGTCTGACATTACTCGTCTGGAAGACCATCTGAGAACCTGAAGGAATCTTCATGTAGGATTAGGCAATAATGCTGCTTGAAATCCTTGAGGATTCCTCCATTTTTTAATTCTCTCTCATTTTGTTGTTGTTGTGTATGTGTGTGTGTGTGTATGGGGGGAAGAGATGGAGTTTAGAGTAAAGATATTTTCTAGTTTTCAAAACCATAGCATCCTGTCTCACCCCGGAGCCCACGCCACCGGCTCCAGGGAGTGGAGACAGGTGGGAGCCGCCACCGCCGCAGCAGCTGTCCTTGCTCTCCGGGCCTCGCCCCTTGGAGAGCAGAAAAAGGAAACAGCCGCCGCCTTGAGAGCTCCCTGTCTCGCCCCGGAGCCCACACCATCGGCTCCGGGGAATGGAGACAGGTGGGAGCCGCCACCGCTGCTGCCACCGCTGTCCTCACTCTCCAGGCCTCGCACCTTGCCATGAAGTTTTTAGTGAGAGCAGGCAAAAAGAATGAAAAAGGAAGTTAATGTGCCAGGAGGCAGATATGTATGTAGATGGCTTTTGCATTTTGATCTGTAGCTTAATAATGTTTCACTGTTAATAATAATAATTAGACTGAATCATGCAAGAATATGTAAAATGGCTATCAGCAATTCTGAGAACACTGTATTGCGCTACAGGTTGTGGGGAGGGAGGCTATTTGGCAGTGTGGTAGATTGCGGGTATAACAATCTTGAACACTGGCTGTAAGCCTATATGTAAACTGGCAAAAGGCTACGTTGAATGGCTACCCTAAAAGTTCCGTTAAGCCCACCACTTCCTGAAGCTTGTGTTTTCTAGCACACTCCTTCTTGCTTTCTTTTCAGCTTGCTTTTTATTTGGTCTCCCTAGTTGCTCAGTACACTTGTTTCTCCACCGCCTCTTTTCCCAGTCAACAGAACACATTTTCTTTTTTCTCTGTCAAATGTACATTTTGCTTGTTTTTGCATTTGGTCTGCACTTATGCCTTGGGAGGCAGTGAAATGGTAGATTCACAACATCAGACAGAACCATGGGTCCCTTTGTTAGAACTGGCTGTTTCTTGAAGTCTTTTACTATGGACTGTGCAAAGTTTGAACAAGGACAGGATCTGCAAAGATACTTTTTGCTAGCAAGATGAGCTTTGGGTGGAGAAAAAAAAAGACCACAGGTAGAGGGTGGAGCAGAGTGCCCAGAGGTTGGAAAGGAGGAAACATGGAAGGTCAGATTAGTTCTGTGTAGAGAAGACAATGTATTACAGTAGCCTGCGCTTCTACATTGTCAAGCCAGGAATTCACTAGAGGAATGTAAGGTATGTGAAAAGGAGAGGGATCAGAACATTATGGTGGGGAATTACTATTTGACTACATTGTGGTCCCATGAAACAAGATTTGAATGAGCAGTTATTGATCAGAGGTAAAGGTCACCCTTTCTTGAAAGCCAGTCGTATCCAACTCTAGGGTTCAGTGCTCATCTCCCTTTACAGCGTCTGCAGACCTTTCTGAGGACATGTGGCAGGCATGACTAAACACAGGAATGCACGGACCGCTTCCAACTGAAGTGGTAACCTATTTATCTACTTGCAATTTCTTGCTTTCAAACCACTAGGTTGGCAGGAGCTGAGACAGAGATGGGAACTCACTCCATTGTGCAGCACTCGGGTCTTGAACTGCTGACCTGCCAACCTTCCAGTCATCAAGTTCAGCATCTTAACCACTAAGCCACTGCAGTCCCTTATTGATCAGAAGCCAGTAATAATTAAGTACAGTACACCAAGCGTAAGGTGTCTCTCCGAGAGTTGCAGGTGCTGCACGGTCACCTCAACTTCGCCTGTAGGGTAGTAACACCAGGCAGAGCCTTTGCCAGGCGTCTTTGTGACGCCATAGCAGGCCTTTTAAAACATCACCACAGGGTGCGGCTGACCAGAGGTTTACGGGCAGACCTTTCGGTTTGGCTCACATTCCTACAGGACTTTAATGGCATCTCCTTCTGGAGATCAGAGCTTATGGTCAGCCCTCAGTTCCAAGTACAGTTGGATGCCTCCGGCTCTCTGGGTTATGGGATTTACTTTGAGGGACAGTGGGCCTATGGTCAATGGCCTCAGGCATGGCAAGGCACGGATCGCTTACGCGACCTTACTTTTCTAGAGTTTTTCCCCATCTTGGGGGCACTAATGCTATGGGGGGATAGGTGGGCCAATTCGGTGGTTCACTTTTGGTGTGACAATGCTGCAGTGGTGCACACTGTCAACGCCCAGACATCCAAATCCCCCAGAGTCATGGCATTAGTTTGCCAATTTGTTTTGAGGTCCCTACGCCTTAATGTGCTATTCAGGGCCAGACATGTGCCAGGCATTAATAATGATATTGCTGATGCTTTATCCCGCCTGCAGATCTCCCGGTTCCGTGCCTTGGCTCCAGACACAGAGGAACTCCCCTCTCCACTCCCGGCCGAGATCTGGACATTTGGCGAGGAGAGGTGAACCGGGCGATCGGCATGTCTTTGGCACCTCGCACGCGTAAGGCGTATGTACATGCATTCCTCCAATTTAGAACTTTTTGCTGGCAAAGGCAGTTGCCCGAAGTGTGGCTGATACCAGTCGACCAGATTTTACAGTATATGGTCCACCTCCACGATCAGGGTTTAGCCCCATACACTATCGCCACTAGGCTTTCAGCATTAGCATTTATGGCCAAGGCACAGGGCTTTCCCGACTGTGTGAATGACTTCCGCATACAACACGTATTGGAGGGGTGGACGCATGAGCATGGCCGATGCCCGGACACGCGTCACCCCGTTTCGATAGGTGTTCTGACCCACCTTGCACGTGGTTGGCATAGGTGGTGTTACGATGCTATGAGGAGGCCCTTTTTCACGCAGCTACCACTGTAGCTTTCTTTGGAGCTCTCCATATCAGTGAGCTGGTCCCATTGTCAAAAGGGGACAGGTCTCGTAGGGCACTGGAACTCGAAGATGTCTGTCTCAACCAGGAGTGGGCTCAGTTGAGGATTCGTTCCTCAAAGGCTGATCAACACGGAGTAGGCAGTGGTGTCAGACTGCTACGTTGTACAATTGATGACATCTGTCCGGTTGGTGCCCTACATGCATTTTTGGCAGTGCGTGGCACGCACCCTGGCCTGTTTTTCTGCCACCAGGATGGGTCTCCCCTTACCAAATTCCAGTTTTGGAAGGTGACTGGAATGGCACTTCACAGTGTCGGCCTCCCTGGGGCTCGTTACGGCACCCATTCATTCAGGATAGGCGCCACTTCAACCGCGGCTGCGTTTGGGTACTCTGAGGCAGATATACGCCGGATGGGCAGGTGGGGGTCCACACGTTTTTCCTTATATGTACGTCCCCTCACTGTATGAGTACTAGTTATGTCCTTAATTTTTTCTCCTTCTTTTACAGACCCTGTGTGTCCACGCACACCGGTGGCAGTATGGCTGGTGGGCCACAGTTACGTGCACTGGGCAGCGCAGTATGCTGCAGCGACAGTGTGTGTGTGTGTGTGTGTGTGTGTGTGTGTGTGCATGCGTATGCGATGGTATGGTATGCGCAGCATGAGATGGCGGGAACTGTTGCCATTCCTGATGTCCATCAGGGATGCTGGACCGCCTGATGTCCTGATTCTGCACCTCGGCGGCAATGATCTCGCACAGATCACTGGCCTTTCTTTAAAAATGTCGGTGTGCAGCAACCTGGCGTTCTTGCATTATTTATGGCCGCGCTATGGTCTGACATCGTGCCGAGACAATGCTACAGAGGAGGCATGGATCTCTGTGGCTTGGACCGCGCTCGGCGGTCCGTGAACAGGGCTGTTGCCCGGTTCCTTGTGGATAATGGCTTAGGGACAGCCACTCGACATACGAGAATAGGCTTGCAGGATTTCGATCTATATGCAGGAGATGGGGTCCACCTGTCGGCTAGAGGTATGTATCTCTTCCTGGAGGATGTGCAAGCAGGCCTGGCGACCGAGCTGACGGTCTGGGGGGGGCGGTGAGTCATCATGGACGCCTCCCCGTGTGGCGGGTAGCACTGGTAAGGTAAAGATTTATGACCCAGAGGTATCCGGCAGGTTCGCAATTGACTGGCCAACACGTAGCTAGGTACAGGGGAACTAGGATTGGCCGGTCAAGGGCGAACCATGATTGGGGTGATGGCAGGAGCTTCTCAGCCTGCATCACCTTGATATTTGAATGGATACACGTCATAGGGTGGGGTCAGTAGATAGTATATTGACTCCTGTCAACAATTTGTTTGTGCCAATAAAAAAATTGATAGAAATAGATACATGTAGCCAATTTCCATTGGCACTTTGGGTGGAACCTTACCAGTGTTACTGCGGCCTGCTTGCCTTAAAGAATTACAATTGGATGATACACCAATTGAAAGTGATAATTCGGACTAGGGCATTATTCAATAAAAGTGGCCCGATGCCTTTAATCCAATACTGACTGGTCTGAGTCTTTATTTGGGTGGGTATGCCTGCAAAGTGTGTGTGTGTGTGTGTGTGTGTGTGTGTGTGCATGCGTGCGTGTGCGTGCGCGCACGTGTGTGTATGTGCCAGAATTAAATGTTAACTGGTCCAGAGTTTTTGTCATATTGTTTTAACCTGAGTTTTTCCACAGGTGCTAATTTTAGTTTGCATCTGAATTACAAAAATTGGAGGGAAATAAGCACAAAACATGTATTAGATAACTGTAGTAACTAGGGCTATATGTGCTTGATTGAATAATGTGCACTTTCTTTTGTGATGGTGTCAGTAAACAGGTTTAACAGGCAGTTGACTAAGAATGGATTCTTGCATTTTAAAAACCTTTTAAAATATTTAAATCTGGGAATAACAAAATGATAAATAACAATGGCCAAAATCCTATTGTGATTGTATACCTGCATGACGCAAACAGTGTAACATTTGGAGGCTGGTTTCCTCAAGTTAAGAAATCATCACAGATGTTATCCATTGTGTGGGTAACTCAGTAAACAGGTAATGTCTAAAGTGATTTTTTAACTTGATGCTATTCATCCCCCAAAGATATGCCATTTGAGCTAAGTTTTCAGGTATACTTAACCAGACTTGAGTCATTATGTAAAATATTACTCTGGCAGCATTAGTAAGTACAGTGGTACCTCGCATAATGAACGCATCACATAGCAAAAAATTCACATAACGAAGCATTCGTTATGCAAGGGCAATACCCCGCATAATGAAAAAAAAGGTCATTATGCGTGGTTTTTGGTAACCGGGGTATACCCACTCAATGTGAACCCCGGTTAACGGACATTTTCCCCCCGTTATGTGGGGTATCTCCCATAGGGAACCACATAATGAAAAAAACCACATAGCGAAGACCTCCATGGAACGGAGTCTTTTTTTGTTATGCATTGTTTTACTGTATTTCAAAACTCAAATTATGCCCAAGTTTATATTTTATTCAGCTACTGAAATAGACAATGCTTCTAGTGTTTTGGTACTAATTTCCCCAATGCCTAAATAAGAGTCCTTTAGAAAAGTATGACACACCATCACAGTATCTCCTAACATTACTGTGCACATGGTGTAACCAGTGCTAAATCTTTCTGTTCATCTTGATAAGAAAAGTATTAATGTCTTCTCAAAAAAAATAAATAGAAAGGCTATTACTAGAAATTTGTCTAAATCAAGGTATTCTTCCTAGACACAGACCACTCAGCTCTGCTTATGCTCAGCAGTGGCTGACTTTAAGGGGTACTGTCAGGAAAATGCTTGATGGATTGTACTTCCTAGAAGCACTGAAATCTTTAACTGTAAGTAGAGGAAATAAGGACAATAAACACTTTCAGCCCTGGCGTTCTCTTACTGTGAGCTCCATGTCCTCCTCCTCTTTTTCTTTCACAGGCTTTTCTGGTTCCTCTGGCTCTTTCTCTTGAAGCTGGACCTCTTGAGCTTGGGACATGTAAGGCATGTCATCTTTGTTTTTGAATTCCAAGCTGAGAATTGAAGGAGGAAGTAGAATTCCTAGAATTACCTAAAACAATAATAATGATAACAATAATCACCACAATTAAAAGGTTAGGGTTATGCCAATTACTTATTTCGATTCAAATTACACATAATATTTTATGCTAGGGATCTGATGTTTGTATCATAATGATAGCAAGTAGCTATTGTACCCAGTGATTGGACAGAGATAAGGCTGATGGGAATACTGGACTCAGGGTGTTCCCATAACTAATGGTATCCTTGAAAATCTAAAATGTCTTTTGAAGTGGGAAATACATAGTATGCATACTTTTTATGGTACAAGGCGTGATGCTTTTACTAACCCCATTACTGTTAATTCACAGAGATAGTCCCCTCAAACATGAACTACTCTTTGGTTTTTTAAAAAGCAATCCTAACCTTTAGACTTGAATTTTTACGCATCCGGAGCCTCCCCATCCACATGTCTGTGAGTAGCATTTGGCTGCAAGTGTGAGCAATGAAATCTCGATGCTTGGCTGCTACTGCAAGTTGCAGGCATGTGGCGTTACTCCAGTTCTTCAGCTCATAGGTCAGCAGTTTCATTGCCAGCTGCTCATCCTGCTTGTAGGATTGGTCCAACAGCTCCACTGCCAGCTGGCCAAAATCCCTGCAAGATAACGGTGTTTTTTTGTTACCTTATGCAATCTGTTACACGGAATGTAAATGACTGTGAACACCTTCTGTTGGCAGGACTAGATCACCCTCTAGTAGCCAAGATGCCCCGAGAACTCTTTTTCAGTCAGTAGGTTGATTTAGCCTTTTGAGGGAAAATATGCTACAGGCCAATAGCTGTCAGGTTGCTAAGAAAGCAACCCACCAGTTCTCCATCAGGTGCACCACTTTTCATTATTTTTAGGATACAATTCAAGGTGCAGATTTTAGCCACACAAGCAGTTTATTAACAACTGAAAAATGTCCATTCTTTATGTTCACAACCTAGAATGCTCCTATCATGGCTTAAGAGCAAAGATGCTTAAGAAAATGTTTTCACTAGATCTCCCATCATGATAATAGTAACTACTCTTCAGCCACTGAAATGAATATCTAAGTCTTTTGGGTTGCCACCATAAGACTCTTTGTCACATGTGGCTGTTGATAGCTGAGTTTTAATGCAAAGTAGACTGAAGGAACTATATATAAATCCATTAATTGGTCAACCTGGAGTTGTGATTTAGCTCCTGTGAGATGTCATCCACCATATCATTCTCTGAAGCTTCATGGGCCATGGCTTTGCAAAGTTTACAGGCCACTAGAGCCTTAGCCATGGCTTCTTCTCCATGTTGCCAGAAGAACAGGGCCATCTTCTGACGCTTCATCAACACAGCCCACACCATCAACTCATGAAATGGGAAAGGGAAGTGATTAATCTCAGGATCATCTAGGTCAATATCTACTTCCTCCTCACGCTTCTTAGTTGTTTTTCTTCCCCTCCGTATTGGGACATCATCCTATTAAAAATGGAAAGAATATCATTAGACTATGTAATGTTTGGAAGACTTTAAGCTGTTTTCCCTGAGATAGTCATATATAGTCATGCCAAGCCTTCTTTCTTTAGTTTACCTGAATGACTTAAGGTTCAGCTAAACAGGGATGTGGTCCCAGGTTACTTTGGATTGATTTGAAGTTTTCTACACATGTCCCATGCAGTTTCCATTTCTGAAATCATTGTTGTTATTTGCATGCAAATATTTAATTATTCTGTTGTTGGAGTGGAGTCCAGACCATAATAGGGGCTGTGGTGGCTCAGTGGTTAATGAGCTTGCCTTGTCAGCTGGAAGGCTGGAAAGTCGGCAGTTTGAGACCCGGGTATTGCATGATGGAATGAATGCCCATCTCTGTCCCAGCTCTTGGGGACATGAAAGGAGCCTCATTTGGGCTTTTCCTGAGCAGAGTATCTTCCACAAAAATCATTTCTAAACAGAATAATTTCTGACACAAAATTATTATTATATGCCATACTTTCTAACAGCTACACTTTTTACCTGGATCACCACCTTCCACTGTATTTATAGCACCCTCTTTCCCACCCCTTCCCTTCATCTCTCCCATTCACACATCCCTTAATTTTTTTCCAAATAAGTGATACCATACTGACTTAGTCTGGTGAAAAGCAGAACATCTCTGGAGAGTGGGCAAAGAGAAAGAGTTATCTTTATTTTTAGTACAGGGCAAAGGGGAATGGCAGGAAGGTGGATGGACATGGCAGATCAAGCAGACAGATTGAGAATCACTCCAGTTTATATCCTTGGGCTGGGGACTGAGGGAATTGGAAGAGAAAGAGAGAGAAATCTGAAAAATCCAAAACACTGAATGGATCCCTTGATACTTCTCTCCAGCTAGTTTCCTCCTCCATCTCAGCACCATAGCTACACAATCTCTTTAGCACCAGAAGGCTCTTGTTTCCTGCCCCTGGCAAACCCAGTTAGATCCAGGGTGGACCATGGTTCTCCCCCTGCCCCCATTTATTTTCTATTTTAGGGGTCAAAGTGGAGCAACATTCTAGCTGATGTGACTCCTTCCTGGTGATCATGTGAGCATACAGTGTCCACATTAAAATAGGATATTTAATAAAAAAAAAACCTACTGAGAGCCTTGTTGGGGTGCGGGGGCTTGAGCAGTCTAACTAGGCAGTATTGCCCATTTCTCATCAATGATGTTAGGCCAGGACTAAAACTCAGAAAAGCACCCTATGACGGATCCCTTGACCCAGGTGAAAGCAGAGAGCACACGTCATGGTCCACTTGGCCAGTGAGTGATGTGATATCCAAATGGCTAAAAAAATGCAAGTTGTGCAGAATGTCATTGCAGAGATGTCTACTCATGCAGGGACTCCTCACTGAATAACGACGCCAAGGTATCCAAAGTATTTAATAAAACAGAATAACTTCATATGGCTGCTGCATGCCCTTGTTAGGGTTTGACACTAAGATTCCTCACAAAAAAATGCAGAGTGCATGCAATCTAGAAAATTATGAAATTCTCCCTGTATTGGCCACAAAATACCCCCTCTCCAAAAAATAACTTAGGAAGACAATTATGGGTCACTACTGCAGTACTGATGTAATAGTACGTTTGACAATCATTTTAAAAAAGGTAGAAATGGAAGTAAAACATGCCCTTATGGAGGAAGAGTTAACCCAGAAGAGCCTTAACCGTATGGGCATGTTTTACTTCTACTTCCAGGAGCTACGAAGCCAGCACGGGCCGGATGAATCACAGTAAACCCATTCGTGTGGATTCACAGGGTGCTTGGGCTTCTGGGAATTGAAGTCCAAGAACATCTGGAGTGCCAAGGTTCACCATCACGGGGTTACACCATATTGCAAGGAAGTACTGTATGTGCCTAACATTTCCTTTTACAAATGTGTTTGGTTTTGAGCATATTGCTGGCCAAATTAAACCATTTTGAAAATATCTTGCTTTAGTATTCAATGAATTGTGTAATTAACAGCTGAGGATTAATTAGCAAAGTGCTGGTTACATAATTAGCATGAGACAAGGTATGCAACTAGCACCTCATTAGTCAGCTGCAGTTTGCTGCCATCACTTAGGCAATGTCAGTTACTCCACCCTTTTTGCTGTTGAGTTGCTTTATAGCTATTGAGCATTTTTACAGTTGCATTCAACCAGCATAGTCTCTGTCTGCATATTGGGATAAAGCAGTATTTCTGCCATTGTCAAGAGTCAGCTCCCTATATGATTATCTTCCCACTGCCTTTGGCTCAGTAACGTCAGTTTGTACCCCTTCCTTCCCACTCATAACTCATCAACTTGTACACAGTGACTGAACAATTTTAGCAGACCCAGCAACTGTTGCCTACGCTTCATCAGCCTGGAAAAAGAAGGGGAAGCCAAAAAGTAAGTGTGTATGTGTGATGTCATTTCTAGTTTTGATTTAGTTTTTTTTTTGGGGGGGGGGGGTGGAGTTGAAAGGGAAGTGTGTGTGTGTGTGTGTGTGTGTGTGTGTGTGTGTGAGTGTGTGTACACACATTTGCTTGTATGTGTGTGATGCCATTTTGAGTTTTGATGTCATTTTCGGGGTGGGGTGGGGGTGGAAGGGAAGGGTTTGGGAGACACCTTCAACCTTTCTAAGGCAAAAACTGCTGTTCCTGTATGTATTCAGGAGCGGCAAAACCTGTATTTGTCCAATATTTTCTTGATTGAAACATTGAAAGCGTGTGTACAATACAAAGAGTCACTAAAGTTGCCTGAAGGCTTGGGGAGAGCTAGTGGGATATTTGACTTCCTTTTTTAAAGCAGACCCGTGTCTTACATCACAGGAAGTTTTGGGGAATCTTAATAAGATAGTAGGTAAAGGTCTCCCTTGGTTGAAAGCCAGTCATATCTGACTCTAGGTTTCAGTGTTCATCTCTGTTTCATAGCCAAAGAGCTAGTGCTGACTGCGTCTGCAGATATTTCCAGGACGTGTTGCAGGCATGCCTAGACACCAGAGTGCATGGAACGCTGTTTACCTTCCTACCAAAGTGGTCCCTATTTATCTACTTGCAATGTCTTGCTTTTGAACTGCTAGGTTGGCAGGAGCTGGGTCAGAGACGGGAGCTCATTTTAAAAAATACTAAACCCCCCCCCCCCCGAAACTCAAGAGTTCACGCAACTAACTGAGAGCATAATAAAATGTATTGTGAACCATAGTTTGCCATGAATGTTGTTCATGGTATGTTCTGATATGAATGTTTATGGAAGTACAATCAACGTGCTACTCACCTCCATTCCCAGAAGTTTCAGGGCTTTGGGCTGTGGGCAGAAAAAGAAAAGAACAATACAATATATACACTGTCTCATAGGCATGCATATAATGGTTACTTTCTCTCTCAATATTTGATTATAGCAATGAGAAAATTCAGGTTCTATTATCAGTATGGGATCCAATCATATATATCGGAAGTTGCTAGTTGTTGCTAGTTCATGCAGAGTAGTAGAGCTCATAGAGACTCAATTATTTAATTTCACTAGAATATTTTGCCCGGCGGTGCCGGGCTTTTTAAAATTGTGTTGGATAGTGAAGGGTTTTTTTTTTCTTGAACAAATACTGCCGGGCTGTTTTAGATGGTGTTGAAAGGTTTTGTGAATTTGTCGCTTTGAGGCGCTGCGTCCGCCTGTGGCGGACTTGCGCTCCCAGTGTGTTGTTATTTTTAATTTTTGCGCGCCTGGCCCGTGGAAAGGAAAGGCCGGGTGGGGGTCTTTTTTTCCATGGGCCAGGCTCGATGCCTGGCCCGTGGAAAGGAAAAGCAGGGGCGGGGGGAGGGGCTTTCTTTTCCGCGGGCCATGCTCGATGGCTGGCCCGTGGAAAGGAAGGGCAATGGTGGTGGGGGTTACTTTTATTTTTCACGTGCTGGCTGCCTCTGCTTTCTGCGCGCTCATGGCGCGCAGGATGCTGGGGCTTGTAGTTTGGTGTGTGCGATTTTAGGTAGTACAACGGTTTTTTTCCTGCGGCTTATTTTTGATTGGCCGCGGCGCGTTTCCGAACGTTCCTTTTGCCCACGCCGCTCAGCCTGATTGGCTCTGGTGCGCAAGGAACATTGGGAATTGAAGTTCCCTTTTTTTGTTTGCGTCCGGGGGGGGGCTCCTGCCCCCCTGGCGCAAATTTCAACCCGACAGTTACCTGCGAACCCCGTTCGGGCGAGTGCACGGAGGCTCGGACAGGGCTAGTGGGGCCTGGCTAAACATCCTTTGTCACATTCCAATGGTTAACGCACCATTTTATAGGTATAGATTTAGTCTAGAGAGGAACAGGTGCTGGTTTCTCACTAGTCAGTTACAATTTACACTGGCTGACGTTTCGAGAAAGATACCTGCCCCATGCAGGCATTGAGAAATTGTATTTGTGAAGAGGCCATGGATTTTATCCCGGCCTCTTTACACCTGTCATTCCTACACTGAGTGTGAAAGTCTGAAAGGCACATTTGTCTGACAGCTGAAATATATGTTGCAGACAGCTAGACATTCTAAGAAGGAATTTCATAAGTGAAGGTTGTGTATGATGGTTGTAGTGGGAGATTTTCTCACCTCCTTTAGTTCTAGCAATGGATTGTATGTAACATAATTTGGACTTGAATGTATTTACATTCAAGTGCCCTCTGTGACAACAAACTCTGACCACAAAGGGTTCTCAGCTGTAGTGAGGACATTAACCATGTCCAGCTGCTCATACTCCATGTCTTCCCTCAGATATTGCTGCTCAGTAGGGAAGGTGGGGTACACAGAAAGAGCCTCCATGAAGACTGTGGTATTTTTGAACCACAATTGGGCGTACCCCTGGCAATGGCCACCTTGTGCTGGCTAAACTTTGTCACTCTAGGTCAGGAGGAAGGAATTCACCAAAATGTAACTTCAGCCTAGACATAGAAGAATAAAAGTAGGGAAGTAACAAGTATGACCCTGTGACCCCTCAATAGATACAATCTCTAAAGGCTTACTAGGGGATCATAAGCAGGATAAAATGGTGTACATCTACTGAAGGAATGCATTCCATTATCAAATCCAGACATGGGCCCTCTTCATCCTTCTGTGTATCTGCAATAGAACATTCTTCATCCTCAGTTCTCCATGATAACCAAAGTTCTGATTTGAGGAACATGTTGGATCTCTGGAGAAGATATGAAGGCATATGGGGATTGTACCTGGAGAAGACATTATCTACTCCTGGACCTGCTGATGGGGCTTCTATGATGTATGCAGGTGGATTCTGGTCAATGTCTCTAACACATGTAGTAAATCATTAAATCCCTTCTAAGTCTCTTTCCTCTTACATGACCTTACCATCTACAAAATGTTGACTGGGAAAAATGCAGTACAGTAGAACCCAACATAATGAAAAATTTTTGTTCCACGGAGCTCTTCACTTTGCGGTTTTTTTCATTATGTGGTTCCCTATGGGAAATACCCCGCATAACGAAAACAAAGTTCGTTAACTGGGGTTCTCATTAAACAGTTATACCCCAGTTACCAAAAACCCCGCATAACAAAAAAACTTCATTATGTGGGGTATTGCCATTGCATAACGAACACTTTGTTGTGTGAATTTTTTGCTATACGATGCGTTCGTTATGCAAGGTACCACTGTATATCTAATCAAATGTATACATTTTAACTGAGAGTTCTTCAGAATCCCACTCAGAAAAGCTATCAACCATGGGCAAGTTGTGGGTTGAACAGCAAAAACCTCCCCTTCAGATTTTGAGGTACAGTGGTACCTCATACAATGATTTTAATCTGTTCCACAGAACTCGTTGTTGTATGAAACAATTGCTATATGATACATGCATCGTATAGCAATTTTTCCTATGGGATGCATTGTACAATTGTTTTTTTCCCTAAGTGGTTTTTCCCATTGAAAAATTGTTGTACAATTTTTTCCATAGGGAAAATTATTATGTGGGACGCCATCTCCCCCAAAAAACCTAATTGTTATGTGATTTTGTTGCTATATGGGACAATTGTTGTATGAGGTTCCACTGTAATTCCTATTGCCTTGGCCCATGAATCATTACTTTTAATATCTACAGATAATGTATCATTAGAGAAGTAATTTTTTAAAAAATCATTTACAATTTTTAATTAACAATAAAAAAGATTTTTGTTTGAAATACAGTTCATCTTACACTTGAAATTCATCAGACTCTACTTAAACATGCCTCACTCTTATCAAGTTTTTCTCCCATCTGTTTTTCCATTTAATAATGTTTTATAATTGGACCATTATTACAAGAAACTCTCTAACTAGTCTTCTTTTGAACTATTTCCTACCCACTGGAGAAGAAAATTGAAGTCCTTATCAAGTGGTAATTGGGGTGCCTTCAGTACTGTCTGAAGGGGCTTTTTTATGTTTTAGTAAAACACATTTCATACTTGCGGTGTGCCTTTAGATGTTTTGCTCTGCATTTCTTGTTTGCTCCCTTGCAGACTGTACTGTGTAGTTGTAACTAATTTAGGTTCATGTTACTGGAAGCAGTACTCAGTTATGCTCTAATTCACACTGCCCTGTCATAATTTGCCTTATTGCTCCAAAAGGCACGTTTTCTCTCATTCCATCCTATCCCCTCTTACCTCATTACCCCATTTTATGTCTTTTTTCATGAAACTGTTTTTAAAAGATCAACAATAACACATCTTACTCTTTTGGGGCCAAATAGGTTGTGATAGAGGGTTCTGAAGCGTTTTCGAGTATAGTTACAGCGATAAGCTCCTCCCATCAGGTACTCAATCACCAGGCCAATATCAATTAGGCTTATCCTATAATCTGGAGGTAGGTTCCCCTAAATTGAACAAAAGATACACATAACAAGGGAGGGTAGAGAAAAAAGGATTACGTTGATTATTATGTCTATAGCACACATATTTCTATGAGAGTTTTTTTTAAATGAAAGAAAATGTTAAGAAAACATGTGAATATTATGCTGGTTAATCAATTCACCTTAAAATAGATCCAACCGAAACCTGGATATTCACGCTTGGAGAGAAGGCATAAATTAAATAAGAAGATGCATTAAAACATAGCAGTTAACAGAAGTTAATAAATTTCAGAACACAGAACTCAAGCTCTTCTGAGAAGGAAAATAGGAGACACCATTGCAAAACCAAATAGCATAAGGGCAAAGCATTTTCTAGAGGATTCTATGACTGCTGGACACTTGCTGTGGACTGTTCTTTGTGCCAGCCCAAAGCAGCCTGTCTCCTGTTGAAATGTATTGACTTGATGACACAAATTATTGTTATTGTTATTGTTATTGTTATTGTTGTTGTTGTTGTTGTTGTTGTTATTATTATTATTATTATTATTATTATTATTATTATTATTATTATTATTAATTTTGTGCCAGAAATTATTCTGGGCTGAAAGGACTTTTGCTGGAGAAACTCTGCTCAGGGGACACCCGAATGAGGCTCCTTTTCATGTCCCCAAGATCCTTTTCCACCGAAGTGGTCCCTATTTATCTACTTGCATTTTCTTATTTTCAAATTGCTAGGTTGGCAGGAGCTGGGACAGAGATGGGCACTCAATCTGTCATGCAGTACCTGAGTCTTGAACTGCCAATTTGAGGGCCTTCCAGCTATCAAGGTGAGCCTCTTAACCACTGAGTCACTGCAACCCCTTATATAGTCTATAAGTGTTTCAAATTCATGTTTTTGCTCTTTTATTCAATAAATTTTAGAGTGTTCAGTAGTCTACAAAATGAAGACAAGCAAGGTCCCTTTCAAATCACATATTTCATTTTTTAAATTTCCTCATGGGGCAGATGAGGTTTTCATTTATTCTACTAGTAATGAAAAGGGAAGAACATTTGGCCATTGATTGTTAATCTTATGCAAGTTTACACCCTAGAAAACACCACCACATATCCACAAACCAAATGATCACCAAATGGTTCTGGAACTTAGTCACTTGTACTGTTTTGTTCCAGTTCTTTAAAGGCAATCTGTATGCCAGGGATCCCCTTCCCTCTCACATGTCCCTTCAGTGTCCTCAACCATATAAAGAATTTATTTTAATTATGCCTGACACAAATATTTTTCAACATGGACTACCATAGTGCCTGGCTCAATTAGCCTAGCGCCTCATCAGAGGGTACTGAATGGATCAAACAAAGGGAAGCGCGGCGGCACAATATGGCCATCGCGCTCTTTGCTGGCCCCACCCTGAAGATACGGGCCCCTGGGGCTCGGCGGCATGGCGTGGCTACATCCCCTATAAAGGGGGTGGCCACGTGCTTACCCGCCGCCATTTTAGAGATCGGCTGGGCTAAGAGCGCGTTTGCCCTCCACCCCCTCCCTAGGTGACAGTGTGATTACTTTTGGTCACTTCGGGGCCGGATGGGAATTTTTGCTTGAACCTGCATTGGCCCCTTGGTTCTTGGCGTTTTCGCCCATCCCACACTATTGCTGATGGTTGAGATATGGGGTATTAATTTTATTTTTACTGGTCACTTTGGCAGGTAGCACTGGTAAGGTAAAAGTTGATGACCCATAGGTATCTGGCAGGTGCGCAGTTGATTGGCCAACCCAAGGACAAGGTACAGGGAAACTGGGGCTGGCCAGTCAAAGGTGAACCCTGAACAGGGTGATGCTATGATCTATGCAGCCTGCATCACCTTGATATTTTACCAGATATACGTCAGATGCTGGAGTCAACAGGTAGCATCCTGACTTGGGTCAACAATTTGTTTCATCGGTAAACAAATTGCTATAATTGGATACAAAGTAGCCAAATATGATTGGCAATTTAGGTAGATTCCTTACCACTGCTATTCCTTACCACTGCTATTTCTTTAACAGTTTCTGTATTATAACAGGTTTAATAACACAAAAACAATTTATCCCCCCCATGTATAAAGAGCTAATGCTTATTGACAGCATAAAGTAGCATAGTTAAAGGTCACCCTTGTATGGAAGCTAGTTGTATCTGACTCTAGGGGGAGGTGCTCAACTCCATTTACAGCCAAACAGCCAGTGCTGTCTGAGTCTGCAGACGTTTCTGTCATCATGTAGGCATGTAGACATGGAACACTCTTACCTTCCCACCGAAGCGGTACCTGCTAGGTTGGCAGGAGCTGGGACAGATATGGGAGCTCACTACGTTGTGCAGCACTTGGGTTTCAAACTGCTGACCTGCCAACCTTCTAGTTGTCAAGTTCAACGTCTTAACCACTAAGCCACTATAGTCCCTTTAGGATAGCACAAATCCTCATCTATACTAAATGCCACATATGGGCTATTTTGTGTAATCATGCATTTTGTTGTCTGGGATTCCTTTTCATTTTTCATATGACGTTGGGTATGAATACATCGTTTCTGATTACACAAGAAAAGATCACCTGCGTACAATCAAACACCCTCTGTTCAAACTGGGTGCCTTCCAAATACTTTGGGGGCGGAGAGAAGAGAATGATGGGAGTTGTGATTCAACATATCTCGATAGCATCATATTGGGGAATGCTGATTTGACATATGTTCTCAATGCTAGGAGAAGAAAACTGGTAGAAAACCATGCCCTGGCCGCAAGGATTTTGAAAGGATGCTCAAATTATTTGCCTTGTGTGATAAACTTCATAATTAATGGTTCCATGGACATTGTATTCAGGGAATCAGCCATTAGCATGACGTACTGTAAGAACCATTTTCCACACTGATTCTTTTGTTCAGAGTAGTGCATATATATGTAAGGCAGATTCTTATAATGCTTGATCCAAGCTTCTTCTCACATTGAAATCTGCCAATTGTAATTAGAGGAAGCCCCAACTTGGGTCCCAAGAAGGGCCGTTCAGTTTATTACTGTTTCTGCATGAGAAAAGCAGCATTTCCTTGCTGCAGAAGAAAGAAAAGTACAAGTACAACCATTTAATGTTTGTGTTGTTACTGGTAAGGTTGTCTGGAAGGCAAATGGTACTATTTCCTCTAAAATTAGCTGCTTAGAATGAAGAAGTAAAGTAGTGAAAATCTAGAAACTGTGGTGACCACCACATATGCTTTATCCAATATATTCCTGACATATCATATTAGGTCAGAGACACAGAGTGTTAAAATCAAGCACTGCAAAAAATATCCACTTCCTGTGATTCATATATATATAAAAAGAAAAATAGAATTTAAGAAAATGGAAATGTTTATTATATGAACATTAGAGGGCACTGTTTATCCATAAAATGCACCACAGTCAACTGCTTTTCTTGCTTGGTATTTGAGGCCATTAATGACAAAAATTGTTTTAATTAAGGAAACTAAGGGGAAATTTAAAAGGATGCACCCCCCCACCGCCCAAAAACCAATTAGAACAGTATATATAACATAGTCAAAGATGGAATTCAAAGGTGCTTCCACATGGAAACAACTGGTTTTAGCACACATACAAGACCTTTGACATTAAAAAAAATTGTTAGTTCCTGTGAAGACTAATTTTTTCTTTTCCTCCCCATATAGCAACATTTTGTGAGGTCTAATTTTACCTCATTCATTGAAATTTGTGAACACTTCATCAACATAAATGGACCATGCATACTTCCCAAAAATGACAACAAGATTATTGCCTATTTATTATACTAACATTTTTGCCCGGCCTTGCCAGGCAGTTTTTATCTGTGTTTTTTTGTTTTTGTTTTGGGGGTGATTTTGGGGGGTACACACACACACAATGCAAACACACAAACAGCACAACTACACACACACACACACACACACACACACACACACACACAAAACACAAACAACACAACCCCACACACAATACAGACACACAACCCCACACACATGCACAACCACACACACATGCACAACCACACACAACACAACCACACACAGAGCACAATCACACACACAACCCCACTCATACACAATGCACACACACACAAACTCACACACACTCAATACACACAACACAACCACACACACAACCACGCACACACAATACACACACTGCACACAACACAACCAAACACACACTCAACACACCCATACACAACACAACTGCACACACAATACAAACACACCCACAACACACCCACTTATCACTCTCTCTCTCTCTCTCACACACACACACACACACACACACACACACACACACACACACACACACACACACACACACACACACTAGCTCCACGGGGATAAGAGGGGCTCCTCTCCCCCAGAAGCCTTGGCAATGACACACACACACACACACACACACACACACACACACACACACACTTGCCTAAGTGAGGGGGAGGGGCTCTCCCTCTCTCCCCCATGCAGCTTCGGCGAGGACTCCCAGGAGGCCCAGCGCAGAAGGCGTTGCGGGGAAGGCAGGCAATGAAAGGCCCAGTCAGCAACGGGTAAGTCGGGTGGAGGACAGGGATGGGTGGCAGGGGGGCTGGTGGGCAGCATGGTTCCTGGGCCCTTTCCCCCCTCAGTCTCTCTCCCCTGTCCAACTTACCTTTTGCCTATGGCGGGGGGGTGGGGGTTTCCTTCCTGTGGCCTGGCCTCGCTGGCTGGACCGTGGGAAACCCTGTGGTGCTTTGGGCAGTGGCGGGGGGCTTTTCCTTCCCGTGTCCTGGCCTCACTGGCCAGGCTGCGGGAACCCCAGCGGCACTTTGGGCGGTGGGGGGTGGTTCCTTCCCACGGCCTGGCCCGTTCTGCTCCCCCACCCCCCACTTAGCTTCCATTCGGGAGATGAAGTATCTCCTAGAGGGAAGTTGTTGGCGCGTTGGCATTTTTTTTACCCCGCGCCACCTCCTCCACGCTTGCCCCACCTCCTCCACACTTGCACTCTGCAGTCTCATTGGCTGAGGGGTGGCGTGGCACGGAGGATGCTGGGGCTTCTGTTTTTTTTTTGTTGGCTGCATTAGTGGGGCGGTTGCCCCACTCTCGACGACCGGACCCTTGCGGCGATGCTTGAACGGTGTAAAGGTAAGTGTAGGGGGGTTGGTACGGGATAGTAGGGATGGGTGCGGGTGTGCATGCCAGACACCAACTGCCCACGCCCCTTCTTATAGGTAAAGATAGGGCTGGCATTTGCTGCTGTTCATATTGGATTGGGCTAGTATAAGTACAGAGAAGAAGATTGGGTCTTTGTGTAATGAAAGTCCCCAACCTTGATTAAATGGCTGTTCCCAAACAAATTAGATCAAGCTAATCAAACAGATTTGAATAAATATTGACTTCTAATTCAACAACTGATTCAACAGGTCTTCTGCAAATGGGACTAGGATCTGGATTTCCGCATTCACATTCAATTAATGTAACATTTAAGTAGAGCTTTTTCAGAGAAACGAGATCTAGCAATATGGTATTAACTTCTGCCAATAAAGGAGTTGCATTTTATTCACAAATAACATTTTTGATAGTTTGCTTTTTATTTATTTTACACTTATGTTTGTGTAATTTGCATGTAATGGAGTAGAAGAGGTATGTGCAAATAAACAATTTGTGTAACTTTAATACATTCAATACTTGTTTATAATGTGTTGACTTTCTAGGACAAAGAATTATTCACCTAGCCTTCAGCTTTATAAGGCTTTGTGTTTTCAAAATACCACAGAGATGTCATATTTAAAATATCACTCTTAATATTTACGCACCTCTTCACTTAAATCAACCAGACACAGACAATTTATGCCTACTGCATGGCACATTATAAGCTTGACATCTTAGGTCCCAAGAGATTACGTCAAAATTGAAAAGTTAGGTATGGTGCTTTTAAATGCATCGGAATCAGAACGCCTGCTTCAGAATAGTCATCTGTTCCTGTCATATATAGTGAACCATCTGACTGTCCAAAAATGATATGTATCATTAAAAGGCTATTTTCTAGAATGCCATATCATTTAAACAGATGTCAGGCTGTTTGATATATTGAATGAGGAAAAATAATCTTTATTGCTTTAGGACCACAGGGAGCCATTCAGTGTCTGGATAGCTCATGGCTGGGGGTTCAATTCCCCACTGTGCCTCCTGAGAGAAGAGCCAGCCTGTATAGCTTTGGGGGAGCTGCATCATCCCAGGGTGTCCGACTCTAGGGTTCAGTGCTCATCTCTGTTTCAAAGTCAAAGAGCCAGCATTGTCTGTTTCTGCAGACGTTTCCGTGGTCATGTGGCAGGCATGACTAGACACCGGAGTGCACGGAATGCTGTTGCCTTCCAACTGAAGTGGTCCCTATTTATCTACTTGCAATTTCTTGCTTTTGAACTGCTAGGTTGGCAGCATAAATTGACTTGATAGCACACAATTACTGTTATCTTGTACACAGCACACCTCTTTCTCACCATTTATAAAATGAAAACAGTGGTTCCTAGTGGGGTACCTTTCTTATTGAGGTCATTGGAATATTACTCTTGGTTTCTGTATTCATGGCTCAGGCATCACAGCCAGAGGTGACTCTTCTACTTATAATGAATGCTTCAGAGAAAAGAAGATACTTGGGCAAAGTGATTTAGATTCACCACCATCATCTTACCAGCTGATATTGTACCCAAAAGGGAGTTCACATTTTTTTAAAAAAAGTTATGCTCAGAAAGGAGTGGAGGCAGAGAATTACTATCTTTCCAAACTAATGATCATTTACATGACTACAAAAAACTGTTCTATTTGCTTGCAGCTCACAGAGATGAAGAAACTGTTAAATGATGATCTCTGGCACTGAGTCAGGTACCAGCTTGCATCCAGTGGGCTTGTGCTTGTGAAAAAAATGTGTGCTGCAAAAGATTTTTCAGGCTTCTCATCTGATATTCCTGTTTTTGTGTGATTATCTCAGTAAGTCTGTTTTTCAAGAGATCTTTTCCGACTTTTCAACATAGATTTCTCATTCCACACACCACCCAACATCAACACTGATTTTATTCTTAACTTCCTTCCTTCCTTCCTGTTACTTAGATTTTATTCCTGAAACCAAAATTTGTATTTTGTTCATTATTCGATATGCATCTGTGTGTAAAGCTTTTGATGGAAGTGCTCTGAGGTTGAAAAATGGAGATGTGCAGTTAATGAACAAGGATACAGGGCCTGAATCTTTTTCCAGGCTGCCACATACTCAGTTATATATGCAGGAGAGGGCTCTAGTGCTGGAAAGGCAATAAGCACTAGGTAGCCCTGATACTTTGACAATTCTTTCCCCCCCCCTACTTAATTGCTCTTCCACTGCTATATACGATCCACATTACTGCCTGGCACTTTGTAAATTCCCTGGGGAAAAGAAAAGAGGATCAGCTGTCACCTGAATCCACCAATTCTCTTCAGGTTCTCCCCATCACCACCATCCATATCACATGAGGAGGAAAACAATGATGGATGAGCCTATTAGTCTTCCCCATTCAACCTGATTACTATGTCTGCAGCCTTGGATGATGAACCGCTGGGCTGGGAAGACTTTCCTACTTGAATAGCCTTGCCATGTAACTTAGAATCGAGGGTTCAAATAATGCATCAGGCCTATTGAATTAGGAAAGGCTCCCAACAAATAGAAGGGTGTGACATCATGAACAGTGAAAGAGATGTGGGATAAGAGACTGGGCGGGCCCAAGACAAAAAGAAATATTTATTTTTTTTAAATGAGTTTTGAAATGTAGATTTTCTTTTTTACTCATTTATTTATTTATTTGATATCATGTCAACTTTTAACATTTAGCTTTCAGCTAGATTAAATTTAAAGCACATTCTTAATTAAGCTCCCTACTCTTATTATTATTTAGTTATTTCCCCTCCACTAGGTGAGAGCCTTGTCAGGGTGTGTGGGCTTGAGCGGTCTAACTAGGCAGTTTTCCTATCACTTGTCAATGATTTTGGGCCGGGACTAAAACTCACCGAAGTGTCCTCTGTCAGATCCCTTGGCCAAGGTGAAAGTGGAGGGCACATGTCATGGTCCGCCTAGCTAGTGGGTGACGCAATATCCAAATCGGGGGAAAAAGGGATGCAAATGGACTTGATTTCCCAGGTCCATTTGCATGTGCAGAATGTTGTCACAGAGACATCTACCAATGCGCAGACTCCTCGCTGAATAACAGCTCTAAAGTATCCAAGGTACTCTTTTATTTTTACATGAAGATGAAGGATTGAAAAGCATATAACAAATAAATTCAAACTGTTGCCATCATTTAAGATCCATCGCAACCAACCAATAATCTGCAGTGTCCAGTATCAGTCCACAGCTATGGAAATCAACATCCAAAATAGTGGTGAATGTTAAAAAAATACAGCTAACAGCAGAAATCCACATAGCATAAAGACTCCTACTTTTCTGCTAGCGAAAGCACTATACCTAAAGCATCTAAAACCACTGAGGCAGCAGCCCAGAAACCAGTTAGCTGCGTTTTACACAGAAGATTGAAAATTGGCATGAGCACACAATATACAGCTGAAATGGCAGAAGGCAGGAGAAGGTTCTCACTGAAAGCTCATGCAAAACAGGATCTGTCTCTAATGACAAGAAGCCACCACAACATTACCTTCAAGCTACTGTGCATATGTCGGACCCTTACCTTTTTGACATCTCTGACAAGATGATACAAAGTGTTAGATGGTCCATGCCTCTGAAAACGAACAACAGCAGAAAATTAAACAGTTTCAATTTAATCTGGAAGAAAGCATTTGAAACTAAATACAGATGTGTCAAAGAGCTCAATTACTTATGTGTGGTTCCTGAGACAGACAGGTGGAAAGACAGACAGACCAGAACTAAAATATAAATTATCCACAGCATGGCAATTATGTTTTACCAAAATTTCCCAAGAATTCTTTGGATCTTCTAGGATTTCTATTACAGAGCATCAGAAAATCCCTTTCCTCCATCATTACACGACACTACTTTTATTGTGGATTAAATAAATTAAAATGAAACCTATCCTGCAATCCATTCTCAAAGGCTATGGTCTGAAGAATTAGTGGGCAAAAGGAGGAGGCACTCAGTATCCTGAGGCACTCTAGCAACCTGCAGTAGTAATCTAATCAAACCCTAGAAGTGGACCAAGTAAGTAATTTTGCCCTGTTCTGGCTTAAATGCTGTTAGGTGTGCTTACATGTAGATCAGATGAGCAGAAACTGCTGTAAATACTGGTCTCGATGCAGACTGCTTATGTGATACCTCTCTTCAGATGTGTGATGGAACAGTTCATGCCCATGTGAAGCCTGGGGCAGGCTTAGGACTACCACTGTTGCCTTTTGTCTCTTAAAAAAGGTAGAAATACATTGCCTTTCCCATCTGGGGAGGAAAGTACCCTCCTATTGAATTTTTCTCAACTTTCCATATTTAGATCAGGTGCTTTCCAATACTGAAATATTGTAAAACTGCTGGGTGAACATTTAAAGAGATATTTATCATCTCATTTGTGTTCACTGCCTTACTTGTTGTTAAGATAATTGGGATGCTACCAATAACTAGGGCTAGTGTTAATAATGCAATTGTTGCTTTCTACATTCAATTTCATTCTGATCCCAATGCCAGCTATACGTGCTGTGTCTTGAAGCTCTAAATTCATACTCAGTGTATCCGAGGAAGTGGAGCATAATCCATGGAAGCTCCAGGTATAATAAACCTGTTAGTCTTGACAAGACCAAGAAAGTTCAACCTATATCCAGTTGCTGATCTTATCCAGCATAGACTTCCCCTCTGAATCAACAGATGAACAGTGGGTTGACTGCAATGTAAATCTCAGTAATTCAGTGGGGTCTATTCTAGTTAAGATTATTAACTGAATTCAGGTTTCTGATTGTTGTTTTTACTGCTACAGGCTAACAAAGGCACCCTTTTGTAAAAAAAAAAAGTATGTTTACATTTCTCCTAGAAAATACAAGATTTTGATAGAAGGAACAAGCGTTACATGAAAAGTGTTGCAGCTGAGCAGAAATCTTTCAAAGCATTGCTTTAAAACTAGACAATTTGCAGCAACAACTTTGAAGAAGAGTTCACAAAAATAGTGCAACATTTTATATTGGGAACGAATTATTTTTATAACAGTTTTTTGTAACAACAACAACAACTAAGCATCTGATAGGCCTTGGTATTTATATTTTCAGAAAAGGTGATTTTGAAAGCTCTTACAGGATGCAATTTAAATGAAGCAGGTGAGTCATAGTGAGCTTTTCTTACAAGGCAACCATTAACTCATTTGGGTGGATTTCTGTGCACTGTTCTAATGCCTGGAGGAAGATGAAACAAAGAAACAGAAAAATTTGATTTAGCTTGGCCCTACCGTATTGTACAATTCTTCTAGTCTGGAGAGGGTGAGAAAACGATGCATGCTTACTCCACTCTCTATAAGCAATTTCACAAAATCCACTCTGTCCAATACCAAGGCATCCAACATTGCTTGTTCAAGGGATCCTACCTACAAGGGAAATAAATGGTCAGATGGTCCGTGGCCAGGTGGATGGAGGCATCTGGATGATAAGAGCATGGATGATACAGAAGGAATATGGAGCTTTTTTCACATTTTTCCTGACACATTCAAAATAGCACCCAACTGTGCATTTCATGGTTTTATAATGATTTCAATATATTAGCGGGGCATTGTGATAAAATAATATGGTGTTTCTTATAGATGGTTAATGAAATCAGTTTTGGTTCTCACTAAGCAACAGGTTTTGAGGGAAAAAAGAGAGAAATGGAAAAGGATGAAAGGCAGAGCAAAATGATTTTTAAGAAAGTGCAATGACATGTAAATATCAAATATAAATAAAGTAATGGAACAAAAAAAATCCCTTCTACACTCTAGCTAAGAATGTTCACTCAGCTATCATAGCTGAATGATTTATAGTCTAGATCAGTGGTTCCCAAATTACCCCCACAGGGGGTTAAATTTGATTTCTAAGGGGTCCAATTCTAGAATGTGTTATTAACAGTGAATTTTTTGAAGTGTCCTATTATTCATTTATTTTTTGCTTTCATGAATGCCATGTTCTTTGAAAGCTTGTTTAGACCAAGTTAATGGCCTTTTAGAATAATAAGAATTATATGTCGGGGGGGGGGGGCAGGATTTTAGAGATGCCTAGGTGGGGCTTGGCAAAAAACAAACAAACGATTGGGGACCACTGGTCTAGATGTTTTATTTAGTACTGTTTCAAAACTATCGTAGCTAGCTAATCACATCTTGTGGCAATGAATTCCTTAGCATTATGTCACTAAGTCTCATCATTATGTCACTAGGAAGACATATTTCCTTCCTTCCTTCCTTCAGTTCCTTACCTCCTTACCCTTTTTTCAAACAAACAGACTGCCTTTGAGTTTATCTTTCTTTGTCCATTTAGATCAGGGGTCCCCAAACTTTTCACTCCATGGGCTAGTCATGTGGTTGAGCAGGCCAGTCACGTGATTCCTCCTGCTGTAAAACACGTCCACGGCTGTCATAAATGGCATTTACGACTGCCGCAGGTACCGGTATATTTACGGCAGTGTCTGTGAATGCTTGGGCGCGTTTTACTTCTGCTTTGGGAAGTGGCAAGGGAAGCACGGGGTGGATGATTTGGCGCCACGGGCTGTACTTTGGCCACTCGTAATTTAAGCAAACCTTCTTTAGTCTCCTTGCCTCTAACCTTATTTTGAAATTTCTTTCTTTCTCCTTTCTTATACTACCCCTTATTGTAGCATTAATCTGAAATCCCAGCCCCCTCTTGCCATAGATTTTAAATGGTTTTCTTCTCTGGGCAGGTTCACATTCTCTGGCACCAGTTAGGCTGAATTTTCAAAAAACCACTAGATGGCAACATATCCTTTAAGAAAACTAACAGACAATAAAAACATGCTTACATCCAACTCAATACTCTGGAAGCTGCCTTTTAAAAATGACTCCCCAAGTTTTACTGAATACTATGTTAGCAGTGATGTAGATACTTTACCGGCCACTGTTGCCCATAAATAAAAATCTGGCTGCGAGCTATGTCTACTCTATTCCAGGCTAATGCTAGACTCAGTTGATCTGGTGCAGAGGCGTTCGCTCCTGTACAAAGAGATAGGGAATAATAAGGACACTTCATTAAACACAAAACACATAAAGACTATAGGGAGAATACAAAGACTCAGTGCAGATACCACAACATTGTTTGCATGTTCTTTTACCTGTGACATTTGAAGGTTTACTAAGCACAATGTGATTAAATTTAGTCTCCTACCATTTGTGTCTTTATTGGCAAGACTTAATTTAATAATGACAAATCCCACTGTAATACATTTGTTGTGAGTAGCTTCAGTTCCACCTGCTTTCCAGCCATAGTTAGATGTTACCTGTAGGTGCTAAGCTGGAAAGAGGAGAAGTAATAATTGTGACCTGAAACTTTAGGAAAAGTCACTGATTCAGTGTTACTTTTTAGTTTCTGCAGGGACAAATCTTTTATCTTGTGACATTTTTTGTTGTTTTTCTAGAGTATTCATGCACATTCTTAATGTGGATATGTATATTGGTACTGTACATATTTTGGCTATTATACATACTTTTGGGGGAAAATCTCCATATATAATGTATTTTATAAGTTCTTTTCACTAATACTTTTTTTAACCTTTATTCCATTGTATGGTGTTTTTATCCTGTACTGGAAAAATTCATTTCAACATTCAAAGAAGTGTGATACTCAAATATTATAACAACATTTCAGTTTGTATATTGGCTTGGAAAGCGTGAATTAGGACAGGCTCACATTTGTAAAATTAAATTTCTTCCCTAATCTTAACTTTGGGGATTCAGTGTAGAAGCTTTTATCAGTGCCGTGGTATGGATAAAATTAGAGTGAGAAGCAGCCTTCTCAAAAGTCACAATTCCTTCTGAGGACCAAATGTTAGAGATACCAAAGACAGCTAAGGAAAATAGCTTCCTTAGTTTTTTCTTTTTTTAAAAAAAAAGCCATTAGGTAATATCACTTGAAACATTATGTATAGCACTTATTTAGAAACTGCCCCAGCTGTGGATTCAATTGGTACTTCACATAAAAGAAAAGGAAATAATTTTTTAAAATTTAATCTAAGCGAGTCAGTGCATCAGCGATGCTGTAGCGGAATGAAAAAAAATTCTACGAAGGAAGAGGAAAAGTGTTCAATTTGTGGATACCCTGAAGTGGTTTGATTATGAAGGAACTTCACAATACTGGAAATTGAAACCAGAAAGAGCCTTTGACAGCTGCAAGGTTAAATTTTGTCATTTCCCAGAGACCTTGAGGTGAAAACACACACAAAAAGTAGAGCCCCCTGACAGAGGCTCAAAAAGGTATGGGCAGGGGCTTCTATAGTCAGATTGGTCCACTCATGTGAATATTTCATATGTTTACTGGGGGGAAAAGAATAGACCAACCTATCGCCACAGTACACCAAACAGTGGGACAAATGCCCATCTGATCTAGTCCTGAATCCTACCTGGTGCTTCTTTTTCACTGTTTTCCAACCTCTTCTCTTTCTGTACCAAAGTTTCCTCCCAAAAAAATTAATAATAGTGACTATGGCTTGTTCTACTTGTGTGCTTAACCAAAGCAAAGAGCTTGGGTCACTGAATTAGGCTATACCAGTGATGATGAACCTTGGCACTCCAGCTGTTCTTGAACTTCAATTCCCAGAAGCCCTGATCAGCAGGAGGGCTGACTTGGGCTTCTGGTAACTGAAGTCCAAGAACACCTGCCGTGCCAAAGTTTGCCATCATGGGACTATACTTTGACCCTAGGAGCTGTCAATGTTCTTCAACAGCTCTTTATTTGCCATAGAAATGTTTTGGGTGGTGGACATAGGACAAATGACTATGTATGATTGAACACTGTCAACATTTATTAATTTAAAAACCCCAAAACTCAAATCCTAGAACTGGAGCCCAGGAGGAAGCACTTCATCAGAAATATACAAAGATTATTTGGAATCAACAAGTGAAATCAAACGAAAGTTGGCAAGAGTGTTGATGTCAGTCCTTGTGTTGTAATCGGCCTATGTTAAATATCTAGTTTTCCTAAAGCAATTATATTTCTTCAGCAGTCTGCAGAGAAGAATCAGATTGATGTTTTATGAAACATGTTATTTCATATACACACATTTTAAAAATTCCAAACCTTGTGTAGCTAAAAATCAACCCAAAAGAGTTTAGATATACAATGGAGGGGATTGATTGATTGATTGATTGATTGATGGAAGGTATAAAATGGTGGTTAAAATGTGAAATGTGAAAAATAAGTCTACAATAATTCTGTATACATCTGAAGCTTAAATCTTCTATTATAGACATTTCAATCTGCATACATTGAAGCTTTACATGGCATGGTATGGGAATTTGGTCCCACTATTTACATTTCTCTAAATATTTATGTTTGACAAGCATTTATGAATCAAAGGAAGCCCATGGAATCTTAAATCATAAATAAATCTAAGAAGGACAAGATGGGGATAATCTAGTGAAAACTATCACCAGGGGGAAAATAGTGAAGAAAAGCTGTAAAACATTTGATCTGTACCTTATTATTGACTTACCTTTATACCTTGCAAGTAGGATGATATCATAAGCCCATTAATAATTGAATTGAATTGAATTGAAAGCTTCCTATCCTCCATTCAGATTCTGAGGCTTCTGAGGGCTGTTTCAATCTGGGGAAGCAAGACTTTGGGAGTCTCAGGATGGGTGTGGTGATAGGTTTTAATTGCCAGACTCATTGCTGAATGATCTCTGTAGTGGAACCAGTGTCAGCAATATTTGGCTATTAGAGTCTCCACCACTCAACCCAGCCTGAGGCTCCAAAAAGGTTTCTCCAGGTGAAAAGAGGAATCCAGGGAACCTCACAACCAGAAAGGGGAGGAATAGGGAACTTCCAGTTAAATTAAATTGTAAGTAGTAGCATCATGAGCTCATAATATATAATAATAATTTCATGTCAGAAATTATTCTGGGTTGAAAGGAATTTTGCTGGAAAAACTATGCTCAGGGGGTGAATGAAGCTCCTTTCATATCCCCAAGATCTTTTATTTATTTATTTTATTTGTTCAATTTCTACCCTGCCCAATCAGCCAAGGCCGACTCAGGGCAGCTTTTCCCACCAAAGTGGTCCCTATTTTATCTTGCTTTCAACTGCTAGGTTGGCAGGAGCTGTGTCAGAGATGGGAGCTCAAACCATCGTGCAGTACCCGGGTCTTGAACTGCCAGCCTGCCCCCCCTCTCTCAATCTATATCTATCTATCTATCTATCTACATCTATATCTATCTATCTATCTATATCTATATCTATATCTATATCTATATCTATATCTATATCTATATCTATATCTATATCTATATCTATATATATCTATCTATCTATCTATCTATGTATGTGTGTGTGTGTGTGTGTGTGTGTGTGTGTGTGTGTAATTTACTGAATAGGGAATTTAATTGGTGTCTGTCTACTCCTGCTCAAACCCTTAATGACCACCACACCATATTGGCTTTCAATGATATTGAAGGGAACATCTGCATGGTTTCTAGTTCCAATGAGACATTCCATCAATGGAATTCGAAAGAAGTTGGTTCCTCAAATCTACATGGATTCAATAGATCTACTCTAATTTCAACTTGGATTTCAGTCATAAATTTAATAACCTGAAATACAGCTCCACCATATTTAACCGGGATGGCACTTTTGAGAATAAAACCTAGAAACACCCATGAATGGATATTTGAGAATACTATTTGTATGATAGGAAAAAACCTATTGAAGTAGATTTAATTAGTAGCTTGTTGTCTAAAGAAAAAACAAAACAAGACAAGACTTCAGCTAAACGGAAGTAAAGACTAGTAGAGTGCAGATCCCCTCTTTATATTTTTCCATGTAGTATACTATAATCCAATAGTATAAGTGGAGATACAAGATTTTGCAGATATCATCTCTGCCTTATTTTGCCTCTCCATAAATTAGTCACTCAGCTGCAAATTCTGTCAGGCATGAGACTCTTTGATATCATCCTCAATGTTCCCTTTAGATTTCAAGGGGAATGGAACCTGATCAAGAGAGAAAATTTGCTTTCAAAGTTATCACACGATTTCTATGACGTTGCTAGGATACCACCTTCATTTTGTCTATCTGAGTTAGAAAGCAGCCTGTCTACCTTGTGACTTTGAGGTGAATTTACACCACAGCACTGTTACATCCGAGTAAAGCATATTTTCTTTTCTTGCATGTTTCTGTTAAGTATCAAGTCATTATGAGTGAATTTTAGTCTGATCTCTGACTTAATCCAATGTACTGAAAATTTCTATTATCCAATTCGACTGATGACACAAAATAAAACAAAATGATATCATCCAGTAACAGTGCGTTCATACCAGGGCCTTCTATATGGCACATTTGTTCTCTAAGAAGGACACGAGTGTGCCTTCGGACTTTTGCGACTTGGGCGGGGAGGCCGCAGCGGCAACGGGCGCCAGCACCCTTCCACCACCGGCGCCCCAGGCCTTGCCCTGGACCGGAACTCAAAAGGGTGGTAGGACTTAGCCTCTGTCCCCCCCCCCCCGGAATTACTTGCAGATGGAGGCAGAGAGGCTGCTGTTGGACTGAATACTGTATAATTACTATGTATTGTGTATTGAGTATTTTGTGTATTGTACATTGAGTATTTTGTATATTTGCATTGTTATATTGTACTAGCATATTTTGCCTGGCGGTGCCGGGCTGTTTTAAATTGTGTTGGATAGTAAAGGGTTTGGTTTTTTTTCCTTGAACAAATGGTGCTGGGCTGTTTTAAATGGTGTTGAAAGGTTTTGTGATTTTGTGGTTTTGAGTGTGCTTTATATTTTTATGTTTTGCGCGCCGGCTTCCTCAGTGCCGGGCTGTTTTAAATTGTTTGGAAGGGTTTTGTTTTATTTTTATGCAAATGAGGTTAGTTATTAATTGTGGTTTTTCAAATTTTTATTTTTATGCACGGGCTGTTATAAACTATGATTTTTTATTTTTATTTTTGTAGGAATGCATCTGGATTCTGTCAGGCTGCCTCTGACACATTTTGTAAACAAAAGCCTCTTTGCCTACTGAGAGACAACGCTAGATTTTGGGCTCTGACACCTCTGATTGGCTGTATGCCCTGAGTTTTGTTTCTGTTAAGTTTCGTTTCTGGTATACTCTGCTAGAATAAGTTTCGTTTCTGAGACTCTCTGCCTGAATAAAGAGTGGCATTAGTATCGTTTGTCAGCCAAGGACTGGAGTCGTGTTTTTTCTGTCTCTCTCTGTTCTCTCCTTACTCTGAGCCTAATGAAGCTGGACTTCGTGGACTCTTAAGTTTCTACCTCAAAAGATCTGAGGATATAAACTGCTGCTAATGAGGCTGGCTGATTGATTATCTTTACATGAATCAGATTCCAACAAGTGGCGCCCCTCGTGAGGCAATTGAATGAAATTCAAAGGAATGCTTTGAACTCTGCTTCAGCAATTAACACCTCATAATTGGCGACCGGGGAAGGTCTCATTCACCTACGACCAGGCAAAAGGTCAGACCGGAGGAAGGTCATAAATTGAGCGCTCAAAATGCATCCAATTCTACATTAGGTGAGTGAAGAAAAATATTATTTTTTTGAATTATGGGATGTGTGCTGGCGTCGCAAATGCATGAACTTTGTAAAGATATCTCAGATCTTTTGATTAACAATGGGCGAAAGGCTGATGAGAGCGAGATACAAAAGCTAGTTAAAGCTATAGAAAAAATCTGTCCTTGGTTTAAATATGAAGGTCTGGACTTACAACAGTGGAAACAGATTGGGAGAGAAATGCAGAAGCATAATGGAATTTCTGGATCAATATTATTTACATGGGAGGAAATTAGAGACTGCCTTCAGAGACTCACTCCAAAGAATATGTTATTCTCTCAGAGGCTTGATGGCCCCCTCCCACAGCTTTTGCCTCCAGATAAAGGGGGGGCCATGGCAACTGCCCCTCCATCATATGAGAAACAACAGCCCCCTGATGGGGATGGAGGTGGAAAAGAAGATGGGACATTATATCCTGCCTTGCAGCAATCAAGCACTTTTAGCCCTACAAAAGACCTGTTCACTGCTGCAATACTGCCTGCAGAGTCTAAAAACCAACTAGTGCCAGCTGATGGGGAACAAATGGTGGGGACCTCATCACTGATTGAAGCTGTTAATGCATGCAGAGTGGCAGGAAGCAAGGACTGTGTTTCAAAGAGCAGCTTAGGGGATCTCAGCCCCCCCGTGAATCAACCCTCATCACAAAAGCAGGAGAAGCTGAGTAGTAAATTTGATACCTCACGTTTGGGCAGGAAGATCCTGCAGAAATGGAAGGATGGCCCAAAGGAGGAATGCACAAAACCCAAGACAAAAAAGGGGTGCAAGTACAAACTAACAGATGCAGGTTGTCATAAGGTTGAGAATCATATGCTGGAGATGAAAGAAATACAGAGGAAGAGGGGGGTGAATATTTCCTCGATGGACAGCAGGCTGTTGCAAAAATACAAGGAGTTTTTGGCTGATTTTGAACTGCCCAACCCTCAAACAAAGAGATCCAGAGTGAGCTGTCCCAAGTTTCAAGCATCAGGATTGCAGGGAAAGCAACTTGGAATTCCCTGTGATTTTCTTCTGTGTGAAATTACTTGCAACTTCTGGAGAAGTCTTTGTGCCTTCACACCTCCTCGGCCTGCCTTAATGCAGATGGGTGTGGCTGGAGCATGAAGGAATGTGTGTTTGCCTGAAAAGCTGAAAAGGGGGGTTGTGTGGGATTGTCTTGTGAAGTCAGTGAGACTTAATTTATGGCTTAATTTCAACTTGCCATGCCAAGAACTGTGCTGGAGAGAAGATAGTGTTTCAGAGAGCTTCAATCAAGATTTGGACTTTTAAATTGGACATTTTAATTGGACTAAAAAGAAAAAAAAAGTTTGTGTGGATTGTAAACAAGAATTGGCTTTGTTTGCATTATAAAACCTGACAGCCTTTTAAAGAAATTGTCTACCTGCTCATGCTAATGAGATTTGTACTGTATTTGAGTTACCATGCTATGCTGATTATAAGTTATTGAATGCTTCTTTCACTTACACCAGTGGGAGAAGAAAAAGTTTAATGCCTTACTCATGTAATTGGGGAAGTGAGAAATGCCTTCTAAAATGCAACCAGACCTCCTTCATGTAAGGAAGAAAAGAAATGTTCATGTCTTGTTTATGCTTAAGTGTTTGCTTATTCTCTTGCAGGAGAAAGACCTGTCTTTGCTTATGTTATGTATTGTCTTATGAAACTGCATATCTCAAGGTACCTTCAGAAGTACATGGAACAGTACTCTACACATGTAAATGGGTTTGTGATATTGCATTTGTGTTATATGTCACTCATGTTTCATGTTTAGTTACATGGTACTAGTAATAACAGGGCATGCTCCTGTTTCTTAGGGGAGTGTCTTCCTAAGCCATTGGTCATTTATTGGCAACAAGGGGATCCTGAGTGGAAGGATTCCTGCTGGAGCGATCCGCCCATGGAGAGAGAAGAAGGTTACTCAGCTCCAGGATGGTGGTTCACCAGTAGACTAAATTTGCTGACATTTGTTCTTTTCTTTCTTACTGTGCTTCCAGCTGTAAGAACAATGCCTCATGGGGGCAACCCCAACTTTTGGATTCGTCATGCTAACTATATGTTTGAAGTTCATGGTAAGAATGCAACGTTATACTATGAGCATCCACTGGCAGTGTCTCAAATGGCCTTTCTTCCGGCATTGTTCAACACGCCAGAGTTGGTTATTGGACATTTGCAACATATTGATAGATCTACACTCTTCTCCAATCCTCCAGAACAATTTAACAACACCCGCTGGCGAAGCATGACATTCAAGAAATACACTAAAGGACTTTGTTTCTGCTGTCATAGTTCTGGAGTCTGGAATAGTAAATGGAAGTACTGGACTCAAGCAAAAAGGGTTTTGCGGAATGTAGGCAATTATACGGGTTGTGATGATTATTTTTGGTTATGGGGTAGTTATAACAGTTCTTATAAGCTTAATTATACCTTGTTTAACACTACTATTGAAGATATATATGATGTATTTCCTATGTTTACTCCTGATTATTCTGCTATAGATAGTGGTTCAATTTGCAATGGATGGCAAATCAAGGATCCTAACATGTGGTTCTTTTTTAATGGAGTTGCCACGAATTTCCATCCAGGACAATATCAATGTGCAGCATTGGGTTATTTTACCTTACCCGTACAAGTGCAAATGCCGCCTCGGGCAGATGCACGGCGCCGGAGAGCTGCTGCCGGCCCGATGGGTTCTGGTTGCAATGATGAAGTGATAATCGATGTTCAGCTGTCTGATGGTAGCTCCTGGGGGAGAGCTATAGGGAGTGCTATCACTGGAACACTCACATTGGGATCATACCCAGGTGTCATTTCCCAGGAGAATAGAAGGTCCATTTTGGGACTCACCTGTAGGCTGGAGAAATCAATCAATGCCACAGGGAGGGTCATACGGGATCTTCAAATGGAAATCACTGAGCTTCATCAAGACCAAATGCAGGACAGACTGGCCATAGATTACCTGTTAGCAAAATCCGGAGGATTTTGTAAACTGGTCGGGAACCAGGGATGTCGGGTAAAATTCCAGGATCTGAATAATACTATTGAGAAAGAACTTCAGAATTTACAGGAGAGCATTACTAACAATGTACGCACTGATGTTAATCTCTTTGATTGGGTGACTTCTTGGTTGCCTGATTTATCTGTCCTTAGACAAGTTTTCTTTTATGGGTTTATTATTATTATCTGCTTTATACCTTTGTGTTTTTGCATTACTTGTATTCCTAATCTTATTTCTATGTGTAACACATGTCCACTGCGTAGAAGGGAGACATCGAGTTTTGCACGACGGCAATTGTACTCAATGAGGTATCACCCTCCGGAACAAGGCAACAGGAGTCAGGAGGGGTACGATGTCCAGGAGGACAGTGATGATGTATATGGAGGAGTAGTTATGGAGTATGATGACATGCAGGGGTATGATTAGCCGTCCCTCTCTCAAATTTAAATGAAAAAGGAGGACATGTAGGAATGCATCTGGATTCTGTCAGGCTGCCTCTGACACATTTTGTAAACAAAAGCCTCTTTGCCTACTGAGAGACAATGCTAGATTTTGGGCTCTGACACCTCTGATTGGCTGTATGCCCTGAGTTTTGTTTCTGTTAAGTTTCGTTTCTGGTATACACTGCTTGCTCCAGTTTCGTTTCTGAGACTCTCTGCCTGAATAAAGAGTGGCATTAGTATCGTTTGTCAGCCAAGGACTGGAGTCGTGTTTTTTCTGTCTCTCTCTGTTCTCTCCTTACTCTGAGCCTAATGAAGCTGGACTTCGTGGACTCTTAAGTTTCTACCTCAAAAGATCTGAGGATATAAACTGCTGCTAATGAGGCTGGCTGATTGATTATCTTTACATGAATCAGATTCCAACATATTTTTTGGTTTTTAAAAAAGAGGAAAGGATGATATAATTATTGTATTTAACCAAATAATGTGTTACTATGTGATTTTTTTTACAATAGTTGTACCTTGGATAATTATTTTTTTAAATGTGTAAGAATATGTTTTTTTAAATCAATGTTTCTATACTGTGTTTAGATGATTTGTTTTTTTGAGTGAAAACTTATTTTTTTAATTATTTGTGATTAGTGTGAATATTTTTGAATGTTTTGATAACTTATTTTAGTAATTTGGGAATTAATCTTATTTTGAATATTTTTGGATGTTTTTACTCTTGTGGCCTCTGGGTGGAGCTGGTGAGCTTTCCTTGTACTGTACAATTTTTTTCTACCGTCCTCTGGGTGTCGCTTCTTCTTCCGGTAAGTCGTCTCTTTCTTCCCTCAGTTTAGTTCCGGTCGTCATGGAGTGAAGACGTCTCCTGGTAAGCTCTCTGGTTTAATTTTTTTTGGGGGGGTTGTTTTGGGTTTTGGGGGGTGTCTCTGTGTTTATTATTGTTTGTTTTTGGATGTTTTTGTGTTTCCTTTTTCTGTCTTTTTTTGGTTTTGTTTATTTTTGACTGTTTTTGGATTTTGTTTTTGGATGTCTTTGTGTTTACTTTTTCTGTTTTTTTTGTTTTGATTATTTTTGACTGTTATTGGAGTGTGTTTTTTTGTGTTGGGGGTGGGGGTATTTCCGTGGGCTGGTCTCGGGGGCTGGACCGTGGAAATACCATCGCCGCTTGATGCAGCATTGGGGTGGTGGTATTTCCGTTGTCTGGCCTGGGTGGCCGGACCACGGAAATTGCCTCACTGCTTCATGCGGCGTTGGGGTGGGGTTTTTTCTGTGGGCCAGCCTTGGTGGCTGGCCCATGGAAAGGGAAGGCTGCGGCCGGGGGGGTCTTTCTTTTCCGTGGGCCGGGCTCGATGCCTGGCCCGTGGAAAGGGAAGGCAGGGGCGGGGGGGTCTTTCTTTTCCGCGGGCCATGCTCAATGGCTGGCCTGTGGAAAGGAAGGGCAGTGGTGGCGGGTTTTTTTAAAAACTTTTATTTTTCACATGCTGGCTGCCTCAGCATTCTGCACGCTCATGGCGCGCAGGATGCTTGGGCTTGTAGTTTGATATGCGCAATTTTAGTTAGTGCAGCGGTTTGTTTCCTGTGGCTTATTTTTGATTGGCCATGGCGCGTTTCCGAACATTCCTTTTGCTCGCGCCGCTCAGCCTGATTGGCTCTGGTGCGGCGCGGCACAAGGAACATTGGGAATTGAAGGTCCCTTTTTTTGTTTGCGTCCGGGGGGCTCCTGCCCCACTGGCACAAATTTCAACCCGACAGTTACCTGCGAACCCCAGTCGGGTGCGTGCACAGAGGCCCGGACGGGGCTAGTGGGGCCTGGCTAAACATCCTTTGTCACATTCCAACGGTTAATGCACCATTTTATAGGTATAGATAACCATTGTGTAAGACAATGGTTGGGATTTTTCATGCTATCCAGAGGATAAGAGTCTTGTCTTAATACATTCTTCTTCTTCCATGTCTAGGCCAGATATGAAACTGCCAAAATGATGCCACCATTTGGTGAGTTCATTCTGCAGTTCCAGACCTAGTGTGAGAAAGATTAGCTGGCAACACAAGGTTGCCATTACTAGGGTACACCCGATTGTGGTTAAAAAATACCACAATCTTTGTGGAGGCTCTTTCTATGTACTGTACTGTGTCTTAATACATTGAGAACAAGTGATAAAAACTCTGCATTCCCATGCTTTTTAAGATCACTAATATTTAAGGATCCTTGTTTGATTCTGTACTTGAGAAAGAATTCATGTAGCAAGAGCTTCTCAACTCAGTGGCTTTCAATCTTAACACAAAACCACTGCTAAACAAAACATTCAGCAGAGAGAATCATTTTGCATGGGTTTTGTAAATATTTTAAAAATAACTTTTCATTAGGCTGCTGATTTCTAAAGCAGATTACCAGTGGATTTTTGCTACCAAAAGCTCTGATTTAAAGGTTAGTACACTAACTAACTAACTAACTAACTAACTAACTAACTAACTAACTAACTAACTAACTAACTAAAACAGCAGAGAATATCATTTTCAAAAGGTTTCATCAAAATTTTCTAATGATTTTTCCCCAAGATAGCTTGTGTCCAAAGTGGATTAGCTATGGATATCTACTGCTAATGGCTCTTATCCGAAGCTTTTAATTTTAGCACTCTACCCCTAAAACATGTGACATCCAACACAGAAGATCATTTTGAAGAGGTTCTTCAAGCATTTGAAGTACCTTTGAATGATAACTTAGCAAGATGATGAATTCTTAAAATCTTGAAAAGTGAAATTTTACAAAAAGGTTTGGGCAGAATCTTTTGGATTCCATGCTCATCCAGCAACAAGTGGCACCACATATGACAAAGGGGGAGGAAAAATGCTGAATTTAGAAAAATACTTAGTTCCATCTGGGATCAAAGATGGAAAAGGGAATCACCCTAAACCTTTACCCTTTACCAGTTATAATAAATCAGACATTTGCAGACCCGGCCCCTGATGCCAATTCATCTGGCCCCCGACACTCTCACCATTGCTGTAATAAATACTTTCTGCCTTTTTGTTTACTATCCACACATAACAAGCATATATTTGGGTGTGGCACGCACTATAGAGTTGGAAATTCTATAAGGTCAAATTTCAATAAACAGGGGAAAATTCCAGCTAACACTCAAGAAATTCTATCTCCCAATCCACACACCAACTAATAGCCATCACTCAACCAATTTATTTTCTGATCTTCTCGAGATTTACCCTTTCACTATCTGTTTTTGTCACTGCAAAGTAAAAATACATGGTGGGCAGAGGGAGGGGCTGATATTTTTGTAGATCCAAGCAAGCTTTACAGAACATGCCTCCACAAACTGCATGCTTTTCTGTGAAACATAATACACTAAGCTATTCCCCACATTTTAGCTTCAAAGTGAATGTACAATCATTTCATGGTTGATACTCATTGGCCTATCAATTGGAGTAAGTCGAACAGCTGCTGGACGGATGCTTCCTGAGCATGAGTCATGGCACATTTACAAGCTGGAAGGAAAACAGAGGCATCAGGCTCAGGTTAGCTTAGCAATATGCTTCACTGAACAGGATGGATTAGGTAGCAGTCAGGAAAATGAACATGCATCAGTAAAAATGCTTCTTTCCAGATATTTAACAGTTCAGATACAGAAAGGCTTTGGACAGCCCCACAAACAATATGGGGAAGATAATAAGATGAAAGGATTTCTTCCAAAAGGAATAACAGCCACTACTGTTAATTAGTCATCCTTTAAAAATTTGACCAGATGAAGAATTTTTTCTACATGGTTATTGGCATCTTAAAATCCAGTCATGCTTACTAGGTTATAGACCAGGGATTGTCAACCTGTGACCCGTGGGCCGGATGCGGCCAGTGGCATCATTTCATGTGGCTCCCACCACCTCCTCCACACCCAGAAGTGCCATGTGGTGGAGGAAGGGCAAAATGGCCATCTGGCCCCTGAAGCTGTCTGAGGGAGCGTGACCCGGCCCCTGGCTTTAAAAGGTTGAGAACTCCTGTCATAGACAATGTATTTTGCAGATGGAATACACCATATTTATGTTTATATTCATTGAAATTGTATTTGTCACAAACTGTACTCTAGTTAGATGAGAAAGGAAATAGATTTCTGAAACAGTTTGTCATTGTAGTATTCATTTCCAACAAATATCAAACCTTTAACTTATCCTCATTACCATCTTTGATGAATGGAAAGAACCCTGCTACCACAGAGCATTAAAAATAGCATAACCATGACTATTTGGCAGTAAATACTACTACTGAGAGAGAGAGAGAGAGAGAGAGAGAGAGAGAGAGAGAGAGAGAGAGAGAGAGAGAGAGAGTAATTTGTTTAGTGATAAGGTCTTGTTGTGAAGAGAGCTCTTACCTTTTAGCAAAGCTGTTAAAATGGCCAGATCAATGTCCTGATGACCTTCTGACCCCATTCGAAAAACTGTGATCTGAAATGCAAAAATCAATGGCCTTAGTTAGAGATACAGTAGTTTGTTTTTAACACGGCCAAAAGAATTATCTTTCTCTCTCTTTCTTCTCCTTTAATCCAATGCCTGAACTTTTCTTGAATAGAAAGATGCTGAGAGCACACAAAACAAAGTAGCATTAAGTTAAATTAGAATTTCAAAGCCTAATAATTCAACAAGTTAAGGAGACACTAATGACAAGAATAATTACATGCCAGTTCAGACTTATGGTGACCATTTTCAGTTCAGTCAGTTCCATACCTGTCAAGTTCCCCTTATTGGCCGGTATTACCCCGTAATTCCGCGCCGATTTTCTCCATTTCCCCACCAGAGCTGCCGCTACCCCGTAATTTGGCAGCGGGGGAAAGGAGTTACTGTGCATCCCTTCTGCACAGGTCCTTTCTACGCATGCGTACCCTTCTATGCATGCGTAGAACCCTTCTATGCATGCGTAGGCTTGTGTGCAGAAGGGGATGTGTAGAAGCCTTCTATGCATGTGTCGAAGTGACCTGCGCAGAACCGTTCTGCGCAGGTCCCTTCTACGCATGCGTAAAAGCCTCCTATGCATGCATAAAAGCCTTCTACGCATGTGTAGAAGGCTTTTACGCATGGGTAGAACGGACCTGTGCAGAAACGTTCTGCGCAGGTCCCGTAATCTTAGGAGCTGCGCTTGACAGGTATGGTCAGTTCAGACTTATGGTGACCATTTCCAGGGTTTTTCAAGGTAGAGAGTATTTAGAATTGGTTTATTATTTCCCCTTGCTGGGGACTATGCAGCTTGCCTAAGGCTACACAGACTGTTCTGCCAGGAATCAAGCATTCAACCTCTTCCTAATTTAATGAGTTATTAGCTATAATAAAACCACAATAAAGCAGGAACAGTGTTGTAGAAGTGAAATGGAAAATCTATATAGAATGTATGTTTATTTAATTTCTCCCTAGCCTTCCTGTCAAAAATGAGCCAGAATTTTTTGTGTGTGCATAATACACAGGGATTCCCTCTCTTTGACAACTGTTGAGATTAAGATGTTAGAAACATGCACAAAGAAGAAGCAGTGACCTACTTTCACAATGGAAATGTGGTAGTTGCATTATTTTTTGTTCCCAATATAGAGATTACACAGTTTATCACCACTATCCATCATAGTGACATGGTCGATAATGGTGGATTGATTCCCTTAAAATAAGTGTTAATATCTTATTTTTGAAGCTGAACGATTCTGTAACAAGTAAGACGAGAGAAACCTACAACTACATAGTGTTGGAGGACCAGAAAGTAAATCATCATGTGCCTGCTCATAAATTAGCACAATTGAATATACTGTATATGATTGCAAAATATCCACTAACCATATCAAAGTTAAAGACAGAACATAAATCCTTGAGTCAAACACAGAATAATTGTTATCTAGTAGGACAGAGGCATGAAATATAGAGATTGTGGGGGCTAATAGCAACTCTGTCATGTGTAGCTGCCACCTAGGATAAAGTCTTGTAACATAGGATCAACAGTTACCATGGCAACAGGGCTGATTTCTGCTCTGACATCAGAGAAATGCAGCAGTTTAATAACTGCAAGTGATTTCCTGCATGTACACAAAAGCAATAGAATGGCCTCACCTATATGTGCCTTTTTGTGTGAGGGAAAGCCCTCTGGAAGCTCGACCCAAAGAGGTGTTTTGTCTGCTTTTCAAATACACAGAAATCCATATCTCTGTTCTTAGATAAGTCTGTTTTTATGTAGATCTGAAGTGGAATGGTAGGGAAGGCCTCAATCACTTTCTTTTTTCATATTCTGTTGAGTACAGTTTATCACCCCAAAGCACATGATGGTTAGAATGCAGTTTTATTCTATACTCTTTTACCTTCTGTCAGTCTTTATTACATCCAACCAAACAGTATTTCGTTTTGAGTGAACATGCTAAATGCGGGAGAACAGATCACGACAGTGTGAAGCAAATGTTGTTAATCACGCACAGCCACACTGGTCCTGATGCCACTGTACCACTCATCTTTCTGACATGATTGCTCAGCACAAAATAATGTATGGGGTGTAGGGGTGTGTGGAAGAGAGTGTTTGCTTCTTTGCTTTTGGTTGGCTGAATAGTACTTGCTTCAGTTAAAGTGGCTTGAGAGATACCTGCTGGAACAGAAGTACTGTATACAGTAATACCTCAGATAACATTTGCACTAGATAACGCCAAAACCGCATAATGTTAAGCAATCTGGAAAAAAATTGCATGCATAATGTTGAAATCCTATGGGATGTATCGCATAATGTTCGCTGAAGCCTGTGCCAGTTACAATGTATCTCTATGGAGTTTTAATGCTATGTGGTTAATCCCATAGGATTTTAACGCTTTGTGATGGCATGTATCGCATAACATTAAAAATCGGATAACTCGTGGAACGAAGTTTTAGCGTTATCCGGGGTTCTACTGTAACTTCATTTGGAGGCCAAAGCCCAAGCTATGTTTTGGGGATTACACATAATATGTGACTGCTGAGAATTCATAGTGAGGCTCCACTAAGACAACTACATCTTCCAGGAGTTTGTACTGTAAACACCAGGAGAAAATCAGAGGCATGGTACAATAAAATTAGTCACATGCTCTGAGATTACAGAATCAAATTTAGAGTATGCCCCCAATTCTGAAAGTTACTAGTGTAATAGCTCATGCTTCACCATCAGCAACTGTTGGGGTACACAGGAAGAGCCTCCGCAAAGATTGTGGTCTATTTGAATCACAATTGGGCGTACCCTGGGCAACGGCAACCTTGTGCTGGCTAATTTTCCTCACACTAGGTTGAGCAAACAGAACTGCAGAAATGAATTAACTAACAGGTGGCTTTCACCAGAAGGAGGGGGAGGAGGAGGAGAAGAAAGAAGCAACTGCTGCTTTGGAAAAGAGTTTAGAAACTGAAGCTAATCCAAAAGGTTTCATCCAAATTGCAGATCAGTGCTGGTTATAGGGTGCATACAATTGCCATGTTACAAATGCAAGCGCGGCGCCAAAATGGCCACCGCGCTCTTTGTGCCCTCCCACCCGGACACAGACATCCAGGCTAGTTAGGGGGCGTGGCCACCCCTCTATAAAAGGGGTGGCCACGAGGCAGCCGTGCTGCCATTTTGCAAAAAGCGACGGAGCGGAGAAGTTCGCTCCGACGCTTCTTTCCCTTGGCTTCGCCTTTCTTGCTTTTATCAGAGGATATCCTTTGCAGGCGCACCCCCAAAGAAAGACTCAGACTATATGGATAAAGGCATTGGGCCACATTTATTGAATAATGCCCTAGTCCGAATTATAACTTTCAATTGGTACTCAGCCAATTATAATTCTTAAGGCGAGCAGGCCGCAGTAACACTGGTAAGGTTCCTCCCAAAATTGCCAATGGCAATTGGCTACAATGTATCCATTTGTATCAATTTGTTTGTTGAGACGAACAAATTGCTGACCGTAGTCAATAAACTATCTACTGACCCCACCCTCTGACGTGTATCCGTCAAATCACGGGGTGATGCATGCTGAAGAGCTCCTGCCATCACCCCTTTGCCTGGTTCGTCGTTGACCGGTCAACGTTATTACACCTGTACCTGTCTAAGTGTTGGCCAGTCAATTGCAAACCTGCCGGATACCTGTGGGTCATAAATATTTACCTTACCAGTGCTACCCGCCCATGTGACCAAAGTCAAGAGCAAAACCCCTATATCAAACCATAGCAACAGTGTGGGATGGGCAAAAAAGCCAGAACCCAGAGGCCAATTGTAGGTTCAGGCCAAAAATTCCCACCCGGCCCCGAAGCGATCAAATATCACACTGTTCACTAGGGAGGGGGTGGAGGGAAAAACTTCTCTTCTCCGTCACTATTTCTAAAATGGCAGCTCGGCTGCCTCATGGCCACCCCTTTTATAGAGGGGTGGCCACGCCCCCAACTCACCCGGATGTCTGAGTCCGGGGGGGGGGGCGCAAAGAGCACGGCGGCCATTTTGGCGCCGCGCTTTCATTGCAGGCGCACCCCCCAAAGAAAGACTCAGACACTGATATATGGATAAAGGCATCGGGCCACATTTATTGAATAATGCCCTAGTCCGAATTATAACTTTCAATTGGTACTCAGCCAATTATAATTCTTAAGGCAAGCAGGCCGCAGTAACACTGGTAAGGTTCCTCCCAAAATTGCCAATGGCAATTGGCTACAATGTATCCATTTGTATCAATTTGTTTGTTGAAACAAACAAATTGTTGACCGTAGTCAATAAACTATCTACTGACCCCACTCTCTGACGTGTATCCGTCAAATCACGGGGTGATGCATGCTGAAGAGCTCCTGCCATCACCCCTTTGCCTGGTTCGTCGTTGACCGGTCAACGTTATTACACCTGTACCTGTCTAAGTGTTGGCCAGTCAATTGCGAACCTGCCAGATACCTGTGGGTCATAAATATTTACCTTACCAGTGCTACCCGCCACACGGGGAGGCATCCATGATGACTCACCGCCCCCCCAAGACCGTCAGCTCGGTCGCCAGGCCTGCTTGCATCACACCCAGAACGAGGTACATACCTCTAGCCGACAGGTGGACCCCTTCTCCTGCCTACCAGCAAAATTTTTGTGTAAGCCTATCATCCGGTCTCCAATGGCCGTCTCACAGCCATGCTCAGAACGGGACGGAGCCACAGCCCCGTCCACTGACTGCCGGAACAGTCCGAACTAGGGAGATCCGCATCTCCCCTAAATTGGTGTCTCGGCACGATGTTAGACCATAGCGACTGTATGTAAGCCATACGTGATATAAAATGCCAGGTCACAGCCCCTCGACGGTTTAGTAACAGCAGTGATCCGTATAAGATCGCTGCCGCCGAGGTGCCTGTAAAACATTGGGCGATCCAGCATCCCTGTCAGACAGCAGGAATGGCCACAGTTCCCGCCCCATGTGCCGCGCATACCATACTATAGCATACGTGCAGATGCACACAGCCCAGCCGGGGTCCACTCTCTGTCGCTGCAGCATATACTGCTGCCCAGTGTACATAGCTGCGGCCCACCAGCCCCCTGCCACCGGTGTGTTGAGACCCCTAGGATCTGTAAAAGAGGAGAAAAAAGGTGAAGGACATAACTAGGTACTCGTGCAGTGAGGGGACGTACATATCTGAAATTGTGCATAGACGCATATCCACCTCCGAGTACCCCAAACGTAGCCGCGATCAACGCGATGCCTATCTTAAGTAAATGGTGCCAAAACGGGCCCCACACCGCGAAACGCGGCACCGGTCACCCTCAGGGACTTTACTATGGTAAGGGTAGACCCATCCCGGTGGTAGAAAACAGGCTGGGGCGCGCAGCAGGCACTGTTGAAAATTCATGTAGGGCACCAACCGGACAGATGTCTCAAAAACTTCGTAGCAGTATACACCACTGCCTACACCGTGCTGAATAACCCGTGAGGACCGCATCCCCACTCGAGCCCACTCATGTGTGACAGAGACATCTTCGAGTTCCAGTGCCCTACAAGACACATCCGCCTTACACCGGTGGCACCAACTCTGGCACCCACTCACTGATGCGGAGCGCTCCAAAAAGGCTACCATGGTAGCTGCGTGGCCAAGAGCCACCTCACACCTATCTGTACATAAGTAATGCCAGCCTCGTGCAAGGTGGGTCAGAAACTCTGGGAACAGGAGTGACGCGTGTACAGGCGGCGGACACGTTCCCGTGTCCACCCCTCCCAAACACGACGCATGAACGCATAGTGATACGCCTTACGCGTGCGAGGTGCCAATGACATGTCCGGTTCCCTTCTCCTCGCCAAACGTCCAGCCATCGGCCAAAAGTGGCGAGTGGAATCCCTCTGCTTCCGGAGTAAGGCACGGAACCGGGTGATCTGCAGGTGGTGGAAAGCAGCAGTAATGTCATTATAAATACCTAGAACATGTCTGGCCTAGAACGGCACATTTAGGCGTAGGCTCCTCAAAAGAATAGACAAACTAATGTCATGACCCTGGGGATTTGCATGTCTGGGTGTTGACAATGTGCACCACTACCGCATTGTCACACCGAAATTGGACCACTGAGTAGGCCCACTCATTGCACCATAGCATCAGTGCTCTCCAAAATGGGAAAAAAACGCAAGGAAGGTAAGATCGCGGAGGCGATCCGTGCACCCACCCTCAGAGTAAAACCCCATAAGTCCGGGAGCCGGAGGTATCCGACCGTACTTGAAATCTAGGGCAGACCATCAGGTCTGATCTCCAGGAAGAGACCCCGTTAAACCCAGGAGTAATTTGAGCCAGACCGGACAAAATTAAGGTGGCCATGAATTAACTGCAGCTCACGAGGGCACACTTTATGTTTGGCAATCAATGCTAAACTCGCCGCGGAGATCCAAGCCACCGTATTCATGGTTAACCCGGATGCCCGCGCGACAGAGTCGATTCCGAAATGTGAGCTTAGTAGATGGGACCTCGATCTATTCAGGCGCCAAGGGGACACCCAGTTCCCACCTGAGTGTCTGAATTGTAATGAGGAGACGCGTGCACGTGTCCAAGCCCCGTTCACCCCCGAACCAAAAGTCGTCGAGGTAATGGGCTAGAGACTGAGACCCCGACCTGTGAGCAAATGGCCACTGAGTGAAGTCCCCAATCGGTCGAGTGCTGAACATGAATTAACTCAGTCAGAAGGGGGTTGGCCTTATCTAAGTAAAATTCCCCTCGGAACCTAAAAAACCCAATAGGTCTAAATCATTGGTTGCACTGGCAATAATCTGAAAGCCGAGTGCATATCACACTGTGCCAAAACAGCACCAGAACTGCGTGAGCGTGCCATCCATAGTAGCCGAACCAACTACGAGTACCTGACTGAACAAAGTCATCAGGAATGGCATCCCTGAATGGAGAACCCACAGGGTAAGCTGAATGGAGGATTAAATGACATTCACCCTAGTTCTAGCTCAGTATGAGCTTCGTGGGGGAGACATTCGACTTAGGAAAGGTGGTTCCAAGAAGGGCCCCCGCTACTCTCATAGCCCCAACTCCCTTAGCTGTGGACAGTGGAGCCCCCTCTTCATTACCCTGCAAGGGAACCAGATTAGTAGCATCCTGGGACCCCCAACACCCCCGAATGGATACAAAAGCCCCCATAGAAAACCCTCCAGCAGGTATCCTGCCCAATCCCTTCTTGGATGAACTGAGTGCCATCTCTCCCGGCTGACTATAACAATTGGGGCGGGGGGGGGCTTATGACAAGGTTAGTTGCTTCAGACGGAGCTCTGATCGCCCCTGTGCACCCCTACCTCTGCCCCGTAACCCACCAACCCGCGGGCACGCGGAGGCGGCGTGAGGGCCAGCGCAAAAGGGGACACGAAGTCGGTAACGACTGTGGTGCTTAGTACATGCATCGTCAGCTGAGCAGGCCGAACACAGCAGGCGGGCTGGAACCCCCTGCCTGACCAGTTAGCGTGGAGCCTGTGTCTGAGCAGCCCGCTGCTCAGCACGACCACCATGGTACTTATCACCAGGTACCAGTCACGTGGGAGTGATGTACACGAGCACACTTGCTGACAGGGCTCATCCCACCTCCCCTCAGGGTATAGAGCCACCCTCATCCACATTCCTCACCGTAAGCCAACTGCCATGGGCCCATCTAATCAACCATCGCCCTGAATATTAGCGATGGATGGAAGCACCAGGATGGCCCAAGCAGGTCAAGCCCTGCGGCATACCACCATACGTACAAGGTATGCCGCCAACCAGTTGGCCCAAGGTGCACGGTGGCTCACGACGATGGGACATCTCTTTGTCTCAGTCGCCCTGTCCCTCTCTCTCCTCCTAGTGGGCTCGCAGTTCAATAGGGAGAATATCCACATGTCCCCCTCCAGCCCTTACCCCTCATGGCCTGCGGCCAATAATCACCCAGGGGCAAGTAATAGCCGGCCATCGGCAAAGCCCTCGACGGGACATTCTGCATAAAGGGCATGCGCAGCAGGACCCGGACAGCCCCTGCGATGCTCAGCACTGTCCCGGGGGCGGACACCCCAGTGCATGGTGGCTTACTACGGCGGGACCGCACGTGTCTCTGTCCTCCTGTCCGCACCGCCTATCCTTATTGGGATCTCGGTTCATAGGGAGAATATATCCACGTACTCCCCCCACCAAATCTTTTCCCTCGTGACCTGGAACAAATGATCACCAGGGTGCAATGAATAACCAGACATCGGCAAGGCCGTCACCAGTACATGATGTACACGGGGCATACGCAGCGGGACCTGGACAGCCCCTGCGATGCCACGTACTGCCCCGAGGGCGGAAACCCCCACCCCAAAAGTCATGCCAGAATGCAACCAAGGGGCACTGGGATAGGCTGGCAAGTGATGCCCACTAGCCTCAAATTGGCGAAGCCATGACCACTGAACCCCACCGCTGGAAGTGGACTGTGATGTGGGTGCATTCAACTTGAACCTAATACTCACTAGTTGCACCCCCGTGAGCCGCCCCCACTGGGGGTTCCGGCCCACGGCGGGCGTCGGCGCTCTCCGACCGAAATCGAGCTCTGGGGCCACATCCGACCACACCCCAGTTGCAGTTCTGGACAAACAGGGAGCTGCGAGATGGCGGCAGGCACAGGCCAGAGTGTCTCAAGCAGCTCGACCCGGCTGGCCGCCTGTTGCAGAGTGGCAGCAGTCGAAGTAGCCGGCAGACACGAAGGGCCGCGGTAGATAGGGAAAGGCCCCCTCCCACTGGATTGCCCAGGATGCCTCCAGCACAGCTAAACATGCTAACCAGGCATCCCCTGCCACGGAAACCCCTAGTATAAGGTGGGCCAGGTGGGCCGGATGGCCAGCTAGGGATTGGGCCAGAGGCCCCAATTTGAGATCCTGGGCCAGAATAGGGCCATGCCCAAAACTCCGGCCCCTGAGGGGTAAAACGTGCTGTGTGCCAGCACCAGGCCCTCCCCCCAATCGTTCTGGCCCATGGCCGGCAACTGCGGGCCGAGGGCCGAATCCCCTGAAGGGCCGGCCTGAGGCTGAGAGCCGAGGGCCATATCCCAATCTGCCCCATCCCACCGGTAACGGTGGGTAAAGGTGTTGTCCTGCTCCAGTGCAGAGGCGCAGCCATGGCAAGGTGGGCCACACGGCCCACTGGTTGATACACTAGGGACCCCCATTTGGGAGCCAGGTCCTGAATAGGGCCATGCCCAAAACTCCGGCCCATGAGGGGCCGGAGGCAAGCCCTGCTGGGTGACCGCACCAGGCCCTCCCCCGTTGTCTGGACCCATGGCCGGCAATTGCGGGCCGGGGGCCTAAGCCCCTGCAGGGCCATCCTGAGGCTGGAGAGCCGAGGGGGTCGCCGTGGCCTTCCTCTTGGGAGGCAAGAAACGAAGAGTGACGGAGAAAACTTCTCCTCTCCGTCGCTATTTCTAAAATGGCAGCTCGGCTGCCTCATGGCCGCCCCTTTTATAGAGGGGTGGCCATGCCCCCTAACTCACCCGGATGTCTGAGTCCGGGTGGGGGGGGGCCCTGCAAAGAGTGCGGCGGCCATTTTGGCGCCGCGCTTTCATTAGAATTTGCGAGGATATCACTCCGATGCTGCTTCTTGCTTGGGTGGCTATGGCACCCAAGTGTAAGGCCCAAGCTGCCCCCAGGCCGCGACCTAGGGGGAGAGCTCAGCCCACCCCCTCGACCTCCTTGGGGCAGCCACTGGGCCGGAGGGCTCGGGCGGCCACTCCACAAGGGGGTGGCAGGGTCATCATACCCACTGCCACCAATGAGGGTGACCAGGCCTCTGCCTACCCGCCCACTCGGAGGACTCGGGCGGGGGCTGCACAGGCCTGCTCCCCTGGGGTTTCTATCCCTCTTCCACCTTTGCCCGGCTTGGGGCACAGTGGCCCACCCGGGCACGGTGCGGGACTGCGCCCCACCGTTCTACCGGCCCCTCATGGGCCGGATTATTGGGCATGGCCCTATTCTGGCCAGGGATTGCCACACGGGTTGATTCCTCAACCCGCTCAGCAATTACCTGGTGGGCTGTCCGGCCCATCCAGCCCACCTTATCCTGGTGGGTCAGACGCTGTGGATGCTCTCCTTGCCCGCATATCGGCACTCGAGGCATCAATGGGCATTGCTCCACCACCTTCGGATGGTGGGCTTGCCAGCTCTGCAGTTCTGGCCCACATGCCGGCCACGGCTGCGCAGCGGGCCGCCAACAGGGTTGAGCTGCTGGAGGCTATCAGGCCAGCGTAAGTCGGCGCCTCGCAGCTCCCCATCAGGCCATTACAACAAGGCTTTCCACCGGGGACTGGTCCTGCTTGGCAGGGGCTCATTGGGACACAGAGCTTGATGGCCATCGCGAGCTCCGACGCCCACAGCGGGCCGGAACCCCCAGTGGGGGCGGCCCATGGGGGTGCACCGAGTGAGTTTCCTGGTCAAGTTAGTACACCCATGACACTAGCTAATGCTGGGGGCGTACAGTGGCCATGGCCGCAGCAAGTTACTGTGGGAGGGCAGTTTAATCTGCACTGTCCTGTTACTTCCTGGGTGCCCAATTATCCCCCAGTTATTACAGGGGTGGCCACCCCTACGAGTACGCCTAACTTCTTGGGGGTCCTACAGGGCCCAGTACGGGTACCCCCAATTCAATCCGTGCCTACGGCGGCTCTGCCGACGGCCGGTTACTCCCTACCCCTGGGTGACCATTTATCCCAGGCTACTAGGGAAAAGATATGGCGTGGCGAATACCTTGACATTTTCACCCTCCTGAACCGTGAGCCCACTAAGAAGGAGAGGGAGGGGCAGGATGACAGGGACAAAGAGTTGTCCCGTCATCGTAAGCCACCTCGCACTTGGGCCAATTGGTTACCGGCCTATCTAATTTATATGGCAGTATACCTGAGGGCCCGTCCTGATTTGGCCATCCCAATGGTCCAGTACCTGGACAATATTTACCGGGCCGTGGTTGATTTCCCTGGCCCGTCATGGTTGGCCTATGATGAAGAATTTAGGATGAGGCCCTTCACCCTGAGATGAGGTGGGACGAGCCCTGCCAGCAGTTGTGGCTGCTGTATATGACCCCCACGCGGCCAGCGCCTGGTGACTGGTACCACTGTGGCCATGCCGTACAGCGGGCTGCTACTACACAGACTCCCCGCCAACTGGCAGGGCAGGGGGTTCCAGCCCGCCTGCTGTGTTGGAGTTTCTCCACCAACGGAGTGTGCAACAAGCGCCAGTGTAGATATAGGCACGAGTGCCCTTCTTGTTCCGGCCCCCATGCTGCCTCCGCGTGCCCGCGGGCAGGCAGAGGAAGGGGTTTTCAGGGGGCGGCCAGAGCTCCCTCTGATGGTGCTACCCATTCAAAAGGCCCCCTCCCCAATTAATGTCCCAGTGCTCGAATGATGGCTGCGCGCTTATCCTAGACGGGATGATGTGATATACCTGCTTGAGGGCTTTCAGTTTGGCTTCTGCATACCCTTTAAAGGTGTTTGAGGGCCTCAGTATGCCCCAAACCTACTGTCTCTCAGGGGTAATGAGAACATTGCTGCGGAGCAGATAGCCAAGGAGGTTAAGGCACAGAGGGTGGCGGGGCCATTTGATGACCCCCCATATTCTAACTTGAAGGTATCCCCTCTAGGTTTAGTCCCTAAGAAATACCCAGGTGAATTCCGTCTAATTCACCACCTTTCTTACCCTGCGGGTTCATCGGTCAATGACGCTATACCCGGCAACCTTTGCTCTGTCAGGTATACGTCCTTTGACCAGGCCTTACAGATGGTACGCTCATGTGGTCCCGAGGCACTATTGGCAAAGTGTGATATCAAATCGGCATTCCGATTGTTGCCAGTGCACCCGGCTGACTTTGAGCTGTTAGGTTTTTGTTTTCGGGGCAAGTTTTATGTGGACAAAGCCATGCCTTTTGGCTGTTCAATTTCCTGTTCTGCCTTCGAACGATTTAGCACCTTTCTCCACTTGGCTTTTGTTTGTAGGTCGGGGTCCCGGTCTGTAACCCACTACCTCGACGATTTTTTGTTTGGGGGTGGACATGACACCGGCACGTGTGCACGCCTGCTCACCACGTTTCAGGTGCTTATGCTGGAACTGGGCGTCCCCCTAGCACCTGAAAAGACAGAGGACCCAGCCACCATCCTTACCTTTTTAGGTATTCAAATCGACACTGTCGCTCAGACATCCAGGAAAAGGTGACTCGGATCTCTGATGCGATTTTGGCAATGCTTGCCAAGCATAAGGTGTCTCTCCGGGAGTTGCAGGTGCTCCACGGCCACCTCAACTTCGCCTGTAGGGTAGTGATACCAGGTAGAGCCTTTGCCAGGCGTCTGTGTGACGCTATGGTGGGCCTTTCTAAATGACACCACAGGGTACGGCTGACTAGGGGTTTACGAGCAGACCTTTTGGTTTGGCTCACATTCCTACAGGACTTTAATGGCGTCTCCTTTTGAAGATCTGAGATTATGGTCAGCCCTCATTTCCAAGTACAGTCGGATGCCTCCAGCTCCCTGGGTTATGGGATTTATTTTGAAGGACAGTGGGCCTATGGTCAATGGCCTCAGACATGGCAGGGCATGGATCGTTTACGCGATCTTACGTTCCTGGAGTTTTTCCCAATTTTGGGGGCCCTTATGCTCTGGGGAGACAGGTGGGCTAATTCGGTAGTTCACTTTTGGTGTGACAACGCTGCAGTGGTGCACATTGTCAATGCCCAAACGTCTAAATCCCCCAGAGTCATGGCCTTAGTTCACCAATTTGTTCTTAGGTCCTTGCGCCTTAATGTGCTCTTCAGGGCCAGACATGTGCCAGGCATTAATAACGATATTGCTGACGCTTTATCCCGCCTGCAGATCTCCCGGTTCCGTGCCTTGGCTCCAGACGCAGAGGAACTCCCCTCTCCACTCCCGGCCAAGATTTGGACATTTGGCGAGGAGAGGTGAACCGGGCGATTGGCATGTCTTTGGCACCTCGCACGCGTAAGGCATATATACATGCACTCCTCCAATTTAGGACCTTTTGTGGACAAAGGCAGTTGCCTGAAATGTGGCCGATACCGGTCGACCAGATTTTACAGAATATGGTGCACCTTCATGATCAGGGCCCCATGCACTATCGCCACCAGGCTATCTGCCTTGGCATTTATGGCCAAGGCACGGGGCTTTACTGAATGCGTGAATGACTTCCGCATACGCCACGTATTGGAAGGGTGGACACGTGAGCGTGGCCGCCACCCGGACACACATCACCCTGTTTCACCAGATGTTCTGACCCACCTTGCATGAGGTTGGCATAGACTGTGTTACGATAGGTATGAGGAGGCTCTTTTTCACGCAGCTACCACCGTAGCTTTCTTTGGAGCTCTCCGAATCAGTGAGCTGGTCCCATTGTCAAAGGGGGACACGTCTCGTAGGGCACTGGAACTCGACGATGTCTCTATCAACCAGGAGTGGGCTCAGTTGAGGATTCGTTCCTCAAAGGCCGATCAGCATGGAGTAGGCAGTGGTATTAGACTGCTACGATGTACATTTGCTGACATCTGTCCGGTTGGTGCCCTACATGCATTTTTGGCAGTGTGTGGCACGTGCCCTGGCCCGATTTTCTGCCACCAGGATGGGTCTCCCCTTACCAAATTTCAGTTTTGGAGGGTGACCGGTATGGCACTTCACAGTGTCGGCTTCCCTGGGGCTCGTTATGGCACCCATTCATTCAGGATAGGCGCCGCTTCAACTGCGGCTGTGTTCGGGTACTCTGAGGCTGATATATGTCGGATGGGCAGGTGGGGTCCACGCGTTTTTCCTTATATGTACGTCCCCTCACTGTATGAGTACCAGTTATGTCCTTAATTCCTTCTCCTTCTTTTACAGACCCTGTGTGTCTACGCACACCGGTGGCAGTGTGGCTGGTGGGCCACAGTTACGTGCACTGGGCGGTACAGTATGTTGCAGCGACGGAGTGGGGACCCCATCTCGGGCTGTGTGCATCAGCACGCATGCGATGGTATGGTATGCGTGGCATGAGATGGCAGGAACTGTTGCCATTTCTGATGTCCATCAGGGATGCTGGACCGCCTGATGTCCTGATTCTGCACCTCGGTGGCAATGATCTAGCACAGATCACTGGCCTTTCTTTAAAAATGTCAGTGTGCAGTGACCTGGCATTTTTACATCATCTATGGCCGTATACACGGTTGCTATGGTCTGACATCGTGCCGAGACAGTGTTATAGAGGAGGCATGGACCTCCGTGGTCTGGATCGTGCCCGGCGGTCAGTGAACAGGGCTGTTGCCCGGTTTCTTATTGAGAATGGCTTGGGGACAGCCATTCGACACCCGGGGATAGGCTTGCAGGATTTTGACCTGTATGCAGGAGATGGGGTCCACCTGTCGGCTAGAGGTATGAACCTCTTTCTGGAGGATGTGCAAGCAGGCCTGGCGACTGAGCTGACAGTCTGGGGGGTGGGTCGGTGAGTCATCATGGACATCTCCCCGTGTGGCGGGTAGCACTGGTAAGGTAAAGATTTATGACCCATAGGTATCCGGCAGGTTCGCAATTGACTGGCCAACACGTAGATAGGTACAGGGGAAACAGGATTGGCCGGTCAAGGGCGAACCATGAAAGGGGTGATGTCAGGAGCTTCACAGCCTTCATCACCTTGATATTTGAACGGATACACGTCATAGGGTAGGGTCAGTAGATAGTATATTGACTCCGGTCAACAATTTGTTTGTGTCAACAAACAAATTGATACAAATTGATACATGTAGCCAATTTCCATTGGCATTTTGGATGGAACCTTACCAGTGCTACTGCGGCCTGCTTGCCTTAAAGAATTACAATTGGATGATACACCAATTGAAAGTGATAATTCGGACTAGGGCATTATTCAATAAAAGTGGCCCAATGCCTTTAATCCAATACCGGTGTCTGAGTCTTTATTGGGTGGGTGCGCCTGCAAGGTTCCTTGTCTGCTGGTCTGTTTTTGTTCACAGTTCAAAGGGTTGGTTATGACCCACACATTTGGATTCAGTTTGTGGTCAGATTATCAGAAGCACCATATCCTCCCATTTGAGCCTACATTGGCTTGAGAATTTTCAGAAGTGGCTGTTCTCTTGGTCCCACCTTTGCCAAAGGCATAGCTGGTGGTGATGTAAAAGTAGTCTTATTTTATGGCCAGACTCTAGAAATCAATTCTAATGAAGGCTAAATTCTTCTGTATAGTCCTACTGTTGGGATGCAAATACTCTTCTGTTCTGGTAAGCAGTTGCTGAAGGTCTTTTTAAAATCAAATCGACAGTCTCTCTCTCCCTTGGGTGTGCTTTAAATATTGTTTTAACTGTTTTAAATTAAGTTTTTAATTTGAGTTTACTTTAGTTTCTGCATCTGTCTATGTTTTTAATAAAAAAAATGTTTAATCTTGTTTTGAGCTCCTTGAGTGCCATTTTTGGTAGAAACACAGGATAGCAACCAATCAAACAAATGTGTGTTGTATCTAACCTCAATGACAATTCGCTTTTGAGTTTAGTTAGTTTGCTATAGAACACAGTAAAATGTGGAAAGAAAATATCTGACTTCTTTTGATTTCCCCCACTATAATTCCCATTTAATTCAAGCTGTTAGCTACTGTTTCAAATATGCTTTCTTCCTTATTTTGTATATATGCAACTGGCACTAAAATAGTTAGGATTGGTTTATTAAGGAATGCATTTAATCAAGCTTTCTCTTAGATATATTTGACCAGGCATGTAGCTTTCTGTTGTGACCTGGGATCCTGGGTGCAAGGAGGAGGAGGACTTTCAACCGGCCCAGTTGCCTGTTGCTGGCTCCGACTTGGAATTTGAGCCTGAGGAGGACCCCCTGCCAGTCCCCCAGGCCACAGCCAGCTCAGATCAGGAGGCCGCGTCAGAGGACATGGACATGGCACTGGCCTTGCAGCCAGCTGTCACTCCGGAGCCTGCCCTGCAGGGCCAAGCCGGTCCGGAGGATCAGAGTTTGACAGCTAGGCTAGGTGCCAGCAGGCACGCCTGCTTGTTACAGGGTTTCATTGAGGCATCGGATGCAGCTGAGAAGGAAGAGGGCCCAGGCACACCTCCTGTACAGACCCTCAGCTGTGGGGTCTGACTCCCCTTAAAGGAGAGGTGTGCCGGCAGGCCCTTGTCAGGCCAATTCAGTTTGGTGAACCCAACACTGTGCTTCTGGTTTCCTGACCTTGATTCCCTGGATTCTGAACATCGGACTGTGACCTTGACCACCCTTTTGGATGACCCCTGCACCTCTAGTACGACTCCACTTGCTCCTGACCTCTGGAATGGCAACAAAGACTCTGCTCTGCTCCTTCTAAAACCTGAAGTAAGAAGAAGCTCCCCTTCTTCCCACATTGTAGCTCTAACCAGCTATAGAGCTCTGCTGGTGCCGGGCTTTTACACTTTCATAGTATTTTCCTCCCTCCTTCCACTTTCTCCCATCTCCATCTGTTGATCTGCTCTGCAAAAAGCTACCACCCAAATCCCAAGATAATGGTAGGTCATTGTGTTCAAGCCAAAAACATTTTTAGTGAGCAATCAAAAATGATTCATTGTGGGGGTAAAAAAGGTTCTGTAAATAAAGTTTAATGTGCAAAGTCCTCCAAGAACACCTCAAAAGACAACTCAAAGGCAGATGCTTGTGCACTGGGAGCTTTTGTCTCCACAAAGTTCAGTCTAAGAATTTATGTGGAGGAGGACAAGGAGTAGAGAACATAAACTATAATAAAATGGGGAATAGAACTGAGAGGCAGCCACAACATTTCAGCAACTGTACAAACCGTACAAACAGGCTACAAACTGTACAGGAAGGATAGGAAGGGGCAAACGGGAGGTGGTGTAGCCTTGTATGTCAAAGAAGTGATAAAATCGTATGAATTGGAATATCTAGGTGATTTGGAGTCACCATTAGAAGCTCTGTGGGTAAGAGTACCAGGCCACAACGATGGTCTAACAGTAGGCATATACTATCGGCCTCCAACCCAAACTCTTGAGGGAGACTGGCAGTGGGAGAATGTTGTAAAGGAGGCATCCAAGAAGGGAAGCCTGGTTATAATGGGGGACTTCAATTACCCTCACATAGACTGGGTGAACTGTTGTTCAGCACATGATAAAGAGATAAAGTTCCTAGATATGCTAAATGATTGTTCCCTGGGACAGATGGTTGAAGACCCAACTAGAGGTACAAGAATCCTTGACTTGATCCTGAGTAATACTCAGGATCTGGTGCAAGATGTTAATGTGACTGATCCAATAGGGAACAGTGACCACAACTCAATTATGTTTAACTTGATCATAGACCGCAAGTCACTGATAAAATCTAACACAGAGACCTTAAATTTTCAAAAAGGAAATTTCCCAAAGATGAGGAAACTAGTAAAAAAGAAGCTGAAAGGGAAAATTGAGAGAGTCCAAACACTCCAAGAGGCATGGAGGCTGTTTACAAAAACAATAACAGAGGCCCAATTGGAATGCATACCCAAAAGGAAAAAGGGCACTGCCAGGTCCAAGAGGACTCCGATGTGGCTTACAGGAGCTGTTCGGGAAGTGATCAAGAGCAAGAAAAGCTCATTTAGAAGATGGAAGGCTTGTCCGAATGAGGACAGCAGGCAGAAACATAAATTCTGGCAGAACAAATGCAAGGCAACAATCAGAAAAGCAAAGCAAGACTTTGAGGAGAGTATAGCTAAAAATACTCAGAGAAATAACAAAGACTTCTTTAAGTACATTAGAAGTAAGAACCCAACTAGGAAGGCCATTGGACCATTAGATGACAATGGAAGGCAAGGGGTTATTAAAGAGGAAACAGAGATTGCAGAGAGACTCAATGAATTCTTTGCTTCAGTATTCACTGAAGAAGACCGAGACCACATGCCCAAAACAGAGCCTATCTTCATAGGGAGGGAAACCGAAGAATTAAGCAAGATAGAAATAACCAGGGAGGAGGTCCTTGCATGTCTTGTTGAGCTAAACACTAACAAATCACCAGGACCAGATGGCATCCATCCACAAGTTCTCAGGGAACTTAAAGATGAAATTGCTGATCTCCTAGCCAAAATATATAATATTTCCCTCAAATCAGGCTTTGTGCCTGATGACTGGAAGGTAGCGAATGTAACACCAATTTTCAAAAAAGGATCCAGGCGTGATCCAGGAAATTACCGACCTGTCAGTTTGACATGTGTCCCAGGTAAAGTGATGGAAACCATCCTAAAAGATAGAATTAATAGGCACATAGAAGAGAAGGCGCTGCTAAAGGAGAGCCAACATGGCTTTTACAAGGGCAAATCATGCCTCACTAATCTGTTGGAATTTTTTGAGAGTGTCAACAAGCATGTGGATAAGGGGGATCCAGTTGACATTGTTTATCTGGACTTTCAGAAGGCTTTTGACAAGGTCCTACACCAAAGGCTCATGAATAAACTTACCAGTCATGGAATAAAGGGACAGGTCTTGTCCTGGATCAGCAACTGGCTAAGGGACAGGAAACAGAGGGTAGCACTAAATGGACACTTCTCCAAGTGGAGGGAAGTAAAGAGTGGGGTCCCCCAAGGTTCATTACTGGGACCCCTGCTTTTCAACCTCTTCATAAATGATCTAGAGACAGGAGTAAAAAGCAAGGTAGCCAAATTTGCTGACGACACTAAATTGTGTAGTGAAAACTGAGAGATTGTGAGGAGCTCCAGGGGGATCTCTTGACACTGGGGGAGTGGGCAAAACAGTGGGAAATGAGCTTCAACATTAGTAAATGCAGAGAGATGCATGTTGGGGCAAAAACCCCCAATTACATTTATAAACTGATGGGGTCTGAACTCTCTGCGACAAACCAGGAAAGGGACCTTGGTGTCCTGGTGGACAACTCAATGAAGGTGTCAACCCAGTGTGCCTCAGCAGTGAAAAAAGCAAACTCAATGCTAGGCATCGTTAGGAAGGGTATAGAAAATAAGTCAGCAAGTGTCATTTTGCCTCTTTATAAATCTATGGTGAGGCCCCATCTGGAATACTGTGTACAGTTCTGGTCGCCATACCTCCAGAAGGATATTATGGAGTTGGAGAAAGTGCAGAGGAGGGCAACCAGAATGATTAGGGGACTGGAACACCTTCCTTACCATCTGAGGCTGCAATGGTTGGGCCTTTTCACTCTTGAACGACGGCGTCTAAGAGGTGACCTGATTGAAGTTTATAAAATCATGCACGGTGTGGACAAAGTAGATAAGGAAAAACTGTTTTCCCTATCGCACAACACTAGAACTAGGGGACACTCTATGAAACTTTTGGGTACTAGTTCTCAAACAAATAAGAGAAAGTACTTTTTCACCCAGAGGATTACTGGTCTATGGAACTCCCTGCCAGAAGAAGTGGTGACAGCTGTCAGTTTTGACAGCTTTAAGAAAGGATTAGACAAGTTCATGGAGGACAAGGGTATCAATGGCTATAATTATGGATACTTAAGGACAACCTCGGGTTGGAGAGATAGGCAGGATATCTCTCAATGCCATTTCCAGGGAATCCTAAGCAGGTGAAGGCATCTCCTTGGGAATACCCTGAAGGAAATGGTGAGCCACTGTGTGAGACAGAATGCTGGACTGGATGGGCACCTGTGGCCTGTTCCAGCAAGGCTGTTCTTATGTTCTTATGTTCTTATGTACTGAAGTTTGATTCATATAAGCATTCTGAAAAACAAAACTAAAAACCTTTCATTTTATAGCAAAAATTTATGGTTGAAACCATACCCCTTCAAAACAAGAACATTCAGAAATTCAGAATATCCCCATCTTCACTCACACATGGAAACAACACTGCACACTTTTACTTTCCATTCAAAGTAAACCATCCAACACAATCCAACTAGCATCCACCACACAAATGGCACAATATACATACAGTACTAATATAGCATATCGCTAATAGTGTGACAACGCTGAAATGAACGTTTCCTTCTGACAGTATCAATATCTGCAATAATCAGATTTTCAGTACAGTCCTATCTACCTATAACATTTAATAGTTACATGACCTTTTGTAATCCTGCCTATTTAATTCATATTGATGATATGTCTTTTGTAATGGGCTTAATCCTAGAGAAATTGAGGTTTTAATATTTAGGGGATCAAAGTATGGAGCTTACTTCTTGTGTTTACTTAGAGGGGAAGAAGGGACATTGGTATGTCAATGTTTTGAGTAGTGGGGGAGTGGCTGATTTGTTGTTGGTTTTTATGTGCTATCAAGTGCCCTCCAATTTATGGCAACCCTATGAATGAAAGATATCAAAAATCTCCTGTCCTCGACAGCCCTGTTCAACTCCATCAAGTTAGAGTTTGTGGCTTTTCTGAGAGAATCCATCTCGCATTTGGCCTACATCATTCCCTGTGGCTTTCCATCTTTCCCAGCATAATAGTCTTTTCTGGAGAGTCTTGCCTGATGACAACTTTTACACTAGAACAGCTTCAAATAATTGTAATTATTAGTCAACAGCAAGCAGCAGGCTATTCACAGGACCACCTGATTAATCTACAAAATTCCTAATCTCTTCTCCCATATTCAAGCAAACCCTTTTTAATGAATTATCCCATTAGTCAATCATCATTACTGCTTTAAATTCAAAATTTGAAGTTGTATAGTCACAATCATCTGACCCCCAAGTGCTGTGAGGTATGGAACGTGGGAAGAGGAGGTAGAGGACAGAGGTCAAAGAAGAATATTATGAATAAAAGTAAAAAGAAGAGAGAGTAAGGGATGGAAGCAAACAAGGGGAAAAATATCTTATTATGCTTGTAGGAGTAGAACTCACAAATTTGGGAGTGGAGGTCAGAGGTGAAGGATGGAGGAAGGACAGAATGGGACTGGGACACACACACACACACACACACACACACACACACACACACACACACACGCGCGCGCGCGCGCAAAGAATAATGACAAGAGGGATAATGGCTGGTGAGTTTCTCCTTTTCTCTATTGCAGTTTCTGAAGCTGTCTTTCCATATGAAGAGAACTTGTGATCCCTCACAGCTCTAACAAACATACAGAGACAAAGAGTGACTGGAATGATTGTGTATATTTAATTTATAATGTTCTATATTTATTGTTATATTTATATACCGTCTTCCTCACCCTAAGGGGTGACCCATGGCCCTTATTAGAGTTGGGGGGGGAGATGCCCGAGGGGCTGAGGGCTAGAGTCCTTAACAAAGAATTTTGTTAATTTTTCTCTTTGTCACTCTCTTTTTGTGCCAATCAAGGTTTAATAAACAAACAAACAAACAAATAAAAGACAAAGAGTGGGCAAATGTGGTGTTTCAGATGTTTTTGGCCAACAACTTCCATCAGTCCTAGTAATTGGTAAGTGATTAGGGGAGTTGCAATCTGAAGACATCTAGACAACGACAGTTCCCCTCAACTCGACACAAATACACTCAAAGAAGAAGGCAGAAGCAGCACAGAAACTAGCTCAGAGGAGATGCTAAGGCTTCGCAACCCTAACAGCACGATAAGCGGTGTTTCTTCTGTTTTTGAAAAAGTGTCTATATTTTGTTCCAACATTTTGTTCACTGCACTAATATAAAAAGAATTGCTATGGAAGTCTTCCTCAAACCAGAAAGTGATAATGTACCAGCAATAAGTATGCAACTATAGAACAAGGCATTTCATTCTATCTGTCTCAACAGGGCATGCCCAGAGGGAAAGGGAGCAAATTCATTCTTCACAGCAAAGATTGATGGAATAGCTGTCAACACAAGAGAAATTCAAAGATGCAAGATAAGCAATAGCGATCAGGCAGCAGCAGTCCCAGTAGGAGATGAATTCTTCACACACTGGGTGAGAGAACACTCTTTTTGGTATACTTCTTGCTTCTGCATTATCACTTTGACTTGTAGGAACAAGAAGTATTTAAAATGATCAAATTTCTGGTTCAGAATTACAATTATTGATGTTTATTAAACCTGATTACTTTGCCAGTGTCTCATAAATGTAAAACTGCCTTATACAAACTGCTGCACACAGAACACATGTCTTTTCTGTTTGCAGGCACGGTTATTAATATATTACAGCCCTCTTGCTATAACAACCACATCTATACCAGCTTTTCTTAGCATTTATAATTTAGCTGGATATGCCTGAATATTTTAGAGTAAATTTCTATTGACAGAAAAATAAGAAAAAGAGAGCGTACCAAATGCTGAAGGGTGAGGTGTTCAGAGGAAAAATGTAGTAAGTAGCTATGCAGATGTTCTTCACTCATTTTCTGCTTCCACATTCAATGTAAACAGAAGGGATCATGCTGAAATAGTTTTTAGTTGCCTTCAGATGAAAGAACATTGGAGGCATATGATATATATCTTACATACTACTAAAATATTACGGAATGTTTGGATAAATGATTCTGAATTATGACTGTAATGACCTAACATTAATCCACAACATGCATGGCTAAGCACAAAGCATACAACATTCCCCAAACTCAATTAAAAATTGCTGTTTGGTACAATTCATGTTATTACATTTCTTGGGCAGCCTATGTTGCCAAAGGTTGTGTGAAATAGGTTGGACTGAAATTGAACAATTTGTGCACCTGGCCACATATCTTAATGGCAGAACAAGAGATGAGAAAGCCAGAATGCTCTAGTCTAACTCGGCTAAACTCCTTTCCACCAGCGGTTTTCAAACTCTGTATTTTCACAGACCTAATCACATGGACTTGCCTTGCCCTCGTCTTTCTATATCTGTTGTAGTATTTCTGATAGAAGTAGGAATGTGAATTTGATAAGCTTTTGCTGGCAGAAGGTAAAGGTAACGGTCACCCTTGCTCGAAAGCCAGTCACCGAGAAATGAAAGAAACTTCTTCTCACAGTGAAATTTCTCTGCATGAGTTTCACCCTCAAGATATCTCAGATGTAATCTTCTAAGATTTCTGAGAAAGTATGCAGTGATTTTTCCTTTCTTTATTTCTTTTCTATTTCTTTTCTTTTGTAAAGAAATGGCAAACTATGCAGGATTATTACAATTACTGTCAATAATGGAATTTCCCCTGCATAGGATTCACCTGCAATGAGCAGAAGAAATGGAAGCGCGGCGCCAAAATGGCCGCCACGCTCTTTGCGCCCCCCCACCGGACGAAACCATCCGGGTAGTTAGGGGCATGGCCAGCACCCTAATAAAAGGGCTGGCCACGAGGCAGCCGTGCTGCCATTTTGGCGAACCGATGGAGCGGAGAAGTTTTTCCTCCTTACCTCCGTCGCTCGTGTCCTCTTGGGGGAAGCCTTTTCGGGCAGCTTTCTCTTGTTTTAGGCTTCCTAGCTACCTTAGCCATGCCCTCGAAGAAGAAGGCAGCCACGAACGTGGCTCGATCGGCGTGGAGGCGTCAGCCGGGTCGGAGGACCGCGACTGCGCCCGTTCCGCAGCCACCTTTAGCGGACCCCACCGGGAACGGTGGGATGGGATCGGTAGCTCCTTGGCCTGATGCGTGGAGCATACCCGCTGCCCCGGACGGGGCCTCGGCCCTTGGCCCGCAAGCAACGACCACGGCCCCTGCCATGGTTCGTGCGGCGGGGCCGTCTTGCCCGGGTGCGCAGTTCCCTATGGGGGGTGCGAGCCACGGAGGGTGGTTGGGTTCCCTGCCTTTACAGGGCGTTCCTACGGCTTCCCAGGGGCTGAGCATGGGCTCTTGGCCTTATCTGGCCCCTGGGGCTCAGGGACCTGGACAGGTACCCGTGAATTATGGGCTGGTTGCCCAATTGCCCCCTGTTGGGGCCGGGGCCTATGTCGACGTGGAGGCCCTCCTTGCCCGGGTGGCGGCCCTTGAAGCGTCCTTGGCAAGGGCCAACCAAACAGGGGTGTCTCTAGGTTTTCAGGTACCCCCTTTGGCCGCCGAACAGCGGCCGGCGATGGGTCAGGTTGAGCCGCCTGAGGCGTGCGGGCCGGTGGTGGCCACTGCCTCGCAGCTCCCCACCCCACAGGTGCAGCAGTCTGGTGCTGGTTTGGCTCCGTCGACGAGCTCAGCTTCGGTCGTGAGCTCCGACGCCCCCAGCGGGCCGGAACCCCCAGTGGGGGCGGCCCGCGGGGGTGCAGCGGGTGAGTATGCAGTCCAAGCTAATGCACCCACACAACTGACTTCATTGGGGGGGGGCTGTTCAATGGCCTTGGCCTCGCTCGGGTGGCACGGCGGCCCAATGGCCCCCGGCCCACCCAGCGACTTTGCCCGTTACACAGGGCCTGGGTCGGGGTGGTGCCCCCAATGTGCTGGGAAATGTGTTGGGGATCCCCGGGCTGGCTCAGGCTCATTTTCCTTTGCCCGTAGTTCCCTCAGTGCCGGTGTCGGCTTTGCCAACAGCAGGGTATTCCTTGCCCTTGGGGGACCATTTGGCCCAGTCTACCAAGGAAAAGATTTGGAGGGGCGAGTATGTAGATATCTTCTCACTTCTGAATAGGGAGCCGACCAAGGAAGAGAGGGAAGGGCTGGACGAGAAGGATAAGGAGCAGGCACGTCGTCGTAAGCCGCCACGCACGTGGGCAAATTGGTTGCCAGCGTACCTGATTTACATGGCTGTTTACCTCAGGGCTAGGCCGGATTTGGCTATCTCTATGGTCCAATATCTGGACAATATTTACCGGGCTATGGTTGACTTCCCGGGTCCGTCATGGCTGGCTTACGACGAAGAATTCCGCATGAGGATTCCGCTGCACCCAGAGATGAGGTGGGATGAGCCCTGCCAGAAGCTGTGGCTTCTGTATATGACCCCCACGCGCCCGGCGCCTGGGGAGAGATACCATTGTGGACATGCGGTCCAACGAGCGGCCCCAGTACAGGCACCCCGCCAAGTGGCGGGGCAGGGGGTTCCAGCCCGCCTGCTGTGCTGGACCTTCTCGTCCAATGGTTCTTGCAACAGAAAAAATTGCAAGTACAAGCATGAGTGCCCCTCTTGTTCTGGCCCCCATGCTGCCTCCGCCTGTCCCAGGCCAGGAGGATACAGGGGCAGGGGTAGGGGCGGACAAGGGACAGGCAAGACTGCCATGGAAGGAGCGGGTTCACCAAAAGGCCCCCTCCCCAATTAATGTCGACATGCTGGAGCGTTGGCTCGCATTGTACCCGAGGAGAGCAGACGCTGTGTACCTCCTTCGGGGTTTTCAACTGGGTTTTCGTATTCCTTTCACGGGGGATAGGTCACCGCAGGATGCACCTAACCTTTTGTCACTTAGGGGAAGGGAGGAGGTGGCTGCCGCCAGCATTAATAAGGAGATTGCTGCGGGCAGGGTCGCCGGCCCTTTCCCCGCACCCCCGTTCCCCAACCTTAAAGTGTCTCCGCTAGGACTAGTGCCCAAGAAGTCCCCGGGCGAGTTCCGCCTGATTCACCATTTGTCCTACCCAGCCGGCCACTCGGTCAATGATGCTATCCCTGATGACCTTTGTTCTGTCAGGTATACATCCTTTGACCAGGCATTGCGCATGGTGCGCTCATGTGGCCCGGGTGCACTGTTGGCTAAGTGTGACATTAAGTCGGCGTTTCGCCTCTTGCCCGTGCACCCGGGTGACTTCGAGTTGCTGGGTTTCAAATTCCGGGGTGAATATTATTTTGACAAAGCCATGCCATTCGGCTGTTCCATATCCTGCTCGGCTTTCGAGCGTTTCAGTACCTTCCTGCAGTGGGCATTTGTCCGTAGGTCAGGGTCTCGGTCTGTAGCCCATTACCTGGATGACTTTTTATTCGGGGGTGAACAGGGCTGGGACACGTGCACACGTCTCCTCAACACATTTCAGACGCTAATGGAGGAACTCGGTGTCCCTTTAGCGCCCGAAAAGACCGAAGGCCCGTCTAATAAGTTAATATTCCTGGGGGTGGAAATTGACACGGTAGCGCAGGCTTCTAGGTTGCCCGCAGACAAGGTGGCAAGGATAGTGGCCCTTATATCGGACTTGCTGGCTAAGCGCAAGGCATCCCTTCGGGAATTGCAGGTGCTACATGGCCACCTCAATTTCGCTTGCAGGGTGGTCGCACCTGGCAGGGCATTTGCTCGGCGCTTGTGTGACGCCATGGCAGGCTTATCCAGGCCCCATCATAGGGTGAGACTGACACGGGGCATCAGGGCAGATCTGCACGTATGGCTCCAGTTCCTGAGGGAGTTCAATGGGGTCTCATTTTGGAGGTCTGACCTCCTGGCTTCGCCCCAATTTCAAATTCAGTCTGATGCCTCGGGATCCCTTGGTTATGGGATGTACTTCAATGGGAAGTGGGCATATGGTGGATGGCCACCAGCCTGGTCAGGCACGGGTCGCCTGAGGGATCTCACATATTTGGAATTTTTCCCCGTACTGGGGGCCTTGATGCTATGGGGTGAAGAGTGGGCCAACTCTGTGGTGCATTTCTGGTGTGACAATGCGGCTGTTGTCCACATTGTCAACTCACAGACCTCTAAATCTCCCAGGGTCATGGATCTTGTGCGCCAGTTTGTATTGCGCAGCCTGCGCCTCAATGTACTGTTCAAAGCCAGGCATGTCCCGGGGGTGAATAATGATATTGCTGACGCTTTGTCCCGCCTGCAGATCTCCCGGTTCCGTGCCTTGGCTCCGGATGTGGAGGAATTTCCCTCGCCACTACCGCAGGAGATATGGACCATTGGCAAGGAGAGGTGAACCGGGCGATAGGCATGTCACTGGCGCCACGCACGCGTAAGGCGTATCACCACGCGTTGGTTTCATTTCGGACCTTTTGTTCCCAATCTCGCCTGCCAGATACCTGGCCGATCCCAGTGGCCCACATCCTCCATTTTATGGTTTACCTGCACGCCCAGGGCCTGGCACCACGCACCATAGCATCTAGGCTATCAGCGCTGGCTTTTATGGCCAAGGTGGGAGGTCACGTGGACAGTACCGCTGATTTCCGTGTGAGACATGTTTTGGAGGGGTGGGTGCGGGAACGTGGCCGTTGCCTGGACGACCGTCACCCAATTTCCCCTGGGGTACTTACCCAACTGGCACAAGGCTGGCATGACCTATGTTTCGATAGGTATGAGGCAGCCCTGTTTCGTGCGGCTACAACGGTGGCCTTTTTTGGAGCGCTCCGCATCAGCGAGCTTGTGATGCTGTCTAAAGCGGATGCAAGCCGTAGGGCACTGGAACTCGAAGATGTCTATGTTTGCAATGATTGGGCTCAGTTGAGGATACGCTCCTCTAAAACAGATCAGCATGGCGTAGGCAGTGGAGTAAGACTGCTACGATGTTCATTGGCAGACATCTGTCCGGTTGGTGCCCTACAGGAGTTCCTTGCACTGCGTGGCACGCACCATGGCCCATTTTTCTGTCACCAAGATGGGTCTCCCCTCACTAAATTTCAGTTTTGGAAGGTGACAGGGAAGGCACTGGCCAGAGTCGGCCTCCCTGGGGCCCGTTACGGCACCCATTCATTTAGAATTGGGGCGGCCTCTACTGCGGCTGCTTATGGGTACTCCGGGGCTGACATACGCAGCATGGGGAGGTGGGGCTCACAGTGTTTCCAGTTTTATGTTCGCCCACTCCCACCGTGAGTACCCTCTGAGTCACCATGTATCTCTCCTTCCCTGTTTTTTCCCTTGACAGACCCTGGGTGTCGTATCACACCGGTGACAGTATGGCTGGTGGGCCATAGCTACGTGCACAGGGCAGCGCGTTACGCTGCGGCGACAGATTGGGGACCCCGACTGGGACTGGGTGCATACGCACATTTCACATGGCACGGTAAGCCCGGTATGTTGTGGCGGGAGCTTTTGCCATTCCTCTTTTCGTCGAGGAGTGCTGACCCGCCCGACATTCTGATCATACACCTTGGGGGTAATGACTTGGGTCAGGTCACTGGCTTATCGCTGAAGCATGCGATTTGCGCGGACCTCGCCTACTTACATTACGTATGGCCCGCCACAACCCTTGTTTGGTCAGATATGGTCCCACGGCACGCTTATCGGGGAGGCTTCGACCTTCAGGCCCTGGACCGCGCTAGGCGCATGGTAAACAGGGCGGTGGCCCGATTCCTTTCGACCAAGGGCTGGGGGCCGGTCAGTCATCATCCCGCCATTAGTTTGCAAAATTATGGGCTTTATTCAGGGGATGGGGTCCATCTGTCGCGAGGAGGTATGGACCTCCTGCTGGGTGATTGGCGAGCAGGCCTGTCGACCGAGCTGACGGTCTTGGGGGGGGGGGGGCGTCGAGCCTTTATTGAAGCCTCTCCGGGTGGCGGGTAGCACTGGTAAGGTAAACATTTATGACCCACAGGTATCCGGCAGGTTCGCAATTGACTGGACAACACTAGATAGGCATAAGTTGTTTAAACGTTGTCCGGTCAACGACGAACCAGGCGAGGGGGTGATGGTTACCACTAGACAGCTGGAATCACCCTCTGATTTTACGGATACACGTCAAAGGGTGGGGTCATTAGTTAGATATTGACTACGGTCAACAATTTGTTTGTTGTCAACAAACAAATTGATACAAATAGATACATTGTAACAATTGCCGTTGGCAATTTTGGGTGGTACCTTACCAGTGTTACTTCGGCCTGCTTGCCTTAAGAATTATGATTGGTCGTTTTACCAATAGAAATTTATAATTCGGACTAGGGCTTGAATCAATAAATGTGGCCCATGCCGTTATCCACTTTCATTTGTGTCTGAGTCCATCATTGGGGGGGTGCGCCTGCAATGGAAGCGCGGCGCCAAAATGGCCGCCGCGCTCTTTGCGGGGCCCCCCCACCGGACGAAACCATCCGGGTAGTTAGGGGCGTGGCCAGCACCCTAATAAAAGGGCTGGCCACGAGGCAGCCGTGCTGCCATTTTGGCGAACCGACGGAGTGGAGAAGTTTTTCCCCTCCACCCCCTCCCTAGTTAACAGTGTGATTTCTTGGTCGCTTCGGGGCTGGGTGGGAATTTTTGGCTGGGACTCGCTATTGGCCCTTGAGTCCTGGCTTTTTCGCCCATCCCACACTGTTGCTATGGTTTGACATAGGGGTTGTTCTGTGCTACTGTTGACTTTGGTCACATTGGCGGGTAGCACTGGTAAGGTAAACATTTATGACCCACAGGTATCCGGCAGGTTCGCAATTGACTGGACAACACTAGATAGGCATAAGTTGTTTAAACGTTGTCCGGTCAACGACGAACCAGGCGAGGGGGTGATGGTTACCACTAGACAGCTGGAATCACCCCCTGATTTTACGGATACACGTCAGAGGGTGGGGTCATTAGTTAGATATTGACTATGGTCAACAATTTGTTTGTTGTCAACAAACAAATTGATACAAATAGATACATTGTAACAATTGCCGTTGGCAATTTTGGGTGGTACCTTACCAGTGTTACTTCGGCCTGCTTGCCTTAAGAATTATGATTGGTCGTTTTACCAATAGAAATTTATAATTCGGACTAGGGCTTGAATCAATAAATGTGGCCCATGCCGTTATCCACTTTCATTTGTGTCTGAGTCCATCATTGGGGGGGGTGCGCCTGCAATGGCAAGCCATGGAAGATTGTTACAATTTGTGTGCTGAACAGGCATTTTCTGTGTATGATTCAGTACACAGAATGTTGCTGCTGAATGTTGCTGCTGAAGCTGCTCAGAATTTGGCTGTTTCCTGTGTAGAACAGTGGGTGAAAATGAACACCCACCCGCCTACCCAACATCCTGGGTTTTGTTGTCATGGGAAGCCAGATAATCTCATTAATGAAGGAGGAAATTTTGATAGAGAAAGTCCTGGACAAATATGCCGAGTCTTTGGCAAGATCCAGAAATTGACCGAGAAATTTTGTGACTCATCATATCACTAATTTGGGGACATCCTCTGTTGGTAGATGTATGGAAGCTGGTGTTAGAAATTCTCTAAAAAACAATATTCAGAGATGAAAACATTTCTTAAGATGAATGACAAATATAGGAGAGAGACAACTTGGGGTCTGCTTCTATTAGTTAAATGATTAAGAGAAGATGAAGGGCTTCCCAGAAATTGTGAAGTAGATATTTCCCTCCATAACTGTAAACTGTACATGAATAATGGTAAAATTAGACACTTCAGTTCATATGTCATTAGAAGCAGATGTAAATGACTATATATTTATTTTAACATGAGCGTGCCTCAAACCATAAAAAAAAACTTGTCCTTGTTTTATAATGGATCACTTGGGGATAAGCAGAGCTTTGTTTATGTGTCTGATTTTTCAGAGTTGAATAATTTACACTGTAAGTGATGGAAATATGAGTTCCCCTTAATGTGTGATGGGATCTCTGAGAGATAAGAGTAGGAAGAAGGGAAAATCAAACCTCACAATGTCAAACTATAGTCAAGAAAGCAAAAGAACACAAGAGTATGCTGTGGCAGACCCTAACCCTCTATGCCTCTTACCTCCTAATGGCACATGATCACTTGTGAAAATATGGTTGCCCCTTTCTTCATTTCCACTTTGTTCTAAGATATGGATTTCATTGGTGCAAGCCCTGGTAGGGGTTGCTGGGTCTCTCCATTGCTTTCTGTAAGCAGAAAACACACTGAAGACTCACTTTGCAATATAAGATGGGCAAATATGTAGCAAACTGGCTTAGCAGGCCTTGATAAGCTTGTGAAGAACCTTAGGTTTTCTTGAACACAATAAGAAGATGATGTGCTAAATATCTTGTTTGAACAGCTAGCACAAAATAAACAATACTCCAGATCTTTATATGTGGATTCTTATTTGGGAAGTTGGAGAGGGAAGCTAAAAGTGAGGTGCCATCATTCTTATACAACTAAGACAGGCTTTCTCAAAGTTTTCGGGTTGTGGGCTGGATCACTCCCCCTCAGACAGCTGAGCGGACCAGTCACGGGGTTCCATGCAAGTTCTTGAGCATATTCTCGTTCATTTTTGTGTATTTTGGTGCATTTTCACACGTTTTCATTGAGTTCTCACTCATTTTTGCCATATTTTCTGTGCATTTTTGGCTTCCACCACTTTCAGCCTCGGCAGTGGCGGGAACGAGATGGAGGGCCACATGAATTTGCTCTGTGGGCCACATCAAGCCTGCAGGCCATAGGTTGCAAATGCCTAAACTCAGAGATAGGGATGATAATGGAGCTGCTCCAATGATTTGTAACAACTGAGCCTTATCTATTATCCTGTCTGGAGAAGTAGGAAACTCTGCTTCTGTTGCCCTGTTTGGAAGAGAAGGTCCAGCAGCCTGAGAGCCCACCTATCCAGAAGCAGAGAAGACAAAGAATGTCTGGACAGAGCAGAGGAGGCAAATCAGGAAGGACAACAGTGGGAGGATATATCTAGAGAGGAGGGAAAATGTGTAGGAGAAAAGCACTAGAAATAAAGTGATATACAGAAGTAGCTTGATCAGGAGCATGCTGTTTCTTTGGAGCTTTCCAGTTAACTCCATTGATAGTGATTCTGAGCTACTAGAATTCCGACAGCAGTCACAGGCTTCAGAGGGCATAGAAATGTCTGCAAAAGGTTCTAAGGATGGAAGGATTTCTGCCACTTCAAGTGGAGATGGTAGGTGTCTCTTTGTTGAGGGAAACAGAGACATGTATGTGCAGATCTGATGTTGAGTCTGAGAGTAATTAGCAACGCGACAGCAAGTTTGGGGTTAAACATCAGTGATTTATTATCAGCTCAGTTAGCTTGTTCGGACTATTCGGACTGGGGAATAAGGGGACGAGGTAGCAACTTATATACAGACACAATTCCTATTTTTGGCACTCAAACGTCGCAAGATTAAAATTGACAGTATTGACTCGGGCCTATTAACATAGAGTATGTATATCCTGAAGGTAAAGATTGTTAGGCTTAACTGTTAGTTTAAATCTCTGTGTGTTATTTTGTGCTGACTGACGGTCAACTAAAGATATGTATGTATAGACAGAATGCAAGCGCGGCGCCAAAATGGCCGCCGCGCTCTTTGCGGGCCCCCCCATCGGACGAAGGCATCCGGGTAGTTAGGGGGCGTGGCCAGCTCCCTTATAAAAGGGGTGGCCACGAGGCAGCCGCGCTGCCATTTTACGAAGCGACGGAGCGGAGAAGTTTTTCCCTCTTACCTCCGTCGCTTTTCCCTTTACCGGGAAGCCTTTTGGCTGCTAGATTGTCTCGTTCTCGGCTTTCCAGCGATTGGCTGAGATGCCCTCGAAGAAGAAGGCGGCTGCGAGCGCGGCTCGTGCGGTTCGGAGGCGCAATCCGGGTCGGAGGACCGCGGCTGCGCCTCCCCAGCAGCCGCCTTTGCCTGCACCCACCGGGACCGGTGGGATGGGAGCTATTCTCCCTTGGCCGGATAATGGGGGCCCACGCACGGGTCCAGTGGGGGCTCCGGCCCTCGGCCCGCAAGCGGTGGACACCGCTACTGGTGTTGCCCATCCCGCTGGGCCTTCCTCCGTTGGGGCGCAGCTCACTCCGGGGCCTTCCAGCCTTGGGGGGTGGTCCGGTCCCCTGCCATGGCAGGTTGCTACATCGGCCCTACCGGGCCCGGGCGTGGGGTCGTGGCCCTATTCGGGCCCAGGGGTACAGGGACCTGTACCCATGCCTGTAGTAGGCGGGTCGGCTGGCCCTTTGCCCCATGTCAGCGTGGAAGCCTTACTGGCCCGCGTTGCGGCCCTCGAGGCATCCCTGGCCCGGGCTAGCCACGCGGGGGCCCCCTTTGGGGTTCATTTTGACGCGTCGTCTGCTGGGCAGCGGCAGGCGGCGGGAAGGGTCGAGCTGCTTGAGGCGCGTGGCACGACTTCGGCCACTGCCTCGCAGTCCCCAACCAACAGACCGGTGCGGGTCAGGCCCCATCGACGAGCTCTACGGCGGTCGTGAGCTCCGACGCCCCCAGTGGGCCGAAACCCCCGGTGGGGGCAGCCTATGGGGGTGCAGCATGTGAGTATGCGGTTCAAACTAGTGCACCCACACACATGGCCACATTGGGGGGGGGCTTTTCAATGGCCTTGGCCTCGCGCGGGTGGTGCGGCGGTCCAGCCGCTGACGCCCCACCCGGCGACGACAACCAACACTCAGGGCCCCGTGGCGGGGGGTGTTTACTACCCTGTGGGGAATGTTTTGGGGGTAGCTGGGTTAGTACAGGCCCCTTTTCAGATGCCCGCAGTTCCGGCTGTGCCTGTGTCGGCCTTGCCGACGGCAGGGTATTCCTTACCACTGGGTGACCATTTGGCACAGACCACCAAAGAGAAGATCTGGCGGGGGGAGTACGTGGATATCTTCTCACTCCTCAACAGAGAGCCCACCAATGGATGAGAGGGAGGGGCAGGATGAGAAGGATAAGGAGCAGGCGCGTCGTCGCAAGCCACCACGCACGTGGGCCAACTGGTTGCCGGCCTACCTCATATACATGGCGGTTTACCTTAGGGCCCGGCCGGATTTGGCAATTCCGATGGTCCAGTATTTGGACAACATCTATAGGGCGATGGTTGACTTTCTGGGCCCATCGTGGTTGGCTTATGACGAGGAATTCCGTATGCGGATTCCCCTGCACCCCGAGATGAGGTGGGATGAGCCGTGTCAGAGGCTGTGGCTTTTGTACATGACGCCCACGTGCCCCGCGCCCGGGGAGAGGTACCATTGTGGACATGCGGTCCAACGAGCGGCCCCAGCACAGGTTCCCCGCCAGGTGGCGGGGCAGGGGGTTCCAGCCCGCCTGCTGTGCTGGACCTTCTCGTCTAATGGTTCCTGCAATAGGAAGAATTGCAAATACAGACATGAGTGTCCCGCCTGTGCTGGCCCCCATGCGGCCTCTGCCTGTCCCAGGCCTGGAGGGACGCGGGGCAGAGGGAGGGGCGGACAGGGGGCTGGCAAGAATGCCGCAGATGGAGCTGGTTCACTGAAAGGCTCCCTCCCCAATTAATGTGGACATGTTGGAGCGCTGGCTCACATTGTGCCCGAAGGGAGAGGATGCGGATTATCTCCTTCAGGGTTTTAGGCAGGGGTTCCGTATCCCTTTCATGGGTGACAGGTCCCCCCAGGATGCCCCCAATCTTTTATCCCTTAGGGGGAGGGAGGAGGTGGCTGCTGCCAGCATTAACAAGGAGGTCGTTGCGGGCAGGGTCGCTGGCCCTTTCCCTTCACCCCCGTTTCCCAATCTTAAGGTATCGCCCTTGGGCTTAGTGCCTAAAAAGTCACCGGGCGAGTTTTGCCTCATTCATCACTTGTCCTACCCAGCCGGACGCTCGGTCAATGATGCTATCCCTGATGACCTTTGCTCAGTCAGGTATACATCTTTTGACCACGCGCTGCGCATGGTGCGCTCATGTGGCCCGGGTGCGCTACTGGCTAAGTGTGACATTAAGTCGGCTTCTCGCCTCTTGCCGGTGCGACTTCGAGTTGCCTTTTGGCTGTTCCATATCATGCTCGGCCTTCGAGCGTTTCAGCACATTCCTAGAGTGGGCTTTCGTCCGCAGGTCAGGGTCCCGGTCTGTAGCCCATTACCTGGATGACTTTTTATTCGGGGGTGAACGGGGCTGGGACACGTGTACACGTCTCCTCAACACATTTCAGACGCTAATGGAGGAACTCGGTGTCCCTTTAGCGCCCGAAAAGACCGAGGGCCCATCTACCCAGCTAGTCTTCCTGGGGGTGGAGATTGACACGGTAGCGCAGGCTTCTAGGTTACCGCGGGATAAGGTGTCAAGGATAGTGGCCCTCATCTCGGACTTGATGGCCAAGCGCAAGGCATCACTGAGGGAACTGCAGGTGCTCCATGGTCACCTCAATTTCGCTTGCAGGGTGGTCACACCGGGCAGGGCATTTGCTCGGCGCCTGTGCGACGCCATGGCAGGATTATCCAGGCCCCACCATAGGGTCAGGCTCACCCGGGGTATCAGAGCAGACATGCTTGTCTGGCTACAGTTCCTGAGGGAGTTCAATGGGGTCTCATTTTGGAGGTCTGACCTCCTGGCTTCCCCCCGCTTTCAGATTCAGTCCGATGCCTCGGGATCCCTGGGTTATGGGATGTACTTCAATGGGAAGTGGGCCTATGGTGGGTGGCCACCGGCCTGGGCAGGCACGGGTCGCCTGCGGGATCTCACATATCTCGAATTTTTCCCTATCCTGGGTGCTTTGATGCTATGGGGCGAGGAGTGGGCCAATTCGGTTGTGCATTTCTGGTGTGACAATGCGGCTGTTGTCCACATTGTCAATGCACAGACTTCTAAATCGCCCAGGGTTATGGGCCTAGTGCGCCAATTTGTGTTGTGCAGCCTGCGCCTCAACGTTCTTTTCAGGGCCAGGCATGTCCCGGGGGTTAATAATGATATTGCTGACGCTTTGTCCCGCCTGCAGATCTCCCGGTTCCGTGCCTTGGCCCCGGATGCGGAGGAATTTCCCTCGCCACTCCCGGACGAGATATGGACCATTGGCAAGGAGAGGTGAACCGGGCGATTGGCCTGTCACTAGCGCCACGCACGCGTAAGGCGTATCACCACGCATTTAATTCTTTCAGAGCATTCTGTACCCAATTTCGGCTGCCAGGAACCTGGCCGATCCCGGTAACCCATGTTCTGCAGTTCATGGTTTACCTGCATGCTCAGGGCCTTGCACCTCGCACCATAGCATCCAAGCTGTCAGCGTTGGCTTTTATGGCCAAAGTGGGAGGTCATGTGGACAGCACCACTGACTTCCGTGTGAGACATGTTTTGGAGGGGTGGGTGCGCGAGCGCGGGCATTGCCCGGACGACCGCCACCCGATTTCCCCAGGGGTTCTTACCCAGTTGGCCCGGGGCTGGCCAGGCCTCTGTTTTGATAGATATGAGGCAGCCCTATTTCATGCAGCCACAACGGTGGCATTTTTTGGAGCGCTCCGCATCAGCGAGCTTGTGATGCTGTCTAAGGCGGATGCAAGTCGTAGGGCACTGGAACTCGAGGATGTCTATGTTGCCAAAGACTGGGCTCAGTTGAGGATACGCTCCTCTAAGGCAGATCAGCATGGCGTAGGCAGTAGTGTAAGACTGCTACGGTGTTCTTTGGCAGACATCTGTCCGGTTGGTGCCCTACAGGAGTTTATTGCACTGCGTGGCACGCACCATGGCCCGTTTTTCTGTCACCATGATGGGTCTCCCCTTACTAAATTTCAGTTTTGGAAGGTGACAGGCAGAGCGCTGGCCAGTGTGGGTCTCCCGGGCGCCCGTTATGGCACACACACATTCCGAATAGGGGCGGCCTCCACTGCAGCTGCTTTTGGGTACTCCGGGGCTGACATACGCAGCATGGGAAGGTGGGGTTCGCAATGTTTTCAGTTTTATGTGCGCCCACTTCCGCTGTGAGTACCAGTTTCGTCACCTTACCTTCTTTCCTCGTTTTTCTTTACAGACCCTGGGTGTCGTATTACACCGGTGACAGTATGGCTGGTGGGCCATAGCTACGTGCACAGGGCAGCGCGTTACGCTGCGGCGACAGAGTGGGGACCCCGACTGGGACTGGGTGCATACGCAAGTCTCACATGGCATGGTAAGCCCGGGATGTTATGGCGGGAGCTGCTGCCTTTCCTTTTTTCAGGCCAGAATGCTGACCCGCCTGACATTCTCATCATACACCTAGGGGGCAATGATTTGGGCCAGGTCACCGGCTTATCGCTGAAGCATGCGATTTGCGAGGACCTCGCCTACCTGCATTACGTCTGGCCCGCCACAACCCTTGTTTGGTCGGACATGGTTCCGTGCCATGCGTACAGGGGAGGTTTCGACCTCCTGGTCCTTGACCGCGCTAGACGCATGGTGAATAGGGCAGTGGCGCGGTTCCTTGTCATCAGGGCCTGGGGGAGGGTCAGTCGTCACCCCGCCATTAGTCTACAAAATTATGACTTGTATGCAGGGGATGGGGTCCATCTGTCGCGAGGAGGTATGGACTTCCTGTTGGGTGATTGGCGAGCAGGCCTGTTGACCGAGCTGACGGTCTGGGGGGGGGGCGTCAGGCCTTCTTTGAAGCCCCTCCGTGTGGCGGGTAGCACTGGTAAGGTAAACATTTATGACCCACAGGTATCCGGCAGGTTCGCAATTGACTGGACAACACTAGACAGGCATAAGTTGGTTAAACGTTGTCCGGTCAACGACGAACTAGGCGACGGGGTGATGGCTATAGCTAGACAGCATGCATCACCCCGTGATTTCACGGATACGCGTCAGAGGGTGGGGTCATTAGTTAGATATTGACTACGGTCAACAATTTGTTTGTTGTCAACAAACAAATTGATACAAATAGATATATTGTAACCAATTGCCGTTGGCAATTTTGGGTGGTACCTTACCAGTGTTACTTCGGCCTGCTTGCCTTAAGAATTATGATTGGTCGTTTTACCAATAGAAATTTATAATTCGGACTAGGGCATGAATCAATAAATGTGGCCCAATGCCGTTATCCACTTTCATCAGTGTCTGAGTCCTTTATTGGGGGGTGCGCCTGCAATGCAAGCGTGGCGCCAAAATGGCCGCCGCGCTCTTTGCGGCCCCCCCCCTCGGACGAAGGCATCCGGGTAGTTAGGGGGCGTGGCCAGCTCCCTTATAAAAGGGGTGGCCACGAGGCAGCCGCGCTGCCATTTTACGAAGCGACGGAGCGGAGAGGTTTTTCCCCTCCACCCCCTCCCTAGTTAACAGTGTGATATTTTGGTCGCTTCGGGGCCGGGTGGGAATTTTTGGCTGGGACCCACATTGGCTCTCGGGTCCTGGCTTTTTTGCCCATCCCACACTGTTGCTATGGTTTGATATAGGGGTTTCTGTTGCTGCTGTTGACTTTGGTCACATGGGCGGGTAGCACTGGTAAGGTAAACATTTATGACCCACAGGTATCCGGCAGGTTCGCAATTGACTGGACAACACTAGACAGGCATAAGTTGGTTAAACGTTGTCCGGTCAACGACGAACTAGGCGACGGGGTGATGGCTATAGCTAGACAGCATGCATCACCCCGTGATTTCACGGATACGCATCAGAGGGTGGGGTCATTAGTTAGATATTGACTACGGTCAACAATTTGTTTGTTGTCAACAAACAAATTGATACAAATAGATACATTGTAACCAATTGCCGTTGGCAATTTTGGGTGGTACCTTACCAGTGTTACTTCAGCCTGCTTGCCTTAAGAATTATGATTGGTCGTTTTACCAATAGAAATTTATAATTCGGACTAGGGCATGAATCAATAAATGTGGCCCAATGCCGTTATCCACTTTCATCAGTGTCTGAGTCCTTTATTGGGGGGTGCGCCTGCAATGGCAGTTACAGTGATACATTTGCCCAGGCTTTTGCTAATGCGAGAAACCTGCGTTAGAACCAATCAAAGTATATTGACAACACATGAATGTGGCGCCCTACAGAAAGGGTGCACCACTACAGCAAAGACTCAATGGCGATTGCAGAATTAAAGCAATAAAGGATTTGGACACAACACCTGAGAAGATGTCTTGGAACTTAACAGAAGTAGCATGATCATGGCACCCAGCCCCATCATTCCCTGGCAAATAGAAGGGGAAGAAATGGAAACAGTTACAGACTTTACCATCTTGGGATCTAAGATTACTGCAAACAGTGACTTCAGCCATGAAATAAAAATACACTTACTCCTTGGGAGGCAGGTTATGGCACACCTAGGCAGCATAATAAAAAGTAGAGACATCATCCTGCCAAGAAAAGTCCACATAGTTAAAGTGATGGTCTTCCCAGTAGTAATGTAATACCACAAAGAACCACATCAATGAATTCTACAGGGACTTTGAACACCAGTGCAGCAGGACCACAGATATGAAGAACATTCACTAGGTAATATTCCTGATTTACTCCGATTTTGACTGATTTGGACTAATTTAGCATACTTAGTGGGTAAAGTAAATTTGCTGCCCAATTCTGGAGGGCACTGAGTTTGAATTACACTGCCCCTTAGCTTCAAAAAGGACCATTTGGGGTAGGTAATATGCAAATCCTTGGTTTCCTGTTTTTGGATTGTAAAAAGATATACAGTAGTCTGCTCTTTATTTTCCAATGGAACACCTAAGCAAACCAACCTGGCTTAAACATCATGCCATGAAAGTCTGCCGGACGAAATGACCTTTGAGTCACGAATGTTTGATTTTTTTAAAGTGATCCTATAAAAGGTATTACCTTCCTCCTGCATTTGTTTGATTCCAGTAGTAATGTGTTTCTGTGAGAACTGGACCATAAGAAAGGCTGAGCACAGAAGAATAGACACCTTTGAACTGTGGTACGGAAGAAAACATTTGAGAGTCCCCTGGAGTACAAGGAGAACAAATCAGTCAAACCTAAAAGAAATCAACCCTGATTAATCCTTGGAAAGACAGATACTGAAGCTGAAGCTCAAATACTTTGGCCACCAAGTGAGAAGAGAGACCTCACTTGAAAAGATCTGATGCTGGGAAACATTGAAGACAAAAGGAAAAGTGGATGGTGGAGGATGAAATTGTTAGATCAGGAGTTCTCAACCTTTTAAAGCCAGGGGCTGGGTCACGCTCCCTCAGACACCTTTGGGGGCTGGATGGCCATTTTGCCCTTCCTCCACCACATGGCACTTCCAGGTGTAGTGGAGGTGATGGTGGGCCTCATGAAATGGTGCTGTGGTCCACATCCGGCCCACAGGCCACAGGTTGTGAATGCCTGGGTTATATAGTATTGTTGACATGGTGGGCGTGGATCTGGGCAGATAGCAGAAGAGCCTGCGTGCTGCAGTCCATGGAGTGGCAAAGGGTCAAACTCAATTGTGCGACTGAACAACAAACTGCAGAGACCTAAGAGGATGTCCCCAGGTGAGGGCTGTGTAGACCTAGGATATAACAGAGACATTGCAAAGATACATCAAGTCAGTTGACCGTTAGCTATTCCATTTGGTCCTCCTGGGCATGATAGAGGCACCAAACTTCACTAAAGCTTCAGTTGCTGGAATCTAGCAAAACTTATCTGGCAGTGTGACTGGAGGATACTCAGAAAGGTAGAAGGTTGTTTACTCCAGATGTTCTGGGGTAAGAAGCTGGCAAGTAATAAACAGTATCAGGGAAAGACAGTCTTAGCAGGTGTTTTGATTCCATTGCTGCTAAAGTCTGATGCCTCATGCTGTTATCAGCTTGCTTGTTAGTGAGATGCTCTGACTCAGCTTGCCAGTTAGTGAAATATAATTTTGTTATTATAATGTACTGAAAAGGTACATAAGGGCCTTAGCATAGACTGGATGCTCTCTCTCTCTTTCTCCCTCTGATCTCCAGCTGTCACTCACTGCCGTTTTTCCAGGGCTCCTGGCATGCAGAAGGGGACTGTTCCACTTCTTGTGTTTCCTGTTTTACAGTCTCTTTAATTAAATTCTGTGCCTTTCCCTCCCTGATGTGTTCATCATCATCAAATCTGAAAGTAACTTTTGTAAGCCTTGACAAGATACTTGATCAGGAGGGCTTTAAACTGAATTCTCTGGGGGAGAGCAGTTCTCTGTGCCATTACACCAAAAGCAGCAACTTAGCAGTATAAATCATATCATCTCCCCTGAGGGATTTGTAAGAAATGAACTCACCACAAAAATAAACCCAGGAGGGAAAGAAGGCAAATGAATGAAACTGAATCTTAAAGATATGCTTAAAGGAGTCTAGACAAAAATGAGGCTCTCATCATTTGATAAAAGAAGAAGCGAGAATGGAAGCCCTGGAGCAAATCTGTATTACTTTTGATTATATTAAAAACAACTACAGTACTTGGATGGATGCAAAATGCTGATTAGTTTTTCTAATGATTTGGTGCTGAAGACATGACTAATAGATGCAACCTCGCTGAATATTTTAAATGCAGAACAAAACTGTCATTATTGAAAGAAACACGACTCCTAAGATGCTTTGGCAACAGGCAGGATCGAGCTTCCTTCAGATTTCTCACTCAAAACAAAAACTGATATAAGTGGGTTAATAGAAAAGGAGAACTGAGTGGCATATTGAATAAAACAGTGAATCAGTACCTTTTGAGTGTCAACCTGAATTCTAGGTAAAAATATTACTATCTCTCTGGAGAACACCCACTGCAATACTTATTCTAGTAGGAAAAACATTCTTTTAATTACTGCTGGCAGAGTTTTCAAGAAGCATATACTTGAACTTGTTTGACTCGCATCAAATGAACTCTTGAATTACTCTGCTAGTGTGAATTTTTGGCAAAGCTGAAAGCAATCGCAATTACACATATATAACGCCCAGTAGTGGGCATCAGCAGGTTCGCACCAGTTCACCAGAACCGGTAGCAGAAATTCTGACTGTCCCAGCCCATCAAGTTTTGAAATAAAGTAGCCCTAATTTGGGTGCAATGTAGGGCTTTCCCACTGGCCACACCCACCATACCACACCCACAGTGTGGTAGTAATTTTTTTTGAGCCCACCACTGATACCGCCCCATAGTGCTTAGTGTACTCTTTGGGCAGTTCACAAGATAATTAGCAATTTGCCCCCCACATACTGTTATTAATTTTACCAACCTCGGAAGGATGGAAGGCTGAATCAACCTTGAGCCTGGTCAGGGTCAAACTCACAAAGTTAGCAGTTTTGGCAGCAGTACAGTAGTTTAAACACTGCACCACAAGAATCTTAATAATATTTGTAATTAATTCATTTTTACTACCTGTTTTTTACTAATTAATGTTTACTAATTAATTCATTTTTAGGCATAACTAAGTTACTTTATGGTTGCCCTAATAAGGGATGTTATTCCTTTTGTTATGTAACTTTTTGTTTACATTTACAGTTGCAGATTTTAATTTTGTTGTGTTTAGTTTTTGTAAAAAATGAAAATTTAAATATTTTGAAATGTTAAATGTGCCACATTCATCTTTCTGAAGTAAACATGAGTACAGTATGTTAAAATGGAAAAGGCATGACTTGTGATGAATGTAATGAAGATAATTCATTTTATAAAGCTTAGCTTTTGAAGCTGAATTAGTAGGAATACTATTTTGGGAAGGACCATAACTCAGAGACACAATGTATGGCTGGCCTGCAGAAAGTCTCAGGTCCAGAATTTGAGCTCTCTGGGTAGTGGTGGCAAAGATTCTTGACTGAAGTCCAAGAGAACTTCTCCTGTCAATGTAGGCAATAGTAAACTAGATGATATAAGATACATTTCTATATGCTCTTTACTGGACCTTACAAATATATGATGAGAAACTAAACTAGCTAATACCTGTACAATACTTGGTGGAACACTGTACTGGGAAGGAAGAAGAAGAGAAGTTTGTGAGCCTGTTACAGTTTTATTGCATCAATGTGTTTTATTTATTTGTAATAACATTTATATCTCACCTTCTCCCGAAAGGCACATGGGATAGACATTCAGATCTTAGTTATGAATTCTCCCCTCCCTGCCACCTATATGCAAGGCTGTACAAAGGCATTTTGTTGTCTGAAGCACATCAGCAAATGTGGCACTTCCCTTGCATACCGAGAAAAACTACTAAAACCAACCAAACTACTTTTGCAAATGCTGCAAAAGAATCCCACAAGTGCTTCTCCCCCATTCCTGACAGTTAACAAATGTAGTAGATTGCAAAGGAAAGAAGTGTTGCTGTTCTTACAAGACACTCTTGGTTCAAAGTACGGTACATAGAACTGCCTCTGATCCTATGCTTTCCCTTTAAGTGGGAAAATGCCCAGCAGTTGTTGTGAGGAAACTTAGGTTCTAAAACATCTCTCATTACACAGTGACTTAATTATATAGACCTATATGTCAAAATACAAGCCCCAAGAGGTATGTTGTGAACAGGTGGACAGACAGAGTTCTCACATCAGATCTATGCACATAACACATCACTTAGATAGACACTCATGATTCTTTCTGTCTTTTTTCATACGTATTTACAAATAAGCAGAATACAAACCAAACCGAAAAATCCTCAGACATAATTAGAGGAAGCTGTCTTATACTTCTCCTTCCATGCCTAGGCCAGACGTGAAACTATCAAAATGGAGTCACCTTTTGTTGAGTTCATTCTGCAGTTCCTTTTGCCTGGCCTAGTGTGAGAAAGATTAGCTGGCAACACAAGGTTGCCGTTACCAGGGTATGCCTGATTGTGGTTCAAGAATATCACAATCTTTGAGGAGTCTCTTTCTGTATACCCCAAAGTCTTGTCCACTATGCCTGGCAGTGGAACAATTTTTTTTCTCTCTGAGCCATTTCTAGAAATGAGTTTGAGGCTAAGGCATTTTATATGTCAACCCTTTACCCACTGAGCCACAACCTTTCATTTACATTGAAACTATTATTTATAGAAGCAGCTTTTATTAATTATATTACTAATTCTGAATTCAAAGGTAGCCATAACATCAAGCATGAAAATATGAATAATAGCAGCAGGAATGTGGAGCTACAGGACTGCTTCAACAAATCAATCCACACATCCTTTAAGTTCCATTTTTTAATTAAAATACCCATCATTTAGCAAACTATTTCCTGATTTAGATTTCTATTTATCTCTCTTTAGCTGTATTCAGCATTCTCAAATTTTGATTAGTTCAGGATTATATCTTGGGAAAACACTCACTTAACTTCATGCCACCCTTTTATTTGCTTACACATGGAAGAGATGAATGATATTTTTAAGTAAAGTTTAAGCAAGAAAAAGAACTTCTTGTAAACTCTAGGATGGGGTGGGCAACTTACAGCTCATGGGCTGGGTCCGGCCTGCTGCACCAAATCATCCAGCCCATGCCACCACCGCTGGAAGTGGATGCATTTACAACAGCCGTAAATGCACCTGTGGCTGTTGTAAATGAATTTATGACAGCTATAAATGTGCCCACGGCTGTCATAAATGCAGTGTTGGATGCATTTAATGGCAGTGCTTATGGTGGGGGGAACCACCAGTCTGGCCCGCTCAACTGTCTGAGGGAGTGTGACCTGGCCCCTCACTTTAAAAGGTTGGCAACCCCTGCTCTACGATTTACCAGGAAGCAAAGAACTGGGGATGGAATATGGGATTTCCTGTCAGCTCAATCAATATTGTGATTACACTGCAATTTATGCTATGGTTTGTGCTAGAGTTGGCCCAGTTAAATTGAACATCTTTCCTACTGACAACATGATATATCATATATCCTACTGACAACATGATATATCATATATCTAGTGTGATGAGCAGATAGTGCATGGGACTAGGATGCAGGAGACTTAGCTTTGGATCCCCAGAGTCACAGAAATTCATGGGTAGTACAGTATTTGGAATTGGTAAAATCACCTCTTAAGTATCCTAGTCCTTTCAAAACCCTAATAGGGTTGCTATAAGTTGGTTCTGACTTGATGGTACATAATCACAACTAGCTGTATGTAGAGTGTGTTAAGCCCTTCTTCATGGGCATTCATTGATGACAGCTAGGACATGTTCTGTGCTGAGGAATAAGAGCTGCTGGGTGCTCTCTCTTTGGGTTCACAGAAGCTGAGGACTTTAACCCCCTTCACCCCCTTAGATACCTTCCGTTCCACTCCAAGCACAGCATAAGATAGGCACAGTGATGAGGTGTCTAGCAGGGGAGGGACTGGAGCAGGAGAAGCTGTAGAGCCTGTCTCTTTCTTGCCTTTTATAGCTTACTTCTCAACCCTGCCTTCCAGGACATGGACTTGGAATCAGAGTGGTGGAGCTAACTGGGTCAGTGAAAAATGTGCTCAAATGGCCTGTGAGTTTAACTCATTCCTCTGAGGATGTGGGGAAAGGGTCTGTGAGAGCTGGTTCTTCTTCTTTTGTGTCCCGATCAAACCCTGGACTACCAAAATGAAGTCACTTTCTTGGCTTTGTTGTTGGCTAAGCTTAAGTCCTAGTTGGTGTATGTTTCTGGCAGTAATTGGCAGACCAGTAAATGAGCCAGATTCTGGCAGCAGCCTCCACTTGAGCATGTTGGTCTTGCATTTAGGGACTCCAATCCCCAGTCTATTCAGAGTCCTCCAAGTGATGTAAGGGAGGTCGAGTTTATCAGCCATACCTTGAAGTCGTTATTCAGTGAGGAGTCTGCACATTGGTAGACATCTCCATGACAACGTTCTTAACCAAATTATTATTATTATTATATTTAAACTTATATACCGCTTTCCTTTGTCAGCAACAAACTCAAAGCGGTTAACAACATATTCATAAAAATATTACAATATAAAAATAACAAAACAAAGCAAAAAGCACTACCATAAATACATTAGCAAAATTCAAAAAAAAAAAAACACAACAGCATATCAATACAAAATCATATTACCATATCCAAAAATATCATATACAATACATGTTTAACATTTCAAATAATCCTTAAAAATAAGCCAAAAACATTGCATAAAATTAAACTCAGACCCACCCACTTCCCTCCAGGCTTCTCATATGGCTTCTCACGTGTGTGAGATTTTCTATGTCTACTAAGGCAACTGTTGAATCTGAATCTCTTTCCACATTCCATGCATTTATATGGTTTATCTCCTGTGTGGATTCTTTGATGTGAAGTTAGTGCACTATTCTCACTGAAGCTCTTTCCACATTCAATACATTTGTATGGCTTCTCCCCACTGTCAGTTTTTCCATGTCTATAAAGGTGACTGCTTTGATTGAAGTTCTTTCCACACTCAATGCATTTATATGGTTTATCTCCTATATGCATTCTTTGATGTGAAGTTAGTGCACTATTCTCACTGAAGCTCTTTCCACATTCCATGCATTTGAATGGCTTCTCCACAGTTTTTCCAGGTTTATAAAGGTGACTGCTTTGATTGAAGTTCTTTCCACATTCAATTCATTTGTATGGCTTCTCCACAGTTTTTCCAGGTTTATAAAGGTGACTGCTTTGATTGAAGCTCTTTCCACATTCAATGCATTTATATGGTTTATCTCCTGTATGCATTCTTTGATTTGAAGTTAGTGCACTATTCTCACTGAAGCTCTTTCCACCTTCCATGCATTTGTATGGCTTCTCCACAGAATTTTTCCAAGTTTATAAAGGTGACTGCTTTGACTGATTTCTTCCCACACTGCAGGCATATCCTCCTTTAATGTTGTTTCTTGTCCAGTGAGATCCTTTCTCCATCTTCTAATTTGGTTTTGTTCTTGAGTACCTTCAAGAATATTTGTTCTTGCAATATATCTTTTCTTGAGTTGGCGGACTTGAGGTTCCTATCCATTCAGAGGATGTCAAGGGTCATTCCTTTGTTTAGTTTTCTCTGTGTCTGCTGCTACTTCTCTTCTGACCTTAGGTGGAGCGATACCAACAAGAGGGTATATTTTCTCAACTGGTGTAGGTTTGAGGCATCCTGTCACTATATTCATGGGTTCATTAACAGTGATGTCAACTTGTTTTACATGTGTGGATGCGCTCCATCCTACAGCAGCATACTCTGCTGTGAAGACACTCAGGGCCAAAGCTGATGTAAGCAGCATAGATAGTTGAGTTCCCCATTTATAGTTTGTGAATTTCCTGATTATGTTGTTCCTTGTACAAACTTTGGTTTTGGTATGCTGTGAGAGCTGGTACTGAAACCTTAATAAAAGTTGTGAGCAAGGAAAGCAGCCCTAGACCCACAGAGTTTGCCTTGGGGGACCCTCAGCCTTGCGCAGGCAGCTGGCAGGGTGCAGACATAGGACACTTTGAATTGGATTAAATCAATTCACAACAGCTTCACTATTTGGAAACTGTACATTGTTTCCCAGGTTGAATGGTGTGTGGTGGGCAGGCAAAAGACTCTATTTCTAGAATATTCTATATGCTTTCAGCTTGGCACTAGACAGATGAAACAAAAAAAAAGGGGGGGGGAAAGAAAGCTGTTCTCCAGGTTAAGAACATAAGAACATATGGTAGAACAAACAGCTTAAACAAATTATTTAGCTCAGTATTATGAGTACATTGTTTGAATGGAAAAGGTCACTGGTTGAATTCTTGACATCTTCAGGATATGCTAAGATGCTGTCTGGGAGGCGGAAGGTCAGCACTTCAATTCTCGAGTACTGCAGGACGGAATGAGCTCCCGTCTTTGTCCCAGCTCCTGCCAACCTAGCAGTTTGAAAGCAAGAAATTGCAAGTAGATAAATAGGGACCACCAGTGGGAAGGAAACAGCTTTCTGTGCACTCCAGTGTCTAGTCATGCCTACCACATGATCACGGAAACGTCTGCAGAAGCAGACACCGCTGGCTCTTCGGCTTTGAAACATAGATGAGCACTGAACCCTAGAGTCGGATACGACTGGCTTTCGAGCAAGTGAAACCTTTATCTTGACTTTTACTCAGGAGAAAGAAACTCATGCAGTAGTATTGGGAAACATTCTGTGGGAGTCATCGGAGGACTGCTACAATCCAAGAGTGGACTAGGCCATAGGGAATTGACTCCATGGTCTGGTTTGCCTGTAACACTAAAATGTAGTCTAGTGTTATGTGTATAAATCTCAGCTTCATCTGCATCTCCTCCACTTATTGTCTCCAAAGTGGTTATGAAAAGAAAAGTGTAACTTACATGAACAGAATTTCAGCTACATTTTCTATTACATGCTGACATCTAAATGAGGGCTTATATATTTAGAAGTTTGTTTAGAGGGGAGAAATGAACCCTTAAGGAATGCTAGCAAAAACAGAGAAACTACCTTTCCTTTATTTTTATTTTCCTTGCCCTTTCTTTCTTTTCCATAGCAAGGGACCGCCGGCGAATTTATGCAAGGTGTTTCACTTGACAAGAATCTTTTCCCCATGACTATCAAGGTTACTCAGCATCCTTAAAAGGTTGGTTGGGATAAGATAAGATCGGATGCATTGATCCAATGCCTGAACAAGATAAGCTTTGTAGATAGAGGCATTGTGAAGGACAGAAAGGAGTGTGTGTGTATGTGTAAGCAACCAGATAAATAACTTGAATTTAAAAGTGATGGACTAAAACTCAGGAGGCCTGGGTTTGAATCCCCACTCAGGCATAAAATCTCAGTAGGGGTCTAGAACTAGTTAAACCACTGCTTAAATATCTCAAAGGGACTGTGGTGGCTCAAGTGGCTAAGATGCTGAACTTGCTGACTGGAAGGTCAGAGTTCGATTCCTGTCTTCTGCAGGACAGAATGGGCTCCTTTCTCTGTCCCAGCTCCTGCCAACCTAGCAGTTTTAAAGCAAGAAATTGCAAGTAGATTAAACATAACAACAACAAAAGGCTGCTTACAATGTTTCATTTCATTAGCAAATTTGTGTGTAAAAATCTCACTAGATGGAGCTTTGCAAATGCTAGGAGCTTCAGAGAAATACACATGATTTCTTCAAGTGTGAGATACACACTTTTAACATGAGATTTTCCTTTTTCTCCTGCTCTGATGCCTATTTTGACTGAAAAAGAGAGAGAGAGAGAGAGGTCCCACCAGCAAATACTTTACACTAGTGTGCCCAAACTATGGCTTGGGGGCCAGATCTGACCCACAAAACCCTCATCACTCCCAGAAGTGGAAATAAAAGGTGCCTGTATTTCAACTTACAGGAGCGACGAGGGCTTTGTGGGCAGGATGAATTGGCGTTGGGACCGGATCCATCCCCCGGGCCATAGTGACCAGCCCCCTGAAACATGTGACCGACCCATGGCTCAAAAAGTTTGGGCACCCCTGCTTGACACAGATTTTAAAAAATCCAATGTTAAGAGTATTAGTGTAAAGTAAGATAGAAATGGGTACATTTTGTCCTCCACTGTGATGAGTTAAGAAATCCTGTGCTCACAAATTGAATTTTCTCAGGTCTTTAAATCCTTAGGCAGCCAGAATCTCTAAACAGTTGCCTACAGAAAAAAATACCCTTGAACATGTGCTTTAGGCCACCATATATTGGGAGAATGAGAATTTGTAGCTAAATGTACCTTTAGTGACAAAATATTCATTACAAAATCTTACAAATATTTACAAAATATTCTCTATGTGTCGGCCACCTCTTTCTATACACACACACATAAAGTCTTCTCTCCCTTGGCGACCACGTTCCAAGATATCTGTTGTTATGTATGGCCACTTTTGTTACACCCTGTAGATTTAATAACATTCACTTTCTCTTAGCACTTTCTTCCTACCCCATATGCATTTATAAAAATACAGATCCTTACTACAGTACTGTTGTGAATGACTCTGTCTTAATTTCAGCCCCTACCTTCCTTTTACAATAATAGCAATGAACTAAAATTCAAATTTGTTGGAGGCCTTTCCTTTTTTAGCCATAGCTCAGAAACCTCTGCGGCACACAATTTAAAATTTAACTGGCATGGGAGTTTGTCAAAATGCTTAAAAGCTCAAACTCTCCAGATTTTCATGTTACTTATGACCTGAGAAAGATCACAAACGTCTGTTTGCTTCTGTCTTCTATGAGGGAATCTGGAAACCACATGGATGCCTCCACCATTTTCCATCACTTCTGATGCTTAACCAGCATTGATAGAACTTTATCCAGAAAATCCAATTGGTTGATGTATGTCAGTATATGTGTGCTTGTGTATTTTGAGTCTTGTGGCCTAACAGCCAGCAACACCCAAATAGGCGCTCCCACCACACCCTGTCCAGCACCTTTCCATGGTGCCCTCAGTGGTGGGCATCAGCAGGTTCGCACCAGTTCGCCAGAACCTGGAGCAGAAATTCTGGCTGGCCCCACCCATCCAAGTTTTGAAATAAAGTAGTCTTAATTCGGGTGCAATGTGGGGCTTTCCACCCTGTCCATGCCCACCATACCACACCCACAGTGTGGTACTAATTTTTTGGAGCCCACCACTGGGTGCCCTGAACACCCCTGGATTCACCACAGTTCACTGGAACTGGTAGCAGAAATTCTGGCTGGCCCCGCCCATCCAAGTTTTGAAACAAAGTACAGTAAATCCCCGGGATACAACTGCCTCAGTTTAAGTTTGCTTCGGTTTACATTGGCAAATCCTATGGAAATGCCATCCCGGTTTACAAATGTTTAATGTATTTGTTTTGGTTTACAACGATCAATTAAGGACCATTTTTAAATTTTTTCAGTGCATCCCTATGGATGTTTCGGGTTACAATTTTTCAAGTTATAACGGGGGCTGTTGGAACAGACATCCATCATAACCTGAGGTTTTACTGTAGTCCTAATTCGGGTGCAACACAGGGCTTTCCCACTGGCCATGCCAACCAACCATGCCCACAGAGAAGTTAAAAAAAATTGAATCCCACCACTGCTAACAACACACTCCTCCAAATATTATTTGTTGACCTAGAACTGGTTTTGGTTGCCTCCAACAAACCTGACAAGATTATCATTACAAATTATAATGTTTCCGATCATTAAAGATAAAACAATGGTTAAAATTGATTGCCTCTTTTTAATCAATGCAGATTTATGACCTCTTGCTAATGTGAGAAGTTGCATATTCTTGTCAGTGAGAAGAGATAATGCACAACAATCCCCCCCCCCCCAAGTATTTTTGGTAGTTATGAATCATATTTCAATTAACAGCTGGAACTGGTGATCAAGTTTTGACTTTAGATTTCAATTTCCCTGCATGATTGCACAAATCTCACAATCATGAGGTTTTAAAACAAACATGGAATTACAACTCTGTTCTTGGCAGAGAGAGCAAATAAAAAGCTAACGGGAAAGCTTATTTTACGTATGCCAATTAGAGATGGGATTTTCTTGTTTCTCTTTAGCTACAGACTAATTAAATGGTTTCCTTGGCTTCCTTAATATGGATGTATGCTCCTGGGATTCTCTGAACACTAGCTAGCAAGCATCTGCCATCAGAATTCCTGTCCTTATATGACCATATCTAATTTAACAGAATGGTGCTCTTAATTTGTCCAAAGCCAGCAGCCCTGAAAGGGGAAAACAAGAAAACAAAATCCCACCACCTTAGGCCAGGTCATATTATTGCCATCTAGCTGCCTAGATGTCAAGGGTGTAAGATGGACTTTTCAGCTTTTTAAATTTCAGCTCTAACATTTGCTTAATATACTTACTTTATTAACATTTACTAAAACTTTGTGTGGTTCTTTTTCAGCTTTTAGGAGTGACTTTGTATTGATGGTGAAATAAAAGTTCCTATATGTTAATGAATGCTTCTTTATGCAGATCAGCACACTGTGGAATGAATTTTATAGTTTGCAGACTCGAGTTTTACCAGAGGAAGTTATTTTTCAGGAGATACAGCATTGGCATGGTGTCATTTTATGAGCCTTGATCAATTAATTTTATAATGGAATTTGGCTTAGGCCTTTTGAAACAGATAAAACAAAATTAAGCAACTAATCATCTTGATTTGACACCAATATTGCAGGAGGTTACTGAGGTTTACTAGCTAATGGTGGCTCTGGTAACTCATAACTGTATCCTGCCTTACTCACTTATTTTTCATTGGTGATTCTGTAGTAAGCTATGTAATTGGAAACCTTGCATATAATTCAGTCTCCAAAAGGTTTACTTTAGTTTTTTCCTGCCTGTTGTCAGCCTATAAAAGATCCTGTGCAAGAGCTTTAAAAAGCATTTAAAATAGGCATAAGAACATAAGAACAGCCTTGCTGGAACAGGCCACAGCCCATCCAGTCCAGCATTCTGTCTCACACAGTGGCTCACCATTTCCTTCAGGGTATTCCCAAGCAGATGCCTTCACCTGCTTAGGATTCCCTGGAAATGGCATTGAGAGATATCCTGCCTATCTCTCCAACCCGGAGGTTGTCCTTAGGTAGCCATAATTATAGCCATTGATAGCCTTGTCCTCCATGAACTTGTCTAATCCTTTCTTAAAGCTGTCAAGACTGACAGCTGTCACCACTTCTTCTGGCAGGGAGTTCCATAGACCAGTAATCCTCTGGGTGAAAAAGTACTTTCTCTTATTTGTTTGAGAACTAGTACCCAAAAGTTTCATGGAGTGTCCCCTAGTTCTAGTGTTGTGCGATAGGGAAAACAGTTTTTCCTTATCTACTTTGTCCACACCGTGCATGATTTTATAAACTTCAATCAGGTCACCTCTTAGACGCCGTCGTTCAAGAGTGAAAAGGCCCAACCGTTGCAGCCTCAGATGGTAAGGAAGGTGTTCCAGTCCCCTAATCATTCTGGTTGCCCTCCTCTGTACTTTCTCCAACTCCATAATATCCTTCTGGAGGTATGGTGACCAGAACTGTACACAATATTCCAGATGGGGCCTCACCATAGATTTATAAAGAGGCAAAATGACACTTGCTGACTTAATTTCTATACCCTTCCTAATGATCCCTAACATTGAGTTTGCTTTTTTCACTGCTGAGGCACACTGGGTTGACACCTTCATTGAGCTGTCCACCAGGACACCAAGGTCCCTTTCCTGGTTTGTCGCAGAGAGTTCAGACCCCATCAGTTTATAAATGTAATTGGGGTTTTTTGCCCCAACATGCATCACTCTGCACTTACTGATGTTGAAGCTCATTTGCCACTGTTTTGCCCACTCCCCCAGTGTCAAGAGATCCCTCTGGAGCTCTTCACAATCTCTCACAGTTTTCACTACCCTGTATAATTTAGTGTCGTCAGCAAATTTGGCTACCTTGCTTTTTACTCCTACCTCTAGATCATTTATGAAGAGGTTGAAAAGCAGGGGTCCCAGTACTGAACCTTGGGGGACCCCACTCTTTACTTCCCTCCACTTAGAGAAGTGTCCATTTAGTGCTACCCTCTGTTTCCTGTCCCTTAGCCAGTTGCTGATCCAGGACAAGACCTGTCCCTTTATTCCATGACTGGTAAGTTTATTCAAGAGCCTTTGGTGTGGGACCTTGTCAAAAGCCTTCTGAAAGTCCAGATAAACAATGTCAACTGGATCCCCCTTATCCACATGCTTGTTGACACTCTCAAAAAATTCCAACAGATTAGTGAGGCATGATTTGCCCTTGCAAAAGCCATGTTGGCTCTCCTTTAGCAGCGCCTTCTCTTCTATGTGCCTATTAATTCTATCTTTTAGGATGGTTTCCATCACTTTACCTGGGACACATGTCAAACTGACAGGCCGGTAATTTCCTGGATCACCCCTGGATCCTTTTTTGAAAATTGGTGTTACATTCGCTACCTTCCAGTCATCAGGCACAAAGCCTGATTTGAGGGAAAGATTATATATTTTGGCTAGGATATCAGCAATTTCATCTTTAAGTTCCCTGAGAACTCGTGGATGGATGCCATCTGGTCCTGGGGATTTGTTAGTGTTTAGCTTAACAAGACATGCAAGGACCTCCTCCCTGGTTATTTCTATCTTGCTTAATTCTTCGGTTTCCCTCCCTACGAAGATAGGCTCTGTTTTGGGCATGTGGTCTCTGTCTTCTTCAGTGAATACTGAAGCAAAGAATTCATTGTGATGCATTGCATTGTGAATCCATGCCTTGGTTTTCATTATCCATATGTATTCCAGAATTCTTACTTTGATGAGTTACTACTTTTTATATTTTTCTTTTTTATTCATCTGCATACATGATCATTATTCCCTTTTCAGCAATATTGAATAGAACATGACATATGCATTATTCATTTTCTCATTAAACAGCAGATTCAGGAAGAAAAACACACCTGTAAGTAAGCAAAATTCCTCATTACCTGGTTGTACCAGAAAACTATTTCAATGTCCCTGATTATCAAAGGATATAACATTCATCTTTAAACTTCTGTGATGCAGAACATATGTGCAGTTGTGGGAAACTATGCATTTGTAACTGGTTTGATTTGGTTCATTGTTATGAAAATCAGTCAGACACACTAGCGTTTTTGTTAGTTCTCTATGCTAGGGTGGCACTGTATCACTTGTCAAAAATTGTTTAAAAACAAAAGTTGAGGAGGATAAATTTAGGGGAAAGATGAAGGAAAGGGGTGGGGAAGAGGGTGGTGTTAATAAGATGGGAGGCTGAAAACTTTAGTTATTGGAGGTGTAGTGTGGAGTCTTGCAACAAGATAACAGGCAACAATTATTTCAGTAACGTATCATTGGTGTAGTATAGAAATTTTTCAATCAACCTAAATAAACCTGGGACAACCTCTCTGTGTAGCTGAGACCTTGTCTCACTTCAGAACAACTACTAATTTGCACTTCTTCTCTTTACTCACTCCATCTTTCTCCATGTTTGCTCTTATGTCATGCCTTGCGTATAACAGGCCCATATGTTACTGAACTGCTTAGTTTCATGTCTAGTGAAAGCGACTCCATACCAATTCTTTCTTCTTCATGCATTCCATGAGGATTATGAAGAGATGCTGGGCCTGCATTCGAGTATAGGTGAAAGTCTTCTGGATTGTAACAAGCAATTGGTCCCTCAGAGACTCATTGATTAGTCTGAAATTCAAAAGACAAAGATTATAATGTATTAACACATAAGCAAGTAAACAATAGTCTACTAATTTGTGTTTAAAACACACACACAAAGGAATTCTAAGTACTGCATTGGCATGTGCACATATACCTGTACATGTTCATGTGTGCATGTACACATACACAAACCTATTCTTACTCATGTGATTTAGTCTGCTTCTCAATGTGAGGAAAGGGGAGAAGTTGAAGAAGTCACTGACACTACAACCAACTCATGTCATGGCCATTGGGAACGCTGACCAATATCTCCCAAGAATAAATCTTGGAAAAGTTATATTTTAAGGGAACAGAATTCCAAGCATCTCCCTGTCAGCATGGCCAATATCCATATTGGCTGGGGAATTCCATAGTCCAAAAATCAGTTATCCCTAGTTCTGCCTGAGATCTTATGAGAATTCCCCCACATGCTTTCACAAGCAGATCATTTTCTGTTTGAAAAATGAAAACTGTGATATAGAAACAGCCCCAATTCTTTATTCTGTACATTGTATTTTTATTACACTTACAGAATTATGGCAAATAACACAGCCCTGCCTAGCAGGTAAAAAAATGTAGTTAAGCATGCATGAGAATATTTCAAGTTGTTTTGCTCAGAGAAACAAAAGAGAGAGAAAGTCCCTCAGGCTGACAAATGCTGCGCTTGAAAAACAAACTGTGCTGTTGAATCAGGACTTGGTTGTAATTTCCAGGCCATCACTTGGAAGCATATTCACTACAAGGACTTCCTTAATTAATTTAGTGTGCAATTGCCATGCTTGGATCACTTTATGATGCTTTGATGTGCTGAGCATTTACTTCTGTCTGCAGGTAAAGTACATTCGATTGAGGAGATCATTTATTGTGCAACTGCTGGGGCATTTCCTAATGTTTTTAATGAATAATTAGTCACTGTATCTCCTACCTTGGAAACCCAGGTTATTGTTGTATAGATGGGGGAGCAGTTGTTCCTGGCAGGCTCTGTATGTTTTTTCTGCTTTTTGCTATTGAGTTGCACTACGTAGGTTGACTGAATTTTTTGTATTTTAGGGATCCTAAAAATGTCTTTGATATTGTGTATTTTGATGGTTTTTCACACCTTGTAGTTTGAATTGTAGCTATTGATTGCTGATACTTTGATGATACTTTGTACTATTATGGATTTTTCTGATTATTTATTTGGTATCTGTAATTATATGTATTATTATTATTTGTATGTATATTAATTTGTTGTAGCCGCTCTGAGTCGGCCTTGTGCTTGAGTAGAGCTGAGTATAAATCCAATAAACATAAACCCAGAATGGAGTTTTCTACCTGCAGAACAGCAGACAGAGAGCTCTTTTTGTTATTTCCTTAAGGTGAAGCAGCTTTTTTTTTGTAATGGAGGTTCATTTCAGCTCCCTGAACTGCTTGTAGGCAAAGCATTAAACATTTCCTCTCCCAAAACTGTAGTTGCAATAAAACACATAGCTCTTTTGGTTGAAGTGCCCTTAGACAAAAAGGGATCATCAGATATGCTTTATGGTAGGGAATGTATAGCCCTCCAGATGCTGCTAGAATACAACTCCCATTATTCCTAACTAGTATGTCTGGTGGAATGGATTGATAGGAAGTTTAGTTTAACATTTGGAGGGCCACATATTCTTTTTACCTGCCCTACATTGATCACTTTAGCAATACATTTATAATCTGCTTTACAAATCCCAAGCATTGTTTATAGCTGACAGAGTTTAAACTGTGTTCCTAGGAACACAAGGGTTCCTCATAAACTTGGCAGGGATTCTTCACTGAAAAGATTAGCAAAGGCACACAATGTTCTCTAAAAGAAAGCTTGTCTGGTAGCATTACTGATTTTCCTCTGCCACACACAGCCACAGGGTAACGTTTAGGTTATTTTGGGACACACAATCAGTTTTCACAGGGGGATAGCCTGATGCAGCAACCCTGGCCAATGCTCTACTGCAGCATGCAACTGTTCCTTAGCAGACAATGGATGTGGACCCTAAGGGTAGGACATTTTAAAATCATTAAATTACAACAGCAGCACAGCAGTAGATTCTGAAGTACAGGCATTCATTAAAGCCTCCAAATCACATTCTCAAGGTGCACCTGTTGATCCACATCTATATCTGTGGACGTGTGATACATACACACTGAAAAGTAAGAGTTTACAGCAAAATACACAACACCCAGTGGATCATCGTATGATTTATTATGACAAGCTGCTAGTCATACAGTAGTGAATTACTACCAGTACTTAGAACATTTGATTTTGGCAGGTTTCCTTGAGTACAGCTATATTTTATGTAATATATGAACAGGATGTTTCACTATTCTTTCTGGGTTTATTTAAGAACATTTCTTGAAAATAATGGGCATCACTCCATCTTTAACAATTCTTATTGATTCAATAAGGAATTGTAGACTGAAGAGAAGAAAGTTGCCATGCATTTTTATAATTTTTGATTTTTAATGTTAAAGTTGCTATTTTATTCATGTAAAAGAACTTAATGACATATTGAATCATAGCATCACCGAGTTGGATTCTATATCTCCAACACATGCCTTCCATTTCTCTTGTACCCTTCATGTCACATTGCAACTACTGTATTATTACCATGACTTACTTCTCCTTTGATTCTATTGATTTAATGTGTTTCTTTATCACGTGATTACAACCAATTGGAGATCACACAGTAGCAATGATTGCAAATGTCAGAAGGGGAGCTTGTGAGCACATTTGACTGAGCCGGTTTACTGAGCTCCTGTGACTGGGAACACACTCAACCATGCAGGCCTATAAACACTTCTCCAAAACTTCACGTCTGCTTGCTTGATAAGATACGATAAGATTTTTATTTATATCCTGTCCTACTCAGCTTACGCTGACTCAGGGCAGTTCCCAACAAATACTACTACTACAATACAATGGAAGTACAACGAAATAAATAAACAATCCAATACAATTAATACAGTCAAAATGACCTCTGTATGGGCCAACAAGGTTACATTTGAATCTTGCTGAGCCCTCTTCATGATTTTAGACTTCATGGATTCACAAATTTTCAGAATACGCTGGTTCTGTGATTTTTTTTTAATGGCAAAAGCATTTCATTTCTCTCCTTTGTAATGGGAAGGTAGGAGGGAAAGCAATGATATGAGCACATTGTCAAAGCAATCAAGTAATTCCTCTGTTTTGCTATACCATCCTAGTGCTTTCATTGATCAGCAGCGCTGCATGGCACAAACTGTGTAACACTGGCATTGGAATCCTTTGGCCCCAAAATTATTTGTGGAACATAGGTATGTCTCAACCTGCCAAAACTACATCTCCAATTTGTGCACCAATCAGTGGAGTCATAAAAGTTAGACTGGATTATGCACACTACATAGAGTTGCCATATGTCACAAAAACCCCGTGAATTTCACGTTTTGTAACTGTCCTGCCAGGTTCCATAAAAAACATTGAAAATTCATGGTTTTGAAACCACTTGATTTTTTTTTTTTTGGGGGGGGGGGAACTCACGCATTTTACATTAATGTTAACATTTCACTTCTCAGGGAAGTTTTAAATCAGTGGTTCCCAACCTGGTTTTGGCCATGCCACCCCTAATCATCATACCTGTCAACCATCCAGTTTTACCTGGGGAAACCCCTTATTTTTACCTCTCTTCCCACCCCCTCCCGTTTAATTGATTTTCCCGTATTTCCCCTTATTTTTTTAAAAAGAAATAAGGCGCAGTATTTTTTCCGGCCACCAGAGGTCGCTGTGTGGCTTTTTGCATGTGGAAGGGGAGAGAGAGAGAAGGGGGGGGCGTTCTGTAGTTAGTTTCTCTTTCATTTTCCTGGCCAAGATGGCGCTTCGTTTCATGCTGGGACTAGGGACGGGCATCTACTCTAGAGGTGAGCAATATTTCATATATGTAGGGGCAAATCAGCTCTTGGTCTGGGGGCAGAGACTTCTCTCTCACTCTCATGCTTTATTGAGCTGTTTCTGCCCCCTGCCTTCCGTTTCTGTTCTAGAGTTAACTTGGGAGGGGGGGAAGTGCTTGCTCACTCTATATGCTAAAGGTAAAGGTTTCCCTTGCTCGAAAGACAGTCATTTCTGGAGTGTCAAGGTTAGCCATCACAGCTTTGTGCCCATTGCATCTACAATACTATATGAGAGAGAGAGAGGGTGTGTGTGTTCCGTTTCTGTTCTAGAGTTAACTTGGGGGGGAGTGCTTGCTCACTATGCTAAAGGTAAAGGTTTCACTTGCTCGAAAGACAGTCATTTCTGGAGTGCCAAGGTTAGCCATCACAGCTTTGTGCCCATTGCATCTAAAATACCAACTAGCCATCTTATTTTTGGCCACCCCCTTCTTTTGTTCTCCACCTTTCCCAGCATCAAGGCTTTCTCAAGTGAATCATCTCTTCTCATTTGATGTCCAAAGTACTTTAGCGTCATTTTTGCTATTTGACCTTTAATGAGCAGTCAGGGTTGATTTCTTCTAGGATCGACCTATTTCTAACACTACATTTCAAAGGCATCTGTTTTTCTGGGCTCAGCTTTCCTAATGGTCCAGCTCTCACACCCATACATTACCACCGGGAATACCATTGCTTTGACTATGCAATTTTTTGTTTGCAAGGTGATGCCTCTACTTTTCACTATGTTCCCCAGGTTTCTCATAGCTTGTTTACCAAGCATCAGATCTTTGATCCTAAGAAAGTAAAATCTGCCAGTCATATCCAACTCTAGGGTGCAGTGCTCATCTCCATTTACAGCCAAAGAGCCAGTGCTGTCTGTGTTTGCAGACATTTTCATGGCCATGTGGCAGGCATGACTAGAGCCCAGCAAGTCACATGGCTATATTTGGCCATGCCCATGGATTTGGCCATGCCCACAGAGGGGTGTGACCAAATTTTCCCTTATTTTCAAATCCAAAAGTTGACAGGTATGCTAATCATCTCTAAAATGCTGATCTCCCCTCTGTGACATATAATTCTTATTATTCAAAAAGTGAACTCCTATTCACATGGAGGAAGCCTAAAAGGCGAATAACTGTTGATAATTCATTCTTGAATTGCCCCCATTAAAATCAAATTTCTCCCCTGTGGGGCACGTTGGGATCCATGGCTTTAAATCAGGGGTTTCTAACTTAAGGCCCATGGTGCCAAATCATCTGGTTCACATCAGAAAACGTGCTTGCACATGTGCAAAACTCTACCGTAAATGACCCGTGGCTGTTATAAATGCATTTACGACAGCTGTCGGGTCATTTATGGCAGCGTTTTGTGCATGCGTGGGTGCATTTTACTTCCACTTCCAGGTGTGAGGACCCATGTGACTGGCATTCTCAATCACATGACCGGCCCACAGCCTGAAAAGGTTGGGAACCCCCGCTTTAAATGAGAGAACTCTATTGTTTTCACATTTTTTTTTAAAAAAAGGAAATGTTGAATGTGTTAGGGATCAACAATGCACACTGGGGGGGGGGGGGAAATAAAACATTTTTTAAAGTACAAAATGTTCTTGTAGGTGCCAGTACATTTCGGTATGTTTTGAGGAAAGCTGTATGTGGCAGGCAAGGTCTTCTCTTATAGAGATAGTTGTCTCTTAAAATTTGGTCTATCTTGATCGTGAAAGACAGGCCATAAAAAGCTGTCTTTTGTCTAAAATGTCACTTTAGAAATCCTGCCTACTTGCATGTGATGGGACTTAAAATGTCAGTTTAAATGTGCAGACGATCAGTTTTGAATTTGACCTGATTATTTGGAGTAAAAGAGAAAATAGGCTTGAGTGTAGGGAGTATAAGACATTTTGAGCATACACTAGTTTCAGAACTAAACTGGAATGGAAGTAGGCAGCACTGCCTATGCCCTTGGCTCCTATTTAGATAAAATATTAGAAATCTCGGGTGTTTTTCTCTCCAAACAATTTCCCAATTTCACTGAAACAGGAAGTGAGGAATAAAAAGCATATTAACAAAAGGTAACAGTCTTTCACAGTGTGGTATCCTCCTGATGTTTTAGGCTACAACGCCCATAATGCTTGACGATTGACAAAAGTGAGCTAATGCTTATGGGAGCTGAAGTCACAACATTTCCAGAGCACCATGCTGGAGAAGGCTGACATATGAGAGAGCTGTATTTTTATGTATAAAATACCAGAGGATATGAGGAGTGTACAGTATTTTGAAGCCTAACCATACTGAGGTGTAGTAGTTGGCATGCTGGATTGGGACACAAAGTTCCAGCTATTTAGTCCCCGGTGAGTTATGTGTTAATTCATCTTTCTCAGACTGAACTATTTCACAGGGTTCTTATGAGGATTATGTCAAAAGGAGAAGAGCTAAATATGTCATCTTTAACTTATCAGAGGAATAGCTGGAGATAAGTAAAGGTAAATGGCTCCCTTGCTTGAAAGTTGGTTGCGTCAGACTCTATGGGACAATGCTCTTCGCTGTTTACAGCCAGCGCTGTCTGCATCTGCAGGTGCTTCTTTGGTCATGAGGCAGGCATGACTAGATGCCAAAGTGCACAGAATGCTGTTACCTTTTCCACCAAAGTGATACCTATCTACTTGCAATTCTTGCTTCTGAACTGCTAGGTTGGCAGGAGCTGGGACAGACAATGGGAGCTCACTCCATCGTGCAGCACTCAGGACTCGAACTACTGACCTGCCGACCTCCCAGTCGTCAAGCACACCATCTTAACTATTAAAACACCACATGTAATCAAAACCTAGCTGATGTGCAAATACCCATTCTCCAAATGTACCATACATGTTTTTCCCAAAGGAAAATGCATTTTTCTGTTTATCCTGATAACAAGATTATGCCAGGTATTTTCTTCCCTTGGTCCAATTGAAGAATCCTACAAACACATTAGAGTGAGTGATTAGCTGCTTTCCTGTAAGAAGGATATTTGCATAATATGCTATTTGAACTGTCACTTAAGTTTTTGCCATAATGAAATAAATTCTGCTTATTATGTGATGCTTCTAGGCCACTGGCAAGACCTGGTATTTTCCTGTGTGATTTCTTGATGATTCAATAAAGCAGAACTAATTGTAACCAAGAATAGAAGGAAAATAGCCTTTGCAAAATAAATCATGCATAACTGGCTTCTGCCACCTGTCACAAAACTAAGAGCCACTGGAAGCCTGCACCCCTTGTTTCCAGAAAGAGAGCTGCATGATATTGACCAGAGAAAGAACAGCTGCAGGAAGTTTGATTTACCTTTCCTGCCAGGATATCTATATCTACATAGATATATAGAGTTTAATTTCATTATTTTAAAGCTACAGGAAAACTGTTTTATTGTTTGTTTCTGAGATAGCTCTAACTTAAAATAATAATAATATTGAAATGATATCTCCTGTATTCTTCAACCAGACTAAAAAAAATATGTAAATTATTACTTGCTGCAAGATTAGATTCTTACCTATGTTGAACTGGTAGGGATGGAAGGTTGTGTAAAGAAGACTGCAGGGTACTAGATGGATTTATTTCCAGTAAATCTCCTAGGATTGTTTACAAAAACAATGAAAAATGCACCTCAAAGATAATGCTTAAAACAGTAAAGGAAAATGGATCTAATTATTTTCTTCAATTAAAAATGTTCTAATATATATTCTCTTTTCAGGTGTAATAATGAATTGCAAGCCAAACTAGCAATTATTTTATTTATTTATTTATTTATTTATTTTTAGGATTTGTATTGCCGCTCAATTCCAAAGACTCTGGTCTTTTTGCCATAATGAAATAAATTCTGTTTATATTGTGATGCTTCTAGGCCACTGGCAAAACCTGGTGTTCAATTTCACATTCATGAGTGTTCAATTTCACATTTCTTCATGATGCATTTATAAGGTAAATGAGCTTTTCGAGGCTTTGCATCATTTATCATGGAGGTTTGGAGAATAATACAATGATGTGTTCTTCCATCTGAACACAGGAATTTAAGAATTCCCTTGTTGGGTGAAACTATACTCATGAGGAGGCCACACAGGTGATCAATTTCCTCTGGTCTTTGTTACTAACATCTAATATTTAGAGATAAACTTTCTGGTTCTGGATTAGTAGCCACAAACTGTCCTTCATGAATATCTGTCCAATCTAACAGAGGATTCCATATCCTCATAGTGGACATAGGAAAGATTGCATTTTATTCCCACTGCTGATTTGTTTTTAAATATATTTTTGTTCGAAACACATAGAGAATTAGCTGATGCTTTAAAAATGATTGAGTTCAACAGTGCCACTAGTGAAAAAACAATTATAGCAACAATTGTGGAATTTTTTTCAAAATAAGATGCAGTGGTTCCAGTATTTTGGAAATGTCTGGTTATGGTTTCTGTTTTATGTGCAAGCACTTTATTCAGTTCTGACTACCTAATCAGTACCATTTATGTAAGTGACCACGAAGCTTTACCAAATGTTCTGTCTCCCCAACCTTTTATTTCCGATGTTTACAAGATTTCAGACTGCCGTGTTGGTTAAACTGGCATATTTTGTCCACTGCTCATGAGATATGTGAAGATAACAGTCTAATGTATAATACTAAATGCACACAGTTTCACTCTGTTAGGCAAATAATTATTATTTAATTCCTTGTATGAGATGCTAACTGCAGGACACATACTTATTCAGCTATGGTGATACCTATGTTCTTTTTTATTTCTCCAGTTTCATTTACAACTGCCTACTCATACAATATTTTCATGGATAATCTTTCCAAAAGATTTTCTCACTCTGCTTATGTCTCTTTGTACAGGTGAAACTTGGAAAATTAGAATATCATGCAAATGTTCATTCATTTCACTTAAAAGGTGAAACAAATATATGAGATAGACTCATTACATGCAAAGCGAGAGATGTCATGCCTCAATTCATTATAATTGTGATGATCATGGCATACAGCGTACATGAGATTATGTGATATTATGGGGTAAATGAGATTGGGGGGTTAGGGTTTTCATAAACTGTAAGCCATAAGCATCAATATTATAACAAAGTAAGGCTTGAACTATCTCGTTTTGCATGCAATGAGTCTATCTCATATATTTGTTTCACCTTTTAAGTTGCATTACTGAACTGAATGAACATCTGCATGATATTCTAATTTTCTGAGTTTCACCTGTACATCATGTATCTACTTAGCAAAAGATGAGGAACCTGAGCATATACAGATGATTTGAGGCCATATGTTAAAGTATACTTGGAATCAACAGAACACAGTAAAACCCCGACTTACAAATGCCTCGAGTTACATAAAATTCGACTTATATAATGATTTTATGCTAAAACCATGTCCCGATTTCCACGATTTCCTATGGGTTTGCTTTGAGTTTCATAAAATTCATTTCCCTATGGGTTTGCTTTGGGTTACATAAAAAAAGAATTTTTCCTATGGGTTTGTTTCGAGTTACAAAAAAATCAATTTAAGCAAAAGCCTATGTTTAGTGTCTATAATACATAACACTATGGGACGGACTTTTCCCCCCATAAGTTGGGGCTTTACTGTACAATCATTTCAGCATGTGAAACATAGTAAGTAAAGCCTTAAGAATGTGTCCTAGTTGACACTGAAACAGAAGTGCTTATATGAAGTTTGTTCCAACAAAGTCAGTTTCCAACACAAGCTGGGGGTTGAATGAATTCATTCTCTCCTTTGGCAGTCCACATGTATGCCAAGCATGCTGGAGGACAAAATTCCCAGCAGAATGGCTGCTTTCTTTGCTCTGGCAGATCCAGGAGAGACAGATGACAGGGCCTTGGCATCTTTCTGACTGACATGGAAATCTCTTTTGAACTGAGGCAATGTGTCAAAGAGGATAATGTACACAGCACTAAATTGCATGCAGTCTTTCAGCTGTGAAGTTTGGTACACTACAATGAACAGATGAATTTAAGGATCTGGCCCATAGCCAATGTAAAATTATTGTGACTGACTTCAGTTTTTTAAAGTTCAGACTTAAGAGTAGCAACTGCTAGTCCTAAACTACTGTTCACAGTGCATTCTACTAATTGAATTTGGGGAATCAGGAAAGATATAAAATATAATAGTACATCAGTTCCCCATCTCTCTTCATCCTCCCGCTATTCATCTGCTTTTGTGTCAATAATGCTTTAAATTTACCACATGAATCTTTTCTTTAAACAGCTTTAACAAGCTCAATTGCTTGCCCTTTGTCACATCAGCATTCCAGTGGCTTTAAGTGCAAATATTAAAACAGTTACACAATGGAGTGAGGACACTTAATTGTGCAGCCTTCCTGTGCTATTATTATCCCCATATTTAAATATATGAACCAACCCCAAAATTTGGTTCAAACATTTGTGCTAAAATTAAACCTCATGGAAACAGTGCATATTTTAATTATATATTACTCAATATTTTCCATCATTATTTCTCTTCCAAGATCCAGATGCTCTGAATATTTATATGCTCTGGAATGATGTCGAGCTGAAGGGTGTCATACTCAATTGAATGTAAAGAATCAAAGGTAAAGGTAAAGTTCACCCTTGCTCAAAAGCCAGTCATATCCGACTCTAGGGTTCAGTGCTCATCTCTGTTTATAGCCAAAGAGCCAGCGTTGTCTGCATTTGCAGATGTTTCCATGGACATGTGGCAGTCATAACTAGACATCGAAGCGCACAGAATGCTGTTTACCTTCCCACCAAAATGGTACCTATTTATCTACTTGCAATGTCTTGCTTTTGAACTGCTAGATTGTTCATTGTTTTACTGCTTTTCTATGCCTTCTTTCTCCCCACTAAGGAACCCAAGGTAGCTCACAAGTTAAAGACTGTGACATATGACTGTGACAAATACTCAGAAATTTTATAATCCTCAATAAAGAATGGTATCCTGACATATTTATATACCACATTAAAAAAAATCCTTGCCATATTCCCACAGCATCTAGGACTGGCTCTTATGTGAGGCAGAGTAAAGTCGTTACTCCAGATAACAGATGCTGGAGAATGGCAGCAAAGTGCAGTCGGACAGACTGTGGCTACACAGCTTAAGTGCAGTGAAGGACGCTAGCCCAATGCCAGGAAATTTGAATTGCCAGTAAGCTACAAGTGCTAGTCTATTAGGTATAGAGAGGGATATAATCGTAAATGAAAATGGAAGGGGCCACCATATTCTCCATCTCTGACAGTAAAATATCTTAGGCCTGTCCCAATACTATCAGACCTCAGGAAGCAGTCAACCAGTTTAACATGCATGTATACACAGTGGTGATGTAAATTAGTGGGGGAAATCTGGTTGGCTCTAGACAGCAAGGCTAGAGAGGCAAGGACTGATCAGACGTGTGAACATAGGATAGTAAGATCTGCAAAAGGGTAAGGGTAAACTGGCTGAAGCCATTTTCCACATGAACCCCTAAAATACTAACAATAATTGAATCCTGTGTGTAAACCTAGCATCTTCCTCAAATCCTATTTTAGCAAACATCTCTTCAAACACATTTCTTGACAAAGGGAGCTCTTTTCTTCTTTAGATCTAAAGTCTGTACTTTTGTATCTAAGTGGTGGCTTAATGGTTAAGAAGCTGAAAGTGATGACTGGAAGGTCGGCAGGTGAGCAGTTCGAGACTTGAGTGCTGCAAGACGGAATGAGCTCCCGTCTCTGTCTCAGCTCCTGCCAACCTAGCAATTTGAAAAAAAGAAATTGCAAGTAGATGAATAGATATCACTTTGCGGGAAGGTTAACAGCATTTTTCTTATCTATTTGCTACTGATATTTTAGTGTTAAATTGTGTTTTATTGTGTAAATTGTATTTTATGGTATTTTATTGTGTTGATTTATATCATTGAGGTTATGACATGTTTGTGAGCCACCCAGAGTTGCACTTCATGAGTGGGAAGGCATAGAAGTTGAATAAATAAATAAGTAAATAAATTCCATGTCTAGCCATGCTTGCTAGATGTCCACGGAAAATGTCTGCAGATACAAACAGCACTGGCTCTTTGGCTGCAAATGGAGATGAGCACTGAACCCTATCATCGGACACAACTTGCTTTCAAGCAAGGGCGACCTTTACCCTACCCTTCTGTATCTTGTCATTGGAAGGCATTTAACAAACGACTTGAGATTATTGATCTTAAGTGCAGACTCCATTGTGGGTGCTGTGAATATTGTTTATTTGGGACAGAAACCAATGCATACCAATTAAAATGTAAATTGTCTGTTGTTGTGCCTCACCTTGATTCTTGCTCCTTGAAACTTATCCTTGCCCTGCTCCAGCCTCTAAGGTACTCTGCCTCATCTGCTTTCTTGGTCATCTGATTTATGGCTTGCTCAGATTATGCCCTATCATCCGGACTAATCCTGTATTCCTGTCTACCTCAGTCTTGATTTTGAATTTGGACTCTGGACTGTGATACAGTTACTGTTTGGCCTATTACTTGGTTCATATTACTTGCCAGCTGCCCACACCTCTGACTGTGTCACCACCCTACCTATAAAAAGGAACACATGCCAGGCCAAGCCTGTGCTCCAACCACTCAACACCAACAAATACTGTTTGGGTAGATGATTTCATGGCTCTGTGAGAGAAATGTTCTGGACCTTTTCCACCCCAAACCTCCTAGTTTTTGATGCATAACACCCCTTGTGCCATTTATGAAACAGTCATGACTTCAAAGTGTTTTGCATTCACCTAGATGGGAAATAAATAACTCATTTTATGCAACGGAATGAATGTATGATGTTGACTCTTTCATTAAACTGACTGTGAAATCACAATCGTCAATTAGTACCATGCATCAGAACACCAGTGGAGTTTCTCTTCTTTGGCATTGTCCATTAACGGTTTAATGGCCATCCTCAATTTGTAACTGCAACACAATTATAGCTGAACAATTATTAGAATGGAAATGCATGCAAAAAAATATATTATCTCTACACATTATGCTGACAATAGACTCACCCTCCTTCTTCTGAATACTTGTGACCAAACGCAAGGATGTCAGATGCCCGGCCACTGCCATCACAGACAACAACTGGAACTGGTGGAGTGTCACGTAGATATTCCAGGACAATAGAAATCACATTCGGTCCTCCTTCTACAATGAGAGCCACCACTGGGACGCCTTGCCCAATCCCTGTAGCAAAACACATAAAAACAGGAAAGAAAAAGAAAAAAGCCAGCAAATCAAACAAAAACAAACAAGAAATGAGCAAACTAATAGCATTGACTGCAATTTTAAAGGGAAGGACCACTTAGAGACCATGGTTAACTGCTGTATTACTCTTGAGATTTCCTGCAAAGGCAAAAACATATATTCATAATGAAGATTTTCCAAAAGAATATGTCACGGAAGATCATTTGTTGATTAATTAATGGCCAGAGCCCTGTTCATGTAAAGTTATGCGACGGAATTTGAATTTGGCAGCTGGCACTGTTAACATTTATTTCAACTCATTAAAAGGTTCCTAAGCCCCCATCTCCTTTTAGTTCCCCAAACTCAACTTGAGAACTTTGGCAGTTTCTTAAACAGATGAAAAATTATCTGCAGGAAGCCAGAAATCTTGCTGGTACAGCTGCAAGTTTCAGAAAGACATCTCAGCATGGTAAGACTCAGAAAATAACTGAGGACTAGAATATTTTTGAGTATTTTTCACATGCTTAGCCTTTTACTACAAATGCAATTTATTGGTTTTTAAGAAGTTCCAATGAATAATTCATCATTATTCAACAACTGATATATAAAATCTAAAATCTAGGCATCCCTATCTCTTCTCCCAGTTACACCACTAGAACTACACACAGAGGAGGTAAAGCTGGAGACAGAGAGAAAAAAATGTGATGAATTGGGAAGGGGCTGACCTGAAGTAAAAGACAAGATGACAATCCCATTCCACATACAATAGCTGACTAAAATGGTGCTCTCAACAATCTGTGCCTTAAACTGCAGACTCATAATGTCAGCCTAATGTCTCTTTACAATGGTGTTTGATACATGGATGTGTTTCCACTTCTAAGAGATCAGTCTTTTGACTTGTTTCTTCATATTTTACACTAATGTTTAGAGCTCCCTTAAGGACTGCAGTGGCTCAAGTGGCTAAGGCGCTGACTGGGAAGCGGAAGGTCAGCAGTTCGATTCCCGAGTACTGCAGGATGGAAATGAGCTCCCGTCTTCGTCCCAGCTCCTGCCAACCTAGCAGTTTGAAAGCAAGAAATTGCAAGTAGATAAATAGGGACCACTTCGGTGGGAAGGTAACAGTGTTCCGTGCGCTCCGGTGTCTAGTCATGCCTGCCACATGACCACGGAAACGTCTGCAGAAGCAGACAGCGCTGGCTCTTCGGCTTAGAAACAGATGAGCATTGCACCCTAGAGTCGGATACGACTGGCTTTCAAGCAAGGGAAACCTTTAGAGCTCCCTTAGATACTTGACACCTTCTTAAGCCTTAATGTCATGGGAAAATTTGTTTATAGCAAGGGAGGGCAAAGATATAGTGCCTGAGTTTTTATGGGGTTCTGTTGTGTATAGGACAATATGGAATGTAACTGCTACACTGTGCCTTTAAGTCAAATGTAACCGGTTCCACAGGAAATGTATACTTAAGCCATTTGTAAAGATACATTGTATTCAGCTGCTATTGGAATGCGAGCCTACTACCAGAGATGGAGTAGCGAGCATTCAACCCACATGGTACAAATTCCCCAATTGCGTACAGCCACGGGAAACCTTCCCGCCACGGATTACCTGGACAAGAAGGGCGGGACTCCGGATGACGTCACGCCTACAGTAGCCAATAGGCTACCGTGTAACCAGATTCAAATGTATAGTGACTGTATAAAAAGAGTTGTATTGCCACCATTATCTCGTGCTCGTACTGTACTCCATGCAATAAAGATGTGTTAAGCTAGTCTACAGCTGCTTCAAGCGTCGTGATTCCAGAACACCAAAGGTTCCTAAGCTGTTTTTTTTTGGGTCCCAAAGGATTCCCCCCTCCCCCCCAATTTTAAACTTTGAAACACCACAATACTGTTGCTGCGTATCTTTCCATTTTAGGTGCCATTTAAGGTTTTGTGTTTCTTTTTAAAACCTAAGTCAGTTCTGGAAGTCTTCTTTTCATGTGAATATGACTATACTTTCCAGAATCTCACTTCCTTCTGCATTACTCAGCAACTATCACAACTAAATTCCTTCAATAGATCTCTATGGTTTGAGCTCTTCAGCTGTCAGAGAAAAACAATGTTGAGATTTTCTGCTGTCAGAGCTGTAGCCAGGGGGCAAAAACCCTCCTGAGCTAACAGCCCACCCCCACCCCACCCCGTGGTGCCAATATTATATATATGAGTGTGACATTGTTGCCCATCATGAAATTCTTTGCCCCTCCTGACACCCCCCCCTACAAAAAAAGATAGAATCCTGGCTACGGCCCTGTCTGCTGTAGCTAATCTGTATTCTGTAATGCCTTATTAAAACTGTTAGAAAAGTTAGACATTGGGAATGGATTTTATTTAGTAGATTATACTGAAAGAATAAATTTAATTCACCCAAAATATCTAACAAATTAAAACAATTTTTGAAAAGACATATGATAAACCGTTTCATAATTTCTTAATTGAATTGGAAGATTTTTTTAAAAAACAAGGGAAAATATTTTAAAGGGTTAAAAAGGGGAAATTATTTGCAATGATTAGATCTGCTTTTAATGTTTTGCATATATCTTTATATAATATATTAAAGTATTGAAGAACTAGCCTCACTAATTAGCTATCTTGGCACACCCTTTCCATTTTGGCCACTGGACTTTGACTCTGAGCAATCAGCCTATCTGAAAAATGACTTCCAAAACCAGTGAAGGCACTCACTCTGATATATAGGATGTTCCCAACTATACCATTCAACGTGTTTAGTTTCTTTCATTTTATTAAGTGGATGGCTATAAGATTTAGTTCTTTTGATCAAACCTTGGGTTTGTTTTCTTCTGCATCCAGATCAAACTTTGAACTGCCAAAATGAAGCCACTTTCTTGGCTTTGTTGTTGGCCAAAAGTAAGTCTTCATTGGCACGTATTTCTGGTAGTAATCTGCAGACCTGCAAACGAGCCGGATTCTGTATCTCTCCACATTCATACAGTGTGTCTTCATCCACCAGCAGCCCCCACTTGAGCATATTGGTCATATGTTGTGTATGCATGTCACTGTACTGATAGAATGTAACCACTCCATTTACAATGAATCTCAGCTGTAAAGGAACGCGAGCAAGCAGCCCATAGAGGGCAGCTGCGAGCGTTCAGTCTCACATGGTTCACATTGCTCAATCACGGACAGCCGCGGGAAATCCTTCCCCGCATTCAGCAGCAGGAAAGAAGAACTACTGAAGAGAGGCGTGCCTGGGCGAGGCCACGCCGGTAGCGGCCAATGAGCTACCGTGCTACAAGATTCAAATGTAAAACCCTACTGTATATATAGAGATGTATCACCGCCATTACCTCATGCTTCACCCGGTCCTCATGCAATAAACCTGAGTTAAGCCAACCCTTCGGCTGTCCTGTTGTCTTTGGTCCCATACAGTAAATCATACATTTAGCCTATTCAGGGTCCTCCAAATGACATAGGGGAGGTCGAGCGCCTCAGCCATATCATCCTTGAATGTTATTCTTTGTCCAGTGAGCTCTTTCCTCCATCTTCTAATTTAGTTTTGCCCTTGCATGGAGATAAGTGGATACAAAATAAAATAGGGGCACTCCACAGAGACTTAAAGAGAGACTCACTGGTGGGTACCATAAGCAACTAGAATTCAGCAAAACCATGGCATTCTTCCTTGATGGCCTGGGTTTGACTACAAGTCTGAATTACAGATAAAAGGTAGATCAATAGAACAAAATCTGCTTTCACCATACTAGGCCATTACTGCTCATTTCTTATAGTTCATAAGCACATGTTCTTTCTGCGCCTCACAATTACTTTAATATCAAATAAAGAATTATTCACTATATTTTTTTTGATTAAGTAACAATTTGGTCTATCATATTGCAGTGGGGTTGGGGGGGATGGCAGAGTAGCATTCCTGTGATGAATTTCTTCCATCTTGAATGAGGACTAAGTTCTGTTTCGTGACATCACACACCTCCCTGTTCCATTGGGTGCTGCTATGAATGAATAATGTCTGTCACTGGAGCATGTTCTTTAGTATGAAGTACAAGGTGAAGCATTTTCCTGTTACATAACAGCATTATATAACAATAGCCTCTCTCTGGGCATATGTTTAATAGTTCCTAAACCAGCACTTGAAAAAGAGACCTTTTAATTCAGTGTATTAAAATAATTTTTTCAACCTTTGGTTCCATTAATCTGTCTGCCAGTTAATCTTTGCCGAGATTGCCTTTGCATGCATTGAATTAACAGCCTTATAACTTCAACATTAATGAGAAGAAGATGCTCTCCTTTCTGCATTCAGGAGTCATTTGCAATTACATTTTCTCTATTCAGGCTGCCTATTTCTCGACATGCTTCAGCTCCCAGCGCTTCAATCGACACCTCTGCAGTGTAAGGCAATCACAATTTTGACAGAGCATTTGCTGAGCTTTTGCTCCTGTAGGCATAGGCAGCTTGGTAACCTTCAGAGTGACAAAGCAGGTATACATGATTTTGCAAATGTGTACATGTGTGGCTTTTAACAAAAGAGCTACCTTGTCTTATATGTGGCAGATATTTCATCCACTCTTTTGTAGCATAAGTACCTGAGCCTTCAGGATAAACAAGGAAATTTAATTTAATTTAATTTAATTTAATAGATTTTTATACCGCCCTATCCAATGGACTCTAGGCAGCATACACAAGTTAAAAGCAATATAAAACAATTAAAAACCCTTAAAAACATAGCAATATTACCCCCTACTGTGCCATTTACTATCTAAAAACAAATATAAAATCTACAAAATTTTGACATTAAAAAAAATAATTACAGGAGGGGGGAGCTTCAGACGAGCCAAAAAGGGGAGCTTGTTGACAATCCCGGCCCCCAGACCCATTTTGCCAACCACGTCTTCAATTCTTTCCTAAATGGTAGCAACTGGGCCTGGAGGCGTAGTTCTACTGGGAGGAGGTTCCATAGTGTGGGGGCTATGACCAAGAAAGCCCTTTTCCTTGTGCTGGAGAGTTGAGGGAAGGCATCCCCCGCCACCTGGCTCCCAGAGCCTCGGGCAGCTTTGATATTATAGGAATTTAGGTCCGTTTCCAGTATGAATCAGAATACTTGAGAGACACTTGCTATGAATTCCAGCTACAGTAATCTCCCTGCATCAGCATATTCTGATGAACCACACTTTTTTTATTAAGTTGTTAGACACAGACCTTATGGTTAAGAGTTTTCTCCACTAATGTCCCCGAGGTAAGGAAAACAAAGTATAAATAAGTTGCTAGATATGTTTATAGCTGACACAGTATTTACTAAGTGGGTAAGAGAGGCTGAAATTCCAGGATGCTATGTGGAATGGGATGAAATGGCTCTGAAATATTTTGTTGAGCATCAAACTTGCTTTTAATGACTGGCTGTCTGATTGCAGGAGCTGGGATTAGATTTAAATGATTTTGGCTTGTAGACTATGGGTCAAAACAGGCAGAAATAAGCAGATTTCAATTTGGCAACCTTAGTACTTTAATAAATGTGCCATTTTAATTTTCCTCCTGAGCATATTCTTGACTGCTATCTAGATTTCATGATTTCCCTTGAAGGACATCACACAATTACTGAATGTCAACAAGTTGTGTTTAATTCAACATCTGATCTGATCTTCTTTTTATGCTCTCATCATAGCTTGAGAAAATGATTATTTTATTTTCAAATGAGCAGATGAATTCAGATTCAGCATAGTTCTTCACAATCTGTTCCAAAGACAATCACAACCAGTCACCAAGGAAATCCCCCACCAGGTTTGAAAATGCATTAATTACTGAGTAGAAGGTGAAAGAAACATCAAGATATAAGTAAATGAGCATTCCGATGCATTTGATGAGGATGCAATGATCAGAGAAAGATTTAGAGTTTCTTATGTAGATTCTAGGCCTAGATTCGAATATTTAAGATGAAACTTCTCTCACTTGTATAAAACTTGATTTTACAGAACAGTACAATACTCAAATGAAAGAGGGAAAATATCAGATAATATGTGTCATATAATGAAGACACCGTAAATCCATGCCATTTCTTATACATTTGTAAATATTCTGGTTTGTTCCTACTTTCATTCCACAGGAGGAATATCCCTGTAAAATTCCTCTTAGAACATTCCCACTGATGGATGATAGGGAGTAGAGGCAAAGTCCTCCTATCTACTGTTGCTGCTAATCCAAAAAATTACTAGCCCCCCAGAACAGATTTTTCAGAATTATGGGGGTTTGCATTAAAAGAGGCCATATCAGTAAAGATCTCTCCTCCATCCAATCCAACCAGCAGAACAGCTGTTATGGATCAAAAGCATCCAACTGGTAGAAAAACACCTGTTTATCCATAGACAGATTTTTCTGGATGCAATATCTGAATGGCAATACTGTACATATAATGCATGTAATTAATGCAAAAGAAACCCACATGATGGAAATGATGTTTGCAAATTGGAGGCTACTGGCTATAGCAACTAGGAGTTTCTGGGGTGGTAGCAATAATTTAACTTTAATTAAGTTAATTAAGTGATATTTAAGGTAATTAAGCGATATGACGAAGGAAGGTCATTTCTCACATGGATAACTCTCCTTGTTTGCTTCACTTATCTTTGGTTTCAGATTCATCATGGTTCTTCACAAACTGTTCTGAACACAATCACAAACAGACATTAAGGAAGCCTCCCACAGGTTTGGAAATGCATTAAATATTGAATAGATGGTGAAAGGGAGATCAAGATATAAATAAATGAGCATTCTGATGCATTTGATGGGGATGCAATGATCAGAGAAGATGCTAGTGATGACAGTTGAACGTCCCTTTGCCTTCCCAGCCCCCTTCATATATTCTCAGGCATAGGATGACAAAGGGAAGTCCACGGGTCACATGAATACCTAAATGAAGACATTTAATAGGGTTAGGACTTCCAATTCAAATGGAACCTCCTCTCCTTTCCTCTCCATTCCACTTTTACCATTGTTCTGGTGAAAGAATAAGCTGAGTTCCATAAGTCTACCTGAGCTGGACCACATAGTATCAATCCACTCTACTGAAATCATATCCAAGACATTTTCATCATTTAACACTGAAAACAGAGAAAAGACAACCACCTTAACGTTAAATTGGCTTTCGTACACTAATAGTGAATTATGTCAATATACACAATCACTTGAAAAGAAATAAAGCTTGTTTGATTATATACTGTATCTTTTTCAAAAAAGTAATGAAGACAATTCTTCACTTTCTGAGACTTCTCTTTGACACACTGCAATAATAACAATGGGGAACAGTATCAACACAGCAAACCACTCTAATTGTGGCTTTAGTATAGAGGAAAAAACAAAATACTCTAAACAAACACTATCTGAAACAAGCATTTGTAGCTGTTCTTCACTAGACAATGAGTAATTCTGTCATTTTAAAGTAGAGGTTTATATGGAGGAATCTATGTTTTTAAGCTCTTGGAGGGTATCTACTTCCCTGCTGCCAATTTCATGGTCACACCACTGCATTTCATTATCCATTCAGCCACACAGCAGCAGAAAAAAACAAAACAAAACAAAGAAGCAATTCCCGTATAGAAATAATTGTGTGGAGAGCAGATATATTTGTGTTAGGGCCAGCTTTTGTTCCCAACATTTGTATTGTAAAATCATCAACAGCAGGAAGCTGGTGGGAGTTGGACCACATATTGCCCACCTCTTCTTGGTTTTAAGGAGAAAGGTAAATCAATTTGTATTAGCAGAGAAATAATTTTAAGGAGCAATAAAATTTTTATAAGGGAAATTACTTGTCAAGGCTGGTTCTCCTTAAAATATTTGCAGTGGAACAACCTAAATGTCCTACTCTTACAGGCTAAATCTTGACCTGTGTAAAATTATGTAGAAAACTGACTTTACTCATCACTTCCTACAGTCACATATTTATTCTCTTCTAGCCAATCATCCTGCAACAGAGAGTTATGCAGGACGTTAAAGCCAGTGATACAGTGCAAAAATTTTTACTACCCACTCAGTGGGTGTGGCTAATATGGGTGTGGCTAATTGTGGCCATGGCCTCGAACCCACCCACCCCCACCCTGAAAAAAGAAAAGAAAAAGAAAAAGAAACTTACCCTGAAAGCGAGCCCAGCAGCGCTGCTGGGAGGTGAGCGGGGCAGGGTGGCGGCCTGGTGCCAGCCTCCCCCTCCCAGCGCCACTGGAAACACATCCCATTTGCCTTGCCCAGGGCCGAAGGCGCAAGGGAAGTGCGGAGATGAAAGCGCGCCTTCGGCCCTGGGCAAGGCAAATGGGATGCGTTTCCAGCGGCGCTGGGAGGGGGAGATGAGAGGTGGGCATGGCCAGCCAAGTGGACGTGGCCTGGAATTTCCACTACTGGTTTGCAGGAACCGTTGGGAACTGGCCACAGTACAACACTGATTAAAGCTCCGCTCCATGCTGACTCCTAAGGCCACAGACACATACTTGCAAGCCTCATGTTAGTGCCTAAAAAATTAGCAACTGGAAAAAATGCTCAGTTCTGCAGTAGTGTATAGACATGGGGTATGGAATGGTGGAATTCACACAACCTAGGTTCTATCCAACTTGTACTGTTAAATCCAGAAATGGATACAAAATCGAGAATCCTATTGTGAAAAGCTCCACTCGAACAGATGTCAGTGAGAAAGCTGTTGCCTCCAGCACAACATCCAATGTGAGGATTTCCTGATTTGGCAGCAAGATGGACTCAGTGACCCCAGCTCTACAATTTGATGATAAAAGAATTTATATGAGAGAAGCAGTCATAACAGAGTTTTTCACTATTAGTGCTGTTGTAATGCTCCCCCCGGAGGATCGGAGTGGCAGCAAGGAAGGTACACGAGACAGATGTGAGCGGCAGCAAGGAAGGTACACGAGACTTCCAACGCCACCCCAGCTCCACCATCGGGAAGCCTGCGCAGCACCAGACGCCAGGGGCATTCCATCTCCCCCGGCATCTTCAGACCCCGCCCACTGCCAGGGAGGTCGTATTCATTGTTGTTTTCTCTTCTTCTCTGGGACTTAATGTTTTGCTATTTTTGCTTTTGAAATTGTATTGTAGTGCATATTTTATTTATATTTTGTTGTAACTGAATGGTATATTTTGTAGTCTGAAATTTTGTAACTGTATCTCTGTTGATATGTGCATTGTATTATTATTATTATGCATTTATTGTCTGCCATGTAAACCGCCCTGAGTTGGGTTGTACCTGAGTGGGCGGTATATAAGCGCGAAAATTAAATTAAATTAAAATTAAAATACATTCAGCTTTGGTTAACACTGAGATTTTACTAAAGGTACTTTAAGGAGAAGAAGAAATGCAGTCTCTTCCAGGAATGCATTCATTGTGTGAGAAAAGTTTAGAGGAATTGAGAGCTTTAGAAGGCTGGGGCATTGCTAATCTTAGATGTTTTTCAGAGTGAATGAGCATCCATTAGGAATGTCTCAGGTACAAAACTGCATGTTTTGGATCAAGATGTCAACCACTTTGGAACCCATGACTCTGAAGCATCTGGAGACTGAATGAGAATTTATGCAAGTCATTTAGTCATCATGAACTGGACAGTTTGATGCTACCCAGATACAGATGAATATGTTTTGGTTTTTCTTTCACACAGCAGTTTAACTGTTGCAAATGCATTTTCAAGGTTCTCTTCTTTTACTTTACCACCAGAAAAACAGGAAGACAATGTTTTTTTTTGAAAAATAAAAAAAGCATTATTTGTTCTCTATTTTCTCAGCAGGCTAACTGTATCTCATCAGCTGTTCTAAAGAGAAACATAAAAGCCACCTTCCCCTGAGAACAAAGAACAACATTCACATAAGGAAACTGCATGGCTGATTTGTTGTTTGGTTACTTATTTACAATTATTTGGATTAGGTTAAAATTTAGATCCATAATTTTACAACCCTATAATTTTGAGATTCACATATCACTCCTCAATGCTTTATTTTTCCTCTCCTGTAGTTCTTATATTTTTACTCAGAGAGAAAAACTTTAAGTATAAATAAAGAGATAAACATTATAAATAGCTCCACGATTAATAGTTACAAGAACTGAGTACCCAGCATGTTGGGGGGGGAAATGCTAATTAACTTGTGAACCGCCCAGAGAGTGCACTAAGTGCTATGGAGTGGTATAGAAGTGTACACCAAGAACCAAGTAATAGTACATTTACATTGCTATGGAGCTTTACCACCATGCAGTGAGAGATTTTTGAACAAATATGTAAGATTATGCTATATATTTTCTGAAATTATTAAGTACATTCTCTTACTAAATGATTGAGTTTATTTTAAATGCCAAATAATGTCTGTCCATCTAATTGAAACTGAAGTCATGATTAAACACAGAAACCAGACTGCAAGCTATACAAACTGGCTGTTGTATAATTAGGATTAAAATCATTCCATGCACAGAAAAAAAAAATACAATATCCCCAGGACAGATTAAAACAGTTGTGAGAAGAATACAAAGTTTGGGTTGGAGTAATTTTTGGTGGCAGTTTTAATGGTTTTTTTATTGGTTTTTAAAATGTGATTGGTTTTATTTTCTGTGAGCCGCCCAGAGTCTTTGGAGTTGGGTGGCAATATAAATCAGAAAAATAAATAATAAATAAACAAACAAACATCTTCTCTTTTCTGTGGCTGTCTTTGCAATTATCATTCTTTCAACTTAAATTGAACATTAAGTTTTGTAGTTAATTTAGTATGCAAATTAATGTCCATTCCTACTAAGGAACTGCGGTAGACCAACTGCAGACCTTGTATGAACTCTCTGGCTGGTATGGCGGTCTATGCAGAGGGATGCATTGTTCCACTAACATACACCATGGCTAGTAGACTTTGTCATCCAAAACTGGAAGGTAGGCTTCAGCTAATACTTGGAAATATTACTTATAATGATGACAACTTCTAGAATTTCACCAGGGCAGTTTTGTAAATGGTAGTACAAAGAATGAAAGCGCGGTGCCAAAATGGCCACCGTGCTCTTTGCGGCCCCCCCCACCCGGACGGAGACATCCGGGTGAGTTAGGGGGCGTGGCCACCCCTCTATAAAAGGGGTAGCCACGAGGCAGACGAGCTGCCATTTTAGAAGAAGCGACGGAGAGGAGAAGTTTTCTCCGTCGCTCCTTGTTTCTTCTCGGCTCTCCAGCCCAGCCTTCAGCTGTCGAGCCATTTCAGCGCTTCTGATCCCCGGAAAGGGATCGTCTTCTTCAGCTATGCCTCCCAAAAGAAAGGCCCCGTCGACCAAGCCGCGACCAAGAGGGAGGCACTTGCCTGGCCCTGCGCTTGCTAGGAGGCAGGAATCGGGTTGGAGGACCGCGACTGCGCCCCTGCAACAGGGCCCCACATCGATGGCACCCACCGTTACCGGTGGAATGGGGCAGATTAGGGCATGGCCCTCGGCTCTCCAGCCTCAGGATGGCCCGGCAGGGGCTTCGGCCCCCAGCCCGCAATTGCCGGCCATGGGTCCGGACAATGGGGGAGGGCCTGGTGCGGTCACCCAGCAGGGCTTGCCTCCGGCCCCTCATGGGCCGGAGTTTTGGGCATGGCCCTATTCAGGACCTGGCTCCCATATGGGGCCCCCCAGTGTACCACCCAGTGGGCCGTGTGGCCCACCTTGCCCGCCTTATACCGGGAGTTCTGCGACTGTTGATGCATTGCTGGCACGTTTAGCCGTGCTGGAAGCATCCTTGGGGGTCATTAACAACCCCTCGGGGGGGGGGACTTCAATGCTGACTGGGGCCCCCTTTTGCCCGCCTGCCACCTCGACAGCCGCCACTCTGCAGCAGGCGGCCAGTAGGGTTGAGCTGCTGGAGACGCTCCGGCCTGCGCCGGCTGCGATCTCGCAGCTCCCCGTTCGTCCTGAACTACAGCCGGGGAGTGGCCAGATGTGGCCCCAGAGCTCGATTGCGGTCGCAAGCTCCGACGCCCGCCGTGGGCCGGAACCCCCAGTGGGGGCAGCTCACGGGGGTGCACCCAGTGAGTATCAGGTTCAAGCTAATGTCCTCACATCACAGTCCACTTCAGGCGTTAGTTTTCAGTGGCCATGGCCTCGTCATGTTGAGGCGGGTGGGTATCAGTTCCCAGCTTACCCTAGTGCCAATGGGTCCCTTACTGGCACAACATTGGGCGGGGGGGTTTCCGCCCCCAGGACTGTACCGGGCATCGCAGGGACTATACAGGCACTGCTGCCGATGCCCCGTGTGAATACAGTGCCGGTGTCGGCATTGCCGACGGCAGGGTATTCCTTGCCCCTCGGGGATCATTTGTCCCAGGCCACGAGGGAAAAGATTTGGCGGGAGAGTACGTTGATATTTTCTCCCTATTGAACCGTGAGCCCACCAAGGAAGAAAAGGAAGGCCAGGATGACAGAGACAAAGAGCTGTCTCGTCGTCGCAAGCCACCGCGCACTTGGGCCAACTGGTTACCCGCATATCTCATTTATATGGCAGTGTACCTCAGGGCCCGGCCCGATTTGGCCATCCCTATGGTCCAATATTTGGACAATATTTACAGGGCGATGGTGGATTTTCCTGGCCCATCATGGTTGGCTTACGATGAGGAATTCAGGATGAGGATGCCCTTACACCCGGAGATGAGATGGGATGAGCCATGCCAGAAGTTGTGTCTTTTATACATGACCCCCACGCGCCCGGCGCCTGGAGAGAGGTACCACTGCGGCCATGCCGTCCAGCGAGCTACTCCAACGCAGGCTCCCCGCCAAGTGGCGGGGCAGGGGGTTCCAGCCCGCTTGCTGTGTTGGAGTTTCTCGGCCAATGGCGTATGCAATAGAAAACAGTGCCGATACAAACACGAATGTCCCTCTTGCGCTGGCCCCCATGCCGCCGCTGCATGTCCGCGAGCCGGTGGGTCACGGGGCAGAGGTATTGGTGGACAGGGAGCGGGCAGAACTGCCGCTGAAGGAGCTGGTCAGTCAAAAGGCCCCCTCCCCGGTTAACATATTTATGTTAGAGAGGTGGCTCTCGACTTACCCGAGGAGGGACGAGGCGAGGTACCTACTCGAAGGTTTCCAGTGCGGTTTTCGTATCCCATTCAAGGGGGTGCGGGGACCCCAGGATGCTCCTAATTTGCTAATTCGGCATGTGACTCGCGCCCCGCACGCGTAAGGCATTTAATCAATTTAAACAATTTTGTGTGCAACTCCGGTTGCCCGAAGTCTGGCCCATTCCAGTTGAACACGTTCTTCAATTTATGGTTTACCTACACATTCTGGGCCTAGCTCCTCGCACCATAGCATCCAGGCTGTCAGCACTGGCATTCATGGCCAAGGTGAGGGGTTTTGCTGACAACATGACTGATTTTCATATACAACATGTTTTGGAGGGGTGGACACGGGAACGTGGACGCCGCCCGGACACTCGCCACCCAATTTCCCCAGGGGTGCTCACACACCTTGCACGAGGCTGGCCTAACCTATGTTTTGACAGGTATGAGGCAGCTCTTTTTCATGCGGCTACCACGGTGGCCTTCTTTGGAGCGCTCCGCATCAGTGAGTTGGTACTACTGTCTAAGGCGGATGCGGCTCGTAGGGCACTGGAACTCGAAGATGTCTATATCTCTAATGAGTGGGCTCAGTTGAGGATACGGTCCTCAAAAGTTGATCAGCACGGTGTAGGCAGTGGTGTTAGACTGCTACGATGTTCCATTGCAGACATCTCACCGGTTGGTGTCCTACAGGAGTTCCTAGCAGTGCGTGGCACGCACCCTGGCCCGTTTTTCTGCCACCAAGATGGGTCTCCCCTGACTAAATTTCAATTTTGGAAGGTGACCGGTAAGGCACTGTCCAGTGTTGGCCTCCCCGGGGCTCGTTACGGCACCCATTCTTTTAGAATAGGGGCTGCTTCTACTGCGGCTGCTTTTGGGTACTCTGAGGCTGATATACGCCGTATGGGGAGATGGGGATCTAAGTGTTTTACATTATATGTTCGCCCTATTCAGGTATGAGTACCAGATAAGCCACCGTTCTCTCTCTTTTATCTTACAGACCCTGTGTGTCCCCGCACACCGGTGGCAGTATGGCTGGTGGGCCATAGCTATGTGCACTGGGCAGCGCAGTACGCTGCGGCGACAGAGTGGGGACCCCAGCTTGGACTGCGTGCCTCCGCATGTATCAGGTGGTATGGTAAGCGTGGAATGTTATGGCGGGAACTGTTGCCATTCCTTTTCTCCATCAGGGATGCTGAACCGCCTGATGTCCTGGTGCTGCACCTCGGGGGCAATGACCTAGGCCAGGTCACTGGCCTTTCTTTAAAATATGCGCTTTGCAGCGACCTAGCTTATTTGCATTATGTGTGGCCTTCCACAACGCTGCTATGGTCGGACATCATACCGCGTCACGCTTACAGAGGGGGTATTAACCTCCATGCCCTTGACCGTGCTCGCCGCTCGGTGAACAGGGCAGTGGCCCGGTTCTTTGCAGACAAGGGTTTGGGGTGGGTCATCCGACACCCCACCATTAGTTTACAAAATTATGATCTTTATACAGGGGATGGGGTCCATCTGTCGGCTAGAGGTATGAACCTCTTTTTGGAAGATTTGCAAGCAGGCCTGTTGACCGAGCTGACGGTCTGGGGGGGGGGGGGCGGTGAGTCTTTATTGAAGCCTCCCCGTGTGGCGGGTAGCACTGGTAAGGTAAATATTTATGACCCATAGGTATCCGGCAGGTTCGCAATTGACTGGCCAACACTTAGACAGGTACAAGTTTAATAACGTTGACCGGTCAACGACGAACCAGGCAAGGGGGTGATGGCAGGAGCTCTTCAGCATGCATCACCCCGTGATTTGACGGATACACGTCAGAGGGTGGGGTCAGTAGATAGTTTATTGACTACGGTCAACAATTTGTTTGTTGTAACAAACAAATTGATACAAATGGATACATTGAAGCCAATTGCCGTTGGCAATTTTGGGAGGAACCTTACCAGTGTTACTGCGGCCTGCTTGCCTTAAGAATTATAATTGGCTGAGTACCAATTGAAATTTATAATTCGGACTAGGGCATGATTCGATAAATGTGGCCCAATGCCTTTATCCATATACCGGTGTCTGAGTCTTTCTTTGGGGGGTGCGCCTGCAAATAACACCCTCCCACCAAGCTCTGGCCTCAACACATTGTCAAATACACCATTCCAATTCTTTAATTAATTTAAGGTAAAGGTGTCCCTAGGGCTGCAGTGGCTCAAGTGGCTAAGATGCTGGCTGACTGGGAGGCGGAAGGTCAGCAGTTCTATTCCCGAGTACTGCAGGATGGAATGAGCTCCCGTCTTTGTCCCAGCTCCTGCCAACCTAGCAGTTTGAAAGCAAGAAATTGCAAGTAGATAAATAGGGACCATTTTGGTGGGAAGGTAAACAGTGTTCCGTGCGCTCCGGTGTCTAGTCATGCCTGCCACATGACCACGGAAACGTCTGCAGAAGCAGACAGCGCTGGCTCTTTGGCTTTGAAACAGAGATGAACACTGAACCCTAGAGTCGGATACGACTGGCTTTCGAGCAAGGGAAAACTTTAACTTCACCTAAAGGTGTCCCTTGCTCAAAAGCCAGTTATGTCTGACTCTAGGGTGTGGTGCTCATCTCTGTTTGCAGCCAAAGAGCCAGTGCTGTCTGCATATGCAGACATTTCTGTGGTCATGTGGCAGGCATGACCAGATGCCAAAGCACATGGCATGCTGTTACCTTTCCCACCGAAGCAGTATTTATCTACTTGCAATTTCTTGCTTTCGAACTGCTAGGTTGGCAGGAGCTGGTACAGACTACTCCATCGTGCAGTGCTCAGGTCTCGACCTGCCAACCTGCCAACCTTCCAGACATCAAGCCCAGCCTCTTAACCACTAAACCACCATGGTTTCCCTTCAATTAATTAATTGAAAGGCAATAAAGGTGCCCTCAGCATATGAAAGTTATACCTGTTTGAAATCACTGTCAAGAATAATGGGACACTTCAACTAAGGCTCATGTTTCTATAAATTGACTTGTTAGAACTCTAAATACAGAGTTCACCAAAACACAGACAGAGAATGCCAAAACTTCAAAGGTTTCTACTCCAGATTAGAATGAACACCATCTGAACCAACTAACAAAGAACCACATGCTGTACAGTTGCTGTAGCATTACACTTTGCATTGATTTAGTATCCACAGTGCTGTTTGTCCATCATTTGACCCAGCAATGACCATGGGATTTGGCCATCAAAGACATTTTCCTACAGATTAAGAAAAATAGAATCTGGAACAAAAGCAGCCATACACAATCTCAGGACAAAAAAGGTGTTCTCTAGTTTAGCAGAACAATTCTTCACTGACAGCACACTTTCATGTAGTCTGTGTATTCATCCAATTCACACTCATTTTACAGTGATAAAAGATCAATTACTCGCAGGTGAGACAGATCTCCATAGTACTGAAGCTGAAAGAAAACCCATTATGTTGATTTTCTGTTTAAACAACGCAAGAGATTATATAAGAGAAGTAGACTCCACAATTAAGAAAGGCTAAGTACTTTCCACTCTAGTCTTTAGTGAAGTATTACTTAGGAACAAAACCAACTTCCAATTGATAGGATCTGGTTCTGACTTTAGGGACATTTAAAGTTTTCCAAAGAATATGCACCTAACAAATGCATTTGTAGCTTCCTTTGTCATTCACTACCCCAGTGGGGAGTGGGGAGGAGGCATCATGCTCCTGGCAAACAGTGGAGACACCCTGCATCAAGCAGGATGGATTTCTTCTGGTAAACAAGATAGTCATCCCTGCTTATGTGGTGAAATGGTCTTGCATTTGTGCCTCCTCTGCTCTGCCCCCTTCCGGGCAGCCAGTGCTGCAGCTTAAAGAGCGTTATGTGCCAATGGCAGGTGCAAACCAGTCTTAAGGTTAGAAATGACTCGTTAAAATGAGCAGCACAAATTAATTATTCTTAACAAAATGGTAATCTTAATGATCTAAGTGGGTGCATTCTCAGGAATATAAGGACTTCCTCACATCAAGGATACACTTCTCTTGAAACTCAGTGACATAACATACTGTTCTGGCAACTATATAATGCTGTTTGATAAATTTATAATGTGTTCTACCTCTGAAATGTCAACCTGATGCAGTACTTCACAAAAATGTAATCTACATATAAAATCCAGCCTTTCTCGTTCTCATTGCTAAATAACCAAGTAACTATGTTTTACTAAACACTTCTACCCAGATTTTTCAGCATGTGCTTGGCATAATATATCCCATTTCTACGATGAGCTGTTATTATTTATATTAAGCTTAAGCTTCTTTAGGGTCATACAGAAATGCATAGTCAATAATTTTTGTAGTACATGTTCTCTCCCTCCCACCTATATGTCAGGGGCTCTCTACCATTTCAAATCATGGGCCGAACCACACTCCCACAGACAGCTGAGTGGGCCAGACTGGGGGTTCCCCTGCTGTAAACACTGCCATAAAATGTACCCACTGCTGTAGTAAATGCATTTATGACAGCCATTGATGGATTTTACGGCAGCGTTTACACATTTATGGCAGCTGTGGGTGCATTTACAGCTGTCATAAACATGTCCGTTTCTGGTGATGGTGGTGGAGGTGATGTGGGCCACATGAAATGGTGCTGTGGGATGGGTCCAGCCTGTAAGCCGTAGGTTGTGAACCCCTGCTCTATGTCATAGGTGGGAATAAAACAGGAAATTTACTGGAGGCAGGAATTTACTGTGGATGAAATAAAAAGAATAGTACTCTAAACGGCCAAAATCAGATACAATGGAATATTTCCCCAAGACATGTTAAACCCTCTTCTGATTCAGCACAAGGTAACATCTATGCCTATTTGTCTTCTTTATTTTAAATGTGCCTGTCTCTTAAGCAATCTAGATTACAATGAAGAAAGATTCCATTATGGAAGACACTTTTCTTATCTCAATATGCTTCTTGTTAAGCCAACTGCCTAAACTTTAGGGGACCCTACAAATGATCTGTAATGCAGCCAAAGGAAACTGGCTAAGAAAGGAAAACAGGAAGGTCCTTTACAATGTGAACCTCTGCAGTTTTTTTCTGGATCTCAGATGCTGACATTACATGTCATCTGTGGAACCTGTCTTATTTGGGCACTCTTTTCTTTGCCTGCCTTCGGAGCTTGATGCCTTTCCCTACTGAGATTGTTCCAATCATTGCATGCATATAACATTTTTATGTGTTCAATCCTACCACCTTCCTAGCTTACTACCTGCTGTCCTGACTCTTGGAAGTGTGGCCTGGAATGTTAATTTTGACCTGATTGAAGTTTATAAAATCATGCACGGTGTGGACAAAGTAGATAAGAAAAACTGTTTTCCCTATTGCATAACACTAGAACTAGGGGGCACTCCATGAAACTTTTGGGTACGAGTTCTCAAACATATAAGAGAAAGTACTTTTTCACCCAGAGGATCACTGGTCTATGGAACTCCCTGCCAGAAGAAGTGGTGACAGCTGTCAGTCTTGACAGCTTTAAGAAAGGATTAGACAAGTTCATGAAGGACAAGGGTATCAATGGCTATAATTATGAATACCTAAGGACAACTTCTGGGTTGGAGAGATAGGCAGGATATCTCTCAATGCCATTTCCAGGGAATCCTAAGCAGGTGAAGGCATCCGAGTTGCTCATTGGGTGAGTAAGCGGTATATAAATTAAAATTTCAATTCAATTCAGTTCAATTCAATCTGCTTGGGAATACCCTGAAGCAAATGGTGAGCCACTGTGTGAGACAGAATGCTGGACTGGATGGGCTGTGGCCTGTTCCAGCAAGGCTGTTCTTATGTTCTTATGAATGTGCTCCTCCATTCTCTGTGAGTACAATTTGTGGCTGGGCCTCAGTGAAACCAATTACCTAAATCAGTCATATGGGCTGATGTAAAGGCATACTCATTCATACATGCCTATGCCCAACTAGCGAAGATGATGTTGTTTCCTGTACCATAGCTATGTGACAATGTAAAGAATACTCATTGATTCTGAAGCAGGCTGGAGTATTTGGCTACAATTTGCCCATAGCCTGGTTTCAACCCTCCTCAACATTTAAATCCAGACTGCTTTTTGAAAGGTATTTTGTTACCATAATTATAGGTGGATGAAAAAAGCGAATTGCTCACTCGTATTTATCTTCTGAAGTGAGATGTGCTTTTCCAATTGTCTGCGAAGTTTCACTTCTGCACCATATTTCCCAGTGGTTCCATTATCCGCCAGAATAAAATGAGAATGCATACTGTTGAGTACTGTCAATTTACTCATTGGATTAGACATGGTTTGGTATGGCCGGACAACCTGCATATGAGATTAAAATAGAAAATGTAACTGCTGAGAAGAACTGTATGAAATTCCCAATATAGCAATAATAAGCTGATAACAAGGTGTCATTTTTTTTGCACATGCTTGCTCAATTTAAATATAGCTGAAGGTTTTAAGTGCAAAAAAACATTAACAAATATAGTGAAAATCTTAGGTTATGACAAGGATGGTATTAAAAGGAGTTAACTATGTCTACCACATTGGGATACTCTGGAAAAAAGGGGAATTTTTTTCCCACCCTGATGTTCACATTTTAGATCCATTTTCACAAGTCATTATCATCATCATCATCATCCTTTAACAACAAGACACGGTGTGAATGTGGAGAGACACAAAGTTTGGCTCATTTACTGCTCTGCCGATTGCTGCCATAAACATGCAACAATGAAGACTTGGGTTTGGGCTATGACAAAGTGAAGAAAGTGGCTTCGTTTTGACAGTCCAAGCTTTGATTGGAACATGAAAGAAGAAGAAGAAGAATCAGGTTAAATTAAAATAAAATACATTAGATAACATATGATTACATAAAATAGGATAAAAACAGGTTAAAAGTATATGATATAATCACAATAAAATGAGATACAAAATTTACTCAAAATAATTTATCAGTAAAGTTCATCGCCTTTACATGGAACCCTATGTGATTTCACAAGTCAAACATTAGAATATTAGTATTAGCTTTACCCCCATAATATTTTTAACAAAGCATGTTAGTCTAAAAGTCTCATTAGCATGCATAGGTGTATCTTGAATATTTACTACTTATTACATTCCCTCAACACCTGAAGGGGTAAAAGAGGAAGTAAAGAAGAAAACATATTACATTGTGCATTCTCAGTGTTGCTTCCATAAACCCAAATCTCTTTTGACATTCACAAACACCTTAGAGCACTGTTTCCCAACCTTTGGACTTCAATTCGCAGAAGCCTAAGTCAATTCCCCAAAGCACTGATCAGCTGACTTAGGCTCCTGGAAATTGAAGTTCCCCTGTGGGGTGTGTGCCCCATGTTGGGAATTACTGCCCTAGAGTGTTTGATGATAATGATGATAACATCACCTTTCCCCTTTTCCTCATCCGTTTAGCCCTGGGAATCTGTCGGAAATTGGCAAGCATTTTCCAGCCCTCTGGAAATTTTCCAGAGGGACGGTGGTGGAAAGAGAAATCACCCTCTCCCTTATGTTACATTCCAGGGTCATGCAATCAGTTTCCAACACTGGGGTCAGCTCAGAATCTGCAAGGCTGGCTCTACATTTATCCTTATTGACTTCTACATTTATGTATACTGTATTATATTTGTTTATCTTACTGTTTGTTTTCATGTACTTTCACCACAACACCACTTGTCTCTCATGCAATTATGCTACTGAAATTGTAGAAAAATACCATGGAAGGGGGAGGAAAAGCAACACATTAATAAAGTGGGAAGATTAATCACTCCTATCTATGTATTGTTTGGAGAGGAGGGACCCAGACAGATGGCCTTATTAACATAAATGTTTTTGGGCACTGACATCGAATAAAATAAAGTTGACAAAAGTGCAAAAGTGTTTTTATGGTTCCAGGCAGCAAACCATTCCTTCTACTACACACATACTATTGAAAATATCTGAGATTACTATCAATTCTTGAATAGTTTCTTGAATAATTTTATTGACCAACTCAGAATAAGAGATGCATTTAAATCACTTAATAGATGATTGTACAGAAAAATGAAGGGATTAGTATATTCATATTGAAGTATCTAACAAGCACTACTGTGAAAAAAAGAATAAAACATTTACAGTTTATAAGGTTATCCTGCTATGGTAATAGAGTAGACCATATTGCCAGTGACTCAACATCAAATGTCAGGCAGTGGTAAACCAACCTGACAACCCTGAGGACTAACAGTCCACAGGGAAGGGTGATGGTCTCCAAGTGGATTAAATCCCACTTGAATCCATCTTGATGGAGGGCAGCAGCTTCATCAATATTAGCCTAGGGCTGAGGAGGACTTTGTGTGCCAAAAGGGCTCAGGACCAGAAAGTGACTTGCTGAACTAGATCAGTAGTACGGGGGTCATGCTGTGATGCAGAAGGCATATGAAAGGCTACTACATTACTGTATATTCTCAAGACAGTCTTCATGGCTGATCACCATGATGATTGCCTATATTTGGATTTGGATATAGCAGCAGCAGCAGAAGCAGCAGCAGAAGAAGAGGAGGAGGAGGAAGAAGAGTTTATCTCAAGCATCTCCTGTTGTAGCAGTGAAGGGAGCCTGTCTCTACTGATCAGTGAAGGTGATCGCAGTGGCAGTGGAAATGGTGTCCATCAGCTGGGGGCAGTCTTGACTGACCAGTTATGGCCCAATCCTGCTACTGACCCAAGGCTATTATGGATGCACATGCCAACTAAAACACCATGTGACTAGAAATCAGGATTAAAACACTTTTAATTTCAACACAGTGTTTTGAGCCACTGTAGCTGCATTTTCAGTCTTAAAAGCTCCTGCTAGCAAACATAATCGAGTTGTATAGTTTGGAAAAATCATTTTTTGTTTGTTCTTCAAATGCCAGTACTTAGTTTGCATTTGTTTGTCTTTTATAGAGAAATCAAAATCTCTTTGCTGCGATGTTAGTACCACAATATGCCATCACACAGAGCAGAGTTTATTTAAAATATTTGCCAGGAAGGCAATTTAAGCAGTTCAGAAAGAGCCACCAAATAATTAGCAGAATCCCAGAGAAATGCTGCATAATATTGTGAGATGAGATTGTACATGGGAAAAAAAGTTTCATTCTTTATCTTTTATGCTAAACAACAAAGATCAATATAAACCTGTTAACTATTCATTTATCCCACGACTTCTGTGCCTTGGGAATCTTGATACTTATTGGAGCACCTCTCGTGGTTGAATATGATCTGGGCCACCCTGTCCTCCCAGACATTAGGGCTATGGATGCCCATGCTGAGAGAGGCTCAAAAGGTTTTGATGAAGAGTTGGGTCTTCTTGATTGTGACCCCATCAACTTGGAATGCTTTACCATCTCAGGTACATCAGACCCTTCAAGGTTTCCACAAGCTGGCAAAAATGGAGCTGTACAAGAAGTGGAATGCAGTGGCTCAAGTGGCTAAGATGCTGACTGGGAGGCGGAAGGTCAGCAGTTCGATTCCCAAGTACTGCAGGATGGAATGAGCTCCTGTCTTTGTCCCAGCTCCTGCAAACCTAGCAGTTCGAAAGCAAGACATTGCAAATAGATAAATAGGGACCACTTCAGTGGGAAGGTAACAGCATTCCGTGCACTCCGGTGTCTAGTCATGCCTGCCACATGACCACAGAAATATCTGCAGAAGCAAACAGCACTGGCTCTTCGGCTTTGAAACAGAGATGAGCACTGAACCCTAGAGTCGGACATGACTGGCTTTCGAGCAAGGGAAACCTTACCTACAAGAAGGCATTTAGTAACATTTTGCTGTTATCTTAATCCAGGCCCACATGGTTATTTAACTGGCAATTTATGTTTATGTATTGATTTTAAATGGTCATTTAGATTATATTAGTGTTATAGTTTGCTTTGATTCTGTTAATCCATTTTCTGGGGTAGTTTTGATATCGCATGTGAAACACCCAGGCTGGCTTTTGCCAAATGGGTGGTACACAAACAAGTAAACTTTTAAACAATAAATTAACAGACAACTATTTCAACCATTAGAGAAGAAAAAGGCACCATTATAATATTTCTCATTGAGTTAATTCACTTTGTTGTTCCTACAGTTGATATTTTGCTGTTTAATAATATAAAAAGCAAATTAACCATTGACTTAAATGTCTCAGCTTTTAAAGATCAACTATATAACTTATTTTAGTGATTTAACATTAACATGCTGGACTGGTTGTATCACTAGCCTTTTCAAGCTTTGATAGAGCCATTAATATTTTTTAAATGCTGTACCGTGAAAAAAATTCACAAACTAACAGTCCCTTCAGTCTCTGCCTCATTTTCCAGTTTTGCTTTAATGTGCTTTAGGGTTGTTATGAGAAACAGAGCAACAGGTAAAGGTAAAGGTTTCCCTTGCTCGAAAGCCTTTTGGGTCATCCTATGGCAATGCTATAAAATTTAAAAACCCACAATTCTCTGTGTTTCTGTATTTGTGTTTGTGCGAACTTTATAGCTGATATTGTGTTAAATGTTATATGGTCAAGACTGGAAAGCAAAGTCTATACAACTGTCTTGGATAAATTTCACAGGTAATATGCTAAGGAACACACAGAAAACTCCTCTGATATTAATGTCATATTTAAAGGAAACCTTACTTAAAATTAATCCCACCAAATTCTGTAGGATATGGATAAACATACATTTGTTCATACTGAAATGTGGTAACTGGAATAAGCTGGTTAGAGAGACATCGAATAAAGTGTGAGTTTGCCGGTCTTTGTGGTCCTAAAATTAGAGACCCTAAATTAAATTTGATGGAAGGAGAGATGGTGCTGGCTGCTGCCACTATACACAGTACTGTGATATCCTATATGAATTTGTATAATGAGCTATCCAAAATTTGAAAAAAAAATGCTGCCACAAAATCACCATTGGTGCAGCTAATCCTGGGTGCATATCAAAGCATCCTAAGTTCCTGAACTCCACTGCTGTGCACATCTGCACTTATAAACCAGGTATGTGTGATGCTTAGTAATGGTTTTACCAGAGCCACATACCCTCAGGGAATTTTTCATGACTGAGACTGAGTACGGATTTGAATCTATCAGTTTATCCCAAACACTACACTAGCTCTCTGTAGACTGAACAGTAGTTTCTTTAATTGTAAACACTGGGTGAATGTAACTATGAATGAACTGATGAAGAACTTCAAACTTCTACATAGGATGCCTCATTTCCTTGTCAGTGGCTGGAGGATTGGGCTGAGGATTGGGGTGAGTGGGTGCTGTGGTTGAGGGAGAGAAAAAAGACCAGCATAGGGAAAATAGTCAGAGGAAGAAGAGAGACATCGAACTAACATGTTTGTAATGTAGATGAAGATAGGTAAATCAAATGAAATCAAATCAAAACACTGGCCAACTTCCTGTTGCACAACTATGCAGGCACAACTGGAGGTTACACCTGCAGTAGTTGCGACAGCACCAAGATGGAAGTGCTATCCATGAAGCACTTCCACTGGCACATTGCACAATTGGCCTTGCTGAGGACTCCTGGTTACATCGTTGTGAACAGAGCAATTCATTCTTGCCAGATACCATGTTTGGCACATTCACATCAATAGAGCTTTTTGATGGAAGGAGAGATGGGTGCTGACATGACATGATTTTGCCCATTAATTTCTTGTTTTTGTTTCTTGCATTCACTGCTTGTTACTTGTGTTTTTAAAATACACACCTGACAGCAGAATCTGTCTTATTTTCATTGTTCTGTAAAGTCACTCTGGAAACTCCTCTTAGCTGAAGAAGGAGGATAGAAATGATTTTAGAATTTAGGCAATTTACTTCCCTAGAGTATTCCAAATTGCAGTGGCCCCATTCATCAGAGTTTATTTGTTGCACCAGGAATAGCTAATCTAAAATGTCTTAGACAGAACAATAAAGGGGAGATAGGTTTTCATTTTGGGCTTGGGTGACTGGCATTCTCCAGGTTATTGTAATGACCTGTTGCAATGATGAATTGCCACCATGATCACATTAATATCTGGAATTTGCAAGTGAGGTGTGTTATGCTAGATATTAGTACGGTAACACTGAGCCTGAGTGCCATTTGGGGAACTGAACAAAGAGGCCATGAACAATATATCATTGGGCTATAGACATTATTTGATTAGGTCCAGAACATAAACACTGGCAGAAGGAGGAAGGGTTCCAACCTTAGGCAAACCCCAGATGCAATCAGAGAGTAGCAGTTTGAAACTAAATAAACAAAGATCTAAGCCTGACAGATCAAATGGCAAGGAAACATCATCGGGCACAGGAGGAAGGAACGATAACATAGGAAGAAAAGGGAATTTTTTTTGAGTGAAGAGAGATGCCCTCTGCACTGATGTCACTTGATTGCAAAGCAGAACACACACCCATTGTCAGAGCAAGGACAAATCCAATCATGAAAAGGAGTGGCATATTAATTTTCCATATTTAGTTTTTTCCTACAATTTATTGCATATTTTATTGCAACTTGGGACATCCTCTCTTAACTGTCAATCAGGAGTTCTCAACCTTTTTAAGCCGGGGGTCAGGTCATGCTTTCTCAGATAGCTTTGGGGCTGGATGGCCATTTTGGAGGCAGTGGTGGGCCCACATGAAAAGGTGCAGTGGGCCGTATTCCATCTGTGAGCTGTGGTAAGATGCTTACCATGTTAATATGAGACCTCAAACACATCTCCCATGGCAGTACAGAATGTAAATATAATATAAACTCCATAGGGTTTTATCTTTGCTCATGGTCACACATGCTCTGGTCACCTCCAGACTTGACTATTGTAATACGCTCTACATGGGGCTGCCCTTGATGACTATTTGGAGGCTGCAACTGGTCCAGAATGCAGCTGCTCAGGTGGTGATGGGGTGCAAGCATTATGCCTGTGCCTCGCCACTGCTTTAGGAGCTGCACTGGTTGCTGGTGTGCCTCTGGATGCAATTCAAGGTGCTGGTAATTACCTTTAAAGCACTACATGGTAGTGGGCCAGGATACTTAAGAGACCGCACCATCCCAAGAACATCTGTCCGTCTCACCAGAGCAGACCAGAGAGGCTCTCTTATTGTTCCATTTGCTAGAAGGGTGCATCTCTCTAGCACCAGAAAGAGGGTCTTCTCAGTATCTGCTCCGGCCCTAGGGAACCTCCTGCAAATTGAGCTGCGTCTCCAGACAGAGTTGCTGCCCTTCAGGAAAGGGTTAAAAACCTGGCTGGCAGGGCAGGTGTGGGGTACCAGCGATGTGGTGACCCCGGCCTGCTGGCTAATTTAGTAGAACACTCTCTTTCTCTTTTAAGCTTTTAATCTTTTTTTTAAAATTGTCAGTAGTTTTTTAAATGGGTTTTTAATTGCTTTTTAAACTGCCATTGATTTTATTTTCTGTGAGTCGCCTAGAGTCTTCGGAGTTGGGTGGCAATACAATTTAGAAAAAACAAACAAACAAATAAATCCCACTGAATAAAAGCAGTCTGGACATTACTAGTTCCCATCCGTAACCCATGGGGTATGTTATTTTCCCCTAGCTCTCTTTCTCTTACCTACCACAGAGGGGGGAAAGCAGTAGCAACTGACACAGCAACTGAGAAGGAGTGGGTAAAGGGTGGTTTGCTAGATGACCGGGGTGGGGGGGTGGGGGGTGGGGTGGGGTGGGGGCTGGGGGGGGAGTGACTCAGGAGAGATTTTTTTAAAAAATAAAGCCTTTTCCCTAAGATTTTTTTTTCTTGCACAGGCTTGTTATTTCATGGTATCCCTAGTCAAGGAGAACTCCATGAGAACTCAAACACTGTAGAGCACTTAGCATCTTGTAAGATGATCTGTGAGCACTCGAAGGAAAAGATAAAAGTCAAGAATATGTTGACAAAATAAAGATAACCAAAGATAAGCCGAGGACTTACATCCTTGCCAACGAGGTCCTCTTGGTTCTCTACAATCCCCCAGGGAGCAATTCCGATAGTGCAGATCTTGCCTCTTGATTTTGAAGCATGGTCCTTGAGTGCATCCCCAACATGCCGAATGACCCCTAGGGAGGGTGAAAGAAAGGCTTACAAACATAAGGCAGAGTACAAAATCCTTACATTTTAACGCCTATAGTAGAATGGATATGTGGGGGGTAGTTCTATCTCACTGTAACACTCTCCAGATGGATTATTACAAAATGAGAACATAAATCCCTGTTACAAATAAAACAGAGGGACAAACTTTGGGTAATACCTTACTTATTGCTAGAAGGATGCAGATTTTGTGCTTTTTAAAAGAAAACCAGATTGTGTGACAGGGCAGCTCAGGAATTTTGTTTTATGAGCAAATTATTCAATAAGGAAGCAATTACAAATTTAAAAAAGAGAGAGAGGGAGACAGCCATTCTACACTTCATGACTTGCATGTAAAAACTCTGATTAAAACTACAGTACAGTATTAGAATTACAGGCTTGTCTATATTTCCTGCTGCTCTCAGTGTCCTGAAGAAAGCAAGGAAATATGCAGGGAGGGCCTTTTCAACTGGAAGCAAAAGAGAAGAGAACAGAGACATGAAATACAGGCTCCTTTGAATAACTATTTGTTTTAAGCTATCATCTGCTACCTCCCTGAGTTGTTTTGTCATTGTTGTTGTTCAGTTGCACAGTTGATTCCGACCCTTTGAGACCCCATGGACCATCGCCTGCCAGGCACCTCTGCCCTCCACCATCCTCCTCAACCTGTCCAGCTCTGTGTCAACTGCGTTGACAATACCATCTAGTAATCTCATTTTCGCCGCCCACTTCTTCTTTTGCCCTCCACCTTTCCCAGCATCAAGGCTTTCTCAAGTGAATCCTCTCTTCTCATTTGATGTCCAAAGTACTTTAGCATCATCTTTACTATTTGACCTTCTGTGGAGCAGTCAGGGTTGATTTCTTCCAAGATCGACCTATTTGTTCTCCTCACTGTCCACGGGACTCTCAAAACTCTCCTCCAACACCACATTTCAAAGGCATATATTATTCTGCGCTCAGCTTTCCTTATGGTCCAGCTTTCACAACCATACCATACCACACTGAGTTGTTGGGAGCTATTATATACACTAGATAGCTCTACTACAAGACACTTTTAGATGGAGTAAAATTACACCATCCCTTATCTCTGGTTTTGTTTTTGTTTTGTTTCCTCAAGGTTCCCCTATAGTTGATCTGCATTAAAGAGCCAGGAAGGTTTTGTTTGCCTTCCAAGCACATGATTTATGGGTATCCCCATGCACAAAGATAAAAAAAAGGGTGATGAGGTGGGAAGTGTCCTGTTTTTGACAGCTTAGAAGAGAGCAAAGCAAAAGCAAAGTGTTAGGAATTACACTTACATAATGCCCCATAGCACTTAGTGCACTCTCTGGGTGGCTCACAAGTTAATTAACATTTTGTCCCCAACATGTTGGGTACTCATTTTACCAACCTCTGAAGGATGGAAGGTTGAGTCAACCTTGAGTCCTGCTCAGGATCAAACTCACAACCTTTTGGTTGCAGTACTGCAGTTTAACCACTGTGCCAATATAAGTACAGTGGAACCTCATACAACAATCGCCCCATATAGCAAATAAATAGCATAACAATTAGGTTTTTTTTTTTGGGGGGGGGGGGGGGGGAATGGCGTCCCGCATAGCAATTTTTCCTATGGAAAAAATCGCTCAACAATTTTTCAATGGGAAAACCACTTAGCAAAAAAAATTGTTGTACGATGCATCCCATAGGGAAAATCGCTATACAATGCATGTATCATATAGCAATTGTTTCATAGAACAACTGTTATGTACGTTAACTGTGTTTTCTGACAGGAGCGGAATGTATCTTTTCTCATGTATCTATTCTTATGCAAATAAGTGGATCGAAAATGTGCACACTCTGTTAGCCATTGGGTTTGTTGTATTATTGTTACTGTTACTGTTCATAGTCTATATAAGTCAGAGTTTTGCCCCATCCAAAGTGTGTTCAAACCCCACTATTAAAGAGCTGAATTTCACTACTTCACTCGTCTGCGTCTTCATTTCCTGAACACGAAAACAATGAGCCCCAAGGAACGGATTAAAATTGTAGTATGAGGTACCACTGCACCTCCCTCTTTAAAGGGAAGAGAGATAGTAGCAAGGCAATTAAACGTACGCATGCACACACAATCCTTTAGCATCAGGAAGCATCTGACTAACTCAACCCAGCGTCCTTTGTCTCTTCCAAGTCATTTGATCTTCCCCATTTTATCTTTTAGGGACTGGAGTGGCTCAAGTGGCTAAGACACTGACTGGGAAGTGGCAGATCAGCAGTTCGATTCCTGAATACTGCAGGACGGAATGAGCTCCCGTCTATGTCCCAGCTCCTTCCAACCTAGCAGTTTGAAAGCAAGAAATTGCAAGTAGATAAATAGGGGCCACTTTGGTGGGAGAGGTAAACAGCGTTCCATGTGCTCTGGTGTCTAGTCATGCCCGCCACATGACCACGGAAACGTCTGCAGAAGCAGACAGCTGTGGCTCTTCGGCTATGAAACAGAGATGAGCACTGAACCCTAGAGTTGGATACGACTGGCTTTCGAGCAAGGGTGACCTTTATTTTATCTTTACCACTTGTATCTCAACTCTTGCAGAAACAAACAACCAAAAAATCCCCTCACTGGATATATACTATAATAGAGCTGGATATGGCAGGAAGAAACCAGAAAGCTTGGAGACTACTTTAGAGAATGAACTGACTGAAGCAATATATAACAACAATAAAACATAAAACGGATATTTGGACAGTATACAATGAACTTTCTACTGCCTTCATATTAGCAGAACTAGAGGAAGCCTTAAGAAGATGTAGGAATGGCAAAGCAGGAAGCAGGGCCATAGGCTGGATTCTACTTGTGGGAGGGCAAATATTTTTTCAGGATGGGCAACAATGTCATATATATGACATTGGTGTATTTCCTACTCTTTTTAGCTGGTATCTATCCTTTTAGCCAAGGTCAAATAGCTTCAGATTTGGGATAGTCATTTCTGGGAGCAGTCAGTACCAGAAACGAGACTACTTGGACATATCATACATGGCACTTTCTTGGGACAAAATATACAGGACATTAATTGCATTTTTATATTTAACAAATATATATTTTTTAAAAAACGCTGTAGTAGTTGGGCTCAATCTGGACCAAAACCCTCGGCTTTGGCAGTCCAGGCTACAAGAGTCAAGGGGAATTTGAATTCCAGTGTAAATTACAGCATTGCAAGCCAGGACCTTGGGAGTGCCCAGTGACTACCATGACTATCTACATCTCAAAGTTACATACTGTATGTGCCAAATGCAGACAAATGTATCTAATGCCTTTAATTTGAGAAAGGGCAAAAGCATAATATAAAGGCACAAGGTTCAAATGCAGTGATAGAACTCTTTTAGGATTTTTTGCAATCTTGAAAACCCTCCTGTGCTCTTTGAATACAGAAATCCCTTCTAGCAGAGTGCAGTTACCTGTGTTCACTCCTCCAGTGAATATCCATGCTCCAGTTGTCATGGCAGCTTTAATGAGGCCTTTTCCAAAGACTTGCTTGAGCTTTGGCTGGAGTTCAAAATTTTGCAGGCCTCCATGCACAGAGATTAGAAGCTTGGGAAGTTCAAGCTGCCATTCCTTGGTCATCAAGTGCAGAAGAAGATCAGGCTTTGTGTCAAAAGACACACGCACATACTACAGAATGAAGGGCATTGTTTAAAACAAAAGAATGAGAAAAAGAAAAGGAGTTGACAACAGATATGTCCATTTCCCCCAAGAGTAAACTACTGTACATCATTTTTTTTGCAATCAAAATATGAACATGCCATGAAATTACAATAATCATTCATAAGTACTTCATCAAACATTTGAACAATAGAACATGTCTGGAAGCTATAATGAACCATTGGTCAGAAGAGTTAACACAGGAGAAAATGTATAGTTATTTGTATGCTATATTTTACTGTAGTATATAATAGTTTATTACACAACTAATAAATATATTTTTATTTAGAATGTCTCGTCTTGCAAGACCAAATTAAATTAGAAATAGTGGAATCTTACTGTTCACATATAGATTGCATAATTTTCTATAGATAAAGGCTGCTTATTTAACAATGTGCCAGGGCACATTTCAATTATATAGCTGGAATTAGATTCATCTAAAATAGATTCATCCTTGCATCTCAACTGTTAGTTGCATTTACCTGCAGTAAGTTACACAAACCTCACTAGAAGACCAGCCTGATTCTGGCCATTGCCATGAGAGTAAGATGGTTTTGCCTTGGTGAGAACTATTTAAATAGCATAGGATCAAAATAATTGTAGGACATACCACAATAACCAGAAAGGTTTGAAACCTATGGTTTCAACAGCAGCCTGTTGAAAGAGTGCAAAGGAAACTTCTATTGCACTCAAGAGTTTTTAAGGCTACATGATATATAATATTGGTATATCTTTGAAGGGTTGTTTTGAGTAAGTCAAATACATTTGGTTATCATGATGTGAAAGGTTCTGGGTGAACACTGTGTTCATGTATTTTTCTTCCAGAAGCTTTCTCTGCTGTGGTTTTTAATTATGCAGACTTCAGTATCACACTGTGGTTTATCTATAACTATGGTTATTGTGATTGGGGGGGGGGGGCAACTCTTTTGAAATGTGTTGTTGGAGGACAACTTTATAAATACCATGAAACACAAAAATGACAAATAAATGGGCTGCAGACCATCTCAAACTTGAACTCTCCATGAAAGCTAAAATGACTAGAATGAGGCCGGTATACTTTGGATGTTTCCTAAGAAGACAAGAGTGGCCTGGAAACATTTAAGACCATAAATAATGACTTGGAAATCTTTAAGGCCACTGGAAGAGAGAAAGACCAAGATGAGATTAATTGACTCAATAACGGAAACCATGAGCGTGGATGGATATTAATGACAGGACCTTCTGGGGGTTATAAATTCTGCCATAAGATGGAGGTAACATGACAGCACAAAACAACAAATGGTAATTGGGCAATGGTTTACTGAAACAAAAATCAGTCATGGTGGTCCTCTTTCCATGCTCAAAACACTGGTTTGGAAAGATGCCTTGTTTTAATAAACCACATATATATTAACTGGTTTAGGATTGGTTAATGTTATACTAAGCTGTAAATATGGAACAGAAATTGAAGCTTCCCATCTCTTTCTCACAGCTGTGTTGGGAGGAAGGTAGAGAGCACATGAGTCTGAAAAGATAATAATGAGCAATAGTTTATTGTTTATGTCTCAATGTTGTCATTAACTATGAATTTGTAACATTGTTATGAGTATAAAATGGGGTTAAATGTGGATGTTTTCTTTACACTGAAAAAGTATCAATGTAGTTAATAGTAGTTTGGTGCTATATGAAAACTAAAGAGGCATGATGGATATGATCAGAGTGTCCAGTCACATGACTCGAAAACAATTCTCTTTTTAAAAACAATTGTGAGACTATGGTTTATTTTCAAGGAACTTCTATGAAATATTGCAATGAAAATTAAACATTGCTACTCATAGGAGAAGACAAATAAGAGGCCTCAAGTTTACCAAATTTTACTTTAATGAAGAAAGAAACATAATGAACATAAAGCTAAACTTCAAAATGATTTTCTCAAATATGATAGCTGTCATGCGTTATTGAAACAAGAAACATCAAAACTTGGTTTAGTGTTCATACACCATATGCTACATAAACAAGTCATGGCTTTGCATTGTTATTTCTAGTACTCTACAATCTCTGAATGCCTGCTGTACAGGCATTTGAAGAATTTGATATGGCATAATCACCTTCAGGAGAAAGGAAGGGCCATTATGTTTTGTTGACAGGTAAGAGAAACATATTCCATTTTTTCCTATCATATGACAATGTTTCTGGATTTGAGAATGTTGTTTTTAAGCCTTCAATTGACCATTAAAACAACTTTTGTTCAGTTGCCCAGTTGAGTCTGACCCGTTGTGACCCCATAGACCATTACACGCCAGGCTCCTCTGTCATCTGCCATCCTCTGCAGCCCGGCCTGATCTACACCCATCGCATCAACGATTCCATTCATCCACCTCATCCTCTGCTGCTCCCTTTTCCTTCTGCCTTAGATCTTTCCCAGCATCAAGGCCTTCTCAAGTGAGTCCTCTCATCTCATTTGGTGGCCAAAGTACTTGAGCTTCAGTTTCAGTATTTGTCCTTCCAATGAGCAGTCAGGGTTGATTTCCTTCAGGATTGACTGATTTGATCTCCTTGCAGTCCAGGGGACTCTCAAGAGTCTCCTCCAGCACCACACTTCAAAAGGCATCTATTCTTCTGCTCTCAGTCTTCCTTATGGTCCAGCTCTCGCAGCCATACATTACTATTGGGAAGACCATTGCTTTAACTAGGTGAACTTTTGTTGGCAGGGTGATGTCTCTACTTTTTATTATGCTGTCTAGGTTTTCCATAACTTGCCTCTCTAGAAGTAAGTGTCTTTTTATTTCATGGTTGCAGTCACCATCTGCAGTGATCCTAGATTCCAAGAAGGTAAAGTCTGTCACTGCTTCAATTTCTTCCCTTTCTATTTGCCAGGGAGTGATGGGGCCAGATGCCATGATCCTGGTTTTTCGATGTTGAGTTTCAGGCCAGCTCTTGCACTCTCCTCTTCCACCCTCATCAGGAGGCTCTTTAGGTCTTCTTCACTTTCTGCCATTAAGGTAGTACCATCTGCGTATCTCAGGTTGTTGATGTTTCTCCCAGCAATCTTAATTCCTGCTTGTGCTTCATCCAGCCCTGCATTACTCATGATGTTCTCTGCATATAAGTTAAATAAGCAGGGTGACAATATACAGCCTTGTCGTACTCCTACTCCTTTTCCTATTCTAAACCAATCAGCATTTCCATATCCTGTCCTTACTGTTGCTTCTTGACTCACATACAGATTTCTCAGAGTGGCAATATGATGTTTCAGCAAATGTTATTTACTATTCTATTTCAGATCAAAATATGTATAAATCACTTTGTAGATAGTTGGCATCAAGTTCTCATTCAAGAAAAATAATTTATGGCCACAGCAGGATATTATCAGAAGAGCATCACAAGCTATTTTTAAAATGCAAATAAAATTTGAGGAGACATTTACAGTACAGCCATAAAATGCTGACTAGGCATTTATTAGACATTTTACTTATTTACCTATGAGAAAGGTTTGTAGTCTCCTCTTAAGTAAAGCCAGGAAACCAGTGTACAAAATGGAAAGACCATCAATATAAATACACAATTGAAATGAATACAAAGTCGGACTATCCGCACAAAAATTCAACCAGCCAATTCACATTCCATGCTGAAATACTTAGAGCAAATGAAAATAGGCAGTGCTGAAAAGAGTAAAAAGCTGGAGTTACACATGTCCATTTGTGGAGAGGATTTTCTATAAGCAAAGTGCCACATCTGAAAGGCAATGTATACCTTTTTTTTTGGATGATGGGAAAATGGGATGGGCTTCAGAAGATGAATGCATTGTTTAGGAAAATTGATGATGCACAGGGTGACCCTTTAGGTACCCATTTCCAAGCTGCTTTAAAGATGAATTAAGCCCAGGTATGGTCTGACAGCCAGTTGCCATGACATATTCAGTATAAATCAGGGGTTCTCAACCTGCGGCCTGGGGGCCGGATGCAGCCCATGACACCATTTCATGTGGGCCCCCATCACCTCCGTCACACCCGGAAGTGCCATGTGTGGCAGACAGATCAAAATGGGCATCCGGCCCCCAAAGCTGTCTGAGGGAGTGTGACCCAGTCCTTGGCTTGAAAAGGTTGAGAATCCCTGGTGTAAATGGTATACGTTGTTGATGTTTGTCTTGAGACTGGGCCTAAATGCATATTTACGGTTGCCATCATAATACTTTCTGAAATAACATCTATCTCACTGTATGAAGGTGGATACAAGACTCTATTTTGGGGGAGCGGGCCGACCTGGCATGCGTCACTGAGACCTGGCTGAGACCTGAGGATGGGGTGCCTCTATCAGAGATGTGTCCGGCCGGGTTCGGTGTTTGGCACCAGCCTAGGGATGTGGGTAAGGGCTGTGGTGTTGCCATTATAGCCAGGGAGTCATTGGGAGTCGCCAGGGCCACTGCTCCACAAATTTCGGGTTGTGAGGTCCTGCTCCTGCGGTTGGGCCCTAACGGTCAGTTGGGGGTCCTAATCCTGTACCTGCCTCCTTGCAGGGTAAGGGACTCCTTGCCTGGGCTCCTTGAAGCCATCTCGGCATTGGCTTTGGAGTTCCCTAGACTGATGGTTTTGGGGGACTTTAATTTGCCTTCGCTGGGGTCTGGTTCCGAGGTGGCACAGGAGTTCATGGCTTCCATGGCAGCTATGGACCTGGCTCAGGTTATTCAGGGCCCGACCAGGGGCCACATGCCAGATTTAGTCTTTTTGTCGGGGCGGTGGCAGAGTGATCTGAGTTTACAGAAGCTAGACATAACACCTGTGCCATGGTCAGATCACTATCTGGTGGCTCTAGACTTTCTGGGGGTGACACTTCATCGTAAGGAGGCAGGGTCAATTAAAGTGGCCCGCCCCCGGCAACTGATGGATCGGGATGGATTCCAGAGGGAACTGGGGGAATTTCCTCTGGATCGGCGACACGATTCACCTGAGGCACTTGTTGACCTGTGGTACGGGTCGACGACATCTGCCTTGGATGTAATCGCTCCACTACGGCCTCTCAGAGCCCGGGGAGCTAGGTCATCCCCGTGGTTCACGGAAAAACTATGGGAGCTCAAACGGGCAAAGAGACGCCGAGAGCGCTGCTGGGTGAAGACCCAGAGCGATTCCGATTGGACACTAGTTAGAACCGCTATTAGGGCCTACCTAGTGGCGATGGGGGTGGTGAGGAGGCAGTACTTCACCTCCCTTATTGCCTCCACTGATAATCACCTAGCCACCCTGTTTCGGGTGACCAGGTCCCTCCTGGGTAGGGCGGGGCCTGTGCCTGGTTGGCAGGGATCGGCTGAGGACTTTGCTGACCATCTGGTGGAGAAAATCGATTGGATTCGCTCGGGATTCAAACTTGGTGTGGACGGGGAGGGTCCGGGGGGAGCCAGTGCGCAGTCTTGCGGTGTTACCTGGGATCGGTTTGATCCAGTTGCTCCAGATGAAGTGGACAGGCTCCTTGCGGCGGTCCGTGTCACTAATTGCCCATTGGATCCCTGTCCCGCCTGGCTGGTAAAAGCCTCTAAGACGGTGACAGGTAGCTGGGTCGGGGCTATAATTAACGTGTCTTTTCGAGAGGGGATGTTTCCTGCACTGCTGAAACATGCTCTTGTGTGCCCCCTCCTGAAGAAGCCTTCCCTCGATCCAGCAATACTAACCAACTACAGACCTGTCTCCAACCTTTCTTTTTTGGGGAAGGTTCTGGAGAAGGCAGTGGCACGTCAGCTGCAGGGGGTACTGGATGAAGCGGAATATCTGGACCCATTCCAGTCAGGATTCAGACCTGGATATGGTACTGAGACTGCATTGGTCGTGCTGATGGATGATCTCTGGCGAGAGCGGGATGGCGGTCATCCGTCCGTCCTTGCTCTTCTTGACCTCTCAGCGGCCTTCGATACCGTTGACCACGGTATCCTTCTGGAACGGCTCCGAGGATTGGGGATCCAGGGCACGGTGTGGTCCTGGTTTTCCTCATTTCTTAGGGACCGGACCCAGTCGGTGTGGTTGGAGAGTGAGAGGTCGAGTCCTAGGCCCCTAAAATATGGGGTGCCTCAGGGCTCGGTACTCTCTCCTCTCCTATTTAACATCTACATGAAGCCGCTGGGTGAGATCATCCGTTCCCACAGGGTGCGGTACCACCAGTACACAGATGACACACAGTTGTACATCTTGGCCCGTGGGGACCCCAGTGATGCAGTCAAAGTCCTTTCCAGCTGTCTGGAGGCTGTTGGGGTCTGGATGGGGGCAAATGGGCTACAGCTGAATCCTAGCAAGACTGAGTGGCTATGGATAGGGGGTCCTGCGTTATCGTGGGAGCTACCATCTTTGGTTTTGGATGGGGCTGTTTTGCCCCAGACCAACCCGGTGCGCAACTTGGGGGTCCTCCTGGATTCGCGGCTGCTGCTAGCAGAACAGGTGGTGGCTGTGGCCAGGAGGGCCTTCGCCCAACTTCGGGTGATTCGCCAGTTGTGCCCGCTCCTGGACGGGGACTCTTTGCTCATGGTCACTCACGCTCTGGTGACCTCCAGACTAGACTACTGTAATGTGCTCTACATGGGGCTGCCCTTGATGACCATTCGGAGGCTGCAGCTGGTCCAGGATGCCGCGGCCCGGGTGGTGATGGGGTGTGGACGTTATGCCCATGCCTCACCACTGCTTCGGGGGCTGCACTGGTTACCAGTTTGTCTCCGGGTGCAATTCAAGGTGCTGGTTTTGACCTTTAAAGCCCTACATGGTAGTAGGCCAGGGTATCTTAGAGACCGCATCGCCCTAAGGACATCTGTCTGTCCAACCAGAGCAGACAGGAGGGGCTCTCTAATTGTGCCATCAGCCAGGGGGGCTCGCCTCTCTGGCACAAGGAGGAGGGCCTTCTCCATGTCTGCACCGGCCCTTTGGAACCTCCTGCCTGTGGAACTACATCTCCAGACGGAGTTGTTGCCCTTTAGGAAGGAACTAAATACCTGGCTGGTGGGCCAAGTTTGGGGTGCGGGTGGGGATGGGGGTACCGTTGGGTGGTTGGTATAGAAAAGTGTGCCTTCCCCCAAGGTCCCTTCGGTTCTTGCGCACCTTTTAAGGGTGGGTTTTTTAACTTTTAACTTTGTTTTATTATGTGTCTTTTATGTATTTACTGTCCGCTATGTAAACCGCCCTGAGTTGGGTTGTACCTGAGTGGGCAGTATATAAGCGTGAAAAATAAATAAATAAATAAATAAATAAATAAATAAAATGACCTTAAACATGACCAAGAATGAAGACACACTGGGGTCCAAATTAGCTGTTTAGCTTTCTGAAATGGTGGGTATCTGTAATGGCGATATATCTTGCAGGAAGGAGTCTGATGTCCTTTTCCTGAATCCTAGATAATCTGAGCAACTAAATAATAGTACTGCACAAACAATATGCATCTTGTAAAAGCAGCAAACCAAATAAATGTTGACCAAATACATTCAGCTTTATTTTATATACCCATTTCTCAAAATAGCTTGTGTCATTTTAAGACTTTCCAGCTTATTTCTGAAAGGAAGTTACTTTATTTGTTCTGTATTCTGTTTTAAAGTGATATCAATAGCTAATGTTTTCCTTAGAAGTCTAATAAAAAGAGTTTTTACTTCTTTAATAAATGAAATATGCAATACAGTAAAACCATACCTGTCAACCCGCGGCTCTGGAAAAACGGGACCTGCACACATCACTTGTGCGCAGGTTGCTTTCCACGCATGCCCGGAAGCGCTATGCCGCTTGCGTAGGGGCTGCGCAAGTGGCGTAGCGTTTCCGCGCATGCACGGAAAGTGTTTTCCCCTGCTGCCAAATTACGGGGGTTTGGCAGTGCGGGGCGGGTTATGACATCAATGGACGTCAAATTATGGGGTTTTCCCGGCCAAATTGGGATGGTTGACAGGTATGCAGTAAAACCCCGACTTACATATGCCTTGAGTTACATAAAATTCGACTTACATAATGATTTTTGCACTAAAACCCGATTTACAGAAATGTCCCAATTTACATAACACAATTTCCTATGGGTTTGCTTTGGGTTACATAACAAAATGGTTTTTCCTATGGGTTTGCTTCAAGTTATGTAAAAAAATTCATTCTCCCTATGGGGTTGCTTTGATTTACACAAATATCATTTTCCTATGGATTTGCTTTGAGTTAAGTAAAAAAATCATTTTTCCTATGGGCTTGCTTCGAGTTATGTAAAAATTTATTTTTTCTATGAGTTTGCTCCGAATTAAGTAAAAAAACGATTTACATAAAAGCCTACGGAACAGACTTTTTACAGAATGGCTGAGTGAAGTTGGTTATTCTGAATTAAAGAAGCACTTTTTGAATGAACAAAATGCTTGTTAATTTTTTTAAATCATAAATTGAATAGACTTGTACATCTGTAATAGGAAATATTATAAAACAGAGCAGATTTACTTAGCCTGTGTGCCCATATTCATTTTGTCTGTATGCAGTTTGTGATGGGAAAATCTGTGCTTTCCCCTGATTTCTGTAGCTTCTGCAAAATGGCAATTTCAAATAAGTGGGAGTTAGAAAGAATGTAAACATTCTTGCCTCATGGTTGCCTCATGACTTTGGAGAATTGAAAACTATTGTGTGATTGACATGTCTTGCTGTAAGATCATTGGTTGGAATCCCTGAGGGGTAGGCCAAAGGTGGACCCTGCGGGGAGGAGACATATCTCCAGGACACTCAGACACTCTCTGGAATATGTGCTTTGCCAGCAGGCAAAATGTAGAGGCTTGGGAGAAAGGTGTGTGTGTGTGGGGGGGGCTATAGGCTTATGGGCTATCCCTGGAACAAGCAGCCTGCTTTATCTATTTGCTTCCTGATCTTTTGATGGACTGTATCCTTGCTATGCTTTTAATACACTTACAAAATGCCTGAAGAGATTTGGAGTGATTTCTTGGCTCGACGCTACCTGATTCTACACACATCTGATGCCTGGGCTGCAACTCAGAAGGACAATAGGGCCTACTCAGAGTAAGAATCCTACTGTCACACAGTTTGTTAGTCTTCAAGGTATGAGAAGACTTTTCTCTGCATTTTATGTACATTGATTATGCCATTTAAATAATCAGCCTTCTCCCACATATGGCACGCACAGCAAAGACAGATATATCCTTTACAAGACAAGAAAACACATAGAGGTTAACGGAGAAGAACAAATATTTTAGCACTCTTTAATTACCATGGCTTTATTTGAATGACCCCCTCCTTGGAACTCAATGGTTCCAAAGGCATCCGTAGGGCTGAGTTGAGTGTGCTTGCTGATTGACCACTTCTCTGACTGGATGTCATTTCGAGTAAGCCGACCTTCATTTTTCTCATTTTGAATAATGGAAATGCTTGGCGTCAGTCCCACATGTTGACCTATTAAGCGTCCACAGCAACACCTGTGGCATTAAGCAAAAATAACTTGCATTTCATGGTATGACAAAGGAACAGGGTAGATTTAACCAAAGGCTGAGTAGGCTGAGATATATTTAAAAACACAGTTTGGGCCAGGTGTAGAACCGAACAAACACTTCAAAGCATCTGGCTAAATAGGATTTTAAAGCATGGTCACCATTCTTCATGTGTATACAACATGGCACACCATTGGTCTCCATGATGAAATGTATTTACAAGCAAATAACCCACGAGAAACACCCCGGAGCCATCCAGATACTGTATCACAATGGCTCTCAGCAGCAGGCTTTGCTCCCGCCAAACTTACCTAAAACCACTCCATTATAGGCTTTTCAATTCTTAAGTATGATGCGAAAAGATAACATTGAAGACTTTCCAGTAGGTTAGCTATGGCCTGACACAAACTAATTTCACTATCAGAGTAGCTATTTTTTGTCAGAATGGGACTTTAAAAAACAACAGCACAGAAAACAGTTAAGAAACAATAGTTTTAACACTGCCCCTTTTTGTTCTCAGTCAGAAACCAGTTCTGTCTGTCTACCACTGAAACCAATGCATGCTGGTGAAATGGGTTCTGTCTCCCACTGGCAATCACTGTGGGCCCCAAAAGACTTTCTCTAGTGAAGGAAAAGTGGTGTTTTTTCAAGCAAGTCACCTGAGCTGCATAAATGGACATCTGCTTATGCGATGTTGGCTGTCACTCATCCATCATGAAATGAAAATATTTTATTCTGCAAAGTACTCTCTGTTGTTATTATTAACTGGTCCCATATCATGCCAGTTAAAAAGTACACCAGATGTGAAGCTGTGTCAGTTTCACTTTACCACTGCTTGTTAATTATTCATTTATTTAAAAAGAGCTATCTTGTCTTTAACAGAAGTTAAATGCCTCTGTTGCAAAGAGATGTAATAAAGCACAGTCTGACATACAAAGCAAATTAATTATCAAAAATCATTACCTATGGGGGTCTTTGGTGCTGGGTATGATATGAACACATTCCCTTTTGCAAAATGCTCTTTCTATCCATGATTTCTGAGCCTGAAAGAGATAACAATAATAATAATAATAATAATAATAATAATAATAATAATAATAATAATAATAATAATAATAATAATAATAATAATAATAATAATAATAATAATGTTGCTATTCAATTGAACCTTTAAATACAGTAAAACCTCGACTTACATATGCCTCAAGTTACATAAAATTTGACTTACATGATGATTTTGTGCTGAAACCATGTCCTGATTTACATGATTTCCTATGGGTTTGCTTCGAGTTACATAAAGATTCTTTTTCCTATGGGTTTGCTTCAATTTACGTAAAAATCATTTTCCTATGGGTTTGCTTCGATTTACATAAAAAATTCATTTTTCCTATGGGTTTGCTTCGATTTACATAAAAAACCAATTTTAGCAAAAGTCTACTGAACGGACTCTTTTCGTAAGTAGGGTTTTTACTGTAACCACAAAGCATTTTAGTACAGGTTCCTTGGACAAAAAGAAAGAGAGAGGAGGGATTCTATTCTATTCTAAAAGGGTTCTTTATAGAACTCGATGGACTGTATCCATTAATGTTATCATAATAATCAGTCATGATTGGAAATAAGTGTTATATCATGCTTCTCCAAAATGGAAGAAAACCTAACATTTCATTATTTTCACCATTTATGAAAAAAAATATTCAATAACTATGATGCACTTGGATCATTAGCACACTTCCAAATGACAAGATTATCAGGAGCACCTTAATTAATAGATTCTGCTATATAATTTCTAATGGAAGCGTGAGAACATAAAGTAGTGGGCAATTCACAGTGAAACCTTAGAAGGCAGGAAATAACAAAAGGAGGAAGAAATGACATGCATCATCAATTTCTGAAGAAACAACTCAGAAGATTTCGGTAGAAAAAGTTTTGTTCTGCTTGGCAAGCAGAATTTCTTCTAAAGTTTTACAGAAACTTAGAAATTCTCCTCAGCTCCAGACTAACACCACTACTGCAAACATTCCCACACACAGAGTGGCATTCCAGTTCTTTCTTCACTTGGCATTGATTGTGTGATTATGTAAGTCTCAGCTAATTAGGCTAAAACAAGTTGAATGAATGGAAAATACAAATGTTATTTGTGATAACGATTAGTCTTGTCTATCGATGTGTTAAAACCAAATTGCTTCTCTGCACTGCACTCAGTTCTGATGACAAATAATAAGGTAGCCATTGTTACTTTTGATTGCAAAATTGCACAACTCTCAAAAGTCATATTCAGAAGAGAAAACATAAGAACTACCATTCTCTATGAGATGCCATATAAAGGGAATGTTTTTACATACTACCATATTGTCTCCAATTATGGTAACCTAAGAAGGTCTTTGAGGCAGTATACCACACTGTACTGGCTGCAGCAAACGTTTGTATATTGAAAGTTACCATTTGTATATTAACAAAAACAAATGATCTCTTCCTGAAAAAGAGCAATAATATTTGAATATATTGGGTATTGCTGTGTTTTAGACTAGACGGCCTTTTAAACATCAGAGCTATCTTTTAGATTAGGACAAATCAATTGTGTGTTATGAGCCATTAAGTCAGAACAGATTTATAATGTCCCTAATAGGGCTTTGCAAGATAGTTAAGGAAACTATCAAAACCCAGGGAGTTTCCATGGTAGACCCATTAAAATTACTGGAATCTATGTTGTTTCTGGCAAATATGCCCCATTCATTTGAATTAGTCAAATTTGGGGAGATAATTGGGATTATTTCTCTGAGTTTCCTTTAAAATTCACAATTATCTATCTGAAGTAAACAGCTCATCTGAACCATTTAGCATGAGCAGAACCCAGTATCTCTTCTCAATATGTAAAGAAGAGGCCAATCCCCCCCCCCCCACAAAAGATAGAGAGAAACAAGCAACATTTTTGTTTTTGTTCATTCTGGAGAAGCCGCTGGTGATAAGGAAGCCATTTGAACAAAGAAACAACCATTCTACTCATAGAATTTTCACTCAAACACAGAATTAGTATTCACTGAGCCAACTCATATTCCCTCTGCAGACAAACACATAATATTTAGAAGATCTAATATCTTATTAATTATTCAAGCCACCTCATCTAAAACCAATGTTACTCTTACTCAAATTATCCTCATTATAAAAACATTCTTCCACTACAGAGAAAAAATTGTTTTATCACTTCCCAAGAAGAAGTAAATAAACAGGTATATTTAGAAAACATACACGAAGAGAAGTACCATACATTTAGTGCTAGCATCCTAAGAGCGCATGAGATATAACACTTACATGAGTAAAGTTAAGTAGGCTTAAGCTCTACTGTACTTAAACTTACAAGTTAAGCCTCACTAATCATAATGGAACTTAACTAATGTGTAAGTGTCCATGGAACTGTACTGCATTGTGTATCAATTTCCCCCCCTCCATCATTACATATCTAGAGACATTACAGTTACTTGTACATAAAACAACACTAAATTCCCTTAACTATTTTTCTTGACAAATTACAACAGATTGTAACAATTAATTGCCAAAGCTCATTTCCTTAACTTGAAGGAGCACTGTATGCCATAAATCTAGTTTAGGTTAATACATGTATCACACATTTTTCATGAATATTTTCTTTCTTTTCAAATTTCATCTATAAAAAGCAGATCATGGAGATACTGTACCAATATTCTCTCTCTCTCTCCTTTTCTTTCTTTTGCCTCACCATTCCTTTTTTGCTATATGGAAAACTAATATAGGAATCTTTAATGAGTCAATCACTCTGATCTTGTACAATTTTTATTTATTTATTTATTGCTCAAATTTCTATGCCACCCAATCAGGCGAACCCGACTCAGGGCGGCTCACAACATGATTAAAACATACATATTAAAAACAATTAAAACCCCAACATACCCACCCACCAATTAAAACTAACCACATTAAAACTGCCCGCATTAAAAAGATGGGGAGGCTTCATTTTATAAGCCAACAGGCGGGGGCCACTCTTCCATCCGGGCCCCACACCTGCCCCGCCAACCAGGTTTTTAACTCTCTTCTGAAAGGCAGCAACTCCGTCTGCTCCCACAACTCTACTGACAGGAGGTTCCACAAGGCTGGTGCGGACACAGAAAAGGCCCTCCTTCGTGTGCCAGACAGGTGAGACCCTCTGGCAGATGGAACAATTAGAGAACCCCTCCAGTCCGCTCTGGTTGGATGGACAGACACTCTAGGGACGATGCAGTCTCAAATGAAATGAAACTGTCAGCACCAGATGAAACTCAATTCTATGTTCCTTTTTCATTCTTCAGGAAGATTGTACTGCAAGCTTGGTAGCAACAGAATACCAGTTTTTGGTATGACTGTGGCTATTGCCAGTAGCATAAAGAAAAACTGTTAATTTATGGAGTCTTTGGTGGGAAGGCAAACAGCATTCCATGCACTCCAATGTCTTCTCATGCCTACCACATGTCCACGGGAATGTCTTTAAACGCAGACAGTGCTGGATCTTCAGCTATAAATGGAGATGAGCACTGAACCCTAGAGTTGGATACGACTGGCTTTTGAGCAAGGGTGACCTTTACTTTTACCCAAAGACTGTAAGTACTCAAAACAGATACCTAAAATACATAATCTTATTTGTATATATCAAATTGGCTCACACATATCAGTGTCTTCCTCTCACCTGAAAAAGAATATTCAATTCATTTCAACTAATAATTTGGTTTTGGTGGCAACAGCCCTGTTCTATAATTTGTTAAATTTGGTGAAGCTCCGATTATTATAAGAGAAACTTGAGTTCCGTGGAGTTAAATCCCAAACAAATTTGAGAATGCATGGGACTATACAGTTGAATAGAATATTTAATCTGATAATGCAAAATAAGTGCTGATAGAACTTTTAACAAATAAATAAGCATTCATTGAGATAATCCTGGATCAGACCCAGACTAAGTCATGTTGAATTCTCATTGAAATCAATGGAACCTACCTTAACTATGACTAACTTCAGTGCCACCAATTACAATGGGAAGAACTGCCGACTTTGTTCAGATCCTCTTCTCTGTTGTATCCCAATGCCAGCATGTACCATTAGAGTCAATATACAGTGGTACCTCATAAAATGATTTTAATCCATTCCACTGGGCTCACTGTTGTATGAAACAATTGCTATATGATACATGCATTGTATAGCGATTTTCCCTATGGGATGCATCGTACAATGATTTTTTTTTGCTGAGTGGTTTTCCCATTGAAAAATTGTTGTACAATTTTTTTCCATAGGGAAAATTGTTATGCGGGACACCATTCCCCCCAAAACAACAACAACAACCTAATTGTTATGTAATTTCATTGATATATGGGGTGATTGATGTATGAGGTTCCACTGTATATGCCATAGATTCTTTTAAGACAACTCATTTGTGTTTCCCTTGGAGTGTATAGTCTCATAACTAATATGCAGGGCAGAGGTAGGGACAGGTGAAGGATTCAGTTTTAAAATTATTATTTTTTCAAATGCTGAACTTCTCTTCCTTTTTTGAATTTCATTTGTTCACTTATTTATTTTAACATGAAAACAATTTTCTGAAAGCTAGAATTTCTTTTGCTTTTTTGAATTTAATTTGCTAACTTATTTAGATTGACATTTAGTTGAAAGCACCCGCTGATATAAAATTGCTTTATGCATCCAATTCCCTTGAATATTCTGTTAGATAAATTCCTACCAAAAAGGCACCCAGGAACTGCCGATTCCAAACTAGCTGATTCACTGTAAAGCTCATTTTACAGTGCAGTTGTGATGTTTTATGGAAATGTAAACAAAAATTAACATGGTGAATATGCCAATGAAGTATTCAGAACTCTCCTTGAAATGTAACTTAGAGAAATTCACTTATCAGACTAGCAAGTGAAATTTAACAGTAAAATGGGAATATTATATTAATCGCTACATGGTTGGAGCAAATACAGATCAATAAAGTCCACATTTCTTAACACTGGCCAACCAGATGATTCTGGGTATCCCACAAGCAGGACATGAAGCTGCCATCCTCATGTATCTCAAACATTGGGTGTTTAACATAGTATTATTAAATGCTAGCTCCCCCTCCAAAAAAGATAAAGAAGTATCTATAAAAATGTTAAGAAATAGGTTACACACTATACAAATTAAAATGCAGCAAAGTGTTTCTTGCTAGAGCAATGTACTTTGGATTTCCAGTTGCACAATTCACTTCTAGATGGTAAAGTTGGGCTAAAGCATATCTAACTTCTTAGAGTAGCCATCAAAATTCTCAGTTTTAAAATTTCAGATTAGTATTGAGTGTGTAGCCTCATGAGCATCACCAAACCTTTTATCAATTATTATACAGTGGAATCTCATACAACAATTGCCCCGTATAGCAAAGAAATTGCATAACAGTTAGGTTTTGGGGGGAAAATGGCGTCCCACATAACAATTTTCCTTATGGAAAAAATCGTATAACAATTTTTCAATGAGGAAAAACCACTTAGCAAAAAATAAAAATCCTTGTATGATGCATCCCATAGGGAAAATTGCTATACGATCCATGTATCATACAGCAATTGTTTCATGCAACAACGAGCCCCGTGTAACGGATTAAAATCGTTGTATGAGGTACCACTGTATTATATAACATTTTAACTTTCAGTGAAGGAGAAAATATCCCACTTGATTGGTTTAACAATTTAGTATTATAAGACTTTGCAGTTAAATGTAGCGTTACTTATATTAAATGAGTGCAATATCACCAGATTATGCTGAATAAGGACATGAAAACAGAATCACAGTGGCTTAACAAATTTATCAAGGCAAATTATTTCATTTTTGTTCTTCACTCCTGCAAATGTTTCTAGTACTATTTAGAACAAAAACACACACACTTAAGGAAATACATATACCATTGGTGAGAGAATGATTGATTCTCACTTTAATTCCCTAAAATAAATATTTTGTTATTAAATACTATCACCCAAAAAGAATTATTTTTATTATTATTACTTACCTGAGCATCTGCATTTGAGCCTGCCTAAAGCTCTTGCTGGTCAGTTTGTGCTGCCCACATTTTGCTGCTGTTGGTCATTCTACTAATAATAATGCACTCATGACCGCCCACCAGACAAGCCATTCATTCTATTTTTTGACCAGGAGATGTTAAAGTAAGCAATGAACTTGCGCCCATTAGCTGCTTGGAATGTGCTGCCATGGAATTAGCCTCATTAAGAGTTCTACAGACATTCATTCCTAGCCCCCAAACACTGCTTCATTTGAGCATCTAATCTGACGCCAAAAGAAAAACAAATCCCTTGAGAGCTTGGATTTAAGTGGCACAAGCCCTGACAGGCTGTTGGGCTTTTTTGGGGAAAAAAAGAAGTAAAAGTTTTGTGAAAAGTGTGATAAGGTGTTCTGAGCTCTGAGAGTTCAATTCAGGAGAACAAATCCTTCAAAAGAAACAGTGTACCAAGCTGGAAAGAACCTGAACACAAGATGTTTCTAATCTCCAAAGAATGGAACCAGTATGTTTGTTTGGCAGCTGCTGGGAATTTGAATACACTAAAAAAATTATTACAATTCATCAGAAAAAGGGTATATCAAAACCACAAGGGTTTTGTCCCAACCTCTATGTGTAATAAATATTCCATGCAGGAAATAACTTAAAACTTTTTATGGACAAACAGAGAGATAAAATGGTATTTGAAACCTAAAAGTCACGTATCTCTGATTTTCATGAATGCAAATTCGTTCAAAAAGGTATAGAGGCAAAGCATGGAGAAATTGGCTTGAAACAACTGTTTCAAGGAGACTTCAGGTTACCACCTGCATAATGTTTTATGGATCCAAACTAACTAGAAAACCTAGAAAACAGCAGTGGAGTGTGTCATGAAGCCCTTTCATAAGCAAAAAGAAAAGTGCTTCTGCAAATGCAAGAATTGGCACTCCAATTTTGCTGACACTTTTAATCTACTAGTCATATCTCCACCTTTTCCTAGATAACATCCCGCCCTTTATGGCAGCTTCTTAGGAGGTCTGGAGGCCTACACAGGATCAGAAAGTATGGGTGAAAACTGGGAACATTTCCTGATAAGGGGAAAGTCAGCACTAGATGCAATATCATGGTAGTGTTTTTATTAACATGTCTTTTTAAAAAATTATCACATCCCACCTGCCATAACCCCTCATTAGTTTCAAAATGAGAAATGACAATACCTGGTTTACAGCTTTTTATTCAAATCTCTTGGAATATACTGTGGGACAACACCTAACATTTAAGAAAAATAGTAACTTAACTGAAATAAACCCAAGATCATCCTGAGTTCTGAGAGGACAGGTAACAAACTTCTCTGTCCCTTCTGTCTCCAGACTGAAAGCTAACATGACCTATTCTTACCATTAAGGCCTCTTAGGACTGCCTCTTAAAATGGCAGCAAGTTACATACTCTATCTTTTTCATTTTTTTGGGGGGAAATTATCTTATAGAACCATGCATAAATGTTCCAGTCTGTGGGTGACATGGACATATCATAATAGGTAAAACTGGGGGAAAAACAACATGATCGTAGGAAAGGACAAAACAAAGTGTATATATGCAGAGATGAGAAAATCTACTTTTTTTGACAACAAGTCCCAGAAAATGATGGTGGAGAGCTACTGGTGGCTAAAAATGTCTCATTACAATTAACTGAAAAAAATGTCTGCAGATTATGCTTATGTCATACTCAAACCATTTGCAAACACTGAGAACTTCAGTGGCTGAGATGGGCTTCAAGCATGCCAATGTGAAAGCAAACAGCTGATGGTGGTCAGATATCTACAAGTGGGATTTCAGGCATCATCATGGTGTGCAATTACTCCTGTGCATTCAAGTCTTTTCTTCTTTAATTACAGGAGGAGTGTGGTCTGTGTAGTTGCTTGAACACAGCATTGTTTATTGGGCAAAGCAGTTCATATCCAGAACAGAATGATGTATGCACCTTGAGCTTGGGGCCCAGATATAGCTTAGATGGTTTGAACACAGGGGGATCTGCTGGGAATCTCTGATACCCACCGTAAAAGTGTGCCTGTAAAATTATGCACTTCCTGATGCTCTTTTGCTTCAGCTGGGTGAAAATGACCTCTTATCTCATTAAAACCTGGCCTTGATGTTGTCGATTGAGGAGTGTTTAGACCTCCTGTAGCTCTGGCTGCCTAACACCATTTTGAAATGGTTGCAGTTGCTGAAAAGGCACATGTGGTGGTGGGGTGATAAACCTGGGAGAGTTGATTTGGTGAGGAGAAAGGTGACATGAGTGGCAGGCAGCATCATTGAATGAACTGGTGGCATGTGGATCCATCCCTGTTTATATGAACCCGGGCCTATACAATGATAATGGGGTCCACCTATCTGACTTGGGGTCCACCTCTCTGACTTGCAGGATATTAGGTCAAGACTGTTCAAATGGTAACATGTTCAAATGGCTGCTGTGGCAATAGTTTGGTGACAGTCTGTGAATTGGAGCAGATCTGTGCTGCCATATGCCAGAAAATAGAATCTTCTCCCCAATTAAGTCAATGGAGGGAGAATTAAGAGGGGGCATGCTCAATTTAGGAGGGTTGCCCACAGTTGCCAACAAGGGAAACCAGGGCATCTCTCCCCACCCTAGTGGATTTGTGGTTCAGGTCACATAACTGACATAACCCAATATTGTGTTGGGAAGGTGGAGATTGGATGACAGGCAGGTCAACCAGATTTTGGATCTGCTATGCCCATACAGTACTATGCTGCTGTGGCTAATCCTAGCAGAGGCCTTTTTATATCCATGACCAATTTCTTTGATTTCATTGACTTCTAATGTGTTTGCGTTATCTTGCCGGGGTCTGCAAAGTGTTGTATTTTTTTAAAAGTATCATATTTGTTCAGAGGAGAATTTTGCAGGGATTCTTTATCTTCTCACAGGGGATGTAAAGAGTAAAGGAGCACCAAAGAAAAATGGATGATATGAATCTTGTGTCTACTATAGTTATAACTAAAACGACACAGCTTCCTGAGAGAATATCCTTGTGTATCTGAAAATGAGAAATCAGGAGAAAGACCAGGCTTCAAAAGATTCAAGATATATTTGAGGAGAAGACAGTGAAAAAATATTAATGTATGTTGGGTAAAGATGTTTGTTCTTATTATCCTTTAAAAACCCCTCCCCTGCAGTTTCATTGTTTACTCACACAGGGAACTGATATCTCATACTGCTATTTGTAAGGGATGTTTATGTTTTGTAATGTGCTGCTAAGTTAAATAACAATTTTAACAATGGCAGCTTTACTTATTTTATATAATAGGAATGTGGGCCAGGCCAGTAGCCAATGGGAGGGAGTGGCTATGAAGGGCTGAACTTATTAAACACCTCTATTTTTCCTTCTCCCGTAGAGATGGGCTGATAGTCAATTTCCTTTCATATGCAATCCAGGTTTGTTTCTGGTAGAGGATGATTGTGTTATGCTCTATTATGCTAAAACAACAAAATCATACCTTCTCCTCCACCATTGTCTCTGGCCATGAGACTTATTTTTCTCTGAGACTTCAACCCACTGCCCTGAGACTTAGCAACTCCTAGACTTGTAGGTCTGTTTTATCATTAAATGTGATCAACATTGGACACCTACCTTGTTAATTAGAAACTTTGCTCCCAATAAGCCATGGGTGCCCAAACTATGGCCCATGGGCCAGATGTGATCCCTGACACCAAATCATCCAGCCCGCACCACCCTTGCCACACCTAGAAGTGGAAGTACGGGGGCGTGGCCAAGATGGCGATGGGTTAACACACTTTTCTGAGAGCTCGCACACCACGATGTGTTATTAAATGAGAAATTAAACTTAAAAGCCATAAAAATTCCTCTGAAAAAAGTTGTTAACTTCTGTACTCGATAATCTGCACTCGGGGGTCGGAGTTCGGGAAGCGGCGCCAGCTGGTAGGGCAAGCTGCGAAAGCCGCGGCTGTATTAGCTGGGCTGTGGCAAACGGGAGCATCGAAGAGGGAGATCAAGGAGATCGAGAAAAGTGAGAAAAGGTTGGAAAATAAATGGTGGACTTTGGTGTTGTGGCTGGTGAGGCTGACGGGGTGAGTAGGAGCATGGTGATAGTGGTGCCTGATGACAGAAAAGTAAGTGTAGAAGGAGTGAGGAAGTTGCAGGATTTAAAAGTAAGAATGGAAGAAAGAACGAGAGGGAGATTAATGGCGGCGGCGGTGGAAGAAATCAAAAGTTAAGAGGTTGGTTGGCTGAAGTTAGAAGGGAAACAATGGTGGAAGAGGATCAGCCGTGAAGTGTTTTGGAGTGTTTGAAAAGAAGGAAGAAGAAGAAGGAGATGGAGAGAAGAGTGAGAAGAGAAAGGAGATGGAAGGTTTTGGAAAAGGGTTTTTTATTTTTATTTTTTTGGCGATGTCTCGGGCGGAGGGGGAAGGAGGAGGAGGAAATTGGCCCGGAGGCCTCGGAAGCTGCAACAGATAATAACATTGTTTTTCTCTTTGCTACATGTTTGAGAAGAGGATTTTCTTTTATGTCTCTCCCCTTGGAATAGCAGTGGTTTATTTTATTTTATATATGAAGGAGCTGAGTTTTTCTACCCCCACTTTATTGAATACTGGGCTGAGCTTGAGCAGGAAATTTTATTTTTCCTTTTCTCTTATGGGTATCGATGAAGGATTTTTTTCCTCCTCTGCTTCTTTAAACTACAAATATTTTGGACATCAATTGTGAGTACCTGGATTTAGTTGTTTTTTTCTTCCCCCTCCCTCCACCTTTTCAACTGACTGTGAGCATTTTTCTATTTCCTTTTTTAGATTCGGTATATTTTTATAGTTATTTAGTCACATTTATTCTTTTGCATTTATATTTCTTTTTCTTTTTTCCAGTTTATTTTTTTGTATACAAGCTTTTGTTTTTATATTTACACTCACTCATATTTACATTACTCATACTTATAGTTTTTCCCCTTTTTAAACATTTATTTTAAATACCCATTTTTACTCATTGACACTTATTTGATTCACAATTAAATTTTTTTATACTTAATTTGTTGTTAAATTAATGATATTATTAATCAATTATAATTGATTATATTAATCTTATTATTTGAATTAATTGGATATTAATTAAAAGGGGAAGGGGGAAAAGGAAAGAAAATACACTTTTACTGCTGTTGTTTATATTAATTGATATAATTAAATTGATAGGAGCAGAATTGATTTGGAGAAGAAACTGAAAATAGGGGAGAACTATTGATTTTGAAATTAATTGGTACCTTTTGATTTAAGTTAGTTATAAAGGGATGGGTATACTTAGTTGAATCTGGAATTTGACCAGAAGGAAGGGTTAGGAGGAAATAAAGGGGTAGTTGCATTGAGATTACTATTTGAAGCTACAATGGAAAAATTGGGAAAGGGAAAGGATGAAGAGGTGGTGAAGCCCAAGAAGACGGATGCGAAGAAGGACGAGAAGAAAGACAAATCAGGAACTGAAGAAGCACCCCCATCAATAGCAGCACCAGAACCTGCACCAATGGATCAAACACAAATTATGGTAGAGCTGGGGAAACTGTTTAAAAAAATTGAGAGGATGGAGGAGACAAATGTGAAGGGTTTTCGTGAGATTAAGGAAACAAGGGTAAAAGATAAAGATGGAATTATGGAAAAACAAGATAAGCTTGTTGCAATGTTCACTGATTTTTCTAAGAAGGTTGATTTTAATTTTCAGAGGATGGATATAAGCGTGAAGTCGATGCAAAAAGATATGAAATTGATGCAGGATGAAATGAAAGGGTTACACGAGGAAGAAAAAGAAATTAAAGTGAAAGTAGAAGTACAGGAGAAAAGGATTGATATGATGGAAGAGATGAGAAAGCAGAACATAGTAATTCTTAATCTTGTGGAAAAAACGCCATACCAGCTGAAGGAGAGAATAGTTAATTGGTTAAATAGTTTGAAAATGGGGAAAGCTTTCAATAATGAAGATATTGCAAATGTTTATAGGTTGGGTGCAAGGAAAGGGAAAAGTGTTCAAAGAAATGTTTTGGTTAAATTTGCAAATTGGGGGGATAAATTAAAGTTGATGGCCTTTATAAAACAAGATGGATCTGGCATTTTAAAAATTGATGAGAATGATGTTGAGGTTTACAACGATATATCAGTTGACGAACGTGGTTGGCGCTATAAGATGAAGCCAGTGACAAAAATTCTGATGGAACGTGGGATAAAATACAATTGGAGATTTCCACAACAACTGAGATTCTTTTATGACAAGAAAATGCATACGATTGATGCAGGAACTGATGCTTTGGAATATTTGTGTTTAATTGGTCTGGTCAAGGTGGTTTTGCAAGAATGGCTTGGATTAAGGAAAGCTTTAATAGAATCGGGAGGAATAAAAAGAGACTATGGAAATGTAGAAGAGAGGGGTGCTACAGGAGGAGTTGATGTGGATTCTAAAGTACTGACGGTGGTAGATGAAGGGTGAAATAGGGTTTTAGTGGATGGGGAAGAAGATAGAGTGATGCAGAGGAGAAATAATTTTTATAAATGTTTCTTGGGTTTTTTTTAAAAAAAGATTGTGCACTAGAATGTTAGATAGTATGCACATCTTCCACATCCCCCCTTCTCTCTTTGATTGTCAAGGGCCACTTTTTGGAGAAAGAAGTGGGGAGGGTAGGTATGATTGTTTACTGTTTTTATTGTTGTTATTGTTTATGTGTGGTGGAGGGAAGCACGCCCATAGGAGGAAGCGGTGGTCATAGAAGAGGGTTATTAAGATTAAGATATGAGAAATAATTTGGGAATAAATATTTCAAATAAATTTGATGATCTTAAGAAATTGAATTATGAAAAACAGAAAAAGGAAATTAAGGAAAAAATACATCAATACCAAAAGTTGAAGTCCTGGTTTGGCAGGATTGTGTTATGTAAAATGATATTGTTACCGAGCATTATTTTTTTATTTGAAGCCCTGCCGATCCAATTAAACAATAAGGAAATTAAGGAATTTCAAAATATGTTAAATAATTTTTGTAATGGTGGAAGTAAACCTAGAATAGCAAAAAAAAGGTACTTATCTCAAAAAGAAGGAGGATTAGGATTGCCAAATCTGAGGAATTATTATAGAGTTTTTCACGTTAAAAATATTGTGAAAAATTTAGCGAGGGAAAAGGCAATCTGGGAAGAAATTGAGATGAGGAATCTAAATCAAATGGGGAAAATGGTCTTTTTAGAAGGTAATATGGGGGAAATAGTTACAAAAAATAAAATGATGAAAACAATATTGGGAGTATGGAAAAAGGTGAAGAAGGAATTGGCCCCAGACACATCTCCGATAATAGAAATAGAGGATATCAAAAAATTTCCAATAAAAATCGACAAAAGGATGAAATAAGTTCTTTCTAGAAATGATGTTTTCCTGTTGAGAGACTGGATATGGGTTTGTAATGATAGAGAGAGAAAAGTAGATCTATATGCACAGTTAAGGTTGAACTGGCTCCAGATAGCATTGGTAAATAAGTGGAATAGTAAATATTTGAGGGAAGCCAGTTTGGAAAGAGGTAAGATTGATTTTGAAGAATTGATATTAAAGATAAGAAAGGGAGAGAGTGAAAGAACATAACTATAAAATGTTGTGGAAATGGTACTTGACCCCAGTGAGGTTACATCAGATAGATAACAATAAAGATAAAATGTGTTGTAGATTTAAGGATACACTGGGAACGTATGAACATATGTGGTGGGGTTGTAATGTGGTAAAAGACTTTTGGGGGAAAATTGAGAGAGAGATTTGTGCTATTATGGGCATGAGGCTTAAATTGGGGCCAAGTACTGTTTTGTTGACAGATGTGTAAAATATGGATTTAAATAAGGATAAAAAAGAGTTACTGTCGATAATGTTGACAACGGGTAGACAGTTCATTGCTAGGAATTGGAAAAATGAAGTAATTTTGAAAATAGAAAAATGGCACAAGAAGATGTGGGATCTTGCGTTGAATGATAAGCTAACATAGGAGATGAATAAGAAAAAGGGTACAGTTAAAGAAAATAGATTTGGGAAAATATGGCAATTATTTGTGGATTACTCATTGAAGGGGGATGAAGGGAATAGACCAGTACCAGATCAAATGAGCTTTTGGGAATAGAATAACAACTGTCATACTCCGCATCCTCCAGGGCATTGTATAAAACACTGGGTGTATATTGTGAAAACTGTTTATTGTATTTTTATTATTGTATTTTTATTTTGACTTAATAGTTGTATTAAATTGTGGAGTATAAGAAGTGAGTTTGAATATGTATATTAGGATAACTGGAAGAGTGTTATAATGTATTATTATTTTTTGAAATATAATCAAAGATGTATCCAAGAAAGGGGAAGGTGTTACATTACTAAGTTTGTAATTTAATTGTATATATATATATTGTATTTGTAAGTTTGTTGTTTGTATTTTTATTCACATTTGGTTTTTTAAAGTTGTATTATTGTTGATATGTTTGAAAATTTAATAAAAAAGATTTTAAAAAGAAGTGGAAGTACGAGCACGTTTTACTTCTGCCTCCAGGAGCAGCAAGGGCTGCATGGGCTAGATGAATTGGTGTCAGGGGCCATGGGCCATAGTTTGAGCACCCCTGCTATAAGCCCTCGTGGTACAGTGGTTAAACCCAGCATTTTGGTTAATTACCTTGTGAACTGCCCAGAGAGTGCATTAAGCACTATGGGGTGATACATAAGTGTAATTATTATTGCTACAATGTAATTTAACTATAATGTAATAATTGCAGTAGTAGTACACCATCAAGATGATTCCAAAATCTGACGACATTTTCTAAGGTTTTCTAGCTATTTAGACGTGGTCTACCATTCCATTCTACTGGGATGCTCTGGTCCTGTCCAGATTGCTGAAGGCAAAACGGGCTGGCTTTTCTGCAGGTGATTTAGTGAAGAATCAAATTCGTGGCCTCTGACTCCACAGGGAGGTGCTCCATCTCATTAAATTTCCCAGTTTTACAACTAGATTAGAAGATTAGATTATTTTTGGTGAGAAAGTAATCAGGAAAGAAAAACACAGGGAAAATTACAAGCAGTTGTGGTGATACCATACATTGCTCAAGTCTCCAAAAACCTATCATCTGTACCTGAGGAATGTCCCATCCTATACCTTTGGGCTCTGTCAGCTTCTTAATGTAGATATTGATTGCAAAAGGATGTGTGTGAGTGCATTTTTGCTCCATTTAGTTAATTATTGTCTGTCCTGAGTGGAAGTGTTTCAGACAAGAATCTTTCCCAATCTTACCTAGAACCCTTGCAGTAGCCACTAAAACAGGGATTGCCTAATGGTGGCTCTCTAGATATTATTGGAGTGCAAACCCTAGCATCCATCACCCTTGGCTATACTGGCTAGTAGCGCATATGGAAGTTACCATTCAACAACATCAAGTTGTCCCCCCTACTCTTGAATTTAAGGTCCAATAAGGATGCACTGTTAAAAATTTGACCATAATTTTAAAATGTATTTATGTGAACTGAACAACTCAGTCTGGCCAGGCTATGCTAATAGAGTAGACTATACTGCCAGTGACTCAGTGCTGTGTGTCAGGTGGTAGTTAACTAACCTGACAATTCTGAATAATGGCTTGGCTGCCAAAGTCCACAAGGAAGGGTGATGGTCCCCAAGTGGATTAAATCCCACTTGAATCCATCTTGATGGATGGCAGCACTTCATTAATACTGGCCTGGGGCTGATGAAGACTTTGCATGCCAAAAGCGCTCAGGACCAGAAAGGGACTTGCAGAGCTGGATCAGCGGTACGGGTATCATGTTGTGAGGTAGAAGGAAGGCAGATGAAAGGCCACTGCATTATATTCTCAGTACAGTCTTCATGGCTGATTGCCATGAGGATAGTCAATATTCAGAATTGGATATGGCAGAAGAAGAAGTGAACAATGTAATAGGGATCTAAATCTTCTACATATCCTACCAACATTGCTTAATTTTCAATGGAAAATAGCCTGCAACACAGGATGAATGAGACTGATTATGGCTGTCTGCAGAAGAGAAAAGGGCATTCTGAAGGAAGCAGAGAGCACCTGACATTACATAATGTAGGCAAGGTACTGGAAACTGGCTCCAGGATGCTCAAATTAATCTTATCCCAACTGGATCCCTTAAAAATGGATTGACAATATGCATTTTAAAGTCTAGTACATACCGTATTTTTTGAACCATAAGACGCACCTGACCATAAGACGCACCCAGTTTTTAGAGCAGTCACCAGCAGCCCCTCCTGGAAGCGAACAGGCCACACTCTTGGACAGCATTTGGACTATAAGATGCACCCTCATTCCCCCACTTTTGGGGGTGGGAAATGCATCTTATGGTCCGAAAGGTATGGAAGGATGGAAAATGTCATTGAAAATACAGATACAAAAGAAGTCACTGTACTGGTCCATAAGAGGAAAATGAGATTAAAATTTGTAGCTAAGCAATATCTTTTTTAGTACCAAATATAGCTCCATAATAGTGTGCAAACATGTGACTTCCTCAGAATTCTTCATCAGGTTAACTGGTAAGTCTAACTGAAAATCTTATGGTTCAAATATGTATCCAAATCAAATATGCAGTTAAAAAAACCATTTTCATACACTCTATAGTGCTACAGTTATGATGAACTCCAGTGTTGGCTTCTCAGAGCAGCATGAAAACCAATCCAGCTACAGAAATTCCTTGTGAAGGATTGTTATTTGGCAGTGGGTTTCAAATGGTGATGAAGGGGGTAGAAACTCAAGGTGGTTCAAATCACATGCCTGCCTTAATAAGTCAGGCATTGAATTTTTGGGTGATTCTGTTAAGTATAATCAATGCTGGAAGCGTCAGATTTGGTAGTAAGAACTGTGGGAAGGGTAGCTTTAGCTAACGGTGTCATAACCTCACTAATCTCTACAGTGCAAAGATTAACTTCACCAGAAAAGAAAAAGCAGTGTTACACTGTTCTTCTGTTAATAACGGGATTGTACTGATAAAAGAATGCTACAAGTTTTATTTCAATCGGAATGGCATTTCTGGCAAGGCTGCCCAAGGGAAAGCTGTCAGCTGCCAACTGTAGATTGTATATCAATGAAGCAAGGCAAGTGCCACTGCAAAGTCTCCATTAATTTCAGCAAAAGATACATGAATGTTTTCTGCATTTCACCTTGTTAACTACCTTTATATTTTATATTCCAGTCCCAGGACAAACCAGCACAGCTTCCAATTTCCTTCTTGTGAAAAAGTAAACATGCAGATGGTCATAAATATAGTTGATTAAGTACAAAGAAAAGTAAACATTGATAATTAAATGGATTGAATTATTCTATCCCACTCTTTGGTAATAATGGACCCTCTGAAATACTTGTGGCCAGTCTCACTGGGGGTTGCATCAGGATGAGGCACAGTACTTATAAAAATTTGATGGGACTACCATACACAGTTGCAATGGCTTTTTGTTCCTATCAGACACCTTTAAATATAAATATTGTCAAAAGTGCTGATCAACATCTTTAGATGACTTGATCCTGAATAAGAGGTTGATTAAACAAATCAATGGCCAATGAATAAAATGTGTTGTTGTTGTGTGCTGTCAAGTATTTCTGACATACAGCAACTCAATGAATGAGAGATCTCCAAAATGTCTGCTCAACTCCTAAAAATTATAGCCTGCAGCTTCTTTTAGAGAGTCAATCCATCTTGTATCTGGTCTTTTTTCCTGCTGCATTCAATCTTTCTCAGTATGTTTTTCTTTCCAGAGAGAATTCAGGCTTGATTTCTGGGACCCACTTATTCAGCTTTTTGGCAGTCCAGAGTATCTACAAAGCATTCTTCCAGCACCATATTTCAAATGAATCAATGAATCAATCCCCCCATCAGCTTTCTTTGCTGTCCAGTTTTCACATCTATACATGGTGACTGGAAATGCAAGAATACAGAAGATCTTGGTCTTGGTTTCTTGTAACACATCTTTACATTTGATAATATTTTCTAATTCTTTCATTGCTGCCCTTCTGAGTCACACTCTTTGTCTGATTCCTTGGCTGCACTCTCCATTTGAATTCATGATCGAATCCAATCATGATTGAAAGGTATACAAAACCTCATTGTCAACATTAAAGTTGTTTGGTTCTTCTATAGTTATAACTTTAGACTTCTTAAAGTTCAGCTGCAGCCCTGCTTTTGCACTTTCTTCTTTCAGTTTCATTAAAAAAATCCTTTCAAGTTATTGCAATGTTTTGCTAGTAAAATGGTGTCATCTGCACAGCTTAAATTATTGATGTTACTTCTACCAATTTCCACTCCTCCTTCAACTGATTCTCGTTTGGCTTTCTGACACCTTTTCTGACACCTTTCCCTCTCCATATTCACTCATAATCAGTGATGCACTCCAAAAAAATTTACTACCGCCTCTGTGGGTGGGGCCAAATCTGTGGGCATGGCTAACGCAATGGGGTATGGTGGTGAGTGTGGCCGGCCAGGTGGGTGTGGCCTGTGGGAATTTCTCCTACCAGTTCTTTTGAACAGGACAGGACCTACTTCAGTGAATCACTGCTCATAATGATAGCTGCTTATCCACAATATAGGTTATGCATCAGGAAATCAAGTAGTGAATCACACTCATTTTTTCCCAGAACAATTCATAGTTTCTCATTATCTACATGGTCAAATGCTGTGCTGTAACCCAGTGTTTTTCAAACTTTGACTTTTGGACTTCAATTCCCAGAAGCCTAAGTCAATTCCCCAAAGCATTGATCAGCCAATGTACTGACTTAGGCTTCTTGGAATTGAAATCCCCCTTTGGAGAATGGGCCCCACATTGGGAACCACTGCTGTAATTTATAAAGCACTAGTGTTTTTTGCCCGGCCCTGCCGGGCAGGTATATTTTGTGTGTTGGTGGTTGGGGGGCACACACACACACACACACACACACACACACGCATGCGCGCGCGCACACCAGCCTTTGTTCCCAGGCCACGGGGAGAAGAGGGGCTCCCCCTCCTCCACGGCAACCCCACCAAAGCCGCGGCGAGGCTGGCTCTTCCGCCTTCTTTGCCGAGGGAAGTGGCTTGATTTCCTCAGTTAGGGGTTTGAAATCTTTTTTTCCCCCAACTGATGGAAGCAATAGTTTCCCTCTGTGAGCACTCCTTCCTCTTCCTCCATGGCCAGGCAGAGCCTCTCTCCACTCCCTCCCTTGCTCGGGCTCTTTCTCTCCATCCCAGCCAGGTGAGGGGAGGGGGTGAAGTCGCCCGCATGCCCCCTTCTGCCGACGTCTGAGCATGGGCTATGTTCGAGTAAGGAGAGGGGGAGGGGAGAGGGGCCTGATCCTGCATGGATGTGTTTTTTTTGGGGGGGTTATCCTGGGGCAGAAAGCGCAGCTCACCCTTGCAGGGACAGCTGTTCTCTGTCTCTTGGGCAGTCGCCGAGTTCGTTTGCTGCTGCCTCCTCCTTGTGCATGTTGCCTCCATTTTCCCTCAGCTCCTGCGGCCGTTGGGCTGGCTTCCATCATGGCTGCCACCCTGCCTCTCCCGCACGCTCATCCGTTGTCCTCCTGACTCTCGCGCACACTCAGGCTGGGCTCCCGATTGAGTGTGGCTGGCCGCACGCAGGGGATGTTGGGGGTTGTAGTATTTTATTGTTTCACGTTCATGGGGCAGTTGCCCCACTCTTGACTGGCGGACCTTTGTGGCGATGCTCGCAGGGTCTTAAGGTAAGTGTGGGCGGCTTGGTACAGGATGGTTGGGACGGGTGTGGACGTGCATGCCTGACACACACGGCCCCTGCACCTTTTTATAGGTATAGATAGCTGATTTTCTTCGGAAATTATTTCATACGTTCCAGCATCTATCAAATGTTTGCAATAAGATCTTTACTGCCTTTTTTTAATTCCATCTTGAACATCAGGCATTTTTTGCTCCATACAAATTAAAAGCTTTTGTTGCAGCGCTTTGAGCATAACTTTGCTTGCATGTTCCTATAATTACTGCACTCCATGGCATTGCCTTTCTTGGGGATCAGAATGCATATTGAATATTTCCCATTTGTGTTCCACTGTTTTGTTTTCCAGATTTCTTGGCACATTCTTGTTAATATTGTAACAGATCCATTCTTTGTGGCTTGTAATAACTCTATCAGTATCCCATCCACATCTACTGATTTATTCCTTCTTAGTACTTTCAGAGCAGTATTCATTTCACTTTTTCGAACTTTAGGTTCTTCAGCTCAAAGTTAGGCCATTCTAAATGATAATCCTAAATAATTTCCAACATCAGTAGTTTGGATTTAATACAGTACAACTAGCCCAGTGTATCTTACCTGGCATTGGTCATTTTTGGGTCATGTTCTTAATATGGAAGGTTCACATAGATAATTTCTTTCAGATTTATATGTAATGACAAACTATGACTTACTCGATAAGTTATATATCAAGTTACATATCAAGCAAAAGGAGCATGAAGAGGAAAGGTGGAGGGCAAGGGTAATAAGCATATAATTTCATGTCACTTCTGGTCCCCTCTGACTGAGGAGTCCTCCAAACAAAACATTTTCACTGGCTGTGTAAACTACAGTGGACCTGGGAAGAGGTCAAATTGAACTACGGACACAACAATGTTATTGTAGCTGTGTAATCTCCTGCCTGTTTTTGCCTTATTGTTTATAATTCTGCTTTTAATCATATACTCTTGATTTTAATTTTTCTTTGTTATGAGGTAACCTGAACTTCCTTTTCCATTAACTTCCTTTTCCATTTAACAGATTGGGTATAATTTCTCTCAAAGTAATTAAATGAATAAACCCAATTCGTCAGTCTCACCTATAGAATACCTAGCAAATCGATGTTACTTTGCTAAGTGAACACATACATAAATCTTACTGATTCAATGGATTTGTCTTACCTAGGACTAATAACTGAGACTAATAAAATGGCACAATCTTATATACCATTAAGTATATAATGTAAATATTCACTGGGTGATTTGTAATTTAAAAAGAAGGAATTTGATAGTTGTTAACAAATAACTGTAATATTGAAAGCTTTTATGAAGGTTATGGTTATAGTACTAACCTACAATGTGGATATCTAATTGTGTGTGTACCATGACAAATAATCAGTTTAACTACCATGTATGTGTTATTTTTCATGAGTTTTATGTAATATTGTTATGATGTATTGTTCTTTTTTTGTATGTTTGTTTTTTTTCTTTTGAAAATAAATAAAAATTTATATTAAGTATGGACATCTTTTTCTGAGTTTATTATCAGAACATTTCTATTTATTTATTTATATGTTTGTTACTTTCACACCCCACCTTTCCATTAAAAATAGCACTTCTTGAAAGAAGTACCTTGCTGTACTATGCTGGTCTTGGAACTTAATAAAGATTGAATAATTTAATTTTTTTAAATTGAAGTCATTGTATGCATTCGGTGGCACCTGATACAATGTTAGTTTAAGCATATTTATAAATGAAAGCCGATTTCACATATTCTGTAGCCATTATGTAGCATTCCTTCAAAGTCTATGAATACGAAAAAGTGGATAGATCACACTGCACAACAGCGATTTTGCTACTGGGAATAACACATGTGATTTACATGATATCATGTGTGCTGATTCCAAATCTGAACTCAGAATTTGCCTATCATGTACAGATTTTAAAGTGTGCTTTTATAGCTAGCTGTTTAAGTGGTCGATAACCGGGTAATGTATTTTTACATGGGAACATTATAACAGTTCCAGCTACCACTATGCCTGCTGCAACCTCAGCTGAATCACATCCCCTGGTCGCATGCATGTTCCAGCAGTAGCTGGTCATGTCTGGGCAAGTCAGTGAGCTGATGTCAGAAATAGGTATATAAGGTGAGATGGACCAAGGGCTTGTCTTTAGTGTGAAACCATCTTATTGGATAGTACACCTAGGGCATTGTTGTTGTTCAGTCACATAGTTGAGTCTGACCCTTTGTGACCCCATGGACCATTGCATGCCAGGCACCCCTATCCTTCACCATCCTCCTCAACCCTTCCAGTTTTGTGCTCTTTGCATCAACCATAGCGAATTTGTTTAGCGCTAAAGATTAGTAGGCGCAGCTGTGTTAATAAACCAGACAGGAATTGCTAACTTAAGATCCTGACATCCTGGGTAGAACTGGACTTCAGATTTGGATTTAGTGCACTTGATTTAGTATAGGACACATAAATTAGACCAAGTAGCAGACAATATTTATTTTTTGTGATGCAGTGTCATTGTTGCTCCTCATTAATTTTTTGCAGGATGAGAAAACAAACAAAAAAGGAATATTTTAAAAAGGAAATATTAGAATTCAATCCCTTGCTCTGTCCAGGAAGTAATCTTAGTGATCAAAATGAGGATAAAGGACAGAAGAATTAAGTGAGTGACAGTTTCCTAGATTTCATTTACCTCTGATTTACATTAGATGCTTCCCAGTAAGTATGGCTTGCTTCCAAGAACTCCACAAGCCAGTGTACTAAAAGATATTCTCCTAAATTTGACAATAGGATAATTATAATTCAGTTTACCAGTAAAAACATTTTAGCAATGTGATCACAAAGAGTATTAATGTTAAAAATCCCAGTACAAAAACTCATGTAGAAATATTAAAAACTAGCTATTGTTTTTTTTCTTGTTCTTGCTATTGTTCTTGTCGGGCAGGTATGGATTTTGTGTTGTTGTTCGTGGGGTGGGTTTGGGCCCTGTGGAGAGGGGAGGCAGGGAAGTGGGGAGGGGATGTGATCTTTCCCCCCTTCCCTATCTTCGCCGGGGGGCAGGCTGAGGGGGAAATGCAAAGGCGGCAGCCAGTGCTCCGTCAGGGGGAGGCGCTCTCCCTGGCAGATCGCTGGCTGCTGCCTTTGCATTTTTCCCTCTGCTGTTTCGAGGGCTGTCCCTCGAATCAGCTGAGGGTGAAATGCAAAGGCAGCAGCCAGCAATCCGTCAGTGGAGGCGCTCTCCCTGGCGGATTGTTGGCTGCCACCTTTGCATTACTCCCGCCGCTGTTTCGTGTCAGCCCTCGAAACAGCGGAGGGGGTAATGCAAAGGCGGCAGCCAGTGATCTGCCAAGGAGAGTGCCTCCCCTGGGGGATAGCTGGCTGCCGCCTGTGAATTTTTCCCTCCACTGTTTCTGGGCTGGCTCGAAACAGCGGAGGGGAAATGGCGAGGGCAAGAGCTGTCAGGCACAGCTGTGGGTGCGAGGGGCGGCAGGGCAGAGGCAGCACCTACGGCAGTGTCTCACCTGGCTGTGTCTTCAGGCGGCATGGCTGAGGGTGGGAGGGGCGGCAGGGCAGAGGAAGTGCCTATGGTGTCGCCTCACCTGGCCGTGTCCTCAGGCTGTGCGGAAGGGGCGGCAGGCAGTCCGTTCCTTCAGCCTGGGCTCTGTCTGCCTTGGCAAGGCAGGGCCCTGGGCTGAGGTGTTTTTGGCATGCATCGGCCATTTTTTATTTTTTGTATGCGCTCGCTGTCCTGCTTCCTCCACATTCTGGCCATCTTGCATGATTGGCTGAGGCGTGTAGCTGCAAGGAGGATGCTGGGAAATGTAGTTTTTTTGTTCGAGTTCATGGGGCATTGACCCCACTCTTGGCTTCCGGACCCTTGTGGGGTTAATGTCTGGGAATTGAGGTAAGTGTTGGCGGCTCATTACAGGATAGGCTGGACGTGTGCGGACACGCACTGCCACATCCCATTTTTATAGGTATAGATCAGCAAGGACAATAAATCTATTGTGATATCTTATTACATATTGTAACAGAAAAATATAGCTAATGACCTGATTAATTTCCATTTTATACCATATCAGATGTTATGTGTAATATAACTCCTCTGACTTTTATTTTAACATTTTTTTGTGTGAACTGGCCAGAGTAATGCTTGCACTAATGAGATGGTATATATAGTAAACTAGCATAGGTTGCCCGGCGATGCTGGGCTGTTATAAACTGTGATCAGCTTTTTTGGGGGTTTTTTTGTGGATTAAAAAAAGAACAAAGGATGATATAATTGTTTCATATTGTTTTATTTAACCAAATAATGTTTTAGTTTGTGGGGGGTTTTTTTGTTAATATTTTTAAAAATGTGGAAGTACATGTTTTTTACATTCAATGTTTTTAAACTATGTTTAGATGTTTTGGGTTTTTATTTGAGTTAAAACTCAACACAGGATGTTATAAATCTTTTTATTTTATTTTTTGACATATGTTTGTGATTTGTGTAAATTTTTGATTTATTGTTATGTTTTTGACTTGTTTTTACTCTTGTGGCCTCTAGGTGGGGCTGTTGTGTCTTTTTGAGTTGTTTTTACTATTCTGCCCTGCAGGTGGGGCTGCTAGTGGTTTTGTTTTAGTTTTTTTTCTGTCCTGGCCTCTGGGTGGGGCTTCTTCTGGTAAGTCGTCTTTGTTTCTTCATTTCTGTTCCGGTCGTCGTGGAGGGAGGACCTGCTAGTGAGTTGTCTGGTTTTCTTTCTTCTGGGTTTTTTCTTTGTTTTGCTTTTGTGGTGGTGGGCTGAGAGGTGTTTCTGTTTGTTCTTTTTGTTTTGGTTGAGTTTTAGGTTTGTTTAATTGGTTTGGTTATTTCTGATTTTGTTTAATTTTTCTTATTTTGTTGTTGTTTATTTGTGTAATTAGTTGTTGTTTGTTTGTGTAATTTGTGGGTTTTTTGTGTTGTAGTTAGGTGTTTTGTATGTGGTTTTGTGTTATTGTGGATGTTTTTATTTGTGTATTTTGTGGTTTATTTTTCTGTTTATTAATGGGTTTTTTAATTATTGTTTTATTTTTGTTTTATTATTTTTTAATTAATTTTGGTGTTTGTTTTTGGTGGTTACTTCAGCATGAAGAACGGGCTGCCTGTCAGTTCCTCTTTTCCCTATTGCTGTTTCGAATTTTGGTTTCGATGCAACAATGGGGGAAAGGAGGAGGAGGCAGTCAGTCTATTCTTCTCCTGGGAAGGTTCATTAGGTAGGTCGGGGGAGAAGGAGGAGGCAGAGAAGAGCTATCTGTGCCTAACAATGGTTCTCTCCTCTCTGTCTCCTTTTTCTCCTGGCTTACCTAACCAGAGATCAGCAGGCAGTGATCCGTAAGGGGTGGTGCTCTTCCTTCCAGATTGCTGGCTGTTGCTTTTGTATTTGGAAGTACAAAGGCATCAGCCAGTCATCCACCAGGGAGGGTGCTTCCCCTGATGAACTGATGCCTGTTTTTGAGTTTTCCCCCACCCCAGCTCAATTTATTAATCTGGCAATTTTTGTAATCAGCACACGTATTCGTATCCAACATTATACTGTTTATAGACAACTTGTCGTGCTTGCAGTGATTGGATGTGGTCGCTCTAATTGTTGACCGTTTTTATCATTGTATTAATGTTTGTGTATTGCTATTGTTACATTTTATGCCTGTTCCTTATCCAGGGTGTTTCTCCCTCTTTCCCCTATATTCCTTGTTATGCACCAGTCATATGAGTTGCTGTGCAATGAACGTCACAAGCAGTAGCTTGTTAACTTGTGTCAATTCATCACAGCTACTTATGCTTATGCCAGCATAAGTAACCAATAGGTTTCTTGTCATAATTATCTAGCTACCTGTATATGGCAAAGGATTACAGCCATGATCCAGCTCTAGCAAGATACAAGTCATTTGCTAATTCATAACTAATTGCATTAGAATCGGGCAGGCATTCAAATTTATAATATGCTTTCTCTTTACGCAATACAGTGTAACCAAGCTGTACATTTGAACAGATTTATGCTCATGGTAAATAATTAGCAAGTAATAAGAATCTGTAAATCTTATCTGACTGGATTTGAAAAGAGAATAATTAACATTGCTGACATCTTTGGAATAACGATTGACTGAATTTGGAAATCGAACAGGCCAAGACAGATGCTTTAACACTGAAGAAGATTATTAAGAAAACATATAGTATAAATATATTTCTATCAGGCCATCTTGACTTCTCTTAGTGATGTGGCATTGCAAGGAAATTGAATGTAAGTAAGTAAGTAAGTAAGTAAGTAAGTAAGTAAGTAAGTAAGTACAGTAAAACCCTGACTTACATATGCTTCGAGTTACATAAAATTCGACTTACATAATGATTTTGTGCTAAAACCATGTCCCGATTTACACGATTTCCTATGGGTTTGCTTCGAGTTACATAAAGATTTATTTCCTTATGGGTTTTCTTTGAGTTATGTAAAAATTCATTTCCCTATGGGTTTGCTTTAATTTACATAATTTTTTTTCCTATGGGTTTGCTTTGTTATGCAAAAAATAATTTTTCCTATGGGTTTGCTTTGAGTTACATAAAAAACCGATTTAAGCAAAAGCATACAAAACGGACTTTTTTTCGTAAGTAGGTGTTTTACTGTAAGTAAGTAAGTAAGTAAAATGTTCCCTCTCTTGGGGAACTCTGGGGGAGAGACAACCATTCTGGCCCCCTCAACTGTTTGAAGGAATGTGACATGGCCCCCAATTCGAAAAGGTTGAGAACCCCAGATGTAGAACTTGATATGAAGAGGGAAATGCCATTTGAGCCTGTCCGAGAACAAATCTTCAATTGTCATCTGTGCCCAAAGGCACAACAGGAAGAGATGAGATGTGATACTTTACAATCACTGGACAGTATTGAAAGAGGAACATAGTGTATTCGACGGAACTTGTTGAACTGTATTAGAAACACAAAGTAGCATATGAAGAATCTGAAAAAACTCTACAAAAGTAGTGTACAACTTTAATTCTCATGCACCAAGAGATCCTTTTAAGAATCTCTTTTAAGTTTTGAACCAACATGGTAAAAAACCCTTCTTTCATTGAAAGATATGGAAGTTTTTGCTGAACCCAAAGAAAATTCTGAACTATTGAGGTTGATGTTTTAGAGCAGTGATAGCCAACCTTGGCAGTCCAGGTGTTCTTGAACTTCAATTCCTTGATCAGCCCTGATCAGCAGAAATGTATACATGTATACATTTTATATTTTCTGATGCTAAAGAGAATTACAGTGTTCCACCAGAGTATATTGCTCCTTCTTCACAGCATGGTTCAGAAAAAAATAACATGCAGTATGCTTTTTGACTCATTACATTATATTGGTTAGTGTACCAAAAGTACCCTAGAGGCAAAAATCAGGAGACACTTTTAGATAATGCACTAGAGGGAGCATGAGAACATAAGAACCATTCTGTTGTTGTTCAGTCACACAGTTGATTCCGACCATTTGCGACCCCATAGACCATTGCCCGCCAGGCACCTCTGTGCTCCACCATCCTCCTCAACTCACCTAGCTCTTGTGCTCATTGAGTATACAATACCATCTAGCCATCTCATTTTTGACCACCCATTCTAGGTCAGACAAATGGCCATTTAGTTCACTATTTGTTCACACAGCAGCCCAACAATTGCCCAAACCATGCAGGAGTGCAAGGGCATTTTCCTCCCTTTGTTTCCCATCAATTGGTTTGATAGATACATACTGCATGATACTGGAGGTTATAGATTCATGACCTAATGACAGGTTTATTTTTCATGAATTTGTCCACTCCCACGATAATGGTGTCCGAGATGGGAACCATCATCATGACTTACTTACTATTTATAACAACACTTATATCCATATTAGTCTTGGTAAATATCAAACAATAAAAATATTTAAAACATGGGTGCCCAAACTTTTCAGGCCATGGGCTGGTCATGTGGTTCAGTGCGCCAGCCATGTGGTTCAGCGGGTTAGTCATGTATTTCAGCGGGTCGGTCGTGAGGTTCCTCCCACTGGAAGTGGAAGTAAAACACGCCTTGCAATCTGTTTTGCAACAGAATGAGATTTTTAGGCTGCCATTTTCTCTGCTTAAACCAGGGGTGCCCAAACTATGGCCTGCAGGCCAGATCTGGCCCTTGACACCAATTCACCTGGCCCACACCACCCTTGCTGCTCCTGGAAGCAGAAGTGAAATGCGCCCCTATGGGTGCATTTTACTTCCACTTCCAGGAGCGGCAAGAGTGGCATGGGCTGGATGAATTGGTGCCAGGGGGCCAGATCCAGCCCATTGGCCGTAGTTTGGGCACCCCTGACTTAAAATAATGAACAATTAAAGTAATGTAAAACATTACTTTATCCTGGGCTTCCGATGATTAATGAACAATTTTATAGTACTGATTCTAGTAGAAACAGAGTAGGAGAAGACAGACTCATGGGAAATCCCCACATCAGATGAGGATTTTAATTTGGTTTCAGATGACATACTTTTGCTACCATCTGAACTAAATTTAATCTTCAACTCTTCTGATATAGGAAGTGACATGGCTCTGACTGTTTTTGGTCCCATCCAAACAAGATGTTTTTTTTAAAAAAAACACAAGGTACTAGGAGAAGGCATGTAGAATAAAGCAACAATGATGAGGAAAGATAGCTCATCTTACTTACATTTTCTGAGGTGAACGTGATATCTCAAACTGATGCAGCAAATTTGGAGCTTCCATCATGGAAGTTAATGTTACACAGATCCTAACACTACAACATCAGGACGATTCAATAGATTTCCCACTTTCTCTTTCTATTCCCTGAGTCTGTGCAATTTCTAGCCCATGCCCCACAGGGGGACTTCAATTCCCAGAAGCCTAAGCTAGTACGGTACATTGGCTGATCAGTGCTTTGGGGAACTGGCTTCGGCTTCTTGGAATTGAAGTCTAAAAACCAAAGGTTGGGAAATACTGGTCTAGCCCATAGAAGGGTCCTGTTAGACCCAAAAGCTCACTAGTTTTCAACATCTCATTGATCCAAAAATTGTATCATTCATCCCCTTATATGTTCAATCTGTATGTAGAATGTATACAGAAAATTGGACTTGATTCAAATGAAGGTGGTGTGAAAATTGGAAGAAATGTTAATAATAATGTTAATTAATAAAATGTAAGATATGCAGATGATATCTTCATACCTGTCAAGTATCCCGGATTGGCCGGGATTTCCCGTATTTCAGCGCTCGTTCCTCCAATTTTCTGCTAGCCACCGCCATCCTGTAATTTGACCGGTGGGGGAAGTAGTTACTGCACATGGGTTCTGCGCAGAAGGGTCCTGTGCATATGCAGAAGGGTTCTGTGCAGAAGGGTTCTGCACATGCGCAGAAGTAGTTGTTGCTGTGCATGCACGGCTGGACCAGAGCAGTTCCTGGATTTTCTGGAGCCCCTCTTGACATGTATTGATATCTTACTGGTAGAAAATAGCAATTATTTGAAATTATTTTTAATGAAAAAAGTGCCAAAGCAGGGCTACAGATGAAGATTAAGAAGACTAAAATTGTAACCTCGGAAGAACAGTACATAGAGATAGTGAAAGATTTTGTGTGTAGGTTCAATCATGATTCCGAATGGGAACTGCAACCAAGAAATCAGAAGCCCTCAGTTGGATTCAGAAGAGCAGCAATGAAGGAATTAGAAAATATCGTCAGGTGTAAGGATGATTTACCAGAGGCCAAAACCAAGATCAGCTACACCACTCTATTCCCATACTACACATATGGGTGCAAAAGCTGGCAGGGAAAACTTGATTTGTTTAAAATTTGGTGCTGGAGGAGAGCTTTGTAGATACACTGGACTACCAGAATGCAAGCGCGGCGCCAAAATGGCCGCCGCGCTCTTTGCGGGCCCCCCCACCGGACGAAGAGCATCCGGGTAGTTAGGGGGCGTGGCCAGCACCCTTATAAAAGGGGCGGCCACGAGGCAGCCGAGCTGCCATTTTGCGAAGCGACGGAGAGGAGAAGATTTTCCCCATTGCTCCGTCGCTCTTACCTTAGCCAGGAAGCTACTTCGGGCAGCGGTCCTTTTCGTTCCTTTCTTCGGCTTCCCTGCACTTTCAAGGATGCCTTCCAAAAAGAAGGCGTTGGCGAACGCGGTTCGCACTTTGAGGAGGCGCCAGCCGGGCCGGAGGACCGCGACTGCGCCCCCCCAACAGCCCCCTTTACCGGCGCCCACCGGGACCGGTGGGATGGGGTCGGTTGCCCCATGGCCCGGGACTGGGCATCCTCAGACCGGCCCGGCGGGAGCCGCGGCCTCCGGCTCTCAATCGGTGGCTCCCGGCTCTGGCCCGGTTTATACCTTGGGGCCTTCTGCCCTTGCCCCGCAGCTACCTGCGGTGGACTTTAACCATGGGGGGTGGTTGGGTTCCCTTCCCTGGCACGGCATACCTCCGGCCCCTCAAGGTCCGGTACCGGGTTCATGGCCATATTCGGGACCCGGGGTCCAGAGACCTGACCCGGCGCCTCTTATCAGTGGGCCAGCCAGCCCTATGCCCCCCATCAGTGTTGGGGGCTATGTTAATGTTGACGCCCTTCTGGCCCGTGTAGCGGCCCTTGAGGCTTCTTTGGGGGTGGTTAACCCACCCGGGGCGCCTTTGGGACCACAGGTCGACCCATCGACTGCCCGTCATTGGCAGGCGGCCGGACGGGTAGAGCTGCTTGAGGCCTGTGGGTCGGCGTCAGCCGCAGCCTCGCAGCTCCCCGTGCAACAGTTGCTGCCGTCAGGTACTGACCAGGCCTCATCCACGAGCTCGGTTGCGGTCGCGAGCTCCGATGCCCACAGTGGGCCGGAACCCCTGGTAGGGGCGGCCCATGGGGGTGCAGCGGGTGAGTATGCGGTTCAAACTAGAGCACCCACACCACTACCTACACTGGGGGGGGGGCGTCCAGTGGCCGTGGCCCCGTATGGCTGGCGCGGTGGTTCAGCCGCCGCCGGGCCATACGGGTGCGGCACCATCAATCCAGGGCCCCACTGGGGGTGGCGCCCTCTGTCCCGTTGGGAACTTACTCGGGGTGGCGGGCTTGGTCCAGGCTCCTTTCACCATGCCCAATGCGGCCTCTGTGCCGTTGTCGGCATTGCCTACGGCGGGGTATTCTCTGCCCCTTGGGGATCATCTTGCCCAGGCCACCAAAGAGAAAATCTGGCGGGGGGAGTATGTGGACATTTTCTCCCTTCTGAATAGAGAACCCACCAAGGAGGAGAGGGAGGGGCAGGATGAGAAAGATAAGGAACAGGCACGTCGTCGTAAGCCGCCTCGCACATGGGCCAACTGGCTGCCAGCGTACCTCATATACATGGCTGTGTACCTCAGGGCCCGGCCGGATCTGGCCATTCCGATGGTCCAGTACTCGGACAACATATACCAGGCGATGGTTGACTTCCCGGGCCCGTCGTGGTTGGCTTACGACGAAGAATTTCGCATGAGAGTGCCCCTACACCCGGAGATGAGGTGGGATGAGCCCTGCCAGAAGCTGTGGCTTCTGTATATGACCCCCACGCGCCCGGCGCCTGGGGAGAGGTACCATTGTGGACATGCAGTCCAGCGAGCTGCTCCGGCGCAGACACCCCGCCAGGTGGCGGGGCAGGGGGTTCCAGCCCGCCTGCTGTGTTGGACCTTCTCGGCCAATAGGACCTGCAGCAGGAGAAATTGCCAATATAGGCATGAGTGTCCCTCTTGTGCTGGCCCCCACGCTGCCTCCGCCTGTCCTAGGCCGGGAGGAGCGCGGGGCAGGGGTAGAGGTGGACAGGGGGCGGGCAAGACTGCCGCAGAGGGAGCTGGTCAGGCAAAAGGCCCCCTCACCAATTGATGTGGACATGTTAGAGCATTGGCTCACGATGTACCCGAGGAGGGCAGACGCAGCTGACCTGCTTGAGGGTTTCCAGCAGGGGTTTCGCATTCCTTTCACGGGGGTCAGGGCTCCCCAAGATGCACCCAACCTTTTGTCACTTAGGGGAAGGGAGGAGGTGGCTGCCTTGAGCATTATTAAGGAGGTGAATGCTGGCAGGGTTGCCGGCCCTTTCCCTGCCCCCCCGTTTCCTAATTTAAAAGTTTCCCCCTTGGGGCTAGTGCCCAAGAAGTCACCGGGCGAGTTCCGCTTAATACATCACTTGTCCTACCCAGCCGGCCGATCGGTCAATGATGCTATCCCGGATGACCTTTGTTCGGTCCGGTATACATCTTTTGACCAGGCTCTGCGCACGGTGCGCTCATGTGGCCCGGGTGCACTGTTGGCTAAGTGCGACATCAAGTCGGCCTTCCGTCTTCTGCCGGTGCACCCGGGCGACTTTGAGTTGCTGGGTTTCAAGTTCCGGGGTGAATATTACTTCGATAAGGCCATGCCTTTTGGTTGTTCCATCTCCTGCTCGGCTTTCGAGCGTTTCAGCACCTTCCTGCAGTGGCCGTTCGTCCGCAGGTCGGGGTCTCGGTCTGTAGCCCATTACCTGGATGATTTCTTATTCGGGGGTGAACGGGGCTGGGACACGTGCACGCGTCTCCTCAATACATTTCAGACACTAATGAAGGAACTTGGTGTCCCTTTGGCGCCCGAAAAGACCGAGGGCCCATCTACCGAGCTCACATTCCTGGGGGTGGAGATTGACACGGTAGTGCAAGCATCCAGGTTACCGGCTGATAAGGTGACACGGATCATTGCACTCATATCCGGCTTGGTGGCTAAATGCAAGGCGTCCCTTCGTGAGCTACAGGTGCTGCATGGTCACCTCAATTTTGCTTGCAGGGTGATCGCACCTGGCAGAGCCTTTGCTCGACGCTTGTGCGACGCCATGATAGGCTTAACCAAGCCCCACCACAGGGTACGTCTTAGCAGGGGCCTTAAGGCGGATATGCTAATCTGGCTCCAGTTCCTGAGGGAGTTCAATGGGGTGTCCTTCTGGAGGTCCGACCTTCTGGCTTCCCCTCGTTTCCAGGTCCAGTCCGATGCATCGGGGTCCCTGGGTTGTGGGATATACTTCAATGGGAAGTGGGCCTACGGCAGATGGCCGCCAGCCTGGTCGGGCACGGGTCGCTTGCGCGACCTCACGTATCTGGAATTTTTTCCCATTCTGGGAGCCTTGATGCTATGGAGTGAGGAGTGGGCCAATTCGGTAGTACATTTCTGGTGCGACAATGCGGCAGTTGTCCACATTGTCAACTCACAGACGTCTAAATCTCCCAGGGTCATGGAGCTGGTGCGCCAGTTTGTGTTGCGTAGCCTGCGCCTCAATGTGCTGTTCAGGGCTAGGCATGTACCTGGTGTTAATAACGATATTGCTGACGCTTTGTCCCGCCTGCAGATCTCCCGGTTCCGTGCCTTGGCCCTGGACGCAGAGGAATTTCCCTCGCCGCTCCCGGACGAGATATGGACACTTGGCAAGGAGAGGTGAACCGGGCGATCGGCATGTCGCTGGCGCCCCGCACGCGTAAGGCATATCACCACGCGTTCATCACTTTTCAGGCCTTTTGTGCCCAGTTTCGACTACCTGAGGCTTGGCCTATCCCAGTCGCCCACATTCTACAATTCATGGTTTACCTACATGCCCAGGGCCTAGCTCCCTGCACCATAGCATCCAGGCTGTCAGCGTTGGCATTCATGGCCAAAGTGGGGGGTTACGCTGACAGTACCACTGATTTCCGCATACGACATGTTTTGGAGGGGTGGGTGCGGGAGCGTGGGCGTAGCCCGGATGACCGCCACCCAATTTCCCCAGGGGTGCTTACCCACCTAGCACGGGGCTGGCATGACCTCTGTTTTGACAGGTATGAGGCCGCCCTGTTTCATGCGGCTACTACGGTGGCCTTTTTTGGAGTGCTCCGCATCAGCGAGCTTGTGATGCTGTCTAAGGCGGATGCAAGTCGTAGGGCACTGGAACTCGACGATGTCTATGTTTGCAATGATTGGGCTCAGTTGAGGATACGCTCCTCTAAAGTTGATCAGCACGGCGTAGGCAGTGGAGTACGACTGCTACGATGTTCATTGGCAGACATCTGTCTGGTTGGTGCCCTACAGGAGTTTCTTGCACTGCGTGGCACGCACCATGGCCCGTTTTTCTGTCACCAAGATGGGTCTCCCCTTACTAAATTTCAATTTTGGAAGGTGACCGGTAAGGCACTAGCCAGTGTTGGCCTCCCCGGGGCTCGTTACTGCACCCATTCATTTAGGATAGGGGTGGCTTCTACTGCAGCTGCTTTTGGGTACTCCGGGGCGGAAATACGCCGCATGGGAAGGTGGGGATCACGATGTTTTCAGTTTTATGTTCGCCCTCTTCAACCGTGAGTACCAGTTTAGTCACTGTATTGTTCTCCCCCCTCTTTTTCCTTGACAGACCCTGGGTGTCGTATTACACCGGTGGCAGTATGGCTGGTGGGCCACAGCTACGTGCATAGGGCAGCGTCGTACGCTGCGGCGACAGAGTGGGGACCCCGACTGGGACTGGGTGCATCCGCAAGTCTCAGATGGTATGGTAAGCGCGGCATGTTATGGCGGGAACTGCTGCCATTCCTTTTATCCAGCAGGAATGCTGACCCGCCAGATATTCTGATCATACACCTTGGGGGCAATGATTTGGGACAGGTCACTGGACTATCGCTGAAGCATGCAATTTGCGGTGACCTGGCTTACTTACATTATGTGTGGCCTGCCACAACCCTCATTTGGTCAGACATGGTACCGTGGCATGCTTACAGGGGAGGGTTCGACCTCCAGGCCCTTGATCGAGCTCGTCGCTCGTTGAACAGGGCTATTGCCCGGTTCCTTCTGGACAAGGGTTGGGGGCGCGTCATTAGGCACCCCGCAATCAGCCTACAAAATTATGAGCTTTATTCAGGGGATGGGGTCCATCTGTCGCAGGGAGGTATGGACCTCCTGTTAGGAGATTGGCGAGCAGGCCTGTTGACCGAGCTGACGGTCTGGGGGGGGGGGCGTCGAGCCTTTATTGAGCCTCTCTGTGTGGTGGGTAGCACTGGTAAGGTAAACATTTATGACCCACAGGTATCCGGCATGTTCGCAATTGACAGGACAACACTAGACAGGCACAAGTTGATTAAACGTTGTCCGGTCAACGATGAACCAGGCGATGGGGTGATGGCAAGAGCTATGCAGCATGCATCACCCCGTTATTTTACGGATACGCGTCAGAGGGTGGGGTCAATAGTTAGGTATTGACTACGGTAGTTAGGTATTGACTACGGTATTGACTTCCAAAATTGAATAGTTAGGTATTGACTACGGTCAACAATTTGTTTGTTGTCAACAAACAAATTGATACAAATGGATACATTGTAACCAATTGCCGTTGGCAATTTTGGGTGGTACCTTACCAGTGTTACTTCGGCCTGCTTGCCTTAAGAATTATAATTGGTTGAATACCAATAGAAATTTATAATTCGGACTAGGGCATGAATCAATAAATGTGGCCCAATGCCGTTATCCACTTTCATCAGTGTCTGAGTCCTTTATTGGGGGGTGCGCCTGCAAAGACAAGCAAGTCAATCCTGAACCTACTCTAGAGGAAAAAAATGATGAAATTAAGACCGTCCTTCTTTGTGCACATCATGCAAAAGCAAAACTCTCTGGGTGAGAAAGACAATAGTGCTGGGAAAGTTGGAAGGCAGCAAGAAATGAGGAAATCCAAACATAAGATGAATTGATTCCCTAAGGGAAATTACAGGCTATAACATGCAGAAGTTGAGCAGGGCTATTGAGGAGAGGACATTTTGAAGATCTCTCATTCATAGGGCTGCCATAAGTCAGAAATAACTTGACACCACATAACAACTATCGCCACTGCTGCGACTTTAATGGAACAGGTATAATTTCTTGTCATCCAGTCATCCAAGACTGTTGGGGGGGGGGGGTGTATTGGACATTTTTAGTCTTCTGGTACAGAGGATGTGTGTATGCATTTTTTGGATGATTTGTTTGTTTTTAATTTGTCAGCAAGGTCTAAACTCCATCTTTTGTCACCACTACACTACTTGCCTTACCTTCTCATGCTATCTTCCTGAAAATTTCAGACATGGATATCTGCCCTAAATCTACAGTGATGGCAGATGAAAGAAACTAATTTAACCTCTCTACAATCTCCTTGTTCTTCTTCAATGCTTCAATTCCAACACTGCAGCACTCCAATTTTTTCTCTAGCTAGGTGTGCCTATTTGCTGATGTATTTACCAAACACTGTCCCAAGTCCTCATGCATAGCTATCAAAATGGCATTACTTCTGGAAGCCAATTGAAGTAGTTAAGAAATCACCGTAGACATTGTCAATTGCACATTGAGCTGCAAAACTCAGTAGCCAACTGATAATTGCAGCAGTTTCTTAACTTGGGGCTATTAGCTTGCAAGAGTTACACTGTTTGTGCTATGCCAACATAGTTAAATAACAGTACTGCTATTTTTAAAAATACTAATTAACAGTATTAAATAATCATTGACTGTTATGAATTGGATCCTTATGTCCCTTTTTTTAAAAAAAGCAAAATTACTTAGTATGTCAGTGTTTTCCCCCAATGAAATGTTTTGAAGCAGAATAGTGATCATTTCTATTTAGTCCAGAAACTTTAGCTTTTTGAGTAGCAGTTGATGGTGGATAGTGTCATATGCTTGCATATGTAAGGTCAACAAACTCTGCTCCAGTTATTTTATGCATTTCAAAATAGCAATCTTTGCATCCTCAGGTTTTCTCTTAATAGGAATGAATATAGTTACCTACAGCAACTGTGCATAGCTAGAGAATATAGTTCATCTTCCTCTATTCTTATCTCAGTACATTGATTATGCATGAATTAATGTACCTGTTGTGATTCTCCTGTACATCTATTTGGATGCATTTTTATTCTGCACTAACTCCTATACTAAAATAAAATGTGAGGACTCAAGATTATTGTAGGTCCTAACAAGAGACGTGTAGCCTGAACCCCTCCCCTGAATCTGACCCACATAAATTATATTCAAGATGAATAATAGATTCACCAATTTGACACAAATGCCTTTACCAAATTATGTGAACCATTTTTCATGCAGTCCAAACCTAGCAGAAGCTGCCACTTTGAATTGTTTTGCTCTCAGCAAGCCAGAAAAATAACTCTACAATGAACTAATCAATCAACCCTCATTGCTGAGAGAGAGAGAGAGAGAGAGAGAGAGAGAGAGAGAGAGAGAGAGAGAGAGAAGCTGTCTGTGTGTGTGAACTGTGTGTGGGAACTTCAATTCCCAACGTTCCTTGCGCCGCGCCGCACCAGAGCCAATCAGGCTGAGCGGCGCGAGCAAAAGGAACGTTTGGAATTGCGCTGCGGCCAATCAAAATGAAGCCACAGGAAAAAAAATGCTGCACAAACTGAAATCGCAAATGCCAAACTACAAGCCCCAGCGTCCTGCGCGCCATGAGTGCGCAGAATGCTGAGGAAGCCGGCGCGTGAAAAATAAAAATAAAAAAGGCAGGCTGCGGAACCCCCACCCCCCACCGCCACATACAGCGGTGGTCCGGCCACCCAGGCTGGCCACCCAGGCTGGCCAATGGAAATACCCCCACCCCAACACCGCATCAAGCAGCAATGGGATTCCCGTGGGCCGGCCACCCAGGCCGGCCAACGGAAATACCCCCACCCCAATGCCGCATCAAGCAGCGATGGTATTTCCGTGGACCAGCCACCTAGAGCGGCCCATGGAAATACCCCCACCCCAACACAAAACAACACAATCCAAAAACATTCAAAAGTAATCAAAACCAAAAATAACAAACAGAAAAAGTAAACACAAAAACATCCAAAAACAAACAAGAAAAAACACACAGAAACCCAAACTCAAAATTTTTTTAAACCAGAGACCTTACCAGGAGACTTCCTCACTCCATGACGACCGGAACTAAACTGAGGAAAGAAAGAGACTACTTACCGGAAGAAGAAGCAACACCCAGAGGACAGTAGAGAAAAATAGTAAATTAAAAGAAAAGCTCACCAGCCCCACCCAGAGGCCACAAGAGAAAAAACATTCAAAAATATTCAAAATAATCACAAAGAATTCACAAATTAATGAAATAAGTTTTCAAAACATTCAAAAATATTCACAATAATCACAAATAATTCAAAAAAAGAAATAAGTTTTCACTAAAAACAAAAACAAAACAAAACATCTAAACACAGTATAGAAACATTGATTTTTTAAAAAACATATTCTTACACATTTTTAAAATTATTATCCAAAGTACAACTATTTAAAAAAATCCACATAGTAACACATTATTTGGTTAAATACAATAATTATAAAAAATTATATCATCCTTTCCTGTTTTTAAAAAACAAAAACAAAAAACAAAAAAATGATCACAGTTTATAACAGCCCATGCGTAAAAATAAAATTTTTAAAAACCACAATTAAAAACTAACCTCATTTGCATAAACATAAAACAAAAACCTTCCAAAACCATTTTAAACAGCCCGGCACTGCCGGGCAAAATCTGCTAGTATGTGATAGTAAAGCGGCTAAATGATGCATGGCATAGAAATCATGTCATCTCAATACAGTATCGAAAGGATGTGAACTGGTTGCTAACTGCTTTGCAGGCCCTATTCAGGGATCTGGTTTTAATCTTTAAAGCTCTAAACCAAAGGTACTGGCTGTCTTATTGTGAACTTGTTATGGCCTTTTGGAGATGTCCTCTTCTGACAGTACAAGACCACTCAATGGGAACAAAAAGGAGGGATTTAACTTCTGTTGATTCCAGGTTATGGAAGGCACTGTTCACACAATAACAATCAGTTTCTATTCTTGCTACCTTTAAGAAGATGCAGCTTTTAAAAAAAAAAATTAAACAGTTTACTGAGCATTGCAGCAATTTTAACTGATTTGATTCTTCTTCTTCTGCCATATCTAAATCCGAATATTGACTATCCTCATGGTGGTTAACCATGAAGATTGTCCTGGGAACAATATAATGCAGTGGCCTTCCATTTGCCTTCCTGATTGCAGTGTGACACCCGACCCGTACCACTGATCCAGTTCTGCAAGTCACTTTCTGGTCCTCAGCCCTTTTGGCACACAAAGTCCTCCTCAGCCCCAGGCCAGGATTGATGAAGCTGCTGCCTTCCATGTGGACTTGGGCACCCAAGGGCATTAGTCCTCAGGGTTGTCAGGTTAGTTAACCACCACCTGACACTCAGCATTGAGTTGCTGGCAGTATGGTCTTCTCTGTTACTATAGCAGGATAACCTGGCCAGACTGATTATTGCTATCGTAGCAATTTTTAAATCTGTTTCTAACTTTAAACTTTTAAAAATTTGTTTGAAACTGTCTCTATTTAATCTGTTTTAATGAGGCTTGTTAGATGCTTTGAGGTTTCCTGTTTCATGGAGAGGTGAGCTACAGCTACAATAATTTTTAAAAACGACACCAACGTCTCATCTATACCTATAAGAAGGGGGTTGGGCCATGCGTGGCCACACCTGTCTCCACCATCCTGTACCAAGCCGGCCACACTTATCTTATGTCCCTGAGACCATTGCCACAAGGGTCCAGACGCCGAACACGAACAAAAAACAAACTCTGCATGACCCAACTGTCTACTGCAGTGATGACCAACCTTGGCACTCCAGGTGTTCTTGAACTTCAATGCCCAGAAGCCCTGATCAGCAGTACTATACCCAATGTATAGTACTGGATCTTGCTGCCTCTCATTTTTGAAAAGGAGGATGTATTTACACAAGATTCCCTCTGCCCCTGAAACTTTATGGGCAATCTTGTGAGATTTCTTTGATATTCTGTGATAATCCCCCCCCCCCTCCTGACAGAAATGCCCAGCTGCATTACAAAAAAAAAATCCCACCTTTAGTACACAGCTATGGAAAAATTATTTTAAGCTTTTAGCTTATTCTGACATATGTTTGGTCTAAATCTTGTGGAATTTGATTAGCCAGTGCGTTCTGAATATTTGCCACAACAAGGCTCTGTGTTAAAATTGCTGATTCTTATTTAAACATTGTTTCTGTGTGTTTTGCTGAAGGATTTCATTAATACAGATTAGTACCTTTATTAAGCTGCGGTTAATTGAAGTCTCTGAGTTTTGCTAAGTACCTTCTGAGAAGTAGATTAGTTAGTTTAATTTTACATTCTCTCACAGAAAAAAAAAGGCTAAGCAAAGCAATTACTTTTCTTTATGGCACCAAAAGGGGAAAGATGACCATAGAGCTCCTACTTTGTATGTTTACTAAACCATTTTCTACTTCAAGGTACTTAGAGTAGTTTTATCTTTTAAGTTAAAATGTGATAACCAGCCCAGGTTGTGCAAAGAGGGAGACTGATGGGGTCACAGAGGTAGACCTCTTGCTGGAGAAAAGGCTTTCACCAAATTGACAGAGCTTATGTGCATTAAAAATTGTGTGCATGAGGCTGGCTCTGCCATTGAGCATGGAAAGACAACTCCTTCAGACAGTATACATATCTTTTTGTGCCCTGAGAAATCAAGTGATTAGTTATTTTATTACTGTTGCATTTTTACTGCCAGTAAAGGGAAGAGGTGTTTACATGTTTTTTTTTAAAACATGTAAACATTTTTTTTTAAAAAAAAATCTTAGTTCCTCCAAATAATTTGGTATCTGAGGCAGACGGTTTGGGCCAGTCCCATAAGCACATGTATGATCGAAATATGCAACTTGGAATTCAGCAAAAAAAGATAAGTAACTTACTGTATTATCAAGTCTCGGTGCGTGCACAATTTGTACTCAGAAAGGCAAGAAGGATTCCATAAGGGCCTCTTGTTCTACTCTATAAATCATAGAATCCTCCAGCCAGTCAACCAGCAGGTTTGCTGGCTATAGGACTTTTGAGAATTGCTGGCCCAAAAGACGTCATGCATCTTAGAGTCCATTCTATTCCAGTTGTACTCATCCAGCAAGCACAAATGGATAGTGTATGCTAATTAATTTGTGAACTGGCCAGAGAGTGTCCAAACACTATGGGGCTGTATATAAGTGTGATTGTTTTAAGTGTGATTGCTTTGCTTTTTGCTTTACTTAGTGTTCCAGCAAAATTCCAGGGTTAAAATCAAATCATTTAAAAAAAATAATAATTCTGGTCTCTCAGATAGTTATATATGTAGCACACAGAGAAGCAAAGTGTATGATAATAAAGTTATGGATTATCAGATGCCATTCATTAAAATATACAAGTCATAACAGCAATATGATTGGTGGAATAATATATTGTACTAGCATAGTTTGCCCGGCTTTGCCGGGCTATTTAAATTGTGTTGGGCATTTTTAATGAGTGTGTTGGTGGTTATGGGTGGTTTTGGGTGTGCACAACCACTACCACCCATACAATACCACTCCAACGACCAACACACACATTAAAAATTCCTGGCAAGGCAGGAGTGTTGTGTGTGTGTGTGTGTGTTGTATGTGTGTGTGTTGTATGTGTGTGTGTGTGTGTGTGTGAGAGAGAGAGAGAGACAGACAGAGAGAAGCAGTGTGTGTGTGTGTGAGAGAGAGGGTGAGAGAGGAAGAGAGACTGACAGATAGAGTAGACCACCAGAGGTCGCTAGTGAGTTAGATAGTGTGAGGGACAGGGGAGGAGACAGTCAGACTCAGACAGAGGAGACAGAGGGCGGAGGCTATTTGCTGAAGCTGCGATGCGTGCAAGTATGTTTGGACTGGAGGGAAGGTTTGTTGTTAGGGGGTTGTTCCGCAGTGTGTGTGTGTGTGTGTGTGTGTGTAGTGTAGTGTAGTGTAGTGTTTCGTGTGTGTGTGTGTGTGTGTGTGTAGTGTAGTGTTTCGTGTCTGTGTGTAGTGTAGTGTTTCATGTGTGTGTGTGTGTGTGTGTGTGTGTGAGAGAGAGATTTCTGTGGGTTGGCTGGGAATGAAAGTTTCGTTCCCAGGCAACCCAAAGAGAAGTGATTCCTTTTTTTCGGGAGGCAAAGGCACCTTTGCCTCCTGGAGAGAAGGAATCCACATAATGGAGAGGCATTCCTTCTCTCTGGGTTGGGTGGGAACGGAACTTCATTCCCAGCCAACCCAAAGAGAAGTGATTCCTTATTTTCAAGAGGCAAAGGCACGTTTGCCTCACGGAGAGAAGGAATCCACGTAGCGGAGAGGCGTTCCTTCTCTCTGGGTTGGGTGGGAATGGATCTTCTTTCCCAGCCAACCCAGAAAGAAGCGATTCCTTCTTTTTGGGAGGCAAAGGCACCTTTGCCTCCCAGAGAGAAGAAATCCATGTAACGGAGAGGAGTTCCTTCTCTCTGGGTTGTCTGGGAATGGAACTTTTGTCCCCAGCCAACCCAGAGAGAAGTGAGGCCGAGACGTAGAAGGCCGCACCGGGAAGGAGGGAAAGTCTTTTAAAGACCCAGCCAGAGCCAGGAGGTAAGCGCGGTCAGTGGGGGCTAGGAAGGGGGGGGCTAGGTGGTGGGGCAGGGGGGGCAGCATGGTTACCAGGGCTGTGCCTCACCCCCACCCCCTAACCCCCAGTACCGCGCTTACCTCCTGGCTCCGGCTGGGTGTTTAAAAGTCTTTCCCTCCCTGCATTTTTTTTAATGTCAGCATGCTGCACTTTCCCAGCCTCCTCTGTGCTTGCGTCTCTCAGCCTGAATGGCTGAGGGGTTGCACAGCACAGAGGACTCTGGGACTCATAGTTAATGCAGCATTTTTTTTCTGCGGCTCAATTTTGATTGGCCGTGGCGCGACTCACAACGTTCTATTTGGTTGCACTTCTCAACCTAATTGGCCATGGCGCGCCGCAGTGCACAGGATGTTGGGTAGTGAAGTCCTTTTTCTTTGTTTGCGTTCATGGGGCTCTTGCCCCACTGGCGCATTTCTCAACCCGACAGTTACATGCGGACCTGGTTCGGGCGAGTGCAGGAGGCTCGGTATGGGCTAGTGTGGCCGGGTGCGGGAGCCTTTGTCACATTCCAACGGTTAACGCTCGGATTTATAGGTGTAGATCTTGTTGTTGCAGTTCCAACAAAAAAAATTGAGAACAGATGACAAGACAGTCTAAGTGTTTCTTTTTCTCACATCTCTTAGAATTATCACTATCAAATATTATACCTGCAAAGATATGTTATCAGAAGAAAAGCATCACCCATGTTGTGAGAACAGAACATACCTGTATTTGTGTACTTTAGCTGTCATTTTATTCAGACAATCATTGTTAAGGGCCATTTTGGCTGTTTTGTTATCTCACAGAAGTTAAAGGGAGAAAAGAGGGGTAGCCTAGATGACAGTTCCTGGATAAAAGTGGATAACCTTTGTGACTTATAGAAAAACAAGACTATTTGGGGGAAGGAAAGATATAGTTAGCCTCTTGTTTCGGTAAAACTAGAAGTAAAATGGGTCACAGCAAAGGCTCTGCAAGCTGAAGTAATTGCAACAAGGAAAAAAACCTTCCAAATTAGAAGATGAAAATTAAAAGTAGCAAGGCCACAAATGGTTTGCTGAACAGTTGAGACAAAGCAAGAGCGAGGCAGTCACTTGATATTAGTCCACAGTTAATGGGTGTTGTTAATTTTGATTCAGACTGTTAAGTCTGTTGGAAGCTATATTGCGAAAACTCTTAGTTTAGCAGAGTAAAAAGCACAGTGTTCCCCTGAGCTTTTAAATCCACCTTGTTCTATTCTCTGGCGCAATAAAGCAAGCAGAAGGCTAAGCTCAAATGAAGACTTCCAGGTTTTATTTAGGAAACATTTGATAGAAGTCCATGTCTCAAACCCTAAACACATGGCCCAGAGTGGAAGGGGTTTAGCCTACTCTGAAAAAAGAGATGCTAACATACCTGTCAACCATCCTGATTTGGCTGGGATTACCCCGTAATTCGGCGCTGATTTGCGCCCTTTCCCGACCCGCGCTGCCAAAAACCCATAATTTGGCAGTGGGGGAAAGGAGGCACTGCGCAGCCCATCTGCGCAGGTCGTGTTGCACGCATGTGTGGAAGGGCTCTACACTTCCATAGCTCCCTTCCACGCATGCGCAGAAGGCTACGCCGCCTGTGTAGAAGGCTACGCGAGGGGCATAGCCCTCCATGTGTATGCACACAATGCGACCTGCGCAGACCCGGCCTGCGCATGTCCTGAATTCGCCAGAGCCACGGTTGACAGGTATAGATGCTAACAGCTGGAGGGTTAGAAAGGAGTCAGGACTGAGAGGAGGAGACAGGAAGTGGTGAATCTTAAACTCTTCAGGAGGGGTAATAGAACAATGAGAGTTAGCTAAGGCAAATTACAGCCTATTCTTTGTACCAGAAAATCCCTAAACACACAAAAAAGAAAGAAAAGAAAGAAAGAAAGGAAAAAGAAAAGAAAAAAGTGATGTTCCCATATCTGTCAAGTTTTGGATTTAAAAATAAGGGACATTTTGGCCATGCCCCTCTGTGGGCTTGGCCAAATCTGTGGGCGTGGCCAATTCTGGCTATGTTACTTGCTGGGCTCTAGTCAAGCCATGAAAAAGTCTGCAAACACAGCACTGGTTCTTTGGTTGTAAATGGAGATGAGCACTGCACCCTAGAGTCGGATACAAATGGCTTTTGAGCAAAGGAAACCTTTACCTATTGTTAGATCCAATGCTGCCAGTCATATCTGACTCTAGGGTTCAGTGCTCATCTCTGATTATAGCCAAAGAGCCAGCACTGTCTGTTTGTAGATGTTTCTGTGGATATGTGGCAGGCATGACTGGACACCAGAATGTTGTTAACGTTCCCACCAAAGTGGTCCCTATTTATCTACTTGCAATTTCTTGCTTTTGAACTGCTAGGTTGCCAGGAGCTGGGACAGAGATGGGAGCTCAAACCGTCATGTCAGCCTTCCAGCTAACAAGGCGAGCTTCTTAACCCCTGAGCTGTAGTGGCTCAAGTGGCTAAGGTGCTGACTGGAAAGTGGCAGGTCATCAGCTTGATACCCGAGTACTGCAGGACAGGACAGAATGAGCTTCTGCCTCTGTCCCAGCTCCTGCCAGCCTAGCAGTTTGAAAGCAAGACATTGCAAGTCGATAAATAGGGACCACTTTTGTGGGAAGGTAAACAGCATTCCGTGCACTCCAGTGTCAAGTCAAGCCTGCCACATAAGAACAGCCTTGCTGGAACAGGCCACAGCCCATCCAGTCCAGCATTCTGTCTCACACAGTGGCTCACCATTTCCTTCAGGGTATTCCCAAGCAGATGCCTTCACCTGCTTACGATTCCCTGGAAATGATATTGAGAGATATCCTGCCTATCTCTCTAACCCCGAGGTTGTCCTTAAGTATCCATAATTATAGCCATTGATACCCTTGTCCTCCATGAACTTGTCTAATCCTTTCTTAAAGCTGTCAAGACTGACAGCTGTCACCACTTCTTCTGGCAGGGAGTTCCATAGACCAGTAAACCTCTGGGTGAAAAAGTACTTTCTCTTATTTGTTTGAGAACTAGCACCCAAAAGTTTCATGGAGTGTCCCCTAGTTCTAGTGTTATGCGATAGGGAAAACAGTTTTTCCTTATCTACTTTGTCCACACCGTGCATGATTTTATAAACTTCAATCCACATGACCATGGAAATGTTTGTCAAGTCAAGCCTGCCACATGACCATGGAAATGTTTGCAGAAGCAGACAGCGCTGGCACTTTGGCTTTGAAACGGAGATGAGCACTAAACCCTAGAGTCAGATACAACTGGCTTTTAAGCAAGGTAAAGGTAAAGGTATCCCTTGCTTGAAAGCCAGTCATATCCGACTCTAGGGTTCAGTGGTCATCTCTGTTTTATCGTGGAGCTCCCTGGGCCAAAATTATTCTGTGAATGCAATGCTTCTTTTTTACATAGTTTTATTAAAACCTCTAAGTTATCTGGAGAAAAGCATGTGAAGATACTATGCAGGTACCAAAAAAGCAGATAACCGTATCTGTGAAATTATTCATGAAGCATTAAGAATATACTGTTCAGAATTCCGTTATCACATACTCATATGTAACAGTGGAAAGTATTTGTTGTGGAGACTGTTATGTCCAGCACGGGAGATAAAATTATATCAAACTGCATAAAAAGTATTTGTACTTGACAGACCTATCCTGACTCAGCACAGTTATTTTTCTGCAAGCATTACATCTCAGATCCTTTCACACTATTCATCTATTCAGATGTGAATGGCTCCTTCACACTTTTTTTAAAAATTCAGTCTTGATGTAGTTTACAAAAAGATGATTAAATCTTTACAGAATGTATCTTTGGAATCTATTCAACAGAGCCAGAGAAGAATTCAAAGTAACATTTCAACTTACGATTGTTTCTATACCCCTACTATGCACAAAAAGCAGGCAGTAATTAGACAGCATCACCATAGATACTTTGCTTCTTACAGATACTTTGCTTCTTAACTAATAGATGTTAGTTATTTAAAGTTATGTAATATGCCATGCTATATTGTATTAATAGTCAGCAAAGGAATAAAAGCATACATTCATGTTCCCAACCCTGCTTTGCCAGTTGCCACAATGCTTAGAAGTAAAGCTAGAAATGTGCAGATTCTGTGATAGAATGCAACTCCTATCATCATTAGATATTGGCCATGCTGGTTGAAGGGTATTTAAGTCCAACATTAGAAGGTTTCCTAGCTATAGTCTAAGGTGAAAGGGAAGGGTATTACAATAATCTGTTGGCAAATGAGGTTTACAGCCAGTGGCCTGTATAATGGCACTTTTATACTTTTCCTTCACCTTCTCCAGCTCCATTCAATCTGTCTCTGCAGAAACAGACTGGATTAAGGCATGTGCAATTTGATGTACTTTATTGGAGAAAAAGACACCTGGCCTATTGCTTACAGGGATGAAAAATTTGGGACACAGAAATCAATGGCTGTGAAGTGAAAAAGGGAATCCACTGAGGCTTTTAAAAAGGAATTTGTTCTTCTCTTTCATTATAATGTTTGCATGTAATTCATTTCTTGCTACTTTATTAAAAAAAGAATCCTTTTAAATTGCATTCCTTATGTTTTACTGTTTCCTTACTTATAAATATATAAACATTGAAGTATTAGCAACATCCCGTTCCCTGACATTAAGTGGTGGGCTCCAAAAAATTTTTAGTACCACACTGTGGCCGTGGTATGATGGGCGTGGCCAGGGGGAAAGCCCTGCATTGCACCCGAATTAGGACTACTTCATTTCCAAACTTGGATGGGTGGGGCCAGCCAGAATTTCTGCTACCGGTTCTGGCAAACTGGTGCAAACCTGCTGATGCCCACCACTGCTGATATGCCAGTGCTAGGATTTAAGATTGGGAGCAGGTTCTAGTGATGTCATAGAGGCAGGACTTTGCGAAGGGCAAAATGGCTTGGAAGCCAACTGAAACCCCTTTGATCCTTGTGCCAAGTGGCCCTGCAGACCCAACCACAGGCATATAGCAGCTCATTCCAGGGTTGGCATCAGAAATTTCCAGGGCCCGGTATGCATGCCCCCCCCCCCCATTTTGGCCATGCCCCTGGGGTTTCCTGCACATGTGTCATTTGTTTGCGCATGCACAGATCAGTGGTTTCCTGGCACCACCGGGCCCCCATCATCTCCAGGCCCAGGATGGAAGTCCTAATGGTCCCCCCTGATGGTGGCCCTAGCTCATTCCCTCAGTTCCTCTTGGCTTTTAAAAATGCTGACATTGCACAAACACAGCACCCATGAAAATGCCTTAAAGTTGACATAGGAATGAGATTACAAATACCATAATTCTCCATTTTGGGAGATCTGTCTATCTTGCAGACACTTTTCAAATCTGTCTGTCTGACACTGTCTGTGACTTTGTAACTTTTGAAATGTCTCAATGTGATACACCTGGAGAAAGACATAAATTAGAAGGCTTACCTAAGCCTTCTTTCATTATAGGCATCTCTACCATTTACATATGTTTAGGCATTTGGAAATACCCCTCAGCCATACTAAACATATGTTTAGGCATTTGGAAAAGGTCTGCAAGATAGGCAGAACTCCCAGGGTGAAAAATTATGACATTTGTAGTCCAGAAAATCCAATCACTCTTGGCTCTTCTTCTTCCGTGTCTAGGCCAGACTCTTGCCAAGTCAGTGAAACTTGGTCCCAGTTGGAAATGCACAAGAGATAAGTCCCAAGGATTTAAAATTATTTCATTTATGGGCTAATGAAAATAATAGTATCTGTTAAAATTGATGCCAGTATTGGTATCAGCACTAACACTATACCATTGATTTTAGTGGGCCCATTCTAGTTGAGATCAAAACTGGATTTATCCCAACACACCAACCATTTCTTATTACCATTATGATAATGGATAGTTATTTTCTTAATGCTTGGAATTCTCTGGAGTTTAGCATTATCCAATAATTCATTAGTCTGTTAATCACTGCTTCCTCCAAGTATAAAGTACTCATTAATTAGTGTACAGTATTGCACTTTAACCCATGTAATCAGCTGACAATAACAATTTACTGGCTTTACCAATATAAAAAAGGCATACAAATAAAGTGCATACAGTTAGATTAAGCTTTTTGTTTAGCAATTAAATTTCCAGTAGCGGAAAAGACTCAGAATTATTGTTCTGATACAAAAGTTTGCCATAAACAGTCCCTCTGGTAATTATTCAAGTTTCTGGATTTTTACATTATGTAACATAAGCAGACTGTGCAATGCAGAGCACACTAACTACTGTTTTCTTTGAGAATAAGTCTTCGGGGATCTGCATCTGTTATACCTAAAAACGTCAGGTACAGGGGGAAATGTGGTTATGCCAATCATGCCTTTTAAGTACTGGAGAGCGATATAGCTGCAACAGCAGCTACAAATAACTCGGAGAGTCAAAAAATAGGGGAAAAATAAATAAAGGAAAGTTTGTTGATCTGACATCAATCTTTTGTGTAACACAATTTAATGTTTCAGTTGCATTACCCTTTTTGAGCTGGCTGGATAGCTCAGTGGTTTTAGATATCTGGTTGCGGAGCCAAAGGTTGAGGCGCCATTACACCTCCTGGGAGAAGAGCAAGTAAGTATAGCCAAGGGCACATTGCACAGTCCCGTGGCTCCCCTAAGAAGAAAAGAAGGGTTAACCACTTCTGTGTATTCTCTACCTAGAAACCCCTGGAAAGAGTGAACACAAGTCTCATTTGACTTGATGGAACACAGTAATTTATTTATTATTAGCCTATGTCAGTGATGGCTAACCTTGGCACTCTAGGTATTATTGGACTGAAATTCCCAGAAGCCCAAGTCATCACTTCTACTTGTCATGAAAATCCATGGAGAAGTTACATTTGTATGCCAGTTACTTTGTATTCATGTAGGTAACACTGTAGGAGATTCGTATTCTCTCTAGTTTGAGTAGCCTAACTCTCTGAAGAGAGCTGCTGTAACACCATTTTGCATTCCATTGTATACTCACACTCCACACATTAGCAAGTCATTAAGGACACAAAGCTTGCCAATTTAGCAAGGCCACTCTTGGATGCCGATCAAACAAAAAGGCCATCTTCGAGATGGGAACATCGAGATAAAAACACCTGCGAGATTTAACGAGCAGAGTGGTAGTCACAACAATTAGCCATCAAAGCATCTTCCAGATTCTTGAGGGGAGTGGAGGACCCCAAGAAAACATATAAAAGATCCATGATTTTAGAGATCGATAGCAGAGTGTTTTCCAATACAGCGGAAGCTCTGTTCAATTTATTTCAACAATGCCTTGAAAGCCTTAATCCAAGTTAGATGGGGGTGACCCAGCCCGTCCAGATACCTGCTTTTATTAAGCTGTTAGTATTTTTATTTTATGCTTTTATCCAGTATGATATTCAGTGTAGTTTGGAAGGATTTTTAGAAGAATTATTTTGTATTCTTTGCTTGTTTATCATGCTACAATAAATGCTGCTAGACTGAACTTTGCAAGCAGCCTTTTTACTCCAGAATTAAGGGAGTGAATAGTGGGGAAAGTAGATAAGGAGCTGAAAGCAACAAAGGGCTCTTCTCTCAGGCCATCATTCGTGGGAGCGTTGCCAGAGTCGCAAGGAAGATTGGGGGAGACTTTCCTTTCCTTGGCTTGGGAGCCCTATCAACTCAGCCAGTTTCATTTCAAAGGTAAAAACCCATTTCACCTCACGGAGCTATTTCAGGCCAGTCTGGTCTCCGCTAGTTTCAAAGAGGGGGAGGTGGCATGATAATAGGACTCGTTTTGAAGTGCCATTATAAATTGCTACCAGACACCTGCGACATCACAGAATGTCATTTAAAGCTTATGAGCCAGTTTTTACTGGACAGAGGTTCGTGCCACATGCCGGCTGTCCTCAAAACGTAGCCACGCAAGACAGCCTTGTGGTCAGAGTGCCGGGAAAAATAGAGGGACCCATTAGACACCCTGCCGCCACCCCTATGACACTGCTGATTAGGGCTTCTGGGAATTGAAGTTCCAGAACACCTGGAGTGCTGAGGTTTGCCACCACTAGCCTATGTAATTTTTTTTTTGCAGGGGCAGAAATTAGAGACAGCAAGTATTACATTTAGAAACAACTTGGAGGGGAAGGGACAATTTTCAAATTCTTGCTTGATGGCATTTTCTGAATAGTCATGAAGAACCTTAAAGGACATAGACAGTCCATCACTATACCACTATACCATGGCTGTTAGGCCTGAAGATTGCTTCTGAATATCTGCAAAATAAAGTTGGTTGTGAACAAAATATGCTGAATTTTCTCTTTATCCTATTCAGTCATTATTAAATTAAATTAAATTAAATTGGCTTGCAGAGGGGCAGAGGAAGTGAATTTAATTTTGAAAAACCACATTAGAGCAATGCTGATGCATTTATCCCTTATAATAAAAAATAAATAAATAAATAGAAAACTATATCCTGGAAGTGGAGAAAACAGGAGGGGCCAGTGAGGAAGAGTTTGTTCTTTTCTTTAGACTTGTCTTAAAGTCATGTCAAGAACACCAGTGAGTATCAAGTACCATTTTTACATATTGCCAGCCAAGTTATTTAAAACAGAGAACGTTGTGACTGATGATAAATAAAGTATAACAAGTGGTGGGGTCCAAATTTTTTCACTACCACACTGTGGGTGTGGTATGGTGGCCATGGCCAGTGGGAAAGCCATGCGTTGCACCCGAATTAGGACTACTTTATTTCAAAGCCTGGGTGGTGTGGCCAGCCAGAATTTCTGCTACCGGTTCTGGTGAACTGGTGCGAACCTGCTGAAGCCCACCTAATAGAGAAACACTGGAGTGCAGATATATTCTATGCAGACAGCTTCAGGAATCTTTGTTCATTTTAGTTCATGGTAAATTATGAACTCATAAGCTTAAAATATAACCATAATCATGATTATTGTCATCTTAGAACTACAAAATTATAAAGAACCCTATGGATCATCAAGTCTAGCCCCTGTCAAGGAGGCACAGCGGTGAATTGAATTACCAACTTCTCGCTCCATAGCCTCATACCTAAACCACTCAGCTAAAATGCACATGAGTTTAAACTGCTACTATTGAAGGGGGAAAAGTGTTTATTTTCATGCTGTACCTCTTATTTACTACTTGAGCAATTTCAGTGTGTGCCATTATAATTATAAATCTGCCAGAAACAGACTAACACAACTACTTCCCTGAAAACTGCATTGGATGTGCACTTTTTGACACAAAGCAAAAACCCTAATTGAAAAACAGAAGATGAGAAGCAGCGAAGAACCTCATGTCAAAAAGGAAACTTGTTGATAGATTTAAGCATCTAAATGTAAAATATTTTGAGTCTATTAGTTATCTATCATCTTAATCATTATAATGTCTTGCCAAGATAAAATTTAATCTGGATTTGCTATTTTGAATTTAATTTATATACATCAACAAGATTCCATGGGACATATATTTTGTCTTGAGGTGTTTGTAATTTCTCTGGTTCTCCTCCTGGTGCCAAGAGATTGGCATTCCTTTGGGCCCCCATGTGAGCACATGCTACTCCATGGCTTCCTGCCACTTAAGGGGCATGGACAGGTTGCTGTCCCCCAAAAAGGTCAGGCCATGACTTTGTCCCACTGATACCATTAAGGGAATTTCACTACAGTATTACCAAGCCCACTGCCTTTCTGCCAGCCCAATGCTCCCAATCACCATCAAAGTTGTGACAATAGTACAGAACAATTAAGAACCTTTCCCCTCATTATACTAGATGATGACTAGACCAGGGGTGGGGAACTTTTTTTCTGTTGGAAGGCCACATTAATTTAGCTGTAATCAAATAAGCTGTACATTTACAGCTGTAATCAAGAAACTTCAATTAAAATGTACATTATTAAAATATATTAATGAAAATAAAAGGATTTTGCTCTACAAATTCCATTAAAAGACCTCACTGGGACCCACAGAAAGGCTGCATGTGACCTTAAAGCTACAAGTTACCCACCCCTGCACTAGACCCTGTCTCTATTTCCATTACTGAACACAAAGAACCACAATAACCCTTTACCAGAAGATCCTGTAAAACTTCCCCCATTACCATCCTCCAATGTATATAGGATAGCAACAATGCTTCATAACATCCCAAGAATAGATGGTGAAAGGGAATGACTACCAAAGAGTAAGAGGGGGAAGCAGTGGCATCCATCTACTTTTAAATTGAGCAGCAGCATGCTGTGATGACTCCACTCAACCTGTTTGCTGGCCTACAACCAATGATTTCCCTCTCACCACATCCAGCACCAGCCTTGTGGAACCGCCATGCCAGGATTTTTACCATGGATCAAGCTGGACCACCATACCAGCAGCAACATGAACCACAGGTAAGTCTGGGACCCAACTTTCAATTCACTGGGGGATGCACAACACAATATACTTTAACTAAAATGCAGTTCCCACACCTCTACCACCTGAAATAAAATTTGTAACATCAGCATTAGTAGCTCTGCGCGTGTGCAGAGGGGTTCTGTGCATGTGCAGATGAGTTGTTGCAGCTCATGCACACCCGGGCCGGAGCAGTTCCCGTATTTCCAGGAGCCGCGCTTGACGGGTATGACTCATATATGTGGTCTGGGGTAACAAAGAGTCAGAATAGACCAGGGGTCACTAACCTTTCAAAGCCCAGGGATGGTTCACACCCCCTCAGACTGTTGAGGGGCCAAACTAGTGATCCCACCAATGGTGGTGGTGGTGTGGGAGGGGGATTGAGGTGGTCTCTAATGGCACTCCGTAGCAGGGTGGATGTTGTAAGCCTTGCAACATCCACCCTATTATGGAGCACCATTAGGGACATGCCAAGCCAAACAGAGGGGACAAGGACTGAGGCAGTGGCGGTAGAAGTGGCAGCTGGAGCAAGGGTGCGGGTGGGCTGATTTGATGCCATGGGCCAGATCCGGCCCAAGGGCTGTAGGTTGAGAATCCCTGGACCAGACTGTGCAACTGAACAACAACAAAAAGTCCACCAATTTCAGTGGAGCTTACTTCCAAGTGAGTATGCGCACTACATTTCTATTAAAAAGCAGATCTTTTCATTTAAACCCCAAATTATATGCTACACGTAACTGGCCGATCGTCATATTTTGACCAATTTCCTGCATTGAAAAAATCCTGCTGTTTGAAGTCTTTGTTTAAGTAATGTTGCTGTCACCAGCTGCTGACAAAGGGAAGGACTGAATGCAGTTTGTAACAGAGCTATGCTTTCCTCTTGACAACTATTATCAAAGAACTTCTGGCTGTTTGAATAGTGCCCCAATCATTAGCAGACTGACTTAATTCTGCTTCCACTGTTACAATGAAAAATGACTGACACATTTGGTTATAGGGATTATTGTCATTGTATGTACATGACAAATCAGCACCATCCAAAGTAGGAAAATAAAATAAACACCCTGCAAACACTATACTAGCACAATAACAAATGCCAGTGTGTTTTTCTTTTCCTGGCCTTACTGCCTAGACAGAAAAAAACAATAAAACTTTATTGTCTTTTGTCAATTTGAATAATTTTTATTAGATGTAAAAGCAAGACTAATGCCCAGTTGTTTTTCTTTTACAGATTTAGACATGAATGTACTAAAGCATCAAATATTTTTCTTGTAGATTATTTCTACCTAAACTCATGAGGTAATAAAGCAACCATCTGAATAAGGAGTTTTTTGCTTCATTGAGTCACTAAAGTCATGGGTTTAAGCACTGAGCAGTACTCCCACAGTGTAGTTTCAGCAACCACTGTGCAGTAAACCATTCCCATATAAGCAATGTAAAAAGGAAAGGATGAGCATTGCTGCTTATTACTAATTTTTTTATTTAAAAAATGCACATTTGTAGGGATTGGCTGTGAGATAAGAACGTGTGGAATTTCTGAGGAAGTAGACTTGGACTGCAGTGGCTCAAGTAGTTAAGATGCTGAACTTGAAGACTGGAAGGTTGCAGTTCGATACCCGAGTACTACACGGTGGAGTGAGCTCCTGTATCTGTCCCAGCTCCTGCCATCCTAGCAGTTTAAAAGCAAGAAATTGCAAGTAGATAAATAGGGACCACTTTGCTGGGAAGGTAATCAGTGTTCTGTTCACTCTGGTGTTGAGGCATGCCTGCCACATGTCCATGGAAATGTCTGCAGATGCAGACAATGCTGGTTCTTTGGCTATAAACAGAGATGAGCACTGAACCCTAGATTTGGATATGACTGTCTTTTGAGCAAGGGCGACCTTTACCTTTACCTAGAATTGAATCACAAAAGCTAACATTGAACTATAGCAGTTAATCTTCAGGGTGCCACAACATATTTGTCCTATTTATTTATTTATTTTTGTTCCTTGTCGGCTATGCTTGCATGGACCAACACGGCTACCCCTTTGAATAACTGTAGACTGTTGGTGCATGTTTCATCAAGCCGCAACTTACCGAACATGGCAAATGGGTGCAGTTACTGCTTTCATCAGAGTCAGTGAGTGGAGGTCCGGAAACACATTTGGATTAAACTTCCTCATGACATTGGAACAGGCTGCCACAGGAGTTGGTGAGTCGCTGTGCTGCGGGCATTTAAGCAAGCTTGCATGACTGCCTTTCAGGGATGTTATAATTGCTTCCTGCACTGAGGCAAGAACTAGACCTAATTATCTCCAAGGATCTATAGTGTCCCATGACTCTCACTTATCCCCATTATAATGTGTCAGGGGTACACAAAGTGTTCAGGGGAAAATGCAGGCAAAAGTACAAGAGACATGGCTTTATAGCATAGTTCTATGCATAAATACTGTATTTAGCTGTAGGTAAAAGTGTAGGCTACAGCCTTTGCATTCAATGGTGTCTTTGTGTAGAGCAGTTCATCACGAATGACTGTATTTAATGAGCAAACACAAAGTAAGAGATCAGTAATTAAATTTGACTTTTAAGTTTGAAGTTATGGTGTCCAATGCATATTATGGTAGTAGAGACACCCTCCCTACTACACTCCTCATTTTTGGAGCCATAATTCTGAAAACTACTATAATTCATTATGAATGGGAAAGCTGGTTAAAACCCTTGAAAGCATTGTAATAATGTATAATTCACTTACTGGAAATTTGGGATTCTATGCTGAGACTCTAGTGGGTTCCAATTATTTTTCAGCAGGTGGCGCTAGAGTATCAGTGTTGTAATTTACTAGAAAGGCATTTTCAATCTCTGACACAAAATTATTATTATTAATTAAACAACTTAGATGTGGATAGGAAAACACTAGCATTTTCTCTTCTTCCATGATGCACAGTGACAGACTTTATATATTTCAAGATTCCCGAGTACTGCAGGACAGAATGAGCTCCTGTCTCTGTCCCAGCTCCTGCCAACCTAGCCGTTCAAAAGCAAGAAATTGCAAGTAGATAAACAGGGACCACTTTGGTGGGAAGGTAAACAGTGTTCTGTGTGCTCCAGTGTCTAGTCATGTCTGCCACATGACCACGGAAATGTCTGCAGAAGCAGACAGAGCTGGCTCTTTGGCTTTGAAACAGAGATGAGCCCTGAAGCCTAGAATCAGATATGACTGGCTTTCGAGCAAGGGAAACCTTTTCCTTTACCTTTAATAATGGTATTTAGGCAAATTCCAACATGATTATTATTTTTAATCCTAATAACATTTTTTTAATCATAAATAAATTCTAATAATTTCCTTCAGGGAAAGATGCCACACTGCTTTGGATTATGTTTATAAAATTAAGTCAGAAATGTATGGTGTATTTAAAAAGAGATTATTTTGAATATAGTAATAAAAATTCGAAATTATTAGCAAAAGCGGCAAAAGATAAGAAAGAAAAAAGGGAAATTGGAGTTTTGGTTAATAAGCAAGGGATAAGATGTAATAAAACTAAGGATAAATGTAAGATTGTGAAAGAATTTTTTCAAGCTTTATACACAAGAAAAGGAATAGATTTGGAGAAGCTCAAAAAGCAATTAGAGAGGCATATCGTAGGAATATATAGATAGAATGGAGGATCAAGTGTCTGAGAAGGAAGTAAGGGAGGTGCTGGGGAAAGCTCCTGGAGAGGATGGATTGCCTGCTGACTTTTATAAGGACTTTAAAGACATACTGGTACCAAAATTATATACCGTATTTTCCGGCGTATAAGACGACTGGGCGTATAAGACGACTGGGCGTATAAGACGACCCCCAACTTTTCCAGTTAAAATATAGTTTGGAATATACTTGCCGTATAAGACTACCTCTCTTCCAATGCACACCAAATAAAAATTAACCCACACTCAACCCGAAGACGCGCAGCCCTCCAAGTCGAATGGGCAGGTTCTGGTGGAGAGCCAATCCACGCTCACGTTCTCCTCCTTGAGGTACAGGAAGATGTGTGCAGCTTGCTTCCCCTTGCTTCATACTCCCCGCACAGAGCAGGGACTCGGCCGCGGCACCCCCCCACCATATGCGCCGGACATATGAAGCAAGGGGAAACAAGCTGCAGTTAAGTACCTGTCCTATAAGACGACCCCCAACTTTGGCACAGATTTTTCGGGGTTAAAAAAGTAGTCTTATACGCCAGAAAATACAGTAATTACATTTTGGAAGGTGGGCAAACTCCGACTTCATGGTATAGGACCACAATTGTATTGTTGCCAAAACCTGGGAAGAATTTGGAAAGAATAGAATCTTATAGACCAATCTCATTGATAAATCAAGATGCCAAGATCTTCACAGCAATATTGGCCAATCATTTAAATAATTTTATGGGTAATTATATAAATGTAGATCAAGTGGGTTTTTTGAAAGGGTGACAAATGGCGGATTTAACTAGAAGAGTAGTAGATTTAATAGACATTGTGAGTCAAACAAAAGAAAAAGTGGGATTAATATCTTTGGATATATTTAAGGCATTTGACTCTTTACAATGGATCTCAATTAAGGAAATAATTAAATATTACAGATTTGGGGATAAATTTAGAAGGGTAATTGACCAATTATACCAGCAAGGAACAGCTACTATTAGAGTAAATGACGAGGTTACTGATGAGATTAAGCTGGAGGCAGGTTCTGAGACAGGGCTGTCCTTTATCACCAATTTTGTTTATATTGGCAATGGAGTTATTAGCAAATGTTATAAGAAAAGATGGAAAAATAGAAGGGATTATGGGAAATAAAATTAGTATGTATGCTGATGATACTATGTTAATAGTAAAACACCCGGAGAGGACAATTGATAGAATTAGAGAACATTTAATGGATTTTGAGGATGTTACTGGTTTGAAGATAAATTGGGACAAATCAGAAATAATGTTTTGCAATATGAGAGAAGAGGATTTGAAGAAGATAATGGGAAAGGGTAATATTCAAATTAAAGATAAGTTGAAATATTTGGGAATAGTTATATCTAATAGTTTGGAAGAGCTTAAAAGATTGAATTATGACAGTTTGAAATTGGAAATTAAAAACAAAATACAAACTTTTCAAAAACTGAAACTGTCATGGTTCGGGAGAATAGCACTTGCTAAAATGATGTTGTTGCCTAAAATTAATTTCTTATTTGATGCATTAGCAATTCAATTGAAGGACAAGGAAATTAATGAGTTTCAAAAAATGGTTAACAATTTTTGTAATGGAGGAAAGAGGTCTAGACTGCCTAAAAAACTATGGTATCTATCTCAAAGAAGGTGGATTGGGAATGCCGAATTTGAGATTATATTACCAAGCGTTTCAAATTAAGAATGTTGTGAAGATCTTGGCAAGGGAAAAAGTAATTTGGGAGGAAATTGAGATGAAGGACTATGGACATTTAGGTAAAATTGTCTTTTTAGGGAATAATCTTGGGAAATTATCAACTCGAAGCACTATGATGAAAGGATTAATGAATGTATGGAAGAAAGTAAAGAAAGACCTGGCCCCGGATGTCTCTCCGATTATGGAATTGTCAGATATGGTGGGTTTTCCGATTAAGATTGATAATGTAGTAAATGAAGTATTGGATAAAAATGAAATTTTCCTGTTGAAAGACTGGTTAAGGGCCTGTAGGGATGTTACTATTAGGATAAATTTGTTTAAACAATTAAAATTGAATTGGTTTCAGACAATGAAAATTAATAGATGGAATAGCAAATATATGAGAGAATATGATCTGGAAAGGGAAAAGACAGAATTTGAGGATTTGATTTTAAAAATTAGAAAGGGAGACAAAACTACTAAGGGCTTAGTTAGTAAATTGTATACATTATTAAATATGGAGGATGACCCATAGGAGGATTTGAAAATAAGTTGGGAGGAAGATTTGAAAATAAAGATAAATAATGATTTATGGAAAAATAAGTGGAAAAAGAGAATGAGAACTATGTCGGTTAGATTAAAGGAACATAATTATAAAATGTTATGGAGGTGGTATCTGACCCCAGTGAGGTTACATCAAATTGATAATAAAAAGGATAGAATGTGTTGGAGATTTAATGACACAATAGGAACATATGAACATATGTGTTGGAGTTGTAATGTGGTAAAAGATTTTTGGAAAAGGATTGAAAAAGAGATGGGTGAAATAATGGGTAAAAGAATTAAACTGGGTTCAGATATCACCATGTTAACAAATGTGGAATCTATTTGTTTAAACAGGGAGGAGAGAGAGTTATTAGAAATAATGCTTACAATGGGTAGACAATGTATTGCTAGAAATTGGAAAAATGATGTAAATATTCAGACAGAAGAGTGGTACAAAGAAATGTGGAATTTGGCATTGAATGATAAATTAACTTGGGAGATAAAAGAAAAAAGGGGTATATTAAAAGAAAATAGATTTTGGAATATTTGGAAGCCATTTGTGGATCACGCACTCATGGGAGGTGAAAGAAATAGACCTGTACCTGATCAAAGTAGTTTTTGGGTGTAAAATAATGAGTCATTCTGAGTTCTCCAGGGTATTGTATATAAACACTGGGTGGAATTTAATTTTGTTATTGTTATGGTTACCTATCCAGAATATTGTAGTGGTATTTAAATAAAGATTAGACGAAAAATGTATTAGGATAGGATGCGATGTGTTTTTTGTTTTTTATTGTTTTTATTTCTTTTTTTTAATGATGTTATTGTACTTATATCTTTTGAATGTTTTTGGTTTTGTATTGTAAAACTTAATAAAAAAAAGAAATGTAAGTGATTATATGTTAATAATACTTGTCAGTAATGGGATATTGACAATCAAAGGATGATGGTACATTACAGCTCATAAAGAAAATCTCTGTAAGCCCCATCTAGTGGTGCTGTGTTGTTACAATCATGAATAAAAACCATGAACAAACGATGCATGATTATTTACAGTCACACCTTGCAGAAACAATTTGTATCAGCCTTCAAGTCACCAATGAAGGTGTTTAGAAAGTGCCACTCCAAAAATGCGCTCACTCTTGTAATGGGGAAAGAAGACATTTGAAGAAGTTTCTCAGCAGAAAATTGTAAGGCCTGGACAAGCCAGCATGAGAATAGACACTTTAGGTATTTGGCTCAAAGTCTTCTAAGGTAGAAGATGAGTTAGAGCCGCTATTAGAGCCTCCCTCGTGGCGATGAGGGCGGTGAAGCACCAATACTTCACCACTCTCATCGCCTCTGCTGACAATCATCCAGCGGCTCTTTTCCGGGTTACCATGTCTCTCCTTGGTAGGGGGGATTGGGGCCAGGTTGGCAGGGTTCATGAGACCACTTGCTTATTAGATTGCTGCCCTGCCTGGCTGGTCAAAGCAGCCAAGGCTACCATGGGCAGCTGGGTTGGTGCGATGGTGAATTCCTCCTTGTGGGAGGGGGTGCTTCCAGCAGCTTTCAAACATGCGCTGGTGCGCCCCCTCCTAAAAAAGCCATTGCTCAACCCTACAGTTATTTCAAACTTTAGACCAATCTTCAACCTTCCCTTTTTGGGGAAGGAGTTGGAAAGAGCAGTGGCACGGCAGCTCCAGGAGGTTCTGGATGATACGGATTATCTGGACCCATTTCAGTCAGGATTCAGGCCTGGTTATGGTACTGAGACCGCATTGGTCGCACTCATGGATGATCTCTGGCGGGAGCGAGACAGGGGATATCCTTCTGTTCTCGCTCTTCTTGACCTCTCAGCGGCTTTTGATACCATCGACCACAGTATCCTTCTGGGCAGGCTCTGGAGATTGGGGGCCCAGGGCACTGTGTTGTCCTGGTTTTCCTCATTCCTGAGGGATCAGTCCTAGTCGGTATCTTTAGAGAGCGGGTTGTCCAGTCCTAGGCAGCTCCCTTGTGGGGTGCCACAGGGCTCAGTACTCTCGCCTCTGCTATTCAACATCTACATGAAACTGCTGGGTGAGATCATTTGTTCCCATGGGGTGCGGTACCATCAATATGCAGATGACACTCAGCTGTACATCTCGGCCTGTGGGGACCTGAGTGATGCAGTCGAAGTCCTAACTAGGTGCCTGGAGGCTGCTCGGGTCTGGATGGGGGACAACAGGCTTCAGCTGAATCCCGCCAAGATTGAGTGGCTGTGGGTTCGGGGCCCTGTGTTATCCCGGGAGCTACCATCTTTGGTTCTGGATGGGGCATTGCTTCCTCAGACAGATCTAGTGCACAATTTGGGGGGCCTCCTGGACTCGCGACTACTGCTCGATGAGCAGGTGGTGATTGTGGCCAGGAGGGCCTTTGTACAACTTCATGTCATCTACCAATTGTGCCTGCTACTGGACCGGGACTCCTTGCTCATGGTCACTCATGCTCTGGTCACCTCCAGATTGGATTATTGTAATGCACTCTACATGGGGCTGCCCTTGACGACCATTCGGAGGCTGCAGCTGGTCCAGAATGCGGCTTCCCGGGTGATGATGTGGCGTGGGTGTTATGCTCATGCCTCACTGCTGCTTCAGGAGCTGCACTGGTTGCTAGTGTGCCTCCGGGTGCAATTCAAGGTGCTGGTTTTGACCTTCAAAGCTCTACATGGCAGTGGACCAGGATACTTAAGGGACCGCGTTACCCCAAGGTATTCTACCCATCCTACGAGGGCAGACTGGAGAGGCTCAATGCTGGTCCATTCTACAAGAGAAGCACACCTGACTGGGACCAGAAGAAGAGCCTTCTTGGTGTCTGCCCTGGCCCTGTGGAACCTTTTACCATCTGAATTGTGCCTCCAGACAGAGCTGCTCCCCTTTAGGAGGGCACTTAAGACCTGGTTATGCCAGCAGGTGTGGGTGCCGACAGGTGTGACGGCCCAGTCCCGCTGGCTTATATAAATAGTGCCCTACAACTGACTTGGCTGTTTTTTATCTCCACTCCCCACCTCTGTTTTCATTTCTTTTTTGTTTTCTATCTCTTTTGACTATTTATCTCTTAAGGGGTTAGGGATGGTATTGGAGGGTTTATGTATTTTTAAGACTGTTTTTTAGATAAGGGTTTTAGTAACATTTTTATCTGTAATGGTTTTTTAAATCATTTTTGTATTTTATTGTATTTTTTTTCTATGTTGGTAGCCGCCCCAAGTGGTGGTTGCACCAATAGGGCGGGGTATAATTAGATGAAATAAATAAATAAATAAATAAATAAAATAAAGGTTTTAAAGATAAGTATGAATACACTATGTTGTCTCTCACTGCTTGGTGATTAAATTACTATTAATTAAGCCTAGAATTTTTGGCAATGGATTACAAAAGCTGAACTATATTGTTGGCACTACATCACAAAGGCTGAAACATATTTCTACCATGCTTAATTTGCATGAAATGCATATTTGCATAATATTTGCATGGATTTCAAGTCAGGCCAACCAGATTTGGAGAAGAAAAATATTGTAGGCCTATCCCAATATTCTATCCCCAAATGGCTTTGTCATCTGCAGAGACTATGTTCTGTATGCAGAAGGCTATAGGCAGAAAGGTGGGGGCATTACCTCCTCCAAATGTTAGACTAATTGGAGAATTTTGCTTAGTCCACAACCCACCACTGTCAAGACCCTTGACTCCATCGGTGGTATCCCCAGGAAGAACTGAAAACTACTGTGCCTGAAAGCTTGAAGAGCTGCTGCCTATCAGTGTCAACAATTTTAGGCAAGATATTTTCATTTTGTAAAGCAGTAAATTAATTCCTACATTAATCACTAAGTGTATGTAGCCTTGGGAAAGGTATAGTGTCCCCAGAAAAAGGGAAAGTTAAAACACTAGGAAACTTTGAAATAATAACCATGTTATTATTGACTTGATGGTACATCATCATCAAACAAACAGATTAAAAAACAAAGAGCCTTAATGAAATTGGATTCCTCTATTCCTGTCTCAGCCAAATCATGAAAAAATAATAATGGGGATATGTGGTCTGAGGTCTATGACACAGGCACAGCATGGAAATACTTGAAATATCTCTCTTTCATACAATGGTTTAGGGCTGTGGTGGCTAACCTCGGCACTCCAGATATTCTTGGACTTTCATTCCCAGAAGCCCAAGTCAGCACACCCAATGACAAGGACTTCTGGGAATTGAAGTCCAAGAACAGCTGGAGTGCCAAGATTAGCCATCACTGGTTTAGGGTGCTCAAGGGAAGGAAAGAATGACATTGAGCAAAATTTCCTACTGCACTCACTATTTGTAAACATCCCTTCAACCCAAAGTATATTGCTATTAATATTAATAAAATTATTAATTCATTAATGTTAATTAGGAGAAATTTCTAAAATAACCAGTTATGTTAATTGTCATTAATATGTTGCTTTAGTTTTTTGACATGTGCATGTGTGAGTGCTACTTTCTTACCTTATGATGAAGTAGCCAGAGGCTTTAGTTTAATGTTGTTAAATATTTAAACACGGGTACTGAGCTGTATAGCAACATAAGATCATGCTACTCTGATTCCTTTTTCAATAGTGCCAGTTACATTTCCTGAAAATACCTAGATTATATTTAGAATTTCTTAGATTCCCAAGAAAGTGTGGGCAACAGTAGCAGCCAGCATCACTTCCTGGACTTTTTACCTGATATGACCTTCTAGGCTTTCCTAGGAAGTGTTGCTACTTGAAACATCATGGCATGTTTTATGCAAGGTTGCAAATTTGTTCAAAAGCTCTAAGTACAATAGGGGTCCAATAAAATAGTTATTACCATTAACAGCAGTAAACATGAGATTGGAGAGGAAGGATAGTTTATTAACTTATTACTTCTGTAGGCATAAATGTACACAATTAAATAGATGTGTCAGATTTCTTGGTGTGTTTGTTTGGCATGCCTTTTGGCTAGCTGTTTAATGAGAAATCATGACATGTGATTTAATGTAGTATATTGCATTTCTGAATGGGTATTCTGTATACCTAATAAACACCTTCTGACCCAATGTGGGTGTATTTCATCCTGCCACTTTTGTGTGAGGTGCTTCTTTGGTCAGACCATGAACCACCCATGGTTTACTTTGATTAACACTAGGAAGTGTGTGTGGAATTAATTAAGAGAAGAGTGTTATACTGTATCATCTGTGGGAGCATATTTTCCTCAAAGAGACTGCCACCCTGTGAATGTGGAACATCAGTGTCATTTCTTCTACTTTTAATCATAGTACTACAAGGACCTCATTAGGGCTCCAAGACTAAACAGAAGGATTTAATGTGTAAGCTAGAGGCAGTCATTTCAAGGAGAATGCCTTGAGCTGGGAAGAGAAATCCTGCCTACTTCATTGAGTGCATGTAAGTAAAAAAATTACTGTGTGACAGTAATAAAAATGGAAGCAGGCAAGGAGTGTGCATGCTGAACAATGTTTCTAATATATTAGAAAGTAAGAATAATTTTCTTGATGTTCCTTTTAAATGGGACAACTCTCATCTGAAAACATGACCGTCAATAACTATTGATTTATCAGTGAGTCTGTCTAACCAGCTTATAATGTACAATATTGGTCTTAAAATAAGGTATACCTCAGGATAAGATTGGATACATTTCTGAAATTAGGTAGTAAATTGTTTGTTATGCTAAAGTCTCTTTTGAAAGCTAATGGGATTTACACTGAAGTTCTAGAATGTAAATCCATGTTAACACTGAATTGCTTTTCTCTAGACCTACAGGTATCTTTCACTAGGATGTCAGGACTTTCCTTTATTTCAGCCCTCTGTGATGCCAGAAAATTTTTCTGGAGGGCTTCCAAATCTTCACAATAGTAGTCCACCCACCACTTACCCCGCGAAAAAGCATACAGGAAGGATAAGAGATTTTCCACTTCCACTCACAGAAGCTGTATATTTTATATTGATACTATACAGTATGTGTTTTTGTTTATTAAGTCATGGTATTAAAAATACATTCATCTAACACAGGCTTCCTCAACTTTGGCCCTCCAGCTGTTCTTGGACTTCAGTTCCCAGAAGCCCAAGTCAGCACTTCTGCTGATCAGGGCTTCTGGGAATTGAAGTTCAAGATCAGCTGGGGGGCCAAGGTTGAGGAAGCCTAAAAGCACCACATTTGCGGGAATGGATAAAACTTTTAATAGTCACCAAATCCTAGTTAGTAAATCCTTTCCCCACTTTTCTTGCATAGGGTATATGCTGTTTCTTCCTCTCATGGTGTTCTTCAAATTGTAGGTGGCAGCTGTGACAAGACTGGGGAAGAAATTATGCACTGTGAACATGTGGAGGGCAGTTTTATATTGATCTCTCTCAACAAGCTCAGACAATAGTGTTGTTCATTTTCTTGAATGACATTTCATAGCTCAATGGGAGCTCATTGTCCTGTCTTTAAAAGAGATGTACCAGGAAGACTTTCAGTTTCACCAGGTATACTCAGCCCATTCCTACTGCAATTGTCTTCTATAAAGAAAATGGAAATTACCTTAAGTGCCATTCTTTACAGCATTTTATAAGTAGCATTTTGTTAAATGGGGAAAATTACTAGTTTATGTCTTGTCTGCTGCACAAGGATAAATAACACCTTCCTTTTTAAGTTAACATAGCACTGCTCCAAGAGCCTCCATGCAGAACTTGAAGATAATAAATGGCTTGTAACAAGTAAGTTGTGGAAGTGGAGGTCAGAGAATGTAAAGAAGTTGCACTTTAACAGTAATATACAAGAAGTGGGAACCATGTTATTTTATTGTTGTAACAGTGAACAAAACATTTTAGAGAATGCTAAAGTTACTTTTAAATAACATTTTGAGATGCCTTTCAACTTTTAAAATTTTCAAGTTATTCCTCAGGTTTGTAAAAAAATAGGTAGAGGGTGTACTTTTAACACAAAATACATGCATTGTTAAATTATTATTTTTTTAAAAAATGTTAAAAGCAAGTTTAAAGTTTTTAAAAAGTACTTGTTACTTTTAATATAACAATTTATGTTTTAGCATCCTTATAACGTATTGGCTAGTATCTTAGCATTTGTGCAATGCTTATTTTTCTTGCAGTGGGTAAAAGTAGGTAATAGATGAGGTGATGAGGTGTGTCCCAGACATATGCATGGAGTTGTACCCACTTGTGCCACTGCGATATACTTGAGTACATTGACAGTTAGATGCAATTAGCCATGGCAAGTTATTCAAACCTTATGTAATCAGCAACAGGATTCTTCCATATGGTATTAGTATATTTATTTTCAATTATGTTGTGAACAGACTTGGAAAAAAAGTGACATATAAATTAAATCGATGTACAAAAAGTGATGGGAAAGATAAAATAACCAACACCATGACAGTTGAGCACTGTTATAAGCAACAGGATTGATGTACTTTTCACAGAGGTTTCAAGCTCTATGCCAGTGATGGGCAATCTTGGCCCTCCAGCTGTTCTTGAACTTCAATTCCCAGAGGCCCTGATCAACAGGAGTGCTGATTTGGGCTTCTGGAAATTGAAGTTCAAGAACAGCTGGAGAGCCAAGACTGCCCATCACTGCTCTATGCTCATATATGCACATAGCAGCAACAGACTCACCAAACAGCAAACACGACAAAATAATTGGCATTAGCAACAACCCAACCATTTTCAAGCAACAGCATAGCAAAAACCAAGGCCAAGAAAACAAAACATGTATGAATTCTGCCAAAGCTTTATTTATAGTTTGACCCAAGGAGCACATCCTGCAGAAGAAATATGCTGCTTTTAGGGATTTGGGGGGAAAAAAACTTTCTTGGCAATTTTCCAAATTTTGCAACGCCAAGATTTCTCATTAAGACATCCCTTTGTAAAATCTCTGAGGGAGCGTGACTCAGCCCCGACTTAAAAAGGCTGGAGACCCCTGATATATATATAGAGTAATATGCAGATAGGCATTTCTTCTATATAAAAAAAAGGTGAAACATCCAAGATATTGGATAAGATCCCTCAAATAGAGACATCTCAGGATGAAGTGAAAAGAGGGATCTTTCTCTCTTGATTTATCCTTAAAAGTAAGAGGCTTCAAGGTTCATATACTTAACTCTTTATTATGCCTAAAGTCTCCTTTCGGAGGCAGGCAATCATGTACTTTCTGTATGTTTTAGACTCCAACCGATATACATTCCAACTGCTTTAGCTGATGATCAAAAAATGTAGGACTTGTAGTGTGAAAAAGCCAAAAGACAGCTGGTATTAGTTCCAGCCTAGCCACTCCAATGTACCTCAGCAATTAGGATATAAATTGAGCTCACTTTCCGACTATCATTACATACTACAAGCAATAAATTTTATCATTGCACCATTCTATTTGAAAATGGTCTTTTGTTCACTCTGTTCACTTTAGATATTTCCTTGCAAGAAAAATGCAAGCGCGGCGCCAAAATGGCCGCCGCGCCCTTTGCGGGCCCCCCCCACAGGACAGAGAATCCAGGTAGTTAGGGGCGTGGCCAGCTCCCTTATAAAAGGGGTGGCCACGAGGCAGCCGAGCTGCCATTTTACCTCAGCGACGGAGCAGAGAAGTCTTTTCCCCTGTGTCTCCGTCGCTCTTTAGCCTACCGGGAAGCCTTTTTGGTAGCGATTCAGCCTTGCTGGCTTCCCTTTTTTGCTTCGGTGGAGATGCCTTCGAAGAAGAAGGCAGCTTCGAGTGCAGCTCGCGCTGTTAGGAGGCGCAACCCAGGTCGGAGGACCGCGGTGCCGCCTCCTCAGCAGCCGCCTTTGCCGGCCCCTGCCGGGGCCGGCGGAATGGGGTCTATTGCCCCTTGGCCCGGAGTGGGCGATCAGAGTGCGGGCGCGGAAGGGGTTCCGGCCCGCGGCCCGCGAGCGGTGGACACCGCTCCTGCACCTGCCCACCCTGTTGGGCCTACTCCTCTTGGGTCGCAGCCTCTCCCTGGGCCCTCTAGCCTTGGGGGGTGGTGCGGCCCCCTGCCTTGGCAGGTTTCTCCACCGACCCTGCCGGGCTTCGGTGCTGGCCAATGGCCATATTCGGGTCCTGGGGTACAGGGACCTGTACCCACGCCTGGACCAGGCGGGCCGGCCGGCCCTTTGCCCCTGGTCAACGTGGACACCTTACTGGCCCGCATTGCGGCCCTGGAAGCGTCGTTGGCTCGGGCCAGTCAGGCGGGCGCCCCCTTCGGGGTCCCTTTTGAGGCGCTGTCGGCAGGAGGACAACAGCCGGCAGGGAGGGTCGAGCTGCTGCAGGCGCGTGGCGCGGTTTCGGCCACTGCCTCGCAGCTCCCCAGCCAGCAGCCAGGTGCGGGTCAAGCCCCGGTGATGAGCTCTATGTCGGTCGTGAGCTCCGACGCCCCCAGTGGGCCGGAACCCCCGGTGGGGGCGCCCCGCGGGGGTGCAGCATGTGAGTATACGGTGCAAGCGAGTACATCCACACACATTCCCAATATAGGGGGGGCCTTTCAATGGCCCTGGCCTCGCGCAGGTGGTGCGGGGGCCACGCTGTCGGCAACCCACCCGGCGACGACGACTGCCACCTTGGGCACTGGGGTGGGTACTTGTTCTTACACTGCGGGGAATGTTCTGGGGGTGGCTGGGTTAGCTCAGGCCCCTTTTCCTAGGCCGGCTGTGCCTTTTTCGGCTTTGCCGACGGCGGGGTATTCCTTGCCATTGGGTGATCACTTGGCACAGACTACCAGAGAAAAGATATGGCGGGGGGAGTACGTAGATATCTTCTCACTCCTGAACAGAGAGCCCACCAAGGAGGAAAGGGAGGGACAGGATGAGAAGGACAAGGAGCAGGCACGCCGCCGTAAGCCGCCACGTACCTGGGCCAACTGGCTCCCCGCTTATTTAATATACATGGCGGTGTATTTGAGGGCGCGGCCGGATTTGGCTATTCCCATGGTCCAATATTTGGACAACATATACAGGGCGATGGTTGATTTCCCGGGCCCCTCATGGCTAGCATATGATGAGGAATTCCGTATGAGGATTCCCCTCCACCCCGAGATGAGATGGGATGAGCCGTGCCAGAGGCTTTGGCTTTTGTATATGACGCCCACACGCCCTGCCCCGGGAGATAGATACCATTGCGGACATGCGGTCCAGCGAGCGGCTCCAGCGCAGGTTACCCGCCAGGCGGCGGGGCAGGGGGTTCCAGCCCGCCTGCTGTGCTGGACTTTCTCGTCCAATGGTTCCTGCAATAGAAAGAATTGCAAGTATAAGCATGAGTGTCCCACATGTTCGGGCCCCCACGCAGCCTCTGCCTGTCCCAGGCCTGGGGGGGCACGAGGCAGAGGGAGGGGTGGACAGTGGGCTGGCAAGACTGCCACGGATGGAGCTGGTTCTCCAAAAGGCCCCCTCCCCAATTAATGTGGACATGCTGGAGCATTGGCTCGCATCGTACCCGAAGGGGGAGGACGGGGAGTATCTCCTTCAGGGTTTTAAGCAGGGATTCCGTATCCCTTTTATGGGTGATAGGTCCCCTCAGGATGCTCCCAACCTTTTATCCCTCAGAGGAAGGGAGGAGGTGGCTGCGGCCAGCATTAAAAAGGAGTTAGATGCGGGCAGGGTCGCTGGACCTTTCCCTGCACCCCCGTTTCCCAATCTTAAGGTGTCGCCACTGGGTTTGGTCCCCAAAAAGTCCCTAGGTGAGTTTCGCCTTATTCATCATTTGTCCTACCAAGCCGGCCGATCGGTCAATGATGCTATTCCTGATGACCTTTGTTCAGTCAGGTATACATCGTTTGACCATGCGCTGCGCATGGTACGCTCGTGTGGCCCGGGTGCCCTGCTGGCCAAGTGTGACATTAAGTCGGCTTTTCGCCTTTTGCCAGTGCATCCGGGCGACTTTGAGTTGCTGGGTTTTAAATTTAAGGGTGAATATTATTTTGATAAGGCCATGCCTTTTGGCTGCTCCATATCATGCTCGGCCTTCGAGCGTTTTAGTACCTTCCTAGAGTGGGCTTTCGTCCGCAGGTCAGGGTCCCGGTCTGTAGCCCATTACCTGGATGATTTTTTATTCGGGGGTGAACGGGGCTGGGACACGTGCACACGTCTCCTCAACACATTTCAGACGCTAATGGAGGAACTTGGTGTCCCTTTAGCGCCCGAAAAGACCGAGGGCCCATCTACCAAGCTAGTATTCCTGGGGGTGGAGATTGACACAGTAGTGCAGGCTTCTAGGTTGCCGGGTGATAAGGTGTCCAGGATAGTGGCCCTTATCTCGGAATTGCTGGCCAAGCGCAAGGCATCACTGAGGGAACTGCAGGTGCTACATGGTCACCTCAATTTTGCTTGCAGGGTGGTCGCACCGGGCAGGGCTTTTGCCCGGCGCTTATGCGACGCCATGGCAGGGTTATCCAGGCCCCACCACAGAGTCAGGCTTACCCGGGGTATCAGGGCAGACATGTTTGTCTGGTTGCAATTCCTGAGGGAGTTCAATGGGGTCTCATTTTGGAGGTCTGACCTCCTGGCATCCCCCAATTTTCAGATCCAGTCTGATGCCTCAGGATCCCTGGGTTATGGGATGTACTTCAATGGGAAGTGGGCCTATGGTGGGTGGCCACCGGCATGGGCAGGCACAGGTCGCCTGCGGGATCTCACATACCTGGAATTTTTCCCTATTCTGGGGGCTTTGATGCTATGGGGCGAACAGTGGGCTAATTCGGTGGTGCATTTCTGGTGTGACAATGCTGCTGTTGTCCACATTGTCAATGCACAGACTTCCAAATCGCCCAGGGTTATGGAACTAGTGCGCCATTTTGTGCTGCGCTGCCTGCGCCTCAACGTCTTGTTCAGGGCCAGGCATGTCCCAGGGATTAATAATGATATTGCTGACGCTTTGTCCCGCCTGCAGATCTCCCGGTTCCGCGCCTTGGCCCCGGATGCGGAGGAATTTCCCTCGCCACTCCCGGACGAGATGTGGACTATTGGCAAGGAGAGGTGAACCGGGCGATTGGCCTGTCACTAGCGCCACGCACGCGTAAGGCGTACCAACAAGCATTCAATTCTTACAGGGCATTTTCTGCTCAATGTCACCTGCCAGAGACCTGGCCTATCCCGGTGGACCATGTTCTGCGGTTCATGGTTCACCTGCATGCACAGGGCCTCGCGCCTCACACCATAGCATCCAAGCTCTCGGCGTTGGCTTTTATGGCCAAAGTGGGAGGTCATGTGGATACCACCTCTGACTTCCGTGTGAGACATGTTTTGGAGGGGTGGGTGCGCGAGCGCGGGCGTTGCCCGGACGACCGGCACCCTATTTCCCCAGGGGTTCTTACCCAGTTGGCCCGGGGCTGGCCAGGCCTCTGTTTTGATCATTATGAGGCAGCCCTTTTTCATGCAGCCACAACGGTGGCATTTTTTGGAGCGCTCCGCGTCAGCGAACTCGTGATGCTGTCTAAGGCGGATGCAAGTGGTAGGGCACTGGAACTCGAAGATGTCTATGTTGCCAAAGACTGGGCCCAGTTGAGGATACGCTCCTCTAAAACAGATCAGCATGGCGTAGGCAGTGGTGTAAGACTGCTACGGTGTTCTTTGGCAGACATCTGTCCGGTTGGTGCCCTACAGGAGTACCTGGCACTGCGTGGCATGCACCACGGCCCGTTTTTCTGTCACCAAGATGGGTCTCCCCTTACTAAATTTCAGTTTTGGAAGGTGACAGTCAGAGCCCTCACCAGGGTGGGCCTACCAGGTGCCCGTTATGGCACACATTCATTCCGTATTGGTGCAGCCTCTACAGCAGCTGCTTTTGGGTACTCTGGGGCTGACATACGCAGCATGGGGAGGTGGGGCTCGCAATGTTTTCAGTTTTATGTGCGCCCACTCCCGCCATGAGTACCAATCCAGTCACCTTACCGCCTTTTTTCTCAATTTTCTTACAGACCTGGGTGTCGTATTACACCGGTGACAGTATGGCTGGTGGGCCACAGCTATGTGCACAGGGCAGCGCGTTACGCTGCGGCGACAGAGTGGGGACCCCGACTGGGACTGGGTGAACACGCCAGTCTCACATGGCATGGTAAGCCTGGGATGTTATGGCGGGAGCTGCGGCCTTTCCTTTTTTCTGGCCTGGGTGCTGATCCGCCTGACATTCTCATTATCCACCTGGGGGGCAATGATTTGGGCCAGGTCACCGGCTTATCGCTCAAGCATGCGATTTGCGAGGAACTCGCCTACTTGCATTATGTCTGGCCTGCCACAACCCTGGTTTGGTCGGACATTGTCCCGCGCCATTCTTACAGAGGGGGCGTTAACCTCATGGCCCTTGACCGCGCTAGGCGCACGGTCAATAGGGCGGTGGCGCGGTTTCTTGCCGACAGGGCTTGGGGACGGGTCAGTCATCACCCCGATATTAGCCTACAAAATTATGACTTGTACGCAGGGGATGGGGTCCATCTGTCGCGAGGAGGTATGGACCTCCTGTTGGGTGATTGGCGAGCAGGCCTGTTGACCGAGCTGACGGTCTGGGGGGGGGGCGTCAGGTCTTCTTTGAAGCCCCTCCGTGTGGCGGGTAGCACTGGTAAGGTAAACAGTATGACCCACAAGTATCCGGCAGGTTCGCAATTGACTGGACAACACTAGACAGGAATAAATTAGTTAAACGTTGTCTGGTCAACGACGAACCAGGCGATGGGGTGATGACGATTGCTAACCAGCATGCATCACCCCTGTGATTTCACGGATACGCGTCAGAGGGTGGGGTCATGAGTTAGTTATTGACTACGGTCAACAATTTGTTTGTTGTCAACAAACAAATTGATACAAATTGATACATTGTAACCAATTGCCGTTGGCAATTTTGGGGTGGTACCTTACCAGTGTTACTTCGGCCTGCTTGCCTTATGAATTATGATTGGTCGTTTTACCAATACAAATTTATAATTCGGATTAGGGCATTGAATCAATAAATGTGGCCCGATGCTGTTATCCACTTTCAATGTTGTCTGTGTCCGTTATTGGGGGGTGCGCCTGCAAACTTTTATGCTTTGTCAATATGTGCAAAAATGAGGGTAATAAAAGTATGAAATTGTTTTGTGATAAACTAGAATGTCAGTTATTTCCCCAGTTAGTAAATGCATTTCACTATGATGTTTATCTAGAGTTTTAATCAAGAATGATAGATCTTTTTGTAGTTGTAAAGCAATAAAAATCTGCCCCTTCTGGCCATCTAAATTTGCTGTAGACTTTTATTTTTCTAAGGAGCCATACAGAACAGAAAATAAAGGACTACAGTCAAATTTGTACTTCTCATTAAAGACTAATAAAATGCATGACTACAGAGTGACAGAATTCCTGCTTAAGGAAACCTGTTCTGTTTATTAAGGAGAACTATTCTGTTTATAAATTAATGTATAGCACACATGAATAGGTTGCTACATGCAATGCTCCTTAACTTAATGTACGGTAATGTAAGGATATGTTGGAGGATTAATAGGCCAAACAGCACTGTGAGATACAACCTGCAAGCACATTTCATGCTAATTGTCAAACCCTCGGAAGGCTTCCACATAATCCCTAGTGTTGCAGTCCAAGAGTACCTTAACATATCCACTCAAAAATATCTTCACATCAGAACATGTAAAGAAGAACAAAGAAAAACAGTTGCTCATTATTCTAGACCTGGGAATTCATTAATCAGAACTTGGAATGGGCTTAAATCCCAGCCTCCTTTTCCTTGCAGAAAGTTTTCATTTTCAGTTGGATTATCATATCTATTTGTGGTATGCAGCTTTTAAATTGTTCTTATTGCAGAGGTGTGGCCTCACAAAATGGCACAGGACATGGGACATGGGAGACATGGCAGTGTCTTTTGAACTACAGGCCAATGATTTGCAACATTTAGGTTTTTTAAAAAAGTAATTTTAAAAAGTAAGAGTCAGTGTTATGTAGTGGACAGAATGTTGGATCAAAACTTAGAAAACCTGGGTTCAGGAAGCCACTCATTTAGGGGTGGCAACAGTAAACAACTCTGTGATCATTTGATGTACTTCAGTAGTTCTACTAGCATTGACCTAACTCAGAACTGACTTGACAGCACAAAACAGCATTTAAAAAGAGCTATTTCAGTTGCTTTTGAGAACTGGGAAAGCAAGGCGATTCTTTTAAAGAAATGTGACCATGACAGCATTGGATTTGTGGGTCTTGGCAGAATGACTGTAACTAAGGACTATGAGCAGTAAATGTTACTAATTCTGCTCAATATGGATATCTCATACAGACTTATGCAGACTGATGCATGGCCCTGGATGCTCTGATTATTAACCCAGACAAATACTGACATCAACAGGCCCTATATCTGTTTGCCCTTGCCCATATAGGTCTCATTCAAATTTGAAAATCAGTATATGGAGAAAAGTGGGTGGGGAAGGAGGCCACAAATCTAATGTAATAAGATAGTCAGGGTCAACTTCCTTCCTTCTCCCATATCTTTAAAAAGAAGACAAATCCATTTAATATGACTTGAGAATCAGCCAACACAGGGGAGAAAGCTATGATCAGAAAAAAGGATACAGTGGGGAAAAACACTGCAGTTAATTCTGGCTGTCAACTTAATTAGGTGTTCCTTTAATGCCAAATTATGCTGGATAAATGTACTGAATTGTAGATACATGTAATCAAACCATTAAGCAATGTCATTTTTCAGTTCTGATTCATAGCCAGTTCGATGCCTGCATATAGAATATTCACAGCTCTATTTATGATTCTTCTAACACTTGCAAGTTAATATAAGCAAAATTAAATCACACTTTATTTTATGGTTTGCAGATAGCAACGATAACTTGCAAATACTGTATGCAATTTCCATTAGCTACAGAATTAACATCCCATCTATACAGATACTAATGTTTTATGGACATTAATATTTTAATAAATCCCATGATATTTTCTCCAATCACCACAATACCACAGCTGTTCCACTGCAATTCTTACAGTTCCAGATTCTTATCAGACAGAATTTCTTCCCCTGTGGTCTTTTTCATACTTTTCCCTTTACTATTATTTTTTTTATCTTAAAGCATTTCAGCAATTGAAGGATTTTGATTACCTTTGGAGTTTTAAGATTTGAGTTTTGCCTCTTGTTGCTGTTTTTACAATCTCATTAGTTTTTAAGGTGTTATTGCTCCATACTGTCATTTTCTATGAAATTGGTTTTATTCACACTGTAATCTGGGTCTTTATGTGCTACACAAACTTTCTGTAGAATAAATCAAATAGTCTGTAAAAGAGTTCAAATTCAGCCTGTGCAATATATTAAATCAAAAGTTCTGTTTAGTATTGCTTAAATGACTGCAGTTCAAAGAAGAAATATCACAGCAAGCAATCTATTTCTGCTTGTGGTATCACAGATGTGGGTAAAAACTAGTGAGCTTAATTTCAGTTCACCCTCCCAACCCCCAGAGCCAACACTGAGGTAGGTAAGCATCAGTAATCCCTGGAGCAGAGCAGAGACTTTTCTTCTCTAAATAAGCATCCCTTTGAGATCTGGTGTCAAGAAGAGAGTGTCAGAAAAAGTTTGATAGTGGTGAAAAAATGACTGCTTGATAATGTTCAGGAGTCTCCTTTCAAAAAGACAATGGAAATAACCATATTTTTTATCGTGTCAGAAGCACACAAAAGTGCTTTCTGGCTTGAAAGGATTTTTGGTGGAGAAACTCTGCTCAGGGGACGGCCGAATGAGGCTCCTTTTATGTCCCCAAGATCTTTTCCCCACCAAAGTGATCCCTATTTATCCACTTGCAATTTCTTGCTTTCGAACTGCTGGGTTGGCATGAGCTGGGATAGAGATGGGTGCTCCTTCCATTATGCAGTACTCAGGTCTTGAACTGCCGACTTTCTGACCTTCCAGCTAAGAAGACGGGCTTCTTCACCACTGAGCCATCACAGTCCCTTGAAAATAACCATATCTCTGGCAAAATGAATTTCTGGAATAGTTGTCAACAGTGCCCTCAAATTAGTGTAACTAATTATGAAGATATTGGCGATACCTTTAGAGGGCCAGAATGAGCCAAATACAGTTGTGGAGACTTTCTAAGTGGGATTGCTCTCTTTGGCTGTTAACCACCATTTGCCTTCTTTACATGTACAGTATGCCATGGAGAGGATTGGGGCTGCGGTGGCTCAGTGGTTAAGAAGCTCGCCTTGTTAGCTGGAAGGCCAGCAAGTCAGCAGTTCAAAACTTGGGTACTGCAGGATGGAATGAGCACCCGTCTCTGTCCCAGCTCCTGCCAACCTAGCAGTTTGAAAGCAAGAAATTGCAAGTAGATAAATAGGGACCACTTCAGTGGGGGGAAATCTTGGGGATATGAAAGGAGCCTCATTCAGGCATCCCCTGAGCGGAGTTTCTCCACCAAAAATCCTTTCAAACCAGAATAATTCCTGACATTAAATTATTATAATTAGGGACAGGATTTTTTATTCTTTTGGTCTGCAGATGCCATAATGTTGCATTCTGGGAGTTCTGCCTTTCTTAACAAAACCTAAATTCTGGGGCAAAGACCTACATTGGAAGGCTTTGAGGCTCTGTCAAGCCTAGCTCTGTGCTTCCTGCACAGAAAAAAAAGCTCATAATAGCAACAGGGCAGGAATGGGGAGCTTTGCCTAGCTGAGCCTCAAAGGTAAGTAGAACTCCCTGCATGGAGAATTATGATGTTTGTAGTCCAGAAAATCCTTTCCTTATGAGTTCTCTTTCTAATATAAATGAGATTAAGACAAGTAGGAAGATTTCCTGGGGGTAGTAAAAAGCTGAAACAGATTTAGGTAGGAAGGATAACAGATAACTCAATAGCATTTTTCTACTGTACAGCGATCTCTCATCTGACATGCCATGATAATGGCTATAAGGAAGTCTGCTTCGACCAACAATAAGTTGAAATATAGTTTGGCTAGAAGGTAAAAAAGAAGGTTTTGTGAGTTGGGTGATTACTAAGGACAGACTCCAAGATGAGTAACTGGTTTCCTTGTTTCTTGAATAGTTTGTGTCACTACATCTAGGCTTTGATCCTTCATATCATGAGCCTGAGGGTGGAGACAATGAAATGAAACAAGAATACTGAGTCTCTTGAAACAACATAGGGCCGGAAGGTGCGTTGATAGAAGATCTGATGTGACAGACAGAGGAAGAAAGGAAACCCTATCATATTAACACAGTGTCAGTATAATGTCAAAATGTTGTTTAAAACAACAACAACCCACCAAGAACTACATTGAGCTGCTGACCATGTCTTTCAGTTGAGCTGCATGTAGGTGAAGTGTGGTACAGTACTCATCAGTTACTAAATTGATATCAAGGCAATGGAACAATGTTCAGTAAGTAAGCAAGCAAGCAACAAGAAAGAAAGGACAACAACACACACGGTGAATATGGAGAGATACAGAATCTGGCTCATTTACTGCTAGAAACATGCAGTACTTAGAGGACTTAGGTTTGGCCAATGACATATCTAAGAAAGTGGCTTCATTTTGGCAGTCCAGGGCTTGATTGGGACATGAAAGCAGAAGAGGAAGACAGATGTTGAACTCATTGAGCTATCCATACAGCTAATCAGAGCTTACCTACTCTGAATATTGTCCCTTACTCAGGTGTCACAGGAGGGGAAAGCTGAATAGCTTAGTAAAGGTAAAGTTTTCCCTTGCTCGAAAGCCAGTTGTATCCGACTCTAGGGTGCAGCTTAACTTTACCATTAAACACGCAGAAGTAACACCAGGTCTGTCAAACTGACACAGAAAACTCAGCAGCCAAATACCAAAGACCTTGCCTAGTTTAAGAAGGAAATACCATCTAATCTAGAAATGCCACAGGAGGTGTTTTTTTTTTTTAAAATCTTGGGGTGTTACTTTTAAAATTTAGTGATATGGTTACAGGTCAAATCTCCCTGCAAGTAGTTAATTAGTGGCAGATTAGCAATTAAAAAAAATTATCTGCTTCTGAAAAATAAATTACTTTTAAAGTTAATTTTAAAACTCTGAATGCAGTAGCTCAAGGTCCAATTCAAGCCAGGACATGAACCATGCAATGTTCTTCCTCCACTGTTTGGTGAGACCGCAGTCCCAGTGCTAGAAAACTGTAAAAACTGCAAAATTATATGCAGAAAAGTTACTATTTCAGATTACAGCTCTCCCAATAACTGGTCATACTTAATAAGTTTCATACTTTAATAATAATAATAATAATAATAATAATAATAATAATAATAATAATAATAATAATAATAATAATAATAATAATAATAATAATTATTATTATTATTATTATTATTATTATTATTATTATTATGTGTCAGAAATTATTCTGGGTTGAAAGGATTTTTGTGGAAGAAACCCCGCTCAGGGAATGCCCAAATGAGGCTCTTTTCATGTCTCTAAGAGCTGGGACAGAGATGGGTGCTCAAACCGTCATGCAGTACCCGGGTCTCAAACTGCTGACATGCCAGCCTTCCAGGTAACAAGGCGAGCTTCTTAACCGCTTAATAAGTTGCAGCTGCATTGTAAAAGAAATAATGTTATTCTTCATTATGTTATACTAATCTGATTTACTGATACAGTCATTATCAGAGGGGGGAACTAATTACAGATTCACTATTTGTAGCTGGTTACTTAAAAGCCTTTGGAAACATTTAAGAGCCACCCAATGTCATGGTGAAAGAGACTCTATTGACTCTATAGTCCCCGCTGCAGGGGGACTTCTACTCCCAGAAGCCTAAGTCAGTCCATTGGCTGATTACTGCTTTGGGAAATCGTCTTAGGCTTTTGGGAATTGAAGTCCAAAAACCAAAGGTTGGGAAACATGGCTCTATAGCAACTATACAATGCCACAGTCCTATCACATTGCCAGAAGATTAGCAGTCTACATGGTCAACCCTTGGTCTCTGACAGGGCTTTCAGGGGGAAACTCTTCCAAAATATGCACCATTCTTTCAATACGGAAAAGTATACACATAGCAAATAAAAGCAGGCACATTATTTTTCAGTGGACAATGCAAGTGAAATCCAAGTGCTTGTTTGAATGAATTCCTCTTACTTAAATATTAGGGCTATGAGTACTTATGTCTCTTTCATGACTGATTGGACTATACACTAAAAGCAAGTGCAATAGATCAATAAGTTGTGACATGAAAAATTACCGTGAATGCTGAAATAAAAATTAAAGTGTCTGAGATGATTAACAGACTGTATACTTTGCAGCCAACCTGTATTTAGTTTTGGAGCAAAATGATTTTCACAGTACTATTGACCAATATCCTTCACCTGCTTCTGTGTTTAATACAGAAAGTTTCTATCACAATGCTTTTTCCCCCTTTCACACTGGTTTGTATTTGGTGCACTGTGTCCTGGCATAGTGACTTGATTCTGCATTAGTGCTTTAAGTATAAACCAGTCTTCAGTTTCTCTTTGTGCTTTCCCCCTTCCCTTGGCAAGAGAAGCTTAGTTCTGGGAACTGTCAAACCCAAGTGTGGTAATAATAATTTCGTGTCAGAAATTATTCTGGGTTGAAAGGATTTTTGGTGGAGAAACTCTGCTCAGGGGATGCCTGAATGAGACTCCTTTCATGTCCCCAAGAGCTGGGACAGAGACGGGCGCTCAATCTGTCATGCAGTACCCGGGTCTCGAACTGTAAATTTGCCGGCCTTCCGGCTAACAAGGCAAGTTCCTTAACCACTGAGCCTCTGCAGCATTTTCATTCTTCTAATATGGAAGGCAATTAACTGGTGCCAGTGGAGCTGAAGAGAGAATGAGACAACTAAGGAACGAAAGAGAAAGTGTCAGCATATTTGTGCATTGCACAAGTACAAAATAACAACAAGAGGACAACATACTCCCCCTCCCTCACAGGTAACAAACTGGAAAGGGAGTCAGAGCAAATATGTACTTTTGCTTTCATTAGTGTGAGGAATGTCTGCAAAAGGAGCATGAAAAGGTGATAATATTTCTGAATGGCAATTATTCTTATTAAGGTGTCTCAGAGTCTGAAGCACTGACAAACTGCTGGCTGGAGAGAAAATAGTGAAAAATTAATGAGCACACTAAGCCTTTCCTTTATGTATGCAAGGTGGGGCTGAATTATGGCTTCCTTGGGGCATAGCTAGAAGTGACATGGATCTAATTAGCTCCAGGTTCTCAGGAAAACATTTTCAAAGAGCATGCTCAGGGAACAGATCTGTAGAAAAGCCTTTGTTCCCTCTCAGAGCAAAAAAGAGGATGAGCTTCTCTTTCAGGAAAGAAAGTACTGTATTTGCTGGTGCATAAGACCCTCTCCCTCCCTTAAAATGCACTGGAAAACAGGGTGCATCTTGTACTATATGTAGCGGGCTATAGTGGGCTAGTTTGGTAATAATGGGGAGTGTCTTATAATTCAATGTGTCTTATACAAAGGCAAATACAGTATATCAACCTTTGAACAAACTATCTTTTTGCCAGGCTTGTGTAGGAAAGAATGATGTGTGTGTGTGGGGGTGGGGGGTGGGTGGGTGGGTGGGTGGGTGGGTGTGGTTAAATGTTCATTGAGTTGATTGTCCATTTCTTTAATTTAATTGGGGAGAGAGCAGTTAATATGGAAGTGTAACATCAGGTCAACATTTGACTGAGGTATGTTTACAAGGGTAAGATTTAAAACCCTCAAAATGTAGGTAATATCTATACCTATAAATCCAAGGGTTAACCATTGGAATTCGACATACGCTTCCACACCTGTCCACACTATTCCGTACCAAGCCTCCTGCGCTCGCCCAAACCCGACCCGCAGAGTACTGCAGGGTTGCCGAAGGTGCCAGTGGGACAAGAGCCCCACGAACGTGAACAAAGGGAAACCACTTCAATTCCCAACATAAAAAGAAATGGGTGAGATAATGGGTAAAAGAATCAAATTGGGGCCGGGTACCACCATGCTGACAAATGTGGAATGTATTTGTTCAAATAAGGATGAGAGGGAATTATTAGAAATAATGCTTACAACGGGTAGACAATGTATTGCTAGAAATTGGAAAAATGATGTAATTATATCGACAGAAGAGTGGTATAAAGAAATGTGGAATTTAGCATTGAATGATAAATTGACTTGGGGAATAAAAGAAAAAAGGGGTAATCTGAAAGAAAATAGATTTTGGAATATCTGGAAACCATTTGTGGATCATGCAATGAAGGCAGGTGAAAGAAATAGACCTGTACTGGACCAAAATAGTTTTTGGAGGTAAGATATTGTGGTACTCTGAGTTCTCCAGGGCAATGTATATTAACACTGGGTGTAATATAATTTTGTTTTTGTGTGGTTCCCTATCCAGAAAACTATTGAGTTGTTTAACGTGATTAAGTGTAAGGTGGTTTTATTGTATTTGAAATTATAAAGATGAAAAAATGTATTAGGATAGGGTTTTTTCCTCTTCTTTTTACGATTTTATATTTTAGTTCTGTTCATATACTTTTTATTCTATGTATTGTTTTGTTTTGTATATGTTAGAAAAAATCAATAAAAATATTTTTTTAAAAATCCCAACATCCTCTGTGCCACGCCGTGCCGCGCCTCAGCCAATCAGGCTGAGAGGCGCGAGCAAAAAGAACATTGGGAAACGTGGCACAGCCAATTGAAATCGAGCCGCAGAAAAAAAACCGCCTCATGAACGCAAACAAAAAACACAAAACTCCACATCCCAGCATCCTACGCACCGTGAGAACTTCAGCCAATCAGGCTGAAGGGCGGGAGGGCGCAGAATGCTCAGAAAGCCGGCGCATGAAAAATAAAATTAAAAAACACCGGCATCCCGCAATGGGAGTGCAAGTCCTCTGCAGGCGGACACAGCGCCTCACAGCCTCACAAAACAAACACCCACAAAAAACCCACAGTGAGACCACCACCAGCCTTCTTTCCTGGAGCAACGGGAGGAAGAGGGACTCCCTCTTCTCCACGCTACCCCGCCGAAGACATGGTGAGACCACCGCAGGCCTCAAGGTACGTTGAGCCAGGATGGAAAAAGAAACCAACAGCAGGCAGCAGTTTGTCAGGGGAAGCACACTCTTTGGTGCATGACTGGCTGCTGTCTTTGTACTTCCGACACCGCTATTTTGAGAACTAACACGAAACAGCGGTGGAGGTAATACAAAAGCAGCAGCCAGCAATCCGCATGGAAGAGCACCACCCCTTACGGATCGCTGCCTGCCGATCTCCGGTTAGGTAAGCCAGAAGAAAAAGGAGACAGAGAGGAGAGAACCATCATCAGGCAGATAGCTCTTCTCTGCCTCCTCCTCCCCCGACCTACCTAACGAACCTTACCAGGGGAAGAGTGGGCTGACTGCCGGCTTTTCCATTTCCCCATTGCTGCATCGAAACCAAAATTCGAAGCAGCAATGGGGAAAAGAGGACTTGACAGGCAGCCCGTTCTTCACGCAAAAAGTACACACCAACAACAAACACCAAAATTTATAAAAAATAATAAAACACAATTAAATAAATAATTAAAATGCATTAATAAACAAAAAAGTAAACAACAAAATCCACAAACAAAAACATCCACAATACCAGAAAAGCACAGAAAAAACCTAACTACAACATGAAAATACCTAACTCTAACAACACAACTACCACAAATTACACAAATAAACACCAACGAAATCACAAAAATAAACAAAGCCAGAAATAAACAAACCAATTACACATATCTAAAGCCCAACAAAACCACAAAAGAACAAACAGAAAAACCTCCCAACCCACCACCACAAAATCAAAACAAAGAAAACCCCCAGAATAAATAAAACCAAAGAACTCACCAGCACGTCCTCCCTCCATGAGACCAGAACAGAAATGAAGAAACAAAGACTACTTACCGGAAGATGCCCCACCTAGAGGCCAGGAGAGAAAAAACAAGTAAAACAAAAAAAACAACCCAACACTATTACTAACAGCCCCACCTGCAGGTCAGAATATTAAAACAAGTCAAAAACAAAACAGCCCCACCTAGAGGCCACAAGAGTAAAAACAAGTAAAAAATAACAATAAATCAAAAGTTTACACAAATAAAAAACATATGTTAAATAAATAAAATAAAAAGATTTATAGCATCCTCTGTTGATTTTTAACTCACCCCCCCCAAAAAAAACCCCCCACACCAAACAACAACCCCAAAACACAATTTTTAACAGCCCGGCAATGCCGGGCAAACTATGCTAGTGGGTATATAAATATCTATCTACTCAGGCAACACTCTGTACCTCTGACAGATCAAACTGGTTTGTCTTTAGGGTACTACAGTACTGTACATTGTTATACATTTTGTTATTTTGCTTCAAAAGCATAACATAGTTATCATTCTCAACAGCTAAGGAATTACCTAGTTGAGACAACATGCTACATGCATCAAAATCAGCTAGGATCACCAACACAGTAGCGTGAATTCAAAAGGGAATTTGTTTTTCAACAAACTATGTATTTCACAAACAGAATCAAACGTTTTAGAATGGAAATTATTATTACACATAAATTAATGTCTCAACCTTCTCAAAATAAAAAAATGGTTAAAAACCCAGCTTGAGCAATGTTATTTTAGAAAGCTTGATCAATATTTTGTTTTAAACCTTTCATTACTTTTTGAAATCTTATGCAAAATTTGCATCTGAAAGACCAATTAAAGTTACACTGGTAATAAACCAGCCTAACTGTACATTAGCTAACTCAAACTGTGATAAACAAAACAAAAAAATCAAAGCCTTCATGAAGCCTTTAAATGCTGTCACAGATAAAACATTCTGATGTCTCTACAATCATCATGTTGTTTTCATTACAACCAATATAGCAGTATGAATTTTGATACATCTCGGCAATGATTGAAAATTGTTTACTTCTTTAAGTTTATGTGGCTTTTCACTTGTGGAAGGGGAGAGAGAAGGTGGTGGTGGGGTCCCTGAAGTTTCCTTTCATTTCCCTGCCACATGGTCATGGAGGCTTCGTTTTTGCTGCTGCTGGTCAGAGCCACCATAGGACGGGAGTCTAATCTAGGTGAGCGATATTTCATATATGCAGGGGCAAATCAGCTCTTGGTCTGGGGTAGAGACTTCTCTCTCACTCTCATGGTTTATTGAGCTGTTTCTGCCCTGCCTCCTGGCTGGAGGCTTTCGTTTCTGTTCTAGAGTTAACTTGGGAAGGGGAGGGGATGTTGCTTGATCACTATATGAGAGAGAGAGAGAGGGCACCCCACCTTCTAACAAACCATCTGGAGGGTGATTACCTCCTCAGCTGCTGGGAGGCTTGGAAACTACAGAGGTTGCTTTTTACTTCTTTACTAATTCCCTTCCTTAAGCTGGATCCAACATTCTCAGGTGTTGGTGCTTCAATTGGTTGCAGTGAGGAACAAATAGATTGGTTAATTTGGGTGAATTAATCCCTTGCACCCTAATGGGGGGGGTCTAGCCATGTGCAGGGCTAGTTCATTAAAGCCAAGCTGCTTACAAGCAGTTGGTAACCCTAGGGGGCTGGTTTACTATTCTGTACTTTGCTTCCCAGGAAAAAATAATAATAATTAAAAATGAGTAAACAAGAAAGAAAACAAAACAAAAGTCCCCCAAGAAGATGGGGAAAGGGTTCTTTGGCCCACACAGCTTTGTGACCATTGCATCTACAATACCATCTAGCCATCTTATTTTTGGCCACCCCTTTCTTTTGTCCTCCACCTTTCCCAGCATCAAGGCCTTCTCAAGTGAATCCTCTCTTCTCATTTGATGTCCAAAGTACTTTAGCGTCATCTTTATTATTTGACCTTTAATAAGCAGTCATGGTTGATTTCTTCTAGGATCGACCTATTTCTAACACCACATTTCAAAGGCATCTATTTTTCTGCACTCAGCTTTCCTAATGGTCCAGCTCTCACACCCATACATTACCACCGGAAATACCATTGCTTTGACTATGCAATTTTTTGTTTGCAAGGTGATGTGTCTACTTTTAACTATGTTCCCCAGGTTTCTCATAGCTTATTTCCCAAGCATCAGTCGCCTTTTTATTTCATGGCTGCAATCACCATCTGCAGCGATCTTTGATCCTAAGAAAGTAAAATCTGCCAGTCGTATCCAACTCTAGGGTGCAGTGCTCATCTCCATTTACAGCCAAAGAGCCAGTGCTGTCTGTGTTTGCAGACATTTTCATGGCCATGTGGCAGGCATGACTAGAGCTCAGCAAGTCACATGGCTATATTTGGCCATGCCCACAGATTTGGCCACAACCACAGAGGGGTGTGGCCAAAATTTTCTTTATTTTCAAATCCAAAACTTGACAGGTATGTTCCTCCCTCCCCCGAGCAAAGTGTTCACCCCACCCCTCTGCCCAGCAGCCCAATGGGAGTGTTTCCTACCTCCCTAATAAATAAGTGGGTTTTGTGTTGGAGTTTGGCACTCGGTCTCTAAAAGGTCTTCCATCACTGGTATAGGCCCAGCATTTGTATAATTAGTTTGCAGACTTTAGCAACTTATTCTGGCTACATAAGTAATGTAACAAAAGGAATTAATTTGTGATGAAAATGTCTTCTGTGTTTATATAGTATTTTGGTTTTTCCATTAATTTGCATAAATACTGTCCATGAAATGTTACTTTGTACATTAAAGGTAAAGGTCTCCCTTGCTCAAAAGCCTGTTGTATCAAACTCTAGGAGGCGGAGGGGCATAATTTCTGTTTACAGCCAAAGAGCCAACACTTTACTTATACTTAATTAAATGAAAAATTACAAGCCTTCTGGGAGGGAGAGGGAAATGAATGCAAATAGAGAAGGCAATCTGAAGTTCATCCTTCTAAAAGGTTCTCCATTTTCAGCATGCTGTTGTGCTTAGAATTTTGCATGATAACTCACTCTCAATTCCCCATTTGGTCACCGAAACTCACTGGGAGACTTGGACATGTTACAAATTCCTCGCTTAATGCAGGTTAACCTACCCATGGAGTAAGGTTAAAGGTAAAGGTTTCCCTTGCTCGAAAGCCAGTCGTATCCGACTCTAGGGTTCAGTGCTCATCTCTGTTTCAAAGCCAAAAAGCCAGCGCTGTCTGCTTCTGCAGACGTTTCCGTGGCCATGTGGCAAACATGACTAGACACCGGAGCACATGGAACACTGTTTACCTTCCCAACGAAGTGGTCCATATTTATCTACTTGCAATTTCTTGCTTTCAAACTGCTAGTTTGGCAGGAGCTGGGACAAAGACAGGAGCTCATTCCGTCCTGCAGTACTCGGGAATCGAACTGCTGACCTTCCGCCTCCCAGTCAGCGTCTAGTAAAAAATGGGTGAGGAGAGTCATGTGTGTCACCTGAAGCTCTTTGAAGAAACAAGTGGACTATGAATACTATCAATAAAAAATAAAATACAAATTTAAATGTAAAATAAAGTAACGGTAAAGGCGACCCTTGCTCAACAGCCTGTTGTATCTAACTCTAGGGTTCAGTGCTCATCTCTGTTTCATAGCTGAAGAGCCAGAGTAGTCTGCTTCTGCAGATGTTTCTGTGGTCATGTGGCAGGCATGGCTAGACACCGGAGAACAGGGAACATTGTTTACCTTTCCACCAAAGTGGTCCCTATTTATCTATAGTACTTGCAATTTCTTGCTTTCAAACTGCTAGGTTGGCAGGAGCTGGGACATAGACAGGACGGGTGGAACGAGTGGCACCTGAGGGCTTTCCATCGCCCTCAAAAGCCGCCCCAGCCTCCACCAAGCCCAGCGGGGCTTTCGACCGGCAGCCGGCCGGTGGAACGAGCGGCACCTGAGGGATTTCCATCGCCCTCAAAAGCCGCCCCAGCTTCCACCAAGCCCGGCGGGGCTTTCGACCGGCAGCCGGCTGGTGGAACGAGCGGCACCTGAGGGCTTTCCATCGCCCTCAAAAGCCGCCCCAGCCTCCACCAAGCCCGGCGGGGCTTTCGACCAGCAGCCAGCCGGTGGAACGAGCGGCACCTGAGGGCTTTCCATCGCCCTCAAAAGCCGCCCCAGCCTCCACCAAGCCCGGCGGGGCTTTCGACCGGCAGCCGGCCGGTGGAACGAGCGGCACCTGAGGGCTTTCCATCGCCCTCAAAAGCCGCCCCAGCCTCCACCAAGCCCAGCGGGGCTTTCGACCGGCAGCCGGCCGGTGGAACGAGCGGCACCTGAGGGATTTCCATCGCCCTCAAAAGCCGCCCCAGCTTCCACCAAGCCCGGCGGGGCTTTCGACCGGCAGCCGGCTGGTGGAACGAGCGGCACCTGAGGGCTTTCCATCGCCCTCAAAAGCCGCCCCAGCCTCCACCAAGCCCGGCGGGGCTTTCGACCGGCAGCCAGCCGGTGGAACGAGCGGCACCTGAGGGCTTTCCATCGCCCTCAAAAGCCGCCCCAGCCTCCACCAAGCCCGGCGGGGCTTTCGACCGGCAGCCGGCCGGTGGAACGAGCGGCACCTGAGGGCTTTCCATCGCCCTCAAAAGCCGCCCCAGTTTCCACCAAGCCCGGTGGGGCTTTCGACCGGCAGCCGGCCGGTGGAACGAGTGGCACCTGAGGGCTTTCCATCGCCCTCAAAAGCCGCCCCAGCCTCCACCAAGCCCAGCAGGGCTTTCGACCGGCAGCCGGCCGGTGGAACGAGCGGCACCTGAGGGCTTTCCATCGCCCTCAAAAGCCGCCTCAGCTTCCACCAAGCCCGGCGGGGCTTTCGACCGGCAGCCGGCCGGTGGAACGAGCAGCACCTGAGGGCTTTCCATCGCCCTCAAAAGCCGCCCCAGCCTCCACCAAGCCCGGCGGGGCTTTCGACCGGCAGCCGGCCGGTGGAACGAGCGGCACCTGCCAGTCCACCACGGCTCCCTCCCCCGCCCCGCCGGTGGGGGAGGTGGGAGCACAGCTGACTGGCGTTGTTGCGGCGGGACATTCAAAGCCGCACCGCCAGAGTTGCCGGTCCATTTCCTGGCCTCGGCTGTGTTGGGGCCGGGTTGTCTTCTTCTTTGGCTCCGTTCAATAATGTGCGGGCCATGGGATTAGTAGCCGAGGGACTGTGTAATTAAATGTCTATTGTATAATTCATTGTGTAATTTATTGTATTGTATTACTATTGTTTTCCTATTGTATTTTCATGCTGTTATATTATGTCTATATTTTGATGTGTTATGATTATATTGTATTTTTGTATTATTATATTGTTATAATTGTATGTTAATTGTATGTATATAAATTTTTTGTTGTAATTGTACTTATATTATTGTGTTGTAAGCCGCTCTGAGTTGGCCTTTTGGGCTGAGTGGAGCGGGGTATAAATCCAATTAAACATAAACATAAACATAAACAAACCTCATTCCATCCTGCAGAATTCGGGTATTGAACTGCTGACCTGCCACCTTCCAGTCAGCGTCTTAGCCACTTGAGCCATTTCAGTCCCCCAAAACAAAGTAGGAAATGACAAATAATCTGATTCCACAGGAGTTAGTAGCATATCTCCATTGGCTGCTTCTCCCACTGTTGAGTTACACTAGGTCAACTCATGTATTATTGAAAGCCTGCACACAGTTATATACTCATGGTAGACAACTACATGGAGAAAAGCTGAGGTCTGCTACTCTGATCTGGTGGCTGTCCCCCTCCCACAAATGGCAGCATTTTTATCAGGTAACAGAAACTGTTAGCAACACTTTCCCTACCAGGTGATCTACAAGGCTTTAGCTGGCTTCTAAAACAGAGGCAGTGATGGTGCCAACTGGGTTTCCAATAGGAGGATACGCTGCAACTCAGATAGTGACCTCCCATGTCACCATATCATGTGCAGGATGCATAAGGAATTTTTGATGATCAGGCTGCATACTGTTGTATAGAGGAAATTTACAACTTAAACTAAGCCATATTTTGTTTATTTTGAATGCATTTAGCAAGGCACAGCAATCATTACATGATTTTAAGGTTAGGATTGGTGATTTTTTTTGCCAGTATTGTTCATCTAAATCTTTTGTTCCCACAGGGGGAAATTTGATTTTTAAGGGGGGCAATTCGAGAAAGAGTTAATAACAGTGAAAGGCTTCCTCCATGTGAACAGGAGTTCAATTTTTGAATAATAAGAATTATAAGTCACTGGAGGGGGGTGGAATCAGGATTTTAGAGATGCTTAGGTGAGGCATGCCCAAAAATAGGTTGGGGACCACTGATCTAAATCCATAATGTGTTTGTGGATGTAACAAAATATGTGATGTGTTTTGTTTTGTCTCTACAACAGGTCTAATACTCCTTAAACTTTCCTCACTTTAGTATTAACTTGAAAAAACAAGATAAGGAGCCACATAGATGGCAGTTTGCATATCATAAGCAAACATGGAATGTTGCTTTGTCTGCAATGTATTTAGGACACATGTATTCCTTCAAAGGAATACAAATACCTTCTACTTTGCAACTGGCCCCATGCCCATTCTTTTACATAGATGTTATATGCTGCTTTGCTAAATGCTGCAAGAATTGTCTGAAACATTTATCTTAACATATCCTAATGCAGAGCTGGCTTCTCTAATCTTGGGAAGGGGGGGGGGGGCTTTATACTCAAGTGTCAAGACAATAGTCTGTAGGCTGATGAAGTGTAAGACAGCATGTTTACTTTGCTCAGATCATAATAAAGTAGCCACTGTCCCGCATAAAGTCAGAGAAAGGGAACACACAGTCCTCTATACAGTATGTTATGAGACTGCAATCCCTTCCCAGTGGCTATGTTGCTTTGGGCTGATAGGAGCTGCAAGACATCAAAATCAACTCAGCTGTTTGTTCCTCATTCCTACAGTGGGGATTTTGCTTTTGTGGAGCATGTACTACCTAAACGTTGTGCATTTCTGAAAATGCATATAAACTCATATTGCAAAAATCTGAAAGGGAAATGAAGTGCTATAGTGAGAAGACATTTGTATGGAGAACATCTAGGAACAAAATAAAATCAGGAACTAGATCTGTTGTAAAAGTAAAGATCACCCTTGCTTGAAAGCCAGTCGTAAGCCAGTTGTATCAGACTCGGGTTCAGTGCTTATCTCTGTTTCTAGCCAAAGAGCCAGTGCTGTCTGTGTCTGCAGATGTTTCCATGGTCCTGTGGCAGGCATGACTAGACACCACAGTGGCCAGAATGCTGTTTACCTTCCTATCAAAGTGGTATCTATTTATATACTTCCAATTCTTACTTTTGAATTGCTAGGCTGGCAGGAGCTAGGACAGAGATGGGAGCTCACTCTGTTGTGCAGCACTCAGGTCTCAAACTGCTGACCTTCCAGTCATCAAGTTCAGGGTCTTAACCACTAAGCCAGCACAGTCCCAAGATCTGTTGTATAGATTGTCAATTAAACACTTTTGCTGTAAAGCAGCGTTTCCCAATCTTTGGTTTTTGGACTTCACTTCCCAGAAGCCTAAGTTGATTCCCCAAAGCACTGATCAGCCAATGTACTGACTTAGGCTTCTGGGAATTGAAGTCCCCCTGTAGGCTTGAGCTCCATGTTGGGAAACACTGTTCTAAAGTATTCTGTGTTCTATTCATGGGATTAGATGTTTATTTGGACCTGTGATGTACCTGTCTGAAATTCAACCATATATTGGAAGCTCTCCACCCATCTCTGTCATGTATTTCAGCATAATTAAGTTAAAACTGTTGATGGGAACTCTGATCCAGAGAGGAAAAATACTGTAATGAAATTAAAGTTTTGAACCATCATTAAGCAAAATAATATGCTCTGTAATAAAGAAGACAGAGATTCAGTCATCATTACGTGCAAACCAATGAGGCGACTATCCCCATTAAATGACGAAGCACTATGGCAAAAGCACCCACACAAATCCATTTAGGTTCTCTCATGATTTCTCTCTCACACATTTATCAAGCCATGGTGTCTGACATGAAAAGAGAAATGTTAGAATATATTGCCCTGTTTTCCATAGCACTTGTCTTTTAAGGAAACCCCATTTTAGCAGCACACTGCCAATAAAACTGGTTTGTCTGCCAAACTGTTTGAGCGCATACATATTATTGAGGGCCCAAGGTATATCTGTGTATCCACTAGCATATTATCAGTATATTTCAGGGAATCTGCTTGGCACCATCTTTGGAATCGAACAATGTGACTTTTCAGCAGGCTTGGCATAAACAGATGCTAGATAAAAATGGCACATAGCTAAATATATTTAGCATAGACATTGTAGCTCAATATGCGGGAGAGGTAATACTAAAGGAATGTTGAAACAGATTTACCTTCAGGTAAGGCAGCTCCTTAAGGTCATAAGACCATAGACAAAATACATTGTGTGCTAAGTCCAAAATGATTTATAGGACACCTCCTCTTCCCATTGCAAGCCTCATTTTAAAACTTCTTCAAGAGAGTTTCCCAGCTCACCAGACCAGGTTCTTAGAGCATGGGAGGGCTATATGAGGGAATGGAGAATCATCTTGTGCCCCTTCAACTTGTGGAACCAGCTTATGCCAGCAGAATTAGATACTGCCTATAATTTTTATATTCTGCTTCATAAATTTAATAGGCATATAATGTTTATTAGGTAACAATCACCCTTCCTCAAAAGACAGTCATGTCTGGCTCTACAACAGGGGTTTCTCAACCTTTTAAAGCTGCGGGCTGGATATCTCATTATGGAAGGTTTTTAGCAAAGGGTTCTGCATTGCCCATTGAGGTTCACATATGCCAGATGGCAGAGTAGGCTAAATAGTAAAGGAATGCCAAGCAGAAGAATTAGCTGGTTCTAACCTCTTCCTTAACCTAAGCATTTGGGATTACCTCTTTCTTAGTTTGGCTCTCAGGCAATCACTTGCAGAATATAAAAGTACAGTAAAACCTGGGTTAACATAATTAATGTGTTCCCCAGGATGTTTCTTAATGTGAAAATTACTTTAACCAAATTTTTCATAGGAATGCATTGAAAACCAAAATATGTTAACCAAAATATGGTTTCTCATAGGAATGCATTGAAAACCCATCAATCCATTCTGAAAAAATTCTGTAAACCGAGCCACTATTTTCTATTGATTTCCTTTTGTTATGTGATTTGTGTGTTAACCAAACCGTTTGTTAAGCAAGGTCCCACTGAATATACTACTTGTCTTACTCAAAACAGATGCCTATGAACAGTACTACCAGTTTATACCATTGTGTACTACCTGTTTACTACCATTGCGATGGATGAATCACAATTTGGCATCAAAATTGCTGGGAGAAACATCAACAATTTGACACCCTAATGACAGAAAGCGAGGAAGACCTAAAGAAGCTCCTGATTAGGTTGAAAGAAGAGAGTGCAAAAGCTGGCCTGAGACTCAATATCAAGAAAACCAAGATAATGGCAACAGGCCCAATCAGTCCCTGGAAAATAGATAGGGACGAAGTAGAAGCAGTGACAGACTTTACTTTCTTAGGATCAAAGATCACTGAAGATGGAGATTGCAGGCATGAAATAAAAAGGTGACTGATTCTTAGCAGACAAGCTATGAGAAACCTGGGGAACATAGTTAAAAGTAGAGACATCACCTTGCAAACAAAAATTTGCATAGTCAAAGCAATGGTATTCCTGGTGGTAATGTATGGTTGTGAGAGCTGGACCATAAGGAAAGCTGAGTGCAGAAGAATAGATGCCTTTTAAATGTGGTATTGGAGGAGAGTTTTGAGAGTCCCCTGGACAGTGAGGAGAACAAATAGGTCGATCTTAGAAGAAATCAACACTGAATGCTCAATTGAAGGTGAAATAGTTAAGATGAAGCTAAAGTACTTTGGACATCAAATGAGAAGAGAGGAGTCACTTTAGAAAGCCTTGATGCTGGGAAAGGTGGGGGGGCAAAAGAAGAAGTGGGCGGCCAAAGATGAGATGGCTAGCTGGTATTGTAGACGTAATGGGCACAGAGCTGGGTGGGTTGAGGAGGATGGTGAAGGACAGAGGTGCCTGGCGGTCAATAGTCGCCTTGAGTCATCCATGGATGTGGAAGGCAGGGTAGAATTTTTGTAAATAAATAAATGGGGTCACAAAGGTTCAGAATTGACTGTGCAACTGAACAACAACAAACCTCACCAAAGGCATGCTTACTTTGTTAGGCTTTATTTCAGGGGTTTGCAACCTATGGGCCATGAGCCCACATCATTGCCACTGCCACCTCCACCACCAGAAGCAGACACATTTAAGACAGCTGTAAATGTGTCCGTGGCTATTGTAAACACATTTATGACAGCTGTGGATGCATTTTACATCAGTGTTTATGGTGGGGGAACCACCAGTCCAGCCCGCTCAGCTGTCTGAGGGGGTGTGGTCCAGCTCATGGCTTGGAAACATTGAGAACCCCTGCTTTATTTCATCTAGCAGTGAGCATTATTAGATCTTGTGCCCTGGATTTCTCATGACCAAATATTACATTCAGTTGTCATTCAGGCTATTGCCAGTCCATTCACAGGAGTTTTCCCTGGTAGATTTTAAATTTAAAGGTGCATGACACTTTGAAAAGGAAATGCTTGTAAAGTGGTTGGCCTCACAGAATTTTGAAGCATGTAAGTACCTGGATGGTGTGTACCTATCAAGATGTATGTGGTTGTATGATTTGTAGAGAAGCTAGTGGACTGCAATAATTTTGATAGGAAGTTTCCCCTTGCTTCAGCTGGCAGTTGGCCATGGGAATAGATCTGAGTTTAAGGGAGGGGCCCTACCTGCTTACCTAACACTTTGGGTGAAGATCACCTTAAGGCATTGGTTCTCTATCTTAGGTCCCTAGATGTTCTTGGACTACAGCTCCCAGAAATCTTGGCCAGTACAGTCAACGGTGAAGGCTTCTTGGAATTTTAGTGTAAGAACATCTGGGGACTCAAGGTTGGAAACTCCTGCCTTAAGTGCTTTGGGGATGAAACTCAATGTACATGTCAACTTGGATGCAATGGTTACAGCTTCATTCCCAGGTTACAGGTAAATATCCAAGTGGCCTGTGTCACAACTTATCTTCCTATGAATTGGGTCTCCCCAGCAATCAGGCTGACAGGCATATCCACTGGAGGGCAAGCAAGCTGGCTGATGCCCAAATCCATTCTCTTATGGTGGCTGTTGCTGTGGCAGCAAACCCAACAAAGTTGTAATCTATTTTATTCCAATTTATTTTATCACATAACAGCATAATACAGTCTTTGTTTCATTTATTTCTCAAATCAATTGGTCGTGCTTAGTGGCTTGAACTGTAAGCTGCCACTACCACCATAACAGCAGCCTTGGATACTTGGGGACTCTTCATTCAGGCTGGTACAAACAGGGAAGGAAGAGGAGAAAGGTAGAATAGATAGGTGGTCTCAAGGGAACTTCAGAAGCAGAAATGCTGCATTTGTAACTGAAGTGGGAAGGATCCTTCTCTTCCAGGCCAGGTAGAAATGGGCCATAGAAAAGAATACAGTAGGAACCAGGACTTGCCTAGAAAGTTAAAGCAATTTAAGAGTTTATGAAGATTGTCTGAAGAAAAATGCATGTTAGGAAGCAATTTTGGCTTTATAGACGCTACTCATTTGTTTCCTATTTTCCCTCCTGAATATTTGCATTTTCCACTCACATTTATACAAAATAAAAGTATCTGCACCAGAAGGGCGGGATATAAATAACCCAATAAATAAATAAATAAATAAATAAATGAACGAATGAACGAATGAATAAATAAATAAAATCTTCTCTAGTTTATTCAGGTGCTTGTTTATTTGTTTGTTAATATATTTTATTTACTGCTGGCCATGTTGATTGTAGAATTTTCTACCAAACATATGGACAGAAGATGGGGCATGATTAAGCCAAAATAGACAAAGTCATGAAGTGGAAACATCATATAGTCCTCTGTGTTGCTGGTATGTCATACCTGATTTGAGAATGACTGTGCAAAAGTGTCCTAGTTATGAACATTAAAAAGACAGCTTGTTTGGTAAGATCTTCCAGCGACATCTAAGAGAGTCTCTGACAGAGCGCAAAATGGCTTTGGCAAGCCATGAAGCCACAAAATACTGTTTTCTTCTGAAGGAATTTTATTTTTCAGTCTTTCAATGTTTGTTACAACATTACAAAAATATCGTAAGAAAATGGCAATGCTGTTGTTTTTGAGAATATAAAAATAAAACAAAACATGGTTGGCACAGGCCTAGTTAAAAATAATAATTACAAAGCAAGAGAATGTTGCTATAAAAGCAAGATAGCTTGCTACTACAAAAGTTTACCTTTACCTGAACTAAACTAAATTAAATTTCTGGCAGTGCATTTCCTCTGTACTATCAAGAAACTGCAGAATGAACTCACCAGAAGGTGCCTTCATTTTGGAAGTTTCACATCTGGCCTAGACACAGAAGAAGAAAAATTAGCTCTGTAGACTGACATGGTGGTTTCAATCCCAGAAAGAAATGTCTTCAGTGGAATATGCTGGCAGGGTACCAGGACAGAGCACAATTTATTAAGCTGTCCCCAACCCCCAACCCCGGGCTAAATCTAGTAAAGAGAACCATCAAAATATGCAGAACCTTATAGTATGATAGACAAGGCCCATTAATTTAAATGGGTTTATTTTAGTTGGGATTATTACTAGGTTATTAGGCCCCAGGTTTAAATCAAAGCACAGTGAAAACTGCGTACATCAAATAAAATGAGGACTTAGGGGGAGAAACACCATACCTTGTCCTTAACCCTCCTCCCTCAATTCAGTATAGCATGTGAATGATGATTGAATATATGTGCGCTGTTTTTAGAATTTAAAGTTTTAGATATCTGGGTGAAGCCAGAAGTTGGGAGTTCAGTTCCCTAGTGTGCCTTCTTGACAGGTGCTTGACTCAAATGATGCATAGGGTCCCTTTCCAGGTCTGCATTTCTATGATGATAATGATGTTGATGATGACGACGATGACAATGGCAACAACTACAACTGGGACTGTATTCCTTGCAGGCTTCTCCACAGCATGTGAGACTAGCCATATATGCAGACCACACAGGATAAGCAGCTGTATTTTTCTCCCTCACTATACATATACAGTTTGCACAATACTGATGCCTTCCCCTGTTAATATCTTTTCCAGTTGACATTTACTCACAATGGTTCAGAAGTCTGGAATTAAAAAGCAGTTAAGGAAAGACTGCCAAAGCTGCATTATAATTATGCTTTCTTTAACGTAGTGCCTTCCAAAACTTTCAGATGTTAATTCCCGTCATTTCTAGCCTATATGGTGGCTGGGGAAGCTAAGAGTTCCAGTACAAAAGATGTGAAGGGTTCTAGGTTGAGACTGCTGCAGTGGGCATATGCCTTAGTTACATCTGCATTACTGTAACACATGCTATGTAGTGCTGCCTTTGAAGATAGTTCAGAAGCTTCACCTGGTTCAAAATGCAGCAAGCAGACTGCTGACTTTGGCCAGTTATAGGGAGCGTAAAATGCTGCTGCTACAACAACTACATGGATACTAGTCTGATTCTGGGCCCAGTTCAAAGTGCTGGTCTTTGCATATAAAGCCCTATATAGCTTGGGGACCAGGCTATCTGAAAGACTTTATCTTCCCAGATGAACCTACTCAGCAATTAAAATCTTCAGACGAGGGCCTGCTCTTAGTCCCATTCCATCAGAGGTATGCTTGATGAGGACACAAGATGGGGGCTTCTGAGTGGTGGCTCCCAGATTATAACACGCGCTCCCACAAAAGGCTATATTGGCCCCCTCTCTTTTACCCTTTCACTGACAGCTGAAAACTCATTGATGGCATATGGTCTATGTGTGCACAGCAGAGCAGCGGCTATGCTATTGCACCGTGGAAGGTGTATGCTTGAAACACACACACACACACACACACACACACACACACACACACACACACACACACACACACACACACAGAGCAGTGACTCAAGTTGAGTGAACAAACAGAAAAGGCTTTATTGCAGCAAGTGCTCTTTAAAGGTCTGTGCAATGAACAAAAACAGATACGTCTCTCAAAGCAACTATTTACAGATCCTTTTTGATTGCTTTGGCAACAGCAGTTCATCAAGGTAAAAGGAAGTCTGGCAAGAGTTCAAAAAGTTTGCACAGAGTAGCTCCGGTTCTACAAGCAGTACTATACTGGCAGCACGGCAGAAACAGTTAATGGTTCCACACTAAGACAGACGCACACTTTGTGAGAAGCAGTGCTTACTTCTCAGGAATGCCAGTGAGCTGCTCGTCCTTCTTTGTCAGGAAGAAGTCTTCGGTTGCAGACTCTGTTCTTACCTCCCTTGCTTTCTCTCTGCTGAGCAAATGCCCAGCTTGCAGTTTGACTTTGGTTGGCCTTGGGTCCAGAGCGACACCAAATCAAGGCCACAGTGATTCACCTCAATTGCCACGGCAGGATAGGTACCTCAATAGCACAGCACACGCTCCGTACCTCCAACTGTTCCTCCCACCAAATGGGGCTGATAGCAATGCTTGCTAAGTAGCACTATTCTGCTAAATCACTGTAGGATTAAACTAAGCTGTGCTCCAGGGAGTAATGCATGTTAAAGGGGTACATCCTCCTATACAATACCACTGGGTCACTACACAAACCATCATCCCAACACTCATCTCTTCAGACAGGCTTTTTAATAATTATACAGTACAGTACTGTAACTGAGTCCCTGGATGCTGGTTTTTCACTAAGTTGTCCGTTTTTAAAGTTTTAATCCTGTTTTTAATTATTAATGTATTTTAATTATTATTGTACTTTAATTGTACAACCAATTGTTGTGAGCGACCCTGAGTAACCCATTGGGAGAAAGGTGGCCCATAAATAAAACAAAAAAATGCTTATAAGGACTGACACAGTGGGAAGAACAAACCTTAAGTCTTAGCACATTGTATATTATTCTATTGTCAGAACAGCATTAAACCTATTTTCTGATTTTCAAAGGGACATTTCCAACAATGGTACAGTATATGATACTTCCTCTGTTATACTCTGATAGTTGTTCTGCTTTTACATCCACCTAAAAACCCTTCCCAGGACACAAAGTCCTGAATCTCAGTACATAAGAGAAGTGGCAAGAAACTGCTCATTATTCATACCAAGGCACTGGTAGAGTCAGAAGACAGGTCCACATATATGTGCCGCTGTATATTACAGCTGAATCATACCAGATAAGAATGGTATTGTGGGATATTTTTATGTTACAAAGAGTATTGCAGGTTATGAACTTCCTTGAGAGTCCAGCAGGCATTTATGTGATATAATAAGAGAAATGAAGTTATGTTATATGATATTCAGTACATGCCTCTAGGTTAGATATAATGGACAACTAGGAATATATCAGCACAACTTAGTAATATAAGTTTAATACTACTGTAGTTGCTTTTGATTTTTCCTACAAAATTCTGGGATCTGTAATTTTGTGAACTGTTTAGAATCCTTTGCTATAGAGCACTATTGTACTCAGGCCCTGCTGGCCATTTGGGACTGGCGCCCCCCAGAGGTGGGCAGAAGTATATCACCTGGCGGCTACACTAGATTTCCACCACAGCCCCCCCCCCAAGCTGGAACCTTCCAGGCAGGGGGGCGCTGATTCAATGGGGCAGGTATTGCCGTGCACCAACCAGCCCTGCCCAGGATGTTGAGTATTGCTGTGCACCAACCAATTCAACCTGATGCTGCCACTGCTGTCACCACCGCCACAAACCGCAACCTGCAAAGAAGCCCAGTGGGTTGTTCCCATCTGCTGAGGCGATGGGGATGGTTGGTACACAGTGATATCTATCATGCACCAACCAGCCCCGTCCCCTCATGGCCTCAGTGGATGGGAAAGACTCACTGGGTTTCTTCGCGGCTTGTGGCAGTGGCGACAGCAACGGCAGTGCTGGGTTAGATTCCGAGGGAGAAGAAAGGGGCAGGAATTGGAGGCCTCATCCCAGCAGCCAGGGTCCGCCATGCCTGAACCAAAATGCCAGGGAGAGAGAGGGGTTGGTGGGAGAGGCAGCTGAAGTGGATTAGAGGTCTTTCTCTCTCCACCAGTTGCTGCCTCTTCCTTCTTTCCACCCCTCCCCATTGTCTGGCAGAGGTGGGGGGAGAGGAAGGGAGGGGAAGCATATTTCTCTCCAGTTCCCCTCCATCCATTACTCTTCCCCTCCGTGAGGAGGGTGAATGAAGCTTCTTTCATGTCCCCAAGATCTTTACCCACTGAAGTGGTCCCTATTGATCTACTTGTAATGTCTTGCTTTCGAACAGCTAAGTTGTCATGAGCTGGGACCCGATCAGTGCTTTGGGGAATTGACTTAGGCTTCTGGGAATTGAAGTCCAAAAACCAAAGGTTGGAAAACGCTGGTTCACTGGGAGAATCCTGTTAATTTTTGAGCAGATACAACATCTTTCTCCATTCATTCATTCATTCATTCCCCCATTTTTCTGTTTCAAAACTGGAATTCAGAAGGGCTTACAACAAAATTTAATACAAATCAAACTGCAATCCAATATGTTATGTCTAGCATAACCTACATTATTGTAAAATTAAAGCTGTAATCTAAAAATCTTGTTTGCACAAACATCAACATTCTAAATGTGGCTTGCTACAAAAATAGCTTTTCCAGAGGAAACGTTTGGACATTTTAAGAAGGTTCTGTGTACAGTTCTCCCCCAGGAAACCATTCTTGGGGGGTGGGGAGTCACTATGGAAAAGAGCTGGATCTGACACCAATTTGTTATGTTGGATCAATTTACAGCATCTTTAATAGATCTTTTGAGGTAAGTGAGCTATTTAAGGAGTGGTTTGACCAGTTCTACACTTCCAGTGAGTTTCCATAGCAGAATAGGGATTTGAACCCAAGCCTCCTAAATCCTAATCAATCACTCTAACCCAGGGGTCATCAAACTTGGCTTTCCAGGTGTTCTTGGGCTTCAATTACGAGAAGCATAAGTCAGTACACCTGCTGATCAGGGTCTGGGAATTGAAGTCGAAGAACTTCTGGACAGCCAAGTTTGCTGGCCCCAGCTCTATCCACTTCATCATACTGGGTAACCAACACCAACCTACAGGGGGCATAATAAGTATATAATAGGGCTTCTCAACCTTTTAAAGCTGGGGTCCAGGTCATGCTCCCTCAGACAGCTTCGGGGGCCAGAAGGCCATTTTGCCCTTCCTACACCACATGGCACTTCCTGGTGTTGTGGAGGCAGTGTGTGTGTGGGGGGTGTCACATGAAATGGTGCTGTGGGCCGTATCTGGTCTGCAGGCTGCAGGTTGAGAATCCCTGGTCTATAAGATAGAATGAGGGCATCTAAAACAGAGGTTAGTCAATGTTTTAACAACATTGCAAATTGATCCTGAAATCTACCAACCAAAACACCTCCAGTGCCTGTCAACAGTGGCACAGCTCTGCAACACAGCCATAGATTGGAGGAGGCTTTGTGACTTTTTCTAATCCAATCCCTTCTTGAGGCAGGAAATCCAAAATTAGAAAATCTCCATAAATGGGTGTTAGCCTCTGCTTGAAGATCACCAATGAGGAGATACCCACCACAGATGGTTGCTTGGCATTGATTGTTCTTCTATTTAGGGGGGAAAACTCATTAATTTTTGGCTGCAATGTGTGATCATACAGCTTAAGTACATGGGAACTAATTCTGTACTTTAGGCCACTGGAAGAAAACCTACTGCCCTCCAACATGGGACAGTCTTTCCAGTATTCAAGGACTGCTGTCATTTACTCTTCTTCATAGTAACATACCCATTTCCTTCTCTTTTCTATCTCCCTGACTTCCTCTAGTATCTTCTCTGACCCTGTTGTGATATGTATATTCCATTCTTAATGTGGTGTGCTCAGAGGCAGTACTCCAGAATGAAGGGAAAATACTACTACTGTACCTGGGATTGATGGTTCTAGTTGTACAGCCCTACTATCCAGGCTCAGACATCCTACTCTCGTATTAATCCCCTGCCTTATGCAATTTCAGCTCTTCTTTTTCTGTGTCTAGGCCAGACATGAACTGTCAAAATGAAGGCATCTTTTGGTGAGTTCATTCTGTAGTTCCATTCGCCTTACCTAGTGTGAGAAAGATTGGCTGGTAACACAAGGTTGCCATTATCAGAATATGCTTGATTGAGGTTCAAAAATACCACAATCTTTGAGGAGGCTCTTTTGTGTACCCCTGCAATTTCAGTTAGTATCAAGTCATGCTCCAAGTCATGAAAGTTTTGACTTTTAAACTAATGCTTGTTGGTATCTACCAGCTTGATGTTCCTAATGTACTAAGTCATCCCTACAAAGGAAATATAAGATTAAACTATTTGAAAATGTAGTAGAAACATTTGTAATTATAAATTGTTGTTTATGTAACTTTAATTATTGCTGTAACGTTGTGTAATTGTTATTATGGGATTGGGGTGATCCTCCATTTTGTCTTCTTGATACTGAACTATCACGGGACTTGCATTCCCGCACTTTCTAACAAGACACACAGTCTTCACTCAGGTCTGGTAACCACACAATCACCCCACTCCTCTCCTAACCAATCATATTGTTTCCTGCCCAAATGTATCCATTGTACAGTGTATATAAAGAGCTGTTGCACCATTGCTGTTCATGTTCGGTTTGCTTACAATAAAGTTGTGTTTGGCCCTTTTATCCCGAACATCAAATAAATAATTATAATACACAGACTTTGTACCATTTGTCATTCTTGCCTCCTCACCACCCACATTACAGTATTCAAATAAGTAGCATCATGTTTCATAGTATTGGATCAGGTTGAAGTATGCAAGGAAAAAATCCACTTATTTCAAGTTTTCTACTGTAGGCCTTTATTTTATGCACTTGTCAGTTTGCATTAGACAATTAGGTAATGCAAACAACTAAAATATCCATGCATTTATGAATTGGTGCTTCACTGCTCATCCTATCAACTAAAAATCATTTTTAAAGGAAAGTACAATTGTTCTGAAGATGTAAGTTAAGCATGCCATATTTATTTAACTAAAAATGTTTTCATGGTTTGGTGAGTACTATTCAAAAGCAAATTGCAATTTCTACTGATCTACACTGCCATCTGTCACATGGACTGGCAGTATGGTTTGTTAGCTTCTGCATTCAAATACCTAAGCCAAGTATCATATCATTTCATTTAAAACATTTTTTAGCTTTGAGATGTATTCCCAACATTTCCTTAGGTGATAATAATAACAAATTCATTAACAAGTGATGACATTGATAAATACTTTGGAGTACTAGAATACCTTGCAACAACAACAACAACAACAACAGCAAGCAAAAACTATTATAATAGAAAAATGTCATTAAATTCTCAGTTGAATACTGGTATAAACAGTTCAAGACCTAACCAAGAACCTAAAAACTGTTAAAATAATCTCTAAATATATAGGTTGTTCCTAGTAGAGTTGTTTTTTGTAGTTAGGAAGTTCAAGTCCAATAAAGTCCAATAAATCCAAAATTTCCAAATGTCTAGGACGGGGTGGCCAAACATTTCGTGCTGTGGGTCAGAACATGTGCCTGGACAGCTGAGTGGGCTGGTCACATGGTTCTTTCTGCCATAAAACACTGTCAAGGAGACACACTATATGACCTAGGAGTGTAAAAATTCACAGATGAGATCGTTACCTCCTTGTTGGAGTGGCAAAGTCATGACACCCTCCCACATCCACTGTCTAAATAAAGCATGCTGATATGAACACATGCCTTCATTAGCAAACATTTAATTTATTAAAGCAAATATTATAGGTGGCTAGCACTCCTGAGATCATCTATCTGTTAAAGAGTGCACTAAGTGCTATAGGGGAGTATATAAGTGTGATTGCTTTTTAAACAATTTATCAAGGTTAATCCCTGCTGAAGGTTTGACTATGTCGTGATTCCACATGGGATGACATCATTTTATGTTAACTACCTATTACCTGTGTAGGATTTTAGCTTGATATGCTAGCACTGTTTTATTTCCTTTTTATGGTTTATTCCACTTAGCCTAAGTGAAGCCATTTTATAAAGCACACTCCACCATTTTACCCAGTCTCTGGGAACACACCTCTTGTTCTTTTCTCAAGGCTGAGGTCTGGGAACGGGACCAAGAGATGGTCCCCTCTCATGAAGTGAGATGGGAACAAAGATAGCCAGCCACCTGCTATCTTTGATCGACGCAAGGGAACAGTCACTTTGAATGGTCAATTAAGACTTCTCTAGGACATTTCCCCCATAAGGTTAATGTATAAAAACCTAACTCTTTTTCAGAAAAAAAGGATGGAGGGAGGGACCTTAAAATGTTGTGAGAGCCCATTTTGTTTGTCATCTGAATGGGCCTCGATCCGTACCATCTTTAATGGGGTGGCTGAGACCACCGTACCTTAACTTAGGCAAGTGTTAGTTTATTGCTTTTTATTTCCTTTCTTAGGGAAGAAATTTAGCTTTAGATTAGTTTAAGTTAGGATTTATTCTTCATATTCTGCATTTTCTAGACTTTGATATTTTCTTCATTAAACACTGCAAAACGGACTTAATTTTGTCAAGTGTACTCATTTTGCTCCATCTGCAACCAGGGCAAATTGTGAATGGTACCTTAACAATAAGGCCTTTCTTGAAAGGAGGACTTAAACTCTTTTTGTTAACTTCTTGGGGGCTGTTATCATGAAGAAGGAACACCGCTTCTCATCCTGGATCCAGCAAGCTGCTGAAAGGAGGTAACAGAGATTTCCCCCCATGCACCTTTCACACTGGCAAGGCCATTATTTCCCCTAAAGCAAGATAAGGGTGATTTTCCTATGAGAAAGTGGCAAGTTTTAACCCAGGGGTCTTTGCAACTCAATCTCCCCTGCAACCTTAATAAGGAAGTGCTGTTTCTCTGCGAACCCATGAGCCAGACTATCTGGACCAAGTCTTTCTCCACCAAGCTGAGGGAAAGCCACCCTTACTGGCCCGCTAGTCTTGAGACGGGTCTCTGCCTGTGCCGCGACATGCCGAACCTCTAGCAGAGGGAAAGTCAGGTCTGCCGACAGGCGGAGCAACCCCAATAGACTATATTTCTGAATTTTCATTAATTGTGAAGGAAATATGGCAGTTGTTCTGATGGTAAATCTTAAAGGTGACTAACACAAATAGCACTGGACCTATCTGTCTGAAACTAGGTACAAGTCACCCCCTCAAAGGAAGCTACCTTTTCTCTAAATTTCATTGACATGTGAATCAAATAGAAAAGTTATGGCCATTCTGTGGTGTAGTTGTAGCAAGCCACCATTTATTTGCACCACCATTTATTTGCAGCCAGGACACTTCTGAATTGTTTCCTATTGCCTCTATCAGCTCACTCACTCAATCCATGCCCTTTAGGCGGCTGCTAGCTCAATCTTCTCCAGACTGGCCTCTCCTTACAAATTTAATTTAATTTAATTTTTAATTTAATAGTCATATTTATATATGCCGCCCACTCAGGCAGAATCCAACTCAGGGCGGCATTAGAACAAGTTCTAAAAACACATTAAAAACACTTTAAAAGACCCATATCCCACCCACCCACTATAAAAAAGAAGAGAGAGTTCTTAATTATTTACATAAGCCAGCAGGCGGGGACTGTGTTCCCATTCGGGCCCCACACCTGCCCTGCCAGCCAGGTCTTCAATCCTTTCCTGAAGGGCAGCAATTCTCTTTGAAGTCTTAGATCTGTTGGCAGGAGGTTCCAGAGAGTTGGTGCGGACACAGAGAAGACCCTCCTTCGGGTGTTGGATAGATGTGCACCCCTAGTTGATGGCACTATTAGAGAGGCCCTCCGGTCCGCTCTGGTTGGATGGGCAGACACTTTTGGGACGATGCGGTCTCTAAGGTATCCTGGCCCCCTGCCATATAGGGCTTTAAAGGTCAAAACCAGCACCTTGAATTGCACCCGGAGACAAACTGGTAACCAGTGCAGCTCCCGAAGTAGCGGTGAGGCGTGGGCATATCGTCCACATCCCATCACCACCCGGGCTGCCGCATTCTGGACCAGTTGCAGCCTCCGAATGGTTGTCAAAGTTTATTATATGTATAATAAACCTTGTATACCATAGGTGTGTGTGTGTGTGTTTATTTCCCCACTAATTTAGAGAGCTTTACTCTTTGGGAGGAGAGGTGGGAATCTTGTTCCGCTCACAAGACAAAAGCAGTCAGCTCACCCTCTCCTTGCCTTGCCTGCTTTGGATGGTCTGAGCCCTGCTTGGCATTCTGGACCCTAATCTTTGTCAAATTACACTAGGGGTTCCCAACCTTTTTATGCTGTGGGCCTGACCACACCCCTTGAGAGCTGAGCAGGCTGGACCATACCCCCGGAAGCAGAATCGAGCACATTTACGGCTGTCATAAATGTGCCCACTTCCATGTTTACAACAGCCATGGGCATGTTTACACATGCACGGGCATATTTTATAGCTGATGTAAACGTGTCCACTTCCACTTCTGGGTGTGACGGAGACAATGCAGGACACATTAAATGGTGCCGTGGGCCTGGCTCGTGGGCTGTATGTTGGGAAATACTGATCTACACTCTCAAGGTGTCACTGAAAAACCCAGAAAAGAAGCAATCTTGCAATTAACTCACTGGGCTGCTTGTAAAGTTTTTTCTTCCTCCTCAACCCAACTCTGTAAGTGTATGTGCATGTTTCACACAGCAAACTTCACATAGTATGCACGTGCACTTTGCAGTGTCCTATTGCTGATCCCAAGGACTGCAGTGGCATGGTAGTTAAGATGCTGAACCTGACAAGGGAAGGTCAGCAGGTCAGCAGTTTGAGACCCAAGCACTGCACGACAGAGTGAGCTCCCGTCTCTGTCCCAGCTCCTGCCAACTTAGCAGTTCAAAAGCAAGAAAATTCAAGAAGATTAATAGGTACTGCTTTGGCGGGAAGGTAACAGCATTCCGTATGCTCTGGCATCTAGACATGCCTGCCACATGACTACAGAAAGGTCTGTAGATGCAGACAGCGCTGGTTCTTTGGCTGTATATGGAGATGAGCACTGGACCCTAGAGTCAGATATGACTGGCTTTTGAGTAAGGGCTACCTATTGCTGGTCCCAGGAGAGGAAGCAGGGGGCAGAATAAAAATGGCAGGGTTATTAGGAAAGTGGTACAGTCACAGATACCTTTTGCATTTCACAAATTGTGAAAGAACAAGACAAGGTTGCTAGTTTTTTGGATGCCAGCTCCTTCCCTCTTCCTGAATTTCATAAGAACATAAGAACATAAGAACAGCCTTGCTGGAACAGGCCACAGCCCATCCAGTCCAGCATTCTGTCTCACACAGTGGCTCACCATTTCCTTCAGGGTATTCCCAAGCAGATGCCTGCTTAGGATTCCCTGGAAATGATATTGAGAGATATCCTGCCTATCTCTCCAACCCGGAGGTTGTCCTTAGGTATCCATAATTATAGTCATTGATACTCTTGTCCTCCTTGAACTTGTCTAATCCTTTCTTAAAGCTGTCAAGACTGACAGCTGTCACCACCTCTTCTGGCAGGGAGTTCCATAGACCAGTAATCCTCTGGGTGAAAAAGTACTTTCTCTTATTTGTTTGAGAACTAGTACCCAAAAGTTTTATGGAGTGTTCCCTAGTTCTAGTGTTATGCGATAGGGAAAACAGTTTTTCCTTATCTACTTTGTCCACACCGTGCATGATTTTATAAACTTCAATCAGGTCACCTCTTAGACGTCGTCGTTCAAGAGTGAAGAGGCCCAACCGTTGCAGCCTCAGATGGTAAGGAAGGTGTTCCAGTCCCCTAATCATTCTGTTTGCCCTCCTCTGCACTTTTTCCAGCTCCATAATATCCTTCTGGAGGTATGGCGACCAGAACTGTACACAGTATTCCAGGTGGGGCCTCACCATAGATTTATAAAGAGGCAAAATGACACTTGCTGACTTATTTTCTATACCCTTCCTAATGATCCCTAGCATTGAGTTTGCTTTTTTCACTGCTGAGGCACACTGGGTTGACACCTTCATTGAGTTGTCCACCAGGACACCAAGGTCCCTTTCCTGGTTTGTCGCAGAGAGTTCAGACCCCATCAGTTTATAAATGTAATTGGGGTTCTTTGCCCCAACATGCATCACTCTGCACTTACTAATGTTGAAACTCATTTGCCACTGTTTTGCCCACTCCCCCAGTGTCGAGAGATCCCTCTGGAGCTCCTCACAATCTCTCACAGTTTTCACTACCCTGTATAATTTAGTGTCGTCAGCAAATTTGGCTACCTTGCTTTTTACTCCTACCTCTAGATCATTTATGAAGAGGTTGAAAAGCAGGGGTCCCAGTACTGAACCTTGGGAGACACCACTCTTTACTTCCCTCCACTTGGAGATGTGTCCATTTAGTGCTACCCTCTGTTTCCTGTCCCTTAGCCAGTTGCTGATCCAGGACAAGACCTGTCCCTTTATTCCATGACTGGTAAGTTTATACAAGAGCCTTTGGTGTGGGACCTTGTCAAAAGCCTTCTGAAAGTCCAGATAAACAATGTCAACTGGATCCCCCTTATCCACATGCTTGTTGACACTCTCAAAAAATTCCAAAAGATTAGTGAGGCATGATTTGCCCTTGCAAAAGCCATGTTGGCTCTCCTTTAGCAGCGCCTTCTCTTCTATGTGCCTATTAATTCTATCTTTTAGGATGGTTTCCATCACTTTACCTGGGACACATGTCAAACTGACAGGTCGGTAATTTCCTGGATCACCCCTGGATCCTTTTTTGAAAATTGGTGTTACATTCGCTACCTTCCAGTCATCAGGCACAAAGCCTGATTTGAGGGAAAGATTATATATTTTGGCTAGGAGATCAGCAATTTCATCTTTAAGTTCCCTGAGAACTCGTGGATGGATGCCATCTGGTCCTGGTGATTTGTTAGTGTTTAGTTTAACAAGACATGCAAGGACCTCCTCCCTGGTTATTTCTATCTGGCTTAATTCTTCGGTTTCCCTCCCTACGAAGATAGGCTCTGTTTTGGGCATGTGGCCTCTGTCTTCTTCAGTGAATACTGAAGCAAAGAATTCATTGAGTCTCTCTGCAATCTCTGTTTCCTCTTTAATAACCCCTTGCCTTCCATTGTCATCTAATGGTCCAATGGCCTTCCTAGTTGGGTTCTTACTTCTAATGTACCTCCCACCTCCCTTACATCATTGCAGCTGTGTCCTAATTTGAAGCATGTGAATGTGTGTGCACACATGCCCAAGAAGGACGGAGGGAGGATGGAGAAAGTCTCATGGAGGGACCCTGCACTTTTGAATTTATGACTACACTAGTAAATGCAACTCAAGTGTTTTGCTTCCCAAATTTCACTTGGAATTTAGAACCAATTTAGGGCAGGTCATTCTTGAATCATTAGATGCTAAATCTGAGGCTGAATCTGATTTAGTGAATCTTGCCCCACAACCAATCAGAGAGATCTTACACGGCCAGTTCCAGGGGTGCCAGATGAATACAACATTTTATAAAAACTGAGCTGACCAGAACATTGAAAAGCAGGTAGTTGCCTCTAACTGTAGTATATTTTGATCATAGTAACAGTCATAGGATGCTTTCTTTTTGCATAGAATTGTAATGGTAATAAATTAGTTTCACTCTTTTGTTATCTGTGTTTTACAACTAAAAATGCTCAAAGCACAAGAGCTACTTTCTGATACTAAAAGAGAAATTACTATCCTTAGTGACTTCAGGACAAATAAAATATGGAACACTAAAAACATGGAACTTTCTGTTTTCCCACAATTATTGATGTCAAGTACGCATAATAGTTTCCCCTCAAGCTATCAGGCTGGCTCTGCTAGAAGAAAAAGTATAACCTTTACAACCAACATTTAAAACCTTGTATCATCATAAATTCACCTATACTTTACAACTGCAAAAACCTTTTGCATTCTATACCTTTGAAAGGCAAAAGTAACAAATACTACGGGCGGGGGGACCCTTACCTTTCTATTTCCTGCTACAAGAAGATTTATATATCACCATAAAGGAAGCCTTTTTCTTTAACTTATGTTTCATAATAGTGATAGGAAATAAGGCAAAGGAGAATTCTTCTGTTTTATGATTTCCAAACAAGATTGTCTACAAATAGCACCCAAATCTTTTGAGAAAAATATTTAAATTTCTAGTTGAACATATGCTAAATTTGTATTACTTCTCAACTTAAAGTGTAAATAGAAAAGCTTAATATCCACTAGCACTAGTCTTTGTACAGGTATGATTGACTAGAGGTTTTTCCCTCTCAGAAATTAATAGAGGAAATTAATTCTCAGGGCAAATAATTGAACAGAACACGATTGCTTTTGGGAGGTAGATGTATGTGTGGCAGTACATTTGTCTTTAAAATAAATGTTTAAAAGACACGTCCCTCCTTTTTAACTAAGGGGTGCAACTACACTGGCCCTCCTGGTGGTGTGGTGTAAATAGGATTGCTTGAGGTCAAGAGAAAGGCCAATATGCCATTTGGTGTGACCCACACATCCAAATGGTATACTGACCTCAAGTAATCCTAATATCATGGAAGAAGCAGGGCAAGTTATTTTTTTATTTGCCAGGGCTCAACCATCACTAATGCTGTGATGCACTGAATCACTTAGGTTAAATGTTTTGTTTGTTTTTTAAAAATCCTTTGCCTTCTGTGTTGTGGCAATCAAAGTGCTCACAGCTGCAGTTTTGATCAATACAGTAATACCTCATACAAAGTCCACTTCATACAACATCGGATTCATACAACATTGCCTAATTCCTTGAATAAAGTTGCCTCATACAAAGTCGTGTGACGTTGTATGAGGCATTGGGGTTTTCCCAGGTTGCATTGTGCCTGGGCAGTATAAAAGGCAGGACACATGCGTGCATTGCTCTTTTGGATTTTGCATGAGGCAAAGAGTGTTTAGGAGTGGTTTTGAGCGCGATTTTGGATTTTTTCATCAGAATTTTTAGAAGCATTCCTGGGATTTTTGCAGCATTCTTCTGGTTCTTGGACAATTCTTGACATGTTTTTGTAATGTTTTTAGCCTTTAAACAATGATTTCTTAAAGTTCTGTCAGTTTCCTGTCTGTTTCCTTTGCCCTGAAGTCTGTGCTGTTACAGTACAATGTATCTCTATGGAAACGACGTTGTACGAGGCATCGCCGCAAGGATTTGGATGTTGTATGAGGCATCATGGCTAGGATTTTGCATGCCTCATACAAAGCCCAAATCCGTATAAAATCCAAACTTGTGGAAGCAAGTTTGGACGTTGTATGAGGTATCACTGTACTTCACATTTTGGCAAAGAAAATATATATTTTTTAAAGATTGTATCTAAATGATTCAGTATACTGGAGTTGAGCAGGGAAAGTATTTGGTTTGAAAATATCCTGAAGTGGCTCTCTTATTAAACTACTTAATGGTACTGTACCAGAAATTGGAAGCAAAAGGACCGTTGGCAGATTTCATAACTGCAAGGATTGATTTTAGTCAGTTCCCCATGATTGCAAGTGCTGGGAACAGACCAAACAAGCACAAACCTATGCCCAAACACACAAAAGTTAAATATCATCATCATCATCTTCTTCTTCTGCCATATCTGAATCCATATATTGGTGATCATCATGGCAATCAGCCATGAAGACTGTCCTGAGAATATAATACAGTGGCCTTTCATCTGCCTTCTGCATTGCAGCATGACACCCATGCCACTGATCCAGTTCCATGAGTCACTTTCTGATCCTGAGCCCTTTTGGCATGCAAAGTCCTTATCAGCCCCAGGCCAGTATTGGTGAAGCTGCTGCCCTCCACCAAGATGGATTCAAGTGGGATTTAATCCACTTGGGGACCATCACCATTCCTTGTGGACTTCGGCACCCAAAGCCGCTAGTCCTCAGGGTTGTCAGGTTAGTTTACCACCACCTGACACTGGGCGTTGAGTTTCTGGATAATCTGGCCAGACTTTCAAAGAAGACCTTTATAGGAGCTCAAAAAGGTGCAAGTAGGAATGATTTCAGGATAATTATTTTATTCTAGTGATCTGGTCATTGACCTTTCCCAGCATCAATGCTTTCTCAAGTGAATCCTCTCTTCTCATTTGATGTCCAAAGTAATTTAGCTTCATCGTCTATTTTATGATCAGGTAAATACAACAGGTTTTGAGGTTGATTCCCCCCTCCCAAGTTTGCCTGGGGGCCACATGAACCATCTGGATACCTGCATCTGGTTTTGAAAAAATGGTATCTTCTGGTATCAAAAATGGAGGTGTTGGCTTCCAGGAGCATTAATTCACATGTTCTCCTTTCATCACTTTGAAGGAGAATGCCGCAGACATGAAGAGGCTAAGCAACAAGCATGAAAGTTTCATCAAACTCAACTACACCCAACCACCAGCTATTCAGTGTAGATAGATAAGATAAATCTTTATTGCCATTGTCCTGCACAGAACAACAAGATTGGGGGGGGGGGAACTTATCAACCCAACAAAACCTAAACAAAATACAACAATAAAAATTATCAACGTACTCCCACCCCACATATACACATTTAACCCCTAAAAAGCTCTAAAACTCTAAAAACTCTAAAACTCTAAATGTGTGTGGTCACGTGTTTCATGCCAGGATTGGTTTATTGAGTCACCAGAGACACATCCATCAACTGAGAAAACAACTTCCAGAAAAAAAAGTATGCTCGAATACGAGTAGCAGCCGATTATGAATTCACACATACCTCTCTGGAGAATGAAAGCATTGTTGGCAAGAGTGGGGGTGTTTGGGCCACGAGGTGTAAAAATATTTTAGTGGGCTAGATGTGGTCCCAGGACCTACTCTGCACTATGCAAAATAAACAAACAAAAAAGGAGGTGAAAGACAAAGAAAAAGAAGGAGGGAAGAAACAATATAATAATCAAGTTATGCAAGTTACTTAGCTAGCCCTCATGGTGCAGTGGTTAAGTTACAGTATTGCAGCCAAAACTGCTGACATTGTGAGTTTAGTCCTGATGGGCTCCAGGTTGACTCAGCCTTCCATCCTTCTGATGTCAGTTAAATAAGTACCCAGCATGATGGGAGGTAAACATGCTAATTACATTGTGAACTGCCCAGAGATTTCTCTAAGCACTTTGGAGAGTTATATAAGTGTAATTACTATTGCCACGGTACAGATGTTTAACTAGAATGAGTGTGAGAAAAACCATTACTAATCAAGACAGAATGTACTAAATTTTAGGAAAATCTTTTTTTGGTGATGCATTGTTTTAGTTGATTCCATTCAACATATTTGTCAGCTGAAGCTAGGAATCTTAAAACAGCAAGCTCTGTTTCACCCCAAAGTGCATCCGCAGCCACTCCAGAGTGGTTGGGGAGGCACTTTAGGGTGAAATACATCCCAGGCTGCAAAAGCCTTGGACAAAGGGGAAATAGCTTCAGAGGTTCGCTATAGAGTGATGAAAATAGAAGAGGCTTCTATTTTCATAGCTCTATAGCAAAGAGCAGTCACATGGCCAACAGGCCATGCCCACCCAGTCACATAGCCATGCCCACAGTGTGGTAGGAATTTTTTTGATGCCCACTACTGGTATCTATCAATTATTTTGGCACTTAAGCAGATGACATCATTGCAAAAAATCGCAGTTAAAGAAGTTCCAAAGCTGTGTTTTCTCACTTTCTGCTAGGCTAGAACATACTTCCACAAAAGGGGAGGGGAAGGGAGAAAGAGCTAAGGAGTATTGTACAATATTGGCCTTGTTATGATGAAATCCCATTAAATGTGAGGTGAGAGAAGGAGGCTTGCACATGAACACTGATCAGTACAATTAGCCGATGAGCTAAGCTTTTGGCATTAAATATTTATAACTAAGAAATGAAAACAGAGCCATTTATTATTTCATATCAGGCATTCATATTCCTGTACAGGATGTGTTTGCTGTTATTCTTCTTCTCCTTCTTCTGACGTATCTGAATCCAAATGCTGTACAGTATAGGTGATCATCATGGCAATCAGCCATGAAGACTGTCCTGGGAATATAATGCAGTGACCTTTCATCTGCCTTCCACATCACAACATGATCCCCATACCACTGATCCAGCTCCGCAAGTCACTTTCTGGTCCTGAGCCTTTTTGGGACTCAAAGTCCTCATTGTCCCCATCAGCCCCAGGCCAGTATTGGTGAAGCTGCTGCCCTCCATCAAGATGGATTCAAGTTGGATTTAATCCACTTGGGGACCATCATCCTTCCTTGTGGACTTTGGCATGCAAGGCCATTAGTCTTCAGGGTTATCAGGTTAGTTAACTGCCGCCAGATACTTGGTGTTGAATCACTGGCAATATGGTCTACTCTATTGCAATAGCAGCATAATAATTTCATGTCAGAAATTATTCTGGGTTGAAAGGATTTTTGTAGAAGAAATGCTGCTCAGGGAACGCCCAAATGAGGTTACTTTCATGTCCCCAAGAGTTGGGACAGAGACAGGTGCTCAAACCGTCGTGCAGTACCTAGGTCTCGAACTGCTGACTTGCAGCCTTCCAGCTGGCCAAACTGGCATTATACTACTACATGCACAAATAGTATTTGTTGTAATGAAGAGTCATAAGATGACAGCAAAGATAGTGTAGTTACCTCATCATTCACATTGTATCTCATATCATAGAAGCATTTACTGAACAACTGGTACAGGTATAAGTGTTGATAATGTGGTTTTGATCAGAATGTTTAACACCTTTATTTAGCTTTGAACTAGTACTAGGACATGGCTTTTTTTGGACTCTGTTCAACAAAGGTGGACTTGAGTGGCTGTAAACTGTAGAAACCAGTTAAGGCATACTGCATTTGTATGCAAATATGTGCAGCACTTCTGTAGGTAATTATGCATAAATGACTGCATTGTGCTCTCCTGTCCTCTCGATTGGGATGGAAAGAATGCCTGCTGATATTTCATGTTGATTTAAACTATCTCAATACAATGAGACATCTCAATAAGGAATTTTCAAGTCCTGTAAGATTTCTTTTTTTGCCAGCCCAGAACAAAACAAATAGTACTCACTCACCAGCAGCTCTGTAATTTGTACTCACAATATGTACAGCCCTTTATCTTTGAGAAGCCATTAACATATGCAAGATTCTGTCATCCTGATCTCTCCATTTCTCCCCACTATTCTTTATGGAAAATCATATGGTGTTCAGGGAATCTCTTTGCCCTCTGGGGATAGTTTATAGTGGTGTGGTGGGAAGAAGGGAAATAGAAAGATTGGTTGCATAACTTGCCTTCTGTTCATTCAATCATTTAATACAACCTAGAATAATTAGCAGCAGATCTCCCAGTTTGCAAAACTTACAGCATAAAAGTTGGATGAAAGCTATTACAGAATGCATACCACTTGTAATAAAGCAACCACTAGGATGGCCAGCAACCAGCTGGGAATACCAGTTCAGGGCACAGTTCTGGAGGCCCTGGATGAGACTGGCACGGGATCGGAAACAGTGGAAGACAATGCTTCGTTCTGCCACATTAACCTGATGTGTAAAACATGGATCAACCAAGTAAGTAAGTGACAGCATAAAATGAAACAACAGCCAGGTATCTTCTAGTAAAAGACATCCTCTGCCCATTGGTTCAGGTTGTATAAGGTCATGCAGGGCCGCCATCAGAAATTTCTGGGCCCCATACTGAGAAATCCTATTGCCCCCCCACACACACATACTTTTCTGTCGCAGCAGGGCTCCTGTCAACTCTGAGCCCTATACAGCAGTACTGGTAGTACTGCCTTGATGGTGGCCCTGAGGTCATGAAACCCTGAGTGCAGCTGAAAGAGATCTGACTTTTCTGTATGAAATAAGGGCAGTCTAGTTTTTAAATATGTTGTTGTAATGCAATGGTGGGCAACTCCAGCAGATGAAGGCCCAGGTTCTGTGCAGGGACTCCCTGGGCGGACTGCAATTCTTTCTAAACTGTCCTTGAGAAACCAGACATACAAATGAAGTGTGTGTTTGCATCCCAGTGAGGAACCACAAGACAAAAGCAAGCTAATTTGCAACCTATGGAGAGAGGCAAGTTCTGTTGTGGTACATTTTTGACTTTAGGAGCTTACAATGACAATACCCCTGACCAAAGCCCCAAAGATATTCTACAACACATATCTCCAATCCCCTGTTTTTCTTCTATTTACATTATACTGGAAACATCTCCTTTTGATAACAGAAAAAAAACAAAGACGTAGAGCCCATTAAACTGCCTTCAAAGCAAAGGGAAGAAATATCCAGCCTCTACTATGTTATTTTCCCTTTTCACTGCTTTCCTCTGTGCAGATTTGTCACAGTAAAACATTAAAGCCCTCAAACTGCTTGACTCACTTGGCAGAGCAAAGGCTTGTATCTATCAATTACTTTAATGCTCGAGCAGGATAAACATTTTTTTACTTCTTGGAGAGCTCCACTTTTAGCGAGATAGCTAACATATCATCCAGTTAGAGTATTACTGACGATCATTATGGGACTCTTGATGGTGAGGATCTAATCATGGGGAAATATTGTTACTAATGAAATCCTGAGAGGAGCCACAACAAACACATTGCGAACATCAAGATATAACATTATCAGGTTTTAAAGAATATGTCATAATAACATCTACAAAAAAATTTGCCCCAAAGCAGAGTTCTAATTAAATTCTCCCCTCTGCCCAATATGTTTTGTTTTTGGCTCATGAGAATGATGACATTTACCTGACATATGTGTTGTCCCATCTCTTCTCAATTTTTTAAATCTGTTCTGGAAAATGTAGTCTGACTAATGCTTCTTTTCATGGCTTACACTCTTTGGAATACATTTAAATATTGTCCATATTCTGCCCCGTAGTACAACTCATTTGGAGATGTCTGAATCTTTGTGAAACTGTAATGCCTAACTTTGATTAAAATCATATGGTTTGTAATCTATTTTTTCCCCCAGTTACACAGTCGATTCTGACCCTTTGCAACCGCATGGACCATTTCACGCCAGGCACCCCTATCCTCCACAACCCACCCAACTCTGTGCCCATTGCATCAACAATATCATCATTGCATTAATAGTTGTGAATTTTACCTATCACAATAGAGTAGTCTAAAATATCCAGGAAGTGTATGATCCAGGCTAGATGGCCTTTTAGAAGAAAAATGCAGGCCTAAAGTTCCTATTCAAATTACATTTGTTGGTAGGTTTGTCAATGACATGTCAAAAATATTTTTAAACCTTTTATATTTTTATTTTTTTTATTGACTGCTTTCTTAGACAATTTACTAACCATTTATAATAATTGTTTTACATATTAATAGTGCCACATCTGCCTTCTACTTAATAATATTATTTTTCCTATATGGAGATAATGCAAGCATGGCACCAAAATGGCCACCACGCTCTTTGCAGCCCCCCCCCCCCGGATGCAGACATCCGGGATAGTTAGGGGGCGTGGCCACCCCTCCATAAAAGGGGTGGCCACGAGGCAGCTTAGCTGCCATTTTGCGAAGCGATGGAGCGGAGAAGTTCGCTCCGTCGCTTCCTTTCTTGCTCGCCTCTTTCAAGAGGCTTGCTTTTTTCCCTTACTCCGACCGTGGTACTGCAGTGGCTCAGGTGGCTAAGAGGCTGACTGGGAGGCTGAAGGTCAGCGGTTCTATTCCTGAGTACTGCAGCATGGAATTCTCTGGATCCCTAGGCTCAGGCGGCCCCTTGGTCGTGCCTGGGGGGGGTTCAGCCCACCACTCTACTTTTTCGGGAGTGCCACCGGGCCCAGCTCACCTATTGTTCTTGGGCCGTGCACTTGAATGTGCTCCTTAGGGCTAGACATGTGCAAGGCATTAATAACGATATTGCCGATGCTTTATCCCACCTGCAGATCTCCCGGTTCCGTGACTTGGCTCCAGACCCAGGGGAACTCACCTCTCCACTCCTGGCTGAGATATGGACATTTGGCGAAGGGACGTGAACCAGACGAGTTGCTTGTCTTGGCACCTCGCACGTGTACGGCGTGTCAGCATCCACTCCTTCGCTTTAGAGCCTTTTGTGCTGACATCTGTCCGGTTGGTGCCCTACATGCAATTTTGGCAGTGCCTGCTGCACGCCCTGGCCTGTTTTTCTGCCACCAGGATGGGTCTCCCCTTACCAAATTTAAGTTCTGGAGGGTGACCGGTACCGCTCTTCTGAGTCTTTATTTGAGTGGGTGCGCATGCAATGCAAGTGTGGCGCCAAAATGGCCGCCGTGCTCTTTGCGCCCCCCCTCCACCCGGACGCAGACATCCGGGATAGTTAGGGGGCGTGGCCACCCCTCCATAAAAGGGGTGGCCACGAGGCAGCCTGGCTGCCATTTTGCGAAGCGACGGAGCGGAGAAGTTTTTCCCCTCCACCCCCTCCCTAGTGGACAGTGTGATTTCCTGGTCGCTTTGGGGCCTGGTGGGAATTTTTTGCCTGAACCTACATTGGCCCTTTGGTTCTTGCTTTTTCGCCCATCCCACACTGTCGCTAGTGTTTGAGATACAGGGTAACTTGACTTTGGTCACTTTTGGTGGGTAGCACTGGGTAAGATAAAGATTTATGACACATAGGTATCCGGCAGGTTCGCAATTGACTGGCCAACACGTAGATAGGTACAGGGGAAACAGGTTTGGCCAGTCAAGGGCGAACTATGAAAGGGGTGATGTCAGGAGCTTCACAGCCTGCATCACCTTGATATTTGAACGGATACACGTCATAGGGTGGGGTCAGTAGATAGTATATTGACTCCAGTCAACAATTTGTTTGTGTCAACAAACAAATTGATACAAATTGATATATGTAGCCAATTTCCATTGGCATTTAGGGTGGAACCTTACCAGTGCTACTGCAGCCTGCTTGCCTTAAAGAATTACAATTGGATGATACACCAATTGAAAGTGATAATTCGGACTAGGGCATTATTCAATAAAAGTGGCCCGATGCCTTTAATCCAATACCGGTGTCTGAGTCTTTATTTGGGTGGGTGCGCCTGCCAAATAATTTTCAGGCATGTTCTGTCAGTACACCAAAGGATTTATTTCAATTGAAATGGAAAGTCCGTCCCAGAGTTTGGAAACAAAACATATAAATTGCTATGTTAATGTTATATCTGTTAATTTTTTGGACCAGTGCTGTGGGGTGGGAGTGGGATTCAAAATTACCACTCCAAAAATGTACAGTTGAAAAGTAACATTAACAGTAGTTTTGGATCTTAAAACATTACAGTAAAACCTTGCATAAAGAGCACCTCGCTTAAAGACTAACTCGCTTAAAGAGCAGAATTTTCTCTGAATGGTTGTCTTGCTTAACAACTAAAACCAATAAAAAACTCACTTAACAATTAAATTGGGGTTCGCAATCCCCACCACTACCACCAGAAGTCACAATTGGTCACTTACAATGGTGTTTCGCTTAAAGAGTAAATTCGCTTAAAGAGTAATCCCATGGAACGCATTATGCTCTTTAAGCGAGGTACCACTGTACTTCTTATATATTTTTTGTATATGTTAATTCAGAGTAACCCTTCCCATATTGGAATAACCTTATTTCTCCCTTTCAGCATTAGAGTTATATTGGTTAAATGTGCTTTAGCCCTGTATGTACATATACACTTAGCTTATACATGGAGGTTTAAAGTGAGACAGTGAAAGTCTAAGTTGAAGTTCCTGGAAGTTACACTTCATAAACTCTAACAGACACCACACTTAGAGTCAAGGCAGTGTACAGTGTCAGGAGATCACTATCCTTTACACATCTTAACACTACTAATAATATATATATTTTATGGAAATTTTGTTTTTAAAAAAAGTTTAATGGCAGCTGGCTTTTGCTGGCATTTCAGACAACTACCAAAGTGATGGCGACAAATTCCTTGCACTAAAATTGGTTCAATACAATTGTTCAACAACTCTTTCATGACTTCATTTCTGATTGATCATTATGCAAATTCATAGTTTTGGAGTAAAACCATAGCCCTGAATGCTATATACAAGGAAAATTTAGAGGAGTTTGCATGGATACTCCCTTTTCCTCTACATTGGATGTGAGATCCCAGCCTCTTGAACTAGTCTGCATGGCAGACAAAACAAAAATCATAAGCATTAAGCATTAAATATAAAGGATTTTTAATTTTTTTCATGTTCACTAATTATTTCATTCATCTGTTCAAAGGTCTAAAGACTTGATAAAATTGTGTGTATCTTATCTGCTGTTTGCTCCTTTAATGTTGTTACATGTTGTCAAGTTGCCTCCAACTTATGTTAGCCCTTTAATAGAGGCATTTAGAGGCAAATGAATAAATAAATGAATGAATAAATAAAAGAATTAAAATCACTGTGGTTGTTGACAAATTTCCTCTCAGCAATTTCTCAATATGCATGCATTTATTGTTGCCTGGGTAAAATCTCTAACACACCAGATCTAACACAAATCACATAATTGTGATGAAACAGAGAGATAAAACATGATTTTATAGTTTGCTTAAAATACATTTGATTTCAACATATTTTTCTGGGGTGGTTGGATGGACAGGCACCTTATTAGCCATGTTATTCAGTTACTGTATATTTGTTTCATTAAAGTAAGTTTCTTAGTGCTTGAAAATGGAGATCCTCTCCTTGTTTTCCTTTTTTGCCTTAGTCATGAAAGCTTATATAATGTGACACACACTCAAGAGTTCTTTCCATGTTCCCGAACATGTATTAGGAACAGTGAATACCATCTATGTTTCTTTGCAGAATTCCTGATCCAGACTTCAATTGTGTGATTGTTTCATGAACATTCCTCATTTCCCATCATGATGGCATTAGGATAACATCAAAAGAACATTGAACAGTAAGCCTCATATCTGAAACAGACAGGCTAAAAGATTCAGCTTTACATATGTAGAATGAGCCCAGGCTCCTCCTCACTTCATTTTCCCACACACAAGACTATTAGTTTCATAAATGTGTTTTCAAAAATCCATCTGTTGTCTTTTATTGATATCAAAATGTTTTTTATTTAGTGCTCCATTAAATCCTTAGATGCCCCCTCCCCCCCCCCCCGGTTTACAGCTGTCCCAAGGTTATCCATTATTTAGTATGGTAAAAGTACCTCCTAATGGCTAAACCTTGCTTTGAATGAGAGATGATTATGGAAGTTGGCATTGTAATGAAATGTTAAAAGCAATACTGTATTGTAACACAAAGGCTAGAATGTGTCTAAGTTTAAAAACTAAAGCTTAAATCAAAACATAGAAAGCAAGTGGGGGAGGGAGGGAGAAAGAGAGAGAGAGAGAGAGAGAGAGAAAGGTACTTGAGATTTGAAGATCTTAATTGACATTTGGGAAGATTTGATTCCTAGGCCTCTGTTTCTAAAGAGCACCAGAGCTGGTGCAACAGGTTAGGGTGGGAAGTAAAGTGTGACCTTTCTTCATTGCCATACCTGTCCTTGTCTCTACTACAGTATATACAGCCAGCAAACCATGGCTCGTTTGCCTTAATAACCTGGCCTATTTGCAACAAAGCTGACGATAGAGGCAGCAATGTCCTAAATCAGGGATGCCCAAACTTTTTGGGCCATAGTTTGGTCACCCTCTGTTCTAAATCATCCATTCATAACAACCTTAACTCCAACAGGTCCCAAGAGGCAGTCAGTCAAAAAAAAATAACTAGTTGTAACTAAGAATGATAATCAACTACCTGTCTTTTCCTTCTTCTTTGACCGTGCCCATCTCCAGTTGGGAGACCTGGGGTTGGGTACCTCTCTTTTTGTGAGAGTGTAGTGCAGCAATTGTGGAAAGCTGCCCTCAGTGGCAACTCTCCCCAAGGCACAAGTGGCTCTCTGGAATGGCAGTGGTGATGGTGTATTTTTTTTAACTTCAGATACTCTACCACTCACCTCAGTTGTCCTAATGGCAAGGTTGGTACTGAAGACCACATAGGGCAAGTGGAACTGGGCTCCAGTGTTTTGCTGCTAAGGTTAAGGAGGACAAATAGTTCAATGGGGCAAAGACCAGAATTGAATTTGGCTGATAGTTGAATTTTATTCCAAGACTAGTGGTAGACGTGTTGTCCATAAAAACCAAAATGCTGTTGCTTGCCCACACACCCCTCATCTGTTGTAGTCCAACCGAAGGAAATGTTTTGGAAAACCAGAGTGGGTCATACAGCTGCTGTCAAGCATCTGCTGCCTGAGGTAACTGTCTCACTTTGTCTATGATAAGGCTGTTCTTTAGAGCTGGGGTTCCCAAACTTTTCAAGCTGGGGGCCGGGTCATGCTCTCTCAGTCAGCTTCGAGGGCCGGATAGCCATTTTGCCCTGCCTGCATGATGGGATGGCCATTTTGTTCCAACAGTTTCAAAGGGGCAGCCATTTTGTTTCTTGAATGCTCTTGGAGAGGTTGGGGACCCCACATGAAATGGCACCATAGGCTGGAAACGCCCACCTTAGAGCTATGCTGATGTTCTATTGCTCCAGGCTAGAAACTTTAGATAACTGCTTGAATTTTAAAAACCCCACAATGTTCCCATTTCATCCCAAGCTTCTTTTTGGGCAATCACGGGGCAGGAAGGGAATGTTATTTAATCTCCCAAACATTCTACGGATAGTGGTTTACCAATGTCTACCTGCCAAATTGTATTAATCCAATCTTTCCATAGTCAAAGCCACCAAACCAACGTTCTTCTTATCTCCATTGCTAGTCAATGCTTTGTTCTACCTGTTGCTTATGTTTAGAGATGTGGTGACAGAAGTGGTCCTTGCTAATGGCTAAAGCTTGATTTAACTGACAAATGATCATTTGGTCTACAGTTAGAGGCAGGGAGAGAATTTTTTTCACCTTTGCACAAGATATATCGAAAGGTGGTTAGACAACATCAACCACAACAAAATATTTACCCTCCCTATATTTACTGTAGTTCTAGAACTTGCTTAGAATCAGTGTGTCTTGGGACTATGGCAGAAATGCTTCTCAACCACATTAGAAGTTCTTGAAAGACTCTAGTGGAAGCTAGCCTGCTTTAATGGCAGCATTTGCAGACAAGATCATGGGTAGAAGAAGTATTTGGTATCTCAATTGACTGTGGATATTCCCTCCTACCTTTACATTCACATAGTTTGGAGGGCATATGCTATTATAACATATAACTTCTCCCTTATAAGTAACAGTTAGGACAGAATCTACTGGGACTTATCTCTCGAGTAAATTAAATGGCATATTTCATGGTAGTTAATGGCAGTTGAGTATCAAGGTGCCAGTTGTATGCCTGGTCACGTGACAAACTTGTGACCAACTGTGCAACGGGTGTCTTATTATTAAGTTGCTGTTTGCTGTCATAGTACAATTTCACTTATTCAGGAGTCAGAACTAAAATTGCAGTACGATTCTAGGCATGGAGAAAGATGGTGGGTGAAGGGGGTTTCTTTAACTGATCAGCTTCTAGGTTTAATTGTTCTTAAGCCAAATACAGTATTTAAAACACTGAAGTAGAAAACACTGAAGGGATCTGAGCAACTGTGGAAAAATTAAGTATTCAGCACATCAATAATTCATTCTTCAGCTTTCTAGGTCAACATTTAAACCTGCTGCACATTGTGTCTTTTCACTACAGTTTGCATCTCCTGCTGCACAACCTTAGTGTAGGAGATAGATTGCCCATGCAAAAGTAAAGCTTATGAAACATATATAAGTTATCGTTCTTTCAAATCATTCTGCCTGCATGTCTTAGTGAGGAGGAACTCAGAAGTCACAGGAAAGGAATCACACAAATCTTTGGGACTTTTAAATTATGCTCTGTAAACTAGTTTACACCGATAAAGGAGAAAACATTTGATGTTAGAATTGTACTTGAAGCATTTCTTTTTTTGCCTTACTTAATGTGAACCAAAATTTGATTGCAACTTGAAGTCAGATATGGGGAATGAGGCAGTAGGCAAGCAACAGCAGCTGAGTCATAGGCACCAATCGATTTACAAACAATGCAGTAACTAAGATAGTAAGGCGACAGAGATGTTTCTAATGTAGGAAAACATTGTCACATATCTGTCTTAACAGCAACACTGATGAGGCAGGAGATAGGAATTATTCCAGGAGGTATACTATTCAATAATTAGATCATGACATTTCATTGAGAGAAGAGGTGAAAGGAAGTCTATACAGTGAAACCTCGCTTAAAGAGCATATTGTGTTCCATAGGATTGCTCTTTAAGCGAGTTTGCTCTTTAAGTGAAACACTATTATAAGTGACCAATGGTGACTTCTGGTGGGGCGTGGGGTGATTGTGAACCCTGATTTAGTTGTTAAGCGAGTTTTTGGTTGGTTTTAGTTGTTAAGTGAGGTGACCATTCAGAGAAAATTCTGCTCTTTAAGAGAGTTAGTCTCTAAGTGAGGCGCTCTTTATGCGAGGTTTTACTGTATTTATAGCAAATACATTAAAATCAGGCCTTACTAAAGTTTGAGGGAAACAAAATCAGATACTACCCCTTGGGGCTTTTTTCTGACATCAAAATATATACGCTAAATGTTATGGTTCCTAGAACTGTTAGGAACATAAAGGTAAAGGTTTCCCTTGCTCGAAAGTAAGTTGTATCCAACTCTAGGGTGCAGAGGGAGAGAGGCAAGTTTATTTATTTACATCATTTCTATCCTGCCTTCCTCGTCCTTGGATGACCCAAGTTGGTTTACACAAGTTAAAAACATACATAATCTTAAAAACCAACTAAGCCCTCCAAAACCCTCCCTAACCCCTTAAGAAAAATACAAAACACAATGAGAATTTCTGGTTTGCATGTCATCCTTAACAAACCATAGAAGGGTAATTCCATTTTTTGCAGGACTGGCTAGCCAGTGAGCACAAATAACAAGTTAAGATTCTGCTTGAATCCTGAGTTAATTTGAAAGGCAACTGAACTAGAAAGTTTGCTTCTACTTTAAAATAGCAACTGTGAGTAGGTATGATTCAAGAGTGAGACTGCAATTCTATTATCAGGTAAGAAGCTCACCTTGTTAGCTGGAAGGCTAGCAAATCAGCAGTTCGAGACCCGGGTACTGCATGATGGATTGAGCGCCCGTCTCTGTCCCTGATCTTGGGGACATGAAAGGAGCCTCATCTGGGCATTCCCTGAATGTAGTTTCTTCTGCAAAAATCCTTTCAACCCAGAATAATTTCTGACATGAAATTATTATTATCCTGTACTGCAGTGTGTACAAAACTACCCTTAGTTGAAATTTCCTGACAACGAGAAACTGCTGTTGAAGCTAATGGCGGCTTTTCTCCTGGGATGACTGTCGAGTTAACTTGCCAGCTTGGGGGTGGGGGGTAGGGATTTCCAGCAAAAGCTGAAACCTCTTTAACCTTCCTTGTTGTATTAGTCTTGATTCCTTCCCCTTCGAGGGACTGGTATTTTAGTATTACAGGCACAATGCATGCATTTAATATAATGTTTAGTCTGGCCCAGAGTGTGAATTAAAAATGCAGGCTTCATAATGGGAATTATTTTATTAAAATAATAAATTTTAAAATGCGGAACTATAAACCCTATATATGCTTCTATTTGTTTTTCAAAGGCTTCTGGTAATTTTTAAATTAGAAAAGTATTGAATCTTACTATAGGGCTTCTATATAAGATTACTACCTGTGTGAGTACCAGCAATCTATGGGTCTCTCATAGGAGCAAAAATGATTTAATTCCACAATACAAAAGGAAGGAACCTATTATTGATCTTTCTGTTTCTATCATTCCAGCAAAAAAAAAAACAGACTACTGGTTAACTACAGACTGCTGTACTTAGAAATGCATATGAGATTCTTTTCTTCTGCTTAATTTCTATGCCTTGTAAACTGCTCGCCCAATCTCCCACTGTTTTTTTTACACAACTTTGAACATAGCTGGTTATCATCATTAAGAACTATTGTATTTTATATTTTATAATGACCTCTTGCACCAGGAACAAGGCCTAGTCTCAATACATACTTTTTCAAGATACATTTCAAAGGATCTACTAACAGAGACAGAATTAGATGTACATCTAAACATCAGAAATAATAGTCAATATTTACAATTTCCCCAGTTGCCTCCCGTGTAGCCATGGGCAAGCTGTATAGTCCCAGGGTGCCACTAGAAGGATATGATAAACTACTACTGCATATTTTTTACCTAGAAAGGGTTGCTGTAAGTCTAAATTAACATGATGGTATGCAATTGTTGCTGTTGTTGTAGTAAGAAAGAACTGCATCTAAATTTTGGGACTGAAATTTGTCTCATTTATAGCATTACAACACAGCTTTCCCCTCTGAACTCTATATTAACACATATACCGGTGTCATAGAAGTGTGTGTGTGTGTGTGGGGGGGGGGGGGTGTCAAATGCCTATGTTGCACTAAATGAGAGTGACCAAAATGTCTGCCTCCATTCCTTGCAAACATTGCATTACTGAAAGTGGTTTCTAGTAGCCAGATCTGGTAATGCATCATAGAAACATATATTATGCATTTCAGTGATTTTTAATTGAATATTTTTAGACACAGATAACTGAAACCTTGGATACTGAAACCATGGATATAGGGGATGAGCTGTAATGATTTTTTGGTTCATAGGAATAAGTAATAAAACTGTAGTAGGCAGAATACTTGCTAGAAGGAGGTATGTGTTTCTGACAAATATCACTTTACCATCCTGTAGGAAGTGAAAAAAGAAATGAAGAGATATGAAGCTGAAGATATACACCTGATACTGCCATTTTTCATTATTGTACCATCACAATAGAAAACAGTTGCTTGAGTTACAGTGATCACAATGGCTGTTGCTCCAAAACATATTCCTATATAGTATGAGATGCTAATTTTCTCAATAAAGACAACTGGTAAAAAAATGCAAAGAATGCAGGAGGAAGGTGATACCTTAATTGAATCACTAAAAAAACCCAAAATGTTGTACAAACTTTCAAGATCAAGGTCTCTTCATCAGGCAGTCATAAAATTCTTAACGAAAGTTCATGGTACGGTGTTATTGTGTCAGGTGCTCTTCACAGAAATCCATATTGGACAAATAGCAAAATAATTTATGGTGTTATCATCCCCACCCCCACAGGAAGCTGGGTCCTTGCTTCTCCTTCTCCACATGGTCCTCTCCAAAGCATTAACTTCCTTTTGTGACCAGACAAAGAGAAAGCAAAACTCCATGTGCTCTCCATCAGGTAGTAGGGCTTCAATTTGGTTTATACACTAGGCAGGCCAACTGTAGGCAAATCAAAGTCAATTAAAAATTATTTGCTCCCCAACTGCATTTTGAATATTCAATTCAATACTGCCAAGGTGCCATTTCAAAAGGGAAAATTGAATCTCAGCTTTTCGTATTTTGATTTTTAGAGTTATGCCTGATTCTGCATGTAAAGATAACTTCTATCTTCCATTCCCACTATTTCTTTTAAGCTGCAATTAGTCACAGATGTACAATGCTTAGAAATGAAAATTATCTTTGAGAGTAGCATTCCCTCTCAAAGCCAGTGTGTACCATGCACGTTTATCACAGGATACATTGTCTTGTATGACATCTGTGGAATGTGTTTATACTGATTTCCAAAGGGAATTCCATCAGGTATCAAATGAAGAACTCTACAGATGCTAAAAAACTAAAACAAACGTGCAGAATTATGTGCATGCATTTGCATGGCTGAATAAACAACTGACAAATCAACTGACACTAAATGACAGCATTCTAGCAAGAAGAATAATGAGAAGGTTTTGAAAACCTATAATTTTAGAAGGGTTTCTAAATCTCAGAATTCTGGCTGAAAGCTCAAGGAATTATTTGCTATGCTTTCTTGGGTTTCCAGGCACATTTCAAGGTAAATGGTACTACAACAAGGTTGCATTGTATTGTTTGTGGTAGCTTTAATAACTGGGCAACCATCTTCAACTCTCCCTAAATGATGCCAGGCTCGCTGGCTTACCAGAAAGATGTTCATATGGTAATTTTGCAACTGTTGCCAAGTGAAATAAAAAATGCAAACCACCTGTGGGAGCATGAAAGCCTATTTCCTCTGGCTTTGGTCCTGAAACCTCAGGGAATGGCAAGCTGCTCACCTGGCAACTCTAAATTCAGTAATTGGAAGATACCAAATGTCACCATATTTAGAGTCAGATACAACTTGCTTTCAAGCAAGGGTGACCTTTACTTTTAGTGGGACCATATACAGTACTAGAAGAAAATAATTTAATACCACCTTAAACTGGGAACATTCATTTCCTTCACATTAGGTACAGTTTGAGTTTTATTGACTCTCTTTATGTAATCCAGAACATGCCATAATGCTGGTTTTGCTACCAAATTAACTCCTAGATGTGTGGTTTAACTGGAACCTTCAGAAACAGAATTTTTCAGACATGGTGACATGATTCCCAACAAAACTCATGATCTGTGCTGTAGTATGTCAGTAATTTCAAGTTTCAACACTCAGAAATATTAGCCAAAATCTTATTGCTGGTGTAACACGAATGTGCAACTTTTGTAAGTAAATGGTCTTAAAATTATGGAGGCCACATAAACATTATATTTTGCATGCCAAGCTACATGACTAGGCATGAAACAAACATCTATGCTGACTTTGTAACTTGAGGCAGTTCACCTCAAAAATTTACATCGATTGAGTTATATTCAAGGTTGTAACTAACAGGATTTGTCATCTTCTTGTAGCTAATCCCTACAAGCAAGCAAGCAAGCAAAGAGGTAATCATGACAGTAATGAAACAAGCTGTTACACTGAAGTAGGCTATGTTATAGTAGCTGCTAAGAATAACATGCCTAGTGTTATTGACCAGAACAAATGAAATCCCACGTCATAGTGATAAATAATTATTTAATAATGTACTAGTCACATGCCTGATTGTGTAGCCAGTTGCATGACTGGCAGAAGACCAAACTCATGACAGCCATCTCATTAATTAGCAATTTGCCATCATGACTTACACATTTTCTCTTACTCCAGGGGAAACTTGCAACAGGATTCTGGCCACTGAGTAAGAATGCCACATTCCGTCTTACTAAATTCTGATGTGATAATTGTATTCACAATTTAAACAAAAAAAAATCTGACTGAAAGGTGAGAGGTCAGCAATTTGATTCCCGAGTACTGCAGGATGGAATGAGCTCCCGTGTTTGTCCCAGCTCCTCCCAACCTAGCAGTTCAAAAGCAAGAAATTGCAAGTAGAATAAATAGGGACCACTTCGGTGGGAAGGTAAACAGCGTTCTGTGTGCTCCAGTGTTTAGTCATGCCTGTCACATGTTCACAGAAACGTCTGCAGAAGCAGGCACTGACTCTTCGGCTTTGAAACAGAGATGAGCACTGAACCCTAGAGTCAGATACGACTGGCTTTCGAGCAAGGGAAACCTTTAAGAGACAGATAAAGAGAGTTGCCCTAATGTTTCATTGGCTTGTTAACAGCACATATATTAACTCTTTGGTCAAAAAGAACGTACAGTTTTAAGCTACTTCTGTAAAGTAGCTGATTTTTAAGCTACTTCTGTTTTTGTAGCAGATCTTTGAAAATGTCTCAAAGGCATACTATCAAAATCTTGGTATTTAGCTTGCCAAGGGCAATTGGTAACAGATAATCTTCAGGTTTCCACAGAGCAGCACCTTTCCCTGTAAGCTACATTTATTCTACCTCCTCCCTCATTTCCCTATAAGGATTAGGTTGTTTAGTAAATTTAAATATTGATCTGAAAAATAATACCTAATAATACATAATTTTATTCACTTTTCTCTTATTTAGGGAGTGGACTGCCAAGACGATGACTCCATTCAGGCATTATTTTATCTACAATTATCAATATGGTCAGAAGGGAACATCTAGGTCTTGCTTTTTGTGTCATGGCTTTTTCCATGCCCATACTACTTGAAGAGGAGAGGATAATGCTAATCTGTGTTACAGCAAACATAAACATTTAAAAATGTGAGCTGGACCTTTTCTCTCTTCAGATTTACCTCTGCTCACATGAGTATTGTAATAACAGATGGTGTGACTCTAGGCCAGTGATGGTGAACCTTGGTACTCCAGCTGTTGTTGAACTTCAATTCCCAGAAGCCCTGGACAGCAGGAGTGTTGAATTGCGCTTCTGGTATTTGAAGTCCAAGAATACCTGGAGTGCCAAGGTTCGCCATCATGGGAGTAGGCACTCCACTCTATTTATGTTGCTATAATGTCTGAACAGGTCTGGTATCATTTTACTCTACATTAAATCAATATATTTGAATTTTTGCAAGCTATTCAGAATCATCCAAATCACCATTTCTTTACTCAGTTTTGTCCCACTTTCTACCCAAATTGAAGTTGTCACTAAAGTTGATTTATTGTACAAGCAGAAGATTTAAACAGTGTAAAATGATATCAGAACAGGCATTATCAAGTTTCATTTGCTCTAGCTTGATGTTATAGATATTAGTAACAGTCTCTCTGAACAAAAGTAGCATGAGAACAATATGTATGAGACAACTACGACAATAATGGTTGTGTGATGCACTACTCTGTGGACATGGCCTTTCCACTCATTTTCAAAGTAGCAGGTGACACACTCCTTACTTAGGTCAACACTGGCATCTCTTTGGCACCCATCCTTAGTGCCATGAGAAGAGATATTAGCTTAAAAGGAGAATCACTCTGCAAACTGTTAACAACCTTTTAGTGTGCCCTAGCCAAGAGCCTCCTTGCTCAAAGCGAATATCTATGTCACATTCAGATGCTGAGTGAAAAGATTTCTTTCCTTTATTTATTTTCATTTGTTCACTCTGATAACATATAGCTTTGTGTGATGTAGAGGTCATGCTTTTTATTCTTATTATATGCTGCTTGATATCTAATAAATTTAAGTAATAAGAGTCTAGTTCTGAACAAACAAAATGGTTCAATTAAGGTAACACAGGTAAATTGTAGGAAGGAAAAGGTAGATTCCAGGATATATTAGATAAAGGATAAAATAATTTTGAATGTATAAATACTTTCTTCTATATTCAAATGCAGAATAACTGCTTCCTTCCTTCACATCACACTTTCAATAAGATTTCTTTCAACTCTTTATCACAAGACAATCTCTGTCAGTAATTCTACGTGAGATTCTTCAACAGAGCCTTATTAATACACTCTCAAAACAGACAACCTAAAACAAACTAAGAGGGTGATTACATGGGCTATTTAGCCTGCTGCTTGAAGTGCTGCAGGGATGGTTTGGTGCACTCTTAAAGATAGTGATCAGATGACATCTTTTCTAGAGCACACCAGACTGAGAGCACATGTCTAGCCTCTCTCAAAGGGCTTCTACTTTTCTGGTGCAGGTAGGATTTTATTTATTTATTTCAATTTTTATGCCGCCCACTCAGGTGAAACCCAACTCATGGTGGCGTACAACAGTTAAAAACATGTTAAAAGACCCTCATCCACCCATTCATCCACCCTCATTACTCCCACCCCATTTAAAACCAAACTAAAAGCTAAAAAGGGCAATGCCAAAGAATGCTCAAATTATCGAACAATTGCGCTCATCCCACACGCCAGCAAGGTGATGCTCAAGATAATACAGGATAGACTTCAGCAGCATGTGGAAAGAGAATTACCAGAGGTGCAGGCTGGTTTCAGAAGAGGCAGGGGGACTAGAGACCACATTGCCAACATACGTTGGATCATGGAGAAAACAAAGGAATACCAGAAACAAGTTTACTTTTGCTTTATTGACTACACTAAGGCATTTGATTGTGTGGATCACAACAAGATGTGGCAAGTGATTAAAGAGATGGGAATACCAGAGCACCTCATATGCCTCCTGAGAAATCTGTACATGAACCAAGAAGCAACAGTTAGGACAGAACACGGAATGACAGAGTGTTTTGGAATAGGAAAAGGAGTAAGACAAGGCTGAATTTTGTCACCCTGCTTATTCAACTTATACACAGAGCACATAATGCGCAATGCAGGGATGGAGGAATCACAATATGGGATCAAAATTGCTGGGAGAAACATCAACAATCTGAGATATGCAGACGACACCACCTTAATGGCAGAAAGTGAGGAAGACCTAAAGAATCTCTTGATCGGTTTGAAGGAAGAGAGTGCAAAAGCTGGCTTGAGACTCAATATCAAGAAAACCAAGATAATGGCAACAGGCCCAATCAGTTCCTGGAAAATAGATGGGGAAGAAGTAGAAGCAGTGACAGATTTTACATTCTTAGGATCTAAGATCACTGCAGATGGAGATTGCAGCCATGAAATAAAAAGGCGACTGATTCTTGGGAGACAAGCGATGAGAAACCTGGGGAACATAGTGAAAAGCAGAGACATCACCTTGAAAACAAAAATTAGAATAGTCAAAGCAATGGTATTCCCAGTGGTAATGCACGGATGTGAGAGCTGGACAATTAGGAAAGCTGAACGCAGAAGAATAGATGCCTTTGAAATGTGGTGTTGGAGGAGAGTTTTGAGGGTACCCTGGACAGCGAGGAGATCAAATAGGTCAATCTTACAAGAAATCAACACTGACTGCTCTTTGGAAGGTCAAATAGTAAAGATGAGGCTAAAGTACTTTGGGCATCAAATGAGAAGGGAGGATTCACTTGAGAAGGCCGTGATGTTGGGAAAGGTGGAGGGCAAAAGAAGAAGGGGGAGGCCAAGGATGAGATGGATAGATGGTATTGTAGACACAATGGGCACAGAACTGGGAGGACTGAGGGGGATGGTGGAGGACAGAGGCACCTGGAGAACGATGGTCCATAGCGTCGCAAAGGGTCGGAATCGACTGTGCGACTGAACAACCAAAAAAGCTAAGAAGGAGGGGGGGAAATGCAAAGACACAGAAGGTGGACCCAACTGGGCTAGTTGGGGCTGAGCCAGAAGGCCAGGGCCGTATTCCCATTGGGATTGTTCTCGTTTGGATCATCCCAGTGCATAAGATTGCAGGAACTGATCCAAAGTAAGCATCCCTACGTGAATGTGGCTAATACTGTGAAGTGGCTTAATAAGAAAGGCATTTTAGGATATCACCAAATTAATAACTTTGCAAGACTGGGGAAGGGAATTTTTTTGAATCTGTATAAAGACTATTGGTGATGTTCCTTATCTATATAACTAAAATCAAGGTCTGGTGTTGTATGTTCCTTATACAAATCCACATCCCTGTGTCAGAGAAAAAACTCTTGTCTGTGTTTTTTCTCTGTTCTCCTAGTCTCGGGTTGCAGGGAAGTCTATGTGAAGGTTTGATTGCATGATTTATGGCTATGCTTTGACGGTCCTGCATTGAGTACGTGAATTGCTGCATGGAAGCAGGGGGCTCATAAAATTGCCATCTGACCCCTTTGAGCCAATCAGGGGTACCTGGACCTTTGGGTTACATCATTGTTACATCAGCTGGGTGCTCTGAAGATGTTCTTTCTCTTCGTCATGGACTGATCCTGAGCTGAGCCCCACGAGAGGTGGGTAAGGAACTAGATAAGGCCAGAGGCCTAGGGAATTAGTTAAGTTTCTTATTTTGGTATTTTCTTTTGAATGACAGCATTGCAAGTTTGATTTCTCATGCTATACCCATTTTCTTAACATACTTTAATAAATATAATTACTCTGAGACCCTTTGTGTCTATTGATTTGGGAATTGAGAGTGACTGGACCACGAATATAAAGGGCCACATCACGCTACCCAACTTCTGATTCCCTGTATGCTAGTCAGTAGGAGCCTGGAAAAGGGAACTGGCTAAGCAAGGCAGGAAGGGTGGGCAAATAAACCCCCAGTGAGGGGGCAAAGACCCATCATACCCTGCACTGATCGCACTGAAACTCGGGACATACATACCTTGAGTCGAAGAGACGATCACTGTGGGGGTGTCAAGCCACCTAAATCAATCCGCAAAGGGGACACCCCCACCGACAGGAGAAAAAGCAAGGGGAAAAAGCAAACCAGGGGGGATTGTGATGTCATCGCCATAGCTCAACCAATTCCCAGCTGACCAGATCTGGGGCTGCGTGACATCACAGAGCTCCCTCATACAAAGTGATACCCCTGCACTGATTGTGCTGGAAACTGCATGCACACCTACCTTCAATGTCTGAGCTGGCCGGCGTGCCCCCCAAAAGGGGCTGCAATGCCCCCCCCAGCTGACAGAAATGACCAGGGGAGGTGACTGCGCATATGCGAGAATCCACGCGTGCGCTTAACCCTGCCTGGTGTTCCAGGCTGTGGCGCATGCATGAAATTCCATGCATGTGCCAAAGTCTGCCCAGCATTCCAGGTGGTGCACAGCCTAGCTACCAGTATGGACGGCGGCAATTACAGCCGGCGGGTCTCTCCTTGGCTCGGGTAGGGTACCCCGGGCAACACCGGGTCCTCTGCTAGTCAGTTATATAAAACATACTTTTTGCCTCATTTTAAAGGTCAGTCAAGAAAACTGCACAATAGAGCTTTGGATGTGTATAGTTTCTCAACCAGCTGTTTGAGAGAAGACAGAGTTTTTAAAATGTATTTTTAATAACTGATGCAAAGCATCAGAAATAGTCTATATACAGTATATATAGTGAGGTGAGGTGCATGTCTCCATGTGGCATCACCATGAGTGGTGCATGTACCCACATGATGTCATCAGAGGTACACCAGTGATGTCACATGGTTGCATGATCACATGTGGTGCCTGCCCTTATGCCTCCTCCTCCTCCTCCTTGGGCACCCAGCCTTTAAAAGGTTCGCCATCACTGGTCTAACATGAGCAGAATCACCAGATTGATGAAGAGGATGATGGTGACAACAGCAATGACTGTGTTAACTCTGTAGAGTTTTTCAAGTATTCTTGGAAAACATGGAGATTATACATTTTCTCCCTACACATGGATGCTATGAAATCATATTGGGACATGAGTTAACTTATTGTATTGTTCTGATAGCTTTCTCCCCCCCATAAGAAACTCTTGGTTTTTTTAAAAATGAAGAAAGTGTTATTTAATTTATTCAATAGCTTTATTTCATTTATTTATTACTTTTCTGCTTTACTTTGCCAATGAGAAATAGACACCTTACATTACAAACAGAGCTGTATTTGTACATCATGGTTTAGTACTGAAATGTTATATGAGTATTGGAAGTGGATAACATTCATTGTTCTGTTCTCCTTCCTTCATGCACTGACATGCATGAAACCTCAAATACAAACTTACCTATATATTTGCAAACTAAATTACAGAGCAAGTGGTTGAGGCCTGTTTCTTAAAGTATAGCGGTAAAACTATCACCTTTCAATAAATTGAGAAAGCCTCTGCTTTAATTATTTACTCAACACACACACCTCAAAGGGAGCCACAAAAACCATCCATTCCATTCCCATTCCCATTCCCATCGATGAGTTCTCAACCTTTTAAAGCTGGGGGCCGGGTCACATTCCCTCAGACATTTTGCCCTTCCTCCACCACATGGTAATTCCTGATGTGGTTGGAGGCCCACGTGAAATGGCGCCAGCAGATGTTATCTATCTCCACTCTGACCCCCTCCAGTTTCTAACCCAAAATGAAGCATCAGCATTTTATTTTGTTACTGTAAACATATTAGCAAGATACAGTAGGGGGAAAATGAGTCCAAATTTTGTTTGGCATCACATCTCTGTTGAAAATATGATTGCATTAGAATTTTAGTGCTCTGTGGTACAGTATATCCTAGCAGTTTGTAGAATGAATTAGGAATTAGGAATGCGCATGGCTTACTTTTTCTGCTGGCTACAGAGAGGCGAAAGGATGCAATATTGATGCTGTAGAAGCTGGGAAAGAGGAGCATTTCCCATTTCCAAAGCAACCAAGTATTTCAGAGTAATTGGTAGTGCTAACTCTCTTTTGACAAGTCCCTGTGCTGCAGCTTTCCTGGACACTGAAAGTAGCAGACTTCAGAGGTGATTCTCCAACAAAGGTAATTACAATGTCCCTTACTTTGTGAATATGAGCGAAATGCAAAAAAGTATGAAAACAGAATGCTGTCTGAGTAAGAGAAGCAAACAAGGGTATGAATATTTCACACAACACTATTTTTCATTTAAAAATGCTTTTGTATATCGCACTGGGCATTAATGCTTTTCACAGAATTCAAAGCCCCAGCCTTGCCTGGGAATCAGGGCAGACCCGTGAAGGCTTGTCAGTTTTACTGCCAAAGGAAATGGATTTTAATCGGTAATACACGTCTTTGTCCCAGCTCCTGCCAACCTAGCAGTTCGAAAGCAAGAAATTGCAAGTAGATAAATAGGGACCACTTCGGTGGGAATGTAACTGCATTCCATGCACTCCGGTGTCTAGTCATGCCTGCCACATAACCATGGAAACATCTGCAGAAGCAGACAGCGCTGGCTCTTCGACTTTGAAACAGAGATGAGCACTGAACCCTAGAGTTGGATACAACTGGCTTTTGAGCAAAGGAAACCTTTACCTTTACACACAAATACACAAAGAATTTTTAATAGATTCAAATGAAGTAGTGACCTGTATCAGCAATGATCTAGATAGAAGCTGTAACAAAATTTATCTCACTTCCCCTGAAGTCAGGGGAAAGGTTCAATTTAATTCAAAGGGTTGGTTCCCATTCAGACAGGAATGGCAGGCCTAAGGGCAGATCACTCCTCACTCTGAATGGAAATTTATACTTTTCTAGATCAAGTTTTTGAGTGGCCTTTTTAAATAATTCAGTCTTTGCAGACATTATTCCTTCTAAATAAAAAGGCAACATTCTCCTTCAAGACAAACAAGAGTTGTGTTTTCTATTTATTTATGAACTATTTTAAATCTGGGCACATAGAAGGTTGCTTTTTTTGATGGGGTGGTGGTACTTTAAAAAACAACACTTAAAAATAATTTGCCCAAACTTCTCAAAATGTGGCATAGAACAAGAGAAGACTGTCTGCTACAAATGTCCCAAATCTCATGCTGATCCAAAGTTGACTTTCAAAGTTACAAGTTTTTGTTTGGGGTGCCTCCGTTTTTAGAATTGTGTTGTACAACATTGCTTTGCTGCACAATAATATGTTCTGTCTTGAGTTCTGCGACTTTTCCTGAGATAAACTGAAGCTGAAAGGCTAGAATTACAAGTGTAGGAACCAGGTGCACTTTGTTGAATAAGTCTTTTAGAGGGAAATTTGGGCTTGCTGAAGGGGGAGAAATTAACCAAATATTTGTAAAAGTAGAGGGCAATGTTACTATCAGTGTAGGTATGACTTGTAGGTACAAGTCAACATGTCCAAGGTAATAATGCCCTTCCCAGTACAGAGACTTTCCTAGCAAACAAGGAGACATTCACAGTATATTAGGGGCTGCAGTGGCTCAAGTGGCTAAGATGCTGACTGGAAGGTGACCGGTCAGCAGTTCAATAACCAAATACTGCAGGACAGAATGAGCTCCCGTTTTTGTCCCAGCTTCTACCAGCCTAGCAGTTTGAAAGCAAGACATTGCAAGTAGATAAATAGGGACCATGCGCTCCAGTGTCTAGTCATGCCTGCCACATAATCATAGAAACATCTGCAGAAGCAGACAGCACTGGCTCTTCAGCTATGAAACAGAGATGAGCACTGAACCCTAGAGTCGGATATGACTAGCTTTCACCTTTACCACAGTATATTACACATTTAATCATTATATTCCTCAGATGTCAGCTTTTCACAATACTGTAGTCACCCATTTCACAAAAAGCACATTTAAATTTGTAGATCTGTGCCTGGTGATCATTTTCAGATATTGAAGCATGCAATATTGTGCTTGTGTGCACAGCTGAAGAATGATCATATAGCAAACAATGACTCATGTTACAACTGTGCACATTTTAGATTTATACTGCTTTTGGAATAATACATCATAATTATTTTTAAGTATTGGAGCATGTGATTTTTCCTATCTGTATGCACATATGTACAGGTGCATTTTACTTCCGCTTCCAGGAGTGATGAGAGCGGCGTAGGCCAGATGAATCACTGTAAACCCATTTGTGTTAATTCATGGGGGTTTTTGGGAATTGAAGTCCAAGAACATCTGGAATGCCAAGGTTCACTGTCACATACACCATCATGTAGACCGTACAGCCAATGACTCAACACCAAGTGTCAGACAGTGGTTAACTAACCTGACTTCCTAAAGGGGCCAATGGTTATGGGCAGATTAGCCCCTTTAAGTGGGGTGATTGTACCCCTCACCAGAGGAAATACCACTGGAAACCACCATATTGGGCTCAATGGCAAAATGAGCAGAGGAGTAACTCTGATTCTTCATAGTCACGGAAGCGGAAGAGGCCATGCCAGATGAACTGGCTGTGAAGGCACACCTTGTCCATATCTTCAAGGCTTCAGCAGTCCACTGCAGTCCCAGTGTTAAATCCTTCATGTCTCATTTCATATGTGCCGCAGGAGACAGCTCCATGATCGTAGTGTGTGGGTCACTTCATGGCAAACTGGGATCCACCTTAAATTCATGCCAATGCCATTTTTCCTGCTTCAGGAAAAAAATGCATTCTTGGATATGAGTTACAGCTGATGACGATGATGATACCAGTTGATTGTAAGTGGAATAAAGGATGAATAATACATAAAAGATCCACAACCCTACATCAATTTCCTAGAGACCCATGAGAGAAATCCCACTTGTAATCAGCTGACAACTCAGCATTCCCTGAATTTTTCTTAAAATCTGTTACCAACTGAAACATTTTTGTTCCTTTTCACAGGCACACAAAAATCTTCTTCAGACCCTCCCTTGAGAAAAGACCTGTCATCTATCACCTCTATCCACATATGTAGAGAGCTCTTCAGAGAGTTTTGGTATCAAGAAACTACCGTTAATAACCAGCTTCCACAAAACCTCCCAAATCCAACATTGCTCAGTGACATTATTTATTGGGACCAATCAAAATGTTATACAAGAGCCTGTAAATTTTCAGGTTATCCAAACTTGGGTAGGTGTTACAAGGCTTAAGTTATGTGGCAAGGAATGGGTTAAAGTAAAAACAACAAAAATGTACAAAAATTAGGCCAAAGAGGCCTACATTTTAGCACTAGTAGCAAGATGGAGATTGCAAACTGAACAAATAACACAAATGCTCTTAAAGTTTACAAAAATGCAATAGCAATTACACGTATACACTATGCCATGCATTCAGTGAGCTCTCTGGGTGGATCACAAGGTAGTTAGCATTTTGTCTCCAATATGCTAGGTACTCATTTTATCAACCTCAGAAGGATTTGTTTTTAAAAGTGAATATCCACACTGGACTCCGAAACAATGTAAAATTTAATATAAGATTTAATCTGTGGCAAGAATTGCCTGTAAAATACTTGAATTAAAGGACTGGTAATTTTGTTGCCTTCTAGGTCCCCTTATTCAAACAGATTAGTGCTGTATCTATAACCATCTGCTAAAGATTAAGATTTGAGCTGCTCTCATTCCAAACTGATTAGTTTAGTTTTTTAAAAAACCTTTTCTCTCAGATTCAGAAACAAAGTTCATTCATTTATTAAGGGCACCCTTTGCCAAGGGAGTTTAATTATATCTTTATTTGGCAGAGAGGCACTCTTTGTGTGCATGTAGAAAATCTGAATGTATAATCCAGATTGGTATTTTTCCTTTTTTTCTAAACTCTCACACACATATATTTATTTAATTATTTACATTTGCAGTAAATTTAACAATTAGCCTATGCAGTTAACAGCTGAGGACTTTAAACATCAATATTATATTACAAAGCTACTGTGCTAAATGAACAAAGCTACTGTGCTAAATGAGTTAAAATGGACAGGGATGGGTGAATTCAGCTCTGGAAACCATCATATCTACTACTGTGGGCAAGAAAACCTCAGAAAAAATGGAGTAGCCATAATTGTCAACAAAAGAGTGAGGAAAGCAGTAATGGGATACAATATCAAAAATGATAGAATGATGTCAGTCAGAATCCAAGGCAAACCTTTCAATATCACTGTAATCCAAGTCTATGCACCAACCACTAGTGCAGATGAAGCTACAGTCGACCAGTTCTATAAGGACCTACAACACCTCATAGAACAGACACCAAGATATGATGTCCACATTATCTTAGGAGATTGGAATGCCAAACTAGGAAATCAAAAAGTAAATGGAATAACAGGCAAGATTGGTCTTGGAACACAGAATGAAGCAGGGCAAAGATTGATAGAGTTCTGCCAAGAGAATGCACTAGTCATAGCAAACACCCTCTTCCAGCAACACAAGAGGCGACTTTACACATGGACATCACCAGATGGCCAGCATCGAAATCAGATTGATTGCATACTCTGCAGTCAAAGATGGAGAACCTCCATTCAGTCAGCAAAAACAAGACCTGGAACAGACTGTGGCTCAGATCACAACCTACTGATCGCAAAATTCAGGCTTAGACTAAAGAAAATGGGGAAAACAATTAGACCAGACAGATATGACCTACACAACATCCCTAAAGAATACACGATGGAGGTCATGAACAGATTTAATGTCCTGTGCCTGATAGACAGAGTACCAGAAGAATTATGGACAATGACGCGGGACATCATGCAGGAGGCAGCAAGAGAAACCATACCAAAAGAAAAGAAGCATAAGAAAGCAAAGTGGTTGTCTGATGAGGCTCTTAAAATAGCAGAGGAAAGCAGGAATGCAAAAGTCCAAGGAGAAAGGAAAAAATACAACCACCTGAATACAGAATTTCAAAGAAAAGCAAGGATATAAGGTACCTGGAGGAAAATGGTCCATGGGGTCACAAAGGGTCAGAATACCTGAACGAACAGTGCAAAGAAATGGAGGAAAACAACAAAAGAGGTAGGACTAGAGATCTTTTCAAAAAAATTGGGGAAATCAAGGGAACATTTAAAGCAAAAATGACCATGATAAGGGACAAAGATGGAAAGGAGTTAGCTGAAGCAGAAGAGATCAAAAGAAGATGACAAGAGTACACAGAGGAACTCTACAAAAAGGACCTCAACACTCCTGATAATAACAATAATGAAAAATTTGAACTTGAACCAGACATTCTGGAGAGTGAAGTCAGAAAGGCCCTAAAAAGCACTACAAACAATAAAGCTAGTGGAAATGATGGTATCATAGTTGAATTTTTCAAAGCCCTAAAAGATGATGGAATCAAACTACTGCATTCAATATGCCAGCAAATTTGGAAAACAAAACAGTGGCCACAGGATTGGAAAAGATCAGTGCACATCACCTTGAAAACAAAAATTCGCATAGTCAAAGCAATGGTATTCCCAGTGGTAATGTATGGGTGTGAGAGCTGGACCATTAGGAAGGCTGAGCGCAGAAGAATAGATGCCTTTGAGATGTGGTGTTGGAGGAGAGTCCTGAGAGTCCCTTGGACAGCAAAGAGAACAAATAGGTCAATACTGGAGGAAATCAATCCTGACTGTTCATTGGAGGGACAAATAGTGAAGATGAAGCTAAAGTACTTTGGACATCAAATGAGAAGGGAGGACTCACTTGAGAAGGCCTTGATGCTGGGAAAGGTGGAGGGAAAGAGAAGAAGGGGGCGTCCAAAGATGAGATGGATAGATGGTATTGTGGACACAATGGGCACAGAGCTTGGTGGGCTGAGGAGAATGGTGGAGGACAGAGGTACCTGGAGGAAAATGGTCCATGGGGTCACAAAGGGTCAGAATCGACTGTGCGACTGAACAACAACTGTGCTACAGTAAATTCCCAAAATGAGTCTAAGCATAAGCAACTGTAAGTATTCTTGGATAAAATAATAGAGATTTAAAACCACTGGAATAAACCACTAAATCATGCTGAATGGTGAGGCAGCACTTACACCAATGCCATTGATGCAGTGTCCACCCCAAATGGGGCTACTATCTTTGGTTCTGGATGGGGCTAGTTTGCCCCAGACAGACCCGGTGTGCAACTTGGGGGTCCTCCTGGACTCACAACTACTGCTCGAAGAGCAGGTGGCAGCCATGGCCAGGAGGGCTTTTGCCCAACTTCGGGTGATTTGCCAGTTGCACCCACTCCTGGACCGGGAACTCCTTGCTCATGGTCACACATGCTCTGTTCACCTCTAGACTAGATTACTGTAATGCGCTCTACATGGGGCTGCCCTTGATGACCATTCGGAGGCTGCAGTTGGTCCAGAATGCTGCTGCCCAGGTGGTGATGTGGTGCGGGCGTTATGCTCGCGCCTCACCACTACTTCGGGAGCTGCACTGGTTACCAATTTGCCTCCGGGAGGGCCTTTTCCATGTCTGCACTGGCCCTATGGAACCTCTTGCCAGTGGAATTTCAGCTGCAGATGGAATTGCTGCCCTTTAGGAAAGAACTGAAAACCTGGCTGGTGGGGCAGGTGTGGGGCACCAATGGAGGGGTGACCCCAGCCTGCTGACTTTTTTAAACAGTTGAGACTCTCTCTCTCTTTATGTGTGTGTGTGGGGACTTTTTAATGGGGTTTTATGTGTTTTCAGTGGGTATTAACATTGTCTATTTCTGTAAGCCACCCAGAGTCATGGTAGAGTTGGGTGGCAATAGAAGTATGAATGAATGAATGAATGAATAAATGAGTTCAGGCTAGAATAATGAAGAGGGTTATGACCCCTCAGCTAGCTCTGCAGAGGTGCACAGGGTTCTGAAATCCTTGCTAGAGCCTCCCCCTCCACCCAACCCCACAATATCACTTACACCTGCCATGGGATCTTTTAAAACATTTTCTCCTTTCGCTTCCCACAGTGACTTGCAAACATCATTGTTACTGCAAGGCACTGTGGGAGATTGTGGCATCACTACCCCTTGGTCAGTTTTTTGATCTTTGGGGCATCTCGCAAAAGTGCTGCTCTGTGCCATGGCTGCTGTTATTGCCACTAGATAAACCTGTTAGGAGGAACTACTTAGGGGGGGGGGGGTGACAATAGAAACTACCTCAAACCTAGTGCCAGTTGCCCCCCCCCCCCCAAAAGTACCCAGGGGATGGAAAGTAAATGTACTGCCTGGAGAGTTCTGAGCGTGGTAGTCTGAAAAAGTATACCCAAGGGCCTGGCCACATCTTCCTCTTTTTGTCATCATGAGCATACTGTTGATATCCCATGGGAGTTAGATTTCTTAGGACAAAAGATGAATCATAACCCGTGCTAATAAATTTAAAATTGTATCCAAAGCAGCAATGCAAATGCCATATCTACAGTTTGTATTCTACTTACATTACACTACTCTAAAGACAAATTTTGCCGCCAGAATCACTGTCTTTAGTGAATACATACAGATGAAACTCGGAAAATTAGAATATTGTGCAAATGTTCATTCACTTCAGTAATGCAACCTAAAAGCTCAAACAAATGTATGAGATAGACTCATTGCATGCAAACAAGATAGTTCAAGCCTTACATTGTTATAATATTGATGCTTATGGCTTGCAGCATATGAAAACCCCAACCCCCCAATCTCATGTACCCAATAATCATCACATAATCTCATGTACGCTGTACGCCATGATCATCACAATTATAACGAATTAAGGCATGACACCTCTCGCATTGCTTGTAGCGAGTCTATCTCATATATTTTGTTTCACCTTTTAAGTGAAATGAATGAACATTTGCACAATATTCTAATTTTCTGAGTTTCACCTGTAGTAGTTCATTTACTTTTTAAAAAATAATATCTAGAAATAATAACTGAAATCCCTTGGTATAACTTTGTGCTGTGCAATGAGGATGATGCCATCACCTGCTAGCTTGACTCAGTGTTTTAATGTAATGTAAAATGTACTATCTCCTCCCCACTTCATGTTCTGAGGATTCCTAGAGATTTCTTTTGCTATGAGGAAGTTTTGGGCATCTTGGAACAAAGGCAAAGCCATGCATCTGTAATTGTTTTTGATTTTGTACAATTTGAACTGGAATAATTCTCTTGTATTTTTTATTATCTTCCAACTAGTGACTATATTGTTTGCAACTTACTGTGCTTAATTTTCATTTAACTAAATAAGCTGCACATATGTACAGCTAGTATCCTTATCATGTTCCAGTATTAAAAGAAGCTCTTCTGAATCCAGCCCAAACATAGTACAAAATAAGGGGTTTTTTAAAATCTGAAAATAATCAGTTCAAGTATATGTAACATACCCGTCAAGTTTCAGGAAATTTCTGTCAAACCCCCATATTTTACACTCTTTCCCGCCATCATCCCGTATTAGTTAGACTGCAATTAGACTGGAGATAGACTGGAGACCAGCACAAGATAAGCATAGCTGTCCAGTTTCCTGTTTTGGCTGGGAAATTTCCCTTATTTGACAGAAATTTCCCGAAACTTGACAGGTAAGATATGTAAGCAAACATTATGATCACTTAAATCATTATAATATATTAATTATATTAATATAATATACTAGCAGAGATTGTCCGGTGGTGCTGGGCTGTTTAAAATTGTGTTGGAAGTTTTTTTTTCTCAATGTTGGTAAAGAAGAGCTTAGTCTGTAATTGTTCTTTTTAAAAAAATTATTTATGCACAACGCCTTTATGTTTTCATTTGTCAAATAGATTGTATTGTTGTGATACTTTACAGTAATAACAACTTGTATTTTGAAATTTTTCTAATGTGTTTTTGAATATTTGCTTTAACATACACGTTAATGTTTGTTACGATGCCGGGCTGTTATAAAGTGTGATCAGTTTTTTTTGTGGATTAAAAAAAGAACAAAGGATTATATAATTGTTTATAAATTTTCTATTTAACCTAATAATATTTTAGTATGTGACCTATTTTTTAATGGTTGTATCGTAGGTAATAATTTTAAAAATGTGAAAGTACATGTTTTTTACATTAAATGTTTTTAAACTGTGTTTAGATGTTTTGGGTTTTTATTTGAGTTAAAACTAAACACAGGATTTTAGAAATCTTTTTATGTTATTTTTTTGAGATATATTTGTGATTTGTGTAAAATTGTGATTTTGTGTTATGTTTTTGACTTGTTTTTACTCTGTTGAGTGTTTTTGAGTTGTTTTTACTATTGTTCCCTGCAGGTGGGACTGCTAGGGGTTTTGGTTTCATTTCAAGTGTTTTTCCTCTTCTGTCCTCTGGGTGGTGCTACTTCCGGTAAGTCATCTTTGGTTCTTCATTTCTGTTCCGGACGTCGTGGAGGGAGGACACGCTGGTAAATTGTCTGGTTTTCTTTATTCTGGGGTTTTTCTTTGTTTTGGTTTTGTGTTGGTGGACTGGGAGGTGTTTCTGTTTGGTCTTTTGTGTGTTGGTTTATTTTTAGTTTGGTTAAATTGGTTTGTTTATTTCTGGTTGTTTAATTTGTTTTATTTTGTTGTTGTTTGTTTGTGTTTTTTGTGTTGTAGTTAGGTGTTTTGTTTGTGGTTTAGAGTTTGTTTGTGTATTATGTGGTTTATTTATTTTTGTTTATTAATGTTTTTTAAATTACTGATTTTTTTGTTTTATTATTTTGTAATAGTTTTGGTGTTTGTTTTTGTTGTTTTCTTTTTTGTGATATTGTTGTTTTGGGGTTGTTTTGGTGTGCGCGCACACACACACTGGGCAGGTTTGAAATGTCCAGCCCAGTAGGTGTGTGCTGCGCCCGGGTGAAGAGCTCTGGGAGGCGAAGGAAATGACCGGAACCCCGTTCACTGCCTTTGCTTGCTGGGGAACTGGTTTGCTTTCAACAGGGGGGGAGGTAGTGGTGCATTCCCCCCTGAAAGTGAAACACTTTCTCGGGAAGTAAAGGCAATGACCGGAGCCCTGTTCACTGCCTTTGCTTGCTGGGGAATTGTTTTGCTTTCAAGGGGGGGGGGGAGGTAGTGGTGCATCCCCTCCCCTGAAAGCGAAACACTTCCTCGGGAAGTAAAGGCAATGACTGGAGCCTCATTCGCTGCCTTTGCTTCATGGGGAATTGGTTCGCTTTCAAGTGGGGGGGGGGGAATGCATCAGTACCTTCCTCCCCTTGATCCCCCCGTTTTGGGTGGGTTTTTTTCACCCCGGCTCAACGTTTCTTGAGGCCAGTGGTGGTCTCGACATGTCTTTGGTGGGGTAGCGTGGAGGAGAGGGAGTCCCTCTTCTTCCCATTGTTCTGGGAAAGAAGGCCGGCGGGTGTATTGCGGTGGCGTTTTTTGGCTTTTTATTTTGCATGGCTGTGAGGCACTGCATCCGCCTGTGGCAGACTTGCGCTCCCATTGCATTTTGTATTTTTATTTTTCGCGTGCCGGCTTTCTCAGCATTCTGCACACTCATGGCGCGCAGGACGCTGGGGCTTGTAGTTTTGCGTTTGTGGTTTCCGTTTGTGCGGCGGTTTTTTTTCTGCGGCTCGATTTTGATTGGCCAAGTGGCATTTCCCAAAATTCTTTTTGCTCACGCCTCTCAGCCTGATTGGCTGTGGTGCGGCGCAGCACAAGGAATGTTGGGAAGTGAAGTCTTTTCCTTTTGTTTGCGTTCGTGGGTCTCCTGCCCTACTGGCGCATTTCTCAACCCCCCAGTGACCTCCGTACCCAGTTCGGGCGAGTGCACGAATGCTCGGTATGGGATAGCATAGCTGGGTGTGGGATCCTTTGTCAAATCACAATAGTTAATGCTCAGATTTATAGGTATAGATTCAAGTAAAGGATTTCAATAATACCTAAATGTGTAATCAAATATGAAGTAAAACATAAAGACACTGTTTTCTAGTGTAGACCTGTACACTGGGAAAAGGGAAACCTTCCATTCATTTTACATTGACCTGAAGCTTACTTTGGCTGGGAGATAAATATTTTATGAAGAACTGAAGACATTTATTTTTATCACCATTTGGAGTAAGAGAAACAGATTGCTCTGGATTTCATATTGACCTTTTGTTCTACAAAATGTGCCTATTTTTGAAAACTATCCTATGCTGTTCAATGATTATGGGATAGAAGACAAGTTTCTAGATAATATTCCCCAATTGACAAGTTTCTAAAAATGTAAAACAGGACTGTCTAGGGAGTAGCATCTGTTGTGAAAATCTTAGGGGGTCTTTACTATTCTTTGATTTACTTTGTATTCACTTAAGTTACACTGTAGTTTCAATATTCTCTTTAAGGTGGAGAAAGGCTAATTCTCAAATAGAGAGGCAGTTACGTCAGTAACATTCCAATACACACTCAGCATACTCTGCTCAGCACGTGATTAAGGAACGGGATGTCACTCAAAGAGGGGAGTCCCAGCAATAGGTACACAACAACACCTGAGTATCTCAGTAATCAGGAAAATAGTCAAAACAATCAAATCTCTTACATCTTTCACATTCAAAAGGAAGGTGTGAGGAGTTGGATAAAAGGTATAAAAGAACATGCTGTTTAACGATCATGAGGGTTCTATTCCCAGGTCAGCAAGAGCCAATGTCACTCATTTCTCTCTATTGGGACTATGGGATCGTAAGTCTCAAAAGAGGGCGAAACCTCGCAATAATTACCAGCTATGAGATTAGCTACATTCTTTTATTATTTTCTTAGATTCTAAATTAGGTTAGAATAGATTAGTTCTTCGCATGTTTATCCTTTATATTATGGATGAAAATGTAAGCTTCAAATAAAGCTTCAAAAAGACAGCTTCGGAGTCGCGTCTTTGCTACAGAAGAAGGGGAGTTTCATCAGAACTTTGATAACAGGTGCAAGCTGGGAATAAGGCTGCATTCTAACATCAACATAACCTTGGAGAGCAAGAAGGCTCAAAGGGGACATTAAATTAACAATAAGGGAATCCAGAGGGAGTTACTTTTATTTCCACGGCCTGGGAAAGCTTACCAGCGGACATTCTGCCTTTGAGGTAAAAGTTACATTTTTACGCCGCCTCATTTTCCCAGGGCCGTACCATCTGTGTATAGCATGGTTGTTTGGGAGTTGGCTCATATAAACAAGACTCTTACTTTGCCACATTATTAGCTACCATCAGCCCTGCTTGTAAGCGGGCAGAGCCATTTTCCCACAGACACTAGCTTACTGGGCCTGAGGTCTGCGCCGGCAGTAAAACACATGGAGAGCGGAGTGCCTAGGCCTGGACCACGCAGTGAGTAAGGGACCAGGGGGAAAGTGGTAAATTTGGGCAGCTTGCCTTATCTCCCCGTGGGAACCCCCTGACAGCATCCATTATTTGTACAGAAATGTGAACTTTTTGCAGCCTGTCCTCCTATATGTCTTGATCAAGCCAAGAGAGTTTTAACCAGCAACAAAACTTCAGGGTCAAATAGACGTTGTGAGCTGCCTTGGGTCGCTTAGGTGAAAAAGGCAGTTAAATAAATACATAAATAAATAAATGAATAAATAGTCGCTTGTCCCTAATGACATATGGTGCGGTGTACCAGTATGAACTTTTGTTAGCCTACATGAAAGTCAGTGTTTGAAATCACTGCTATCTGTACAAAGGAAGTAGACTAAAGCGAATAATAATGTTGAGAGAGAGAAACTATTGGGTCTACTACCATTGGCAACACTACTAAGAAAAGACAAGGAAAGCAACATTTGGGAAGACATCAGTTCCAAGAGCATCTGTCTATAACTGAGAAAAAAACCAAAGAGGATAATACAAAGAAGGAACATACAAGAGAGCTCTAACTGTGTGTTATAAGGCAACCCCCGTCTGCTGAGTATATCTTGTGATCCCCTCTATTCATGACCTGGGCAAAATCTCCTGTCCTGTGGCATGGGGTGGAGGAGACCTCCCTGATTCTCTCACTAGGCTTCATACATCTTCATGATGCTGTCTCATCCCAAGACTTAGGTGTAGTGATGCACTGCAAATTTTTTTACTACCTACTCTGTGGGCTGGCTAAATTTGTGGGTGGGGCCAAATCTGTGGGTGTGGTCAAACATCCTGCATTATGGGCTATGGAGGTGGCCATGGCCAACCAAGTGGGTGTGGCCTGGGGGAATTTCCACTACCGGTTCTGCAAAACATGACAGAACCTGCAGTGGTTACTCGGCCATTAGAGTGGCAGAGCATTCTCTGACACTACATTTTGTTTTATTTTGTTTTGGGGTTTTTTGTTTGATGGTTGGGCTGTGCAGCGGAGAACTAACACAGTCACAGCTCACTATGAAGGACGTGGATACCCCAGCAGCCAGCCAAAGGGTCTCCCCATCAGGGCTCTCAACCTTCACTGTTCCAAGCTTCAGCCAGTCTGGGTTTAGCACTACTAATTATTGCCTTTCATCCTTTCCTCATAATACTCAAATAACATGATGCATGAGTTGTGATATAATCCATTGCATTATTCCTCAGCCAAAAGCCATTCATGTGAAACTGGGCACAATGACACTGTATTCTATACTATGTTTACCTAGCATGATGATGACAAAATTACACCCACACATAGTGATAAAGAATGTGGATTATCTTGGTTTTGGTCTCCAGTGATACATCATTATACATGACAGACTTTTAAAATTCCTTCATTCTAATGATTGGTATTCCTGTGGTTTACACTGGATATATTAAACATTTATAAGCAATTTAAACATCAGCTGCATATGTGGTATAGAATTATCAGAGCTACAAAGATGAAGCCAGATTTCATTTCTCAAGAGGCAGCAGAGTCTTGCTCCACCTGCAGCAGACTCAGTCTTTTTGCAAGAGTTTCCCTAAACCAGGGGTTCTTAACTTTTTTAAGCTGCAGGCTCCTTTCATGTCCCCAAGAGCTGGGACAGAGATGGGTGCTCAATCCATCATGCAGTACCTGGGTCTCGAACTGCAGACTTGCCAGCTTTCCAGCTTACAAAGCAAGCTTCTTAACTACTGAGCCACCACAGCCCCTTATTTTATTATTGAAATCTTCTTATCCATTCTCTTTGTTGGCACCTAGAGCTGTGCCATTTGCAAAGATTAAGTGATGCAGACAGATAACCTTTGGGAAGGACATTCTGCCAGATAAGAAGGTCCCACACAATTTAGAACTTTGAAAGTCATTATTAATATCTCATGCCTAATTTGGAAGAGAATGGGAAGCCAATGCATGGTATTAATGTTAGCAGGGAAAACACTGTATTACTTCAACCTACTCTACTCTTATTAATTTAAATAATATGTATGAATATGTATCCATAGTGGAATTATATAGTCATCTGTCATACAAAGAGATAGCACAGATGTAGCCTAGTTACAGCAAGCAAACACTCATATTTAATTAAGCAGACTAGAATTTCTAAGCCATTATTCATATTTCTTCACTTGATAAGCCTTTCTTACAAGATAGAACTAAGAAGGCATTTCTGATATAAAAGAAAACATCAAACAAAGTGTTATTAATGCAAAAAGAAAAAAGAAATCAACTTTTGTTATCAGAATTCCAATAGAAAGCAATGTGATGTTTTACAGCCTGTAGCAACTGTTACTGAATGCTCTAATTTGGAATTATTATGTTATTGTTTCTATTGTAAATCAAAACTCTTCTTATTCAGGCTGAGGTTAAGAGATCAGTAAAAATCCAAAAATAAATAAAATGCCCTTATAGGCAAATGATTTGGCCTTGGCATTAGTGAGTGAGAATATACCTTATCTTCCTTTTTAAGTAAAAAAAAATATTCTGTACTTTCTCAAAGAACTCTTGGATTAATTAAGGTTACTCTATAGTCCACTCCTGATTTCTTTTTTTAGTACTCAAGCGCTGATGTTACTCTAGAGATGTGCATTATTGCAGTGTCCCTTTGGCCTTATTGTATGATTTCCACTATGGTTTGTTTGTCATATGAGAAGTGAAAAGCAGAAGGATTAAAAACCATGTGAAGAATTCAACATTTCATGTGTGGCTTCTCTTCCATGCTGAAATATTGTGTCCCCCTCCTTTTTTAATGAGTCCCTTTCCAGGTTTAGATGAGATTAGGACATACAGTATTTATTTTTGTAATTCTTAGCATCCTCTGTGCTAAATTTGGAAGCATTACTGTTTTTCCTGCAAGTTGCATTGTTGGTAGCCTCCTAAAGAGAAGAAACTGCTGGTCCTCTCTCTCATAAATCTATGGTGCTGTATTAAGAGGCTTCAGTCTCTCTTAATTTAGGAAAATAAGCATGGAGGACTTGTGGTTCTTGCTATAATATGCTGGAAAGCTTGCTTCATAGTTTACAAGATTCTAATTATGCATATCTCTAATATGCCTGAAACACAGACTAACACGGCTACTATGGAATGGAATGGAATGGGAATTTTATTTATACCCTGCTCTCCTGGTGCTAGCACCACTCAGGGTGGCTTACAACATGAAAAAAATTAAAAATACATGCAGTATAAAATCCCAACAAAGATACAGTATACAATAGTGCAAGTAAATTACAAAATACAATAGCATCTCAGTTACAGAACACAATAAAAAGCAATACACATATCACTCAATAATATCCAACAAAGCACATATAACAATATGAAACAATATAGCAGTGTCGCTCTGTGGAACCCAACATAGCTGCAGTGGATGCGACAAGAGTCTTAAATCTGTGGCCCCCCATGCAGCTGCTCCCCCTTCCCAACAGTGGGCCAAGCAGGTAGCAGGGATCGGGGAAGGGCAGCGGCAAGGTCCTTCGGCGACCGGCTGCAAGCATCCCGCCAAGGCGGGCTCCAAGGAAGGAGCCACAGCTGCCTCCAATCTCCCGCCTGGTGCTGGGTTGGGGAGAGGCAGTGGCAAGGTTCTCCAGGAGTGCCCCGCCGCAGGTGTTTCTGCCTCCTTTCTCAGACCAGGGGTGCAAGGCAAAGCCAGTTCGGCAGTGGTGACAGAGGCACTTTTTAAAGTCCTCTGGGAGTGCCCTACCGCAGATGTTTCTGCCTCCGTTCTCAGACCGGGGGTGCGAGGTGAAGCCAGTTCGGCAGTGGCGATGGAGGCAATTTTTAAAGTCCTCCAGGAGTGCCCTGCTGCAGGTGTTTCTACCTCCATTCTCAGACTGGGGGTGCAAGGCAAAGCCAGTTCGGCAGTGGCGACAGAAGCGCTTTTTAAAGTCCTCTGGGAGCGCCCCGCCACAGGTGTTTCTGCCTCTATTCTCAGACCGGGGTGCGAGGCAAAGCCAGTTCGGCAGTGGTGATGGAGGCAATTTTTAAAGTCCTCCGGGAGCACCCCACTGCAGGTGTTTCTGCCTCCGTTCTCGGACTAGGGAGGCGAGGCGAATAATAATAATTATTCCAAATAATTATGCATATATTCACCATATGACTTAATAATACTTATTGTATACCGTCAATTCTGGATTATGGAGAGTATTTCCAGTGTTTTCTAGGTATGCAGAAGTGGTTTAACATTCACTTTTTCTGGGGAGGCATTCTGAGACTGTCCAGCTTGCCCAAAGTTACATGGGCTGACTTTGCTTCTGGAAGGTTTGTTGGGGAATTAGGGTCCAATTATGTAAAACTGGCCAAAGAGTACCATCCATTTAATCTATTGAAGAAGAATGGATTAGTAGTGCAATGGGGTGGCAGAGCCCCACCCTTGGATGGACCCTAGCCTAATTGGATTATGGCAGGTTGCCATACATCATGGTTAACTCCTGCAGAATCCAGGAAGTGGCACATACAGGGAACTACAACCTCTCTGACTTTTTTTTAGAGTTTAGAAACAACTCGTTACAAATAATTAGTTACCTGTAATTAATTTTTTAATTATAATATTTCCCCTCATAAGTAAGACATATGTATCACCTACCTATGTGATACAGGACGTTCCTTAAGGGCATGCAGACAGAATAGTTCCCCCCTCCCTCTACTCTCTCAGGTACTTGCCAAAGGAGAGTAGTGAGGACTGATAATCAAGTGGAAAGAAAGAAGTAACTAGCTCATTCTATATGCAGAAAGGCTCCGCCATAACACCATAATAAATTAATCCCTTCAATCTTTTGAGTGAGACAATACAATCTTGAGAATTTCTGCTCCTCTCACAGAATGCGCCTAAATCTGTTTTCGCTCCCCTCCGCCTTTGTTATCCATGCCACTGACTGTTCCTCAAAGCAGCATCCAGATCTTCAAAATATTATTTTGGAGGAGACTTTTGGGGAGAGGAGACAATGAGAAAGTTAGTTTTCACTTGTCATCTTCTTTATTTTGATCTTTGGATGTAACCTGCTGCATTAGCCATTTTCTGGGGCGGCAAGGGAAGGGGGGAGAGAAGATATTTTCCCTTGCAAATCAGGAACAGAGAGATCACAAGTGAAACAATTGTGCTATTAATGTGACATGCTGATTCACAGATATCAAGCTGTTGTCCTCAGCTATTTCAGTAAGCATATCCATTTGTGAGATCAAGGACAGTTCAGTTTCATCCTCACAGTTTCTTATTACTGGGACATTTGGTTTAAGTGGGCCACATGCTGCAAATGGCATGTGAATTTCCCTATAAGTATGAGTCATCTGTTGTTGGCAGCATAGATAATTACCAAATCTATATCTAGCCTTATGACAAGACCTAAAATAGTCCAAAAATAAACCTTTAGCTCAGTGCCTTTAGATTGCTGTAATTTTCATATACTGTACCTTATATTCATATACTAGCAGATTTTGCCCGGCGGTGCTGGGCATTTTTAAAATGTTTTGGATAGTTAAGGGTTTTGTTTGTTTTCCTGAACAAATGGTGCTGGGCTGTGTTTAATGGTTTTTAAAGGTTTTGTGATTTTTTGACTTCGAGGCGCTGCGTCCGCCTGTGGCGGACTTGCGCTCCCAGTGTTTGTTTGATTTTTATTTTATTTTTGTTCATGCAAATTTTATTTTGATTTATTTTATTTTTTTAATTTAAAATTTAATTTTGTTGTTTTATTTTTTGGTTTGGTGTTTTGGTTTTTTGGAGTGAAAAGTGATTTATGGTTTTTTTTGGTATTTTTTGAGAGTAGTGTGTATATTTTTGAATGTTGTGCTAACTTATTTTATGAATTTTTGAATTTTTAATTTATCTTTGCAGTGGCAAAGTTTTTGGATGTCTTTTCTCTTGTGGCCTCTGGGTGGGGGTGGTGAGCTTTGCTTCCTCTCTACAATTCTCCTCTTCTGTCCTCTGGGTGTCGCTTCAGGTGAGTGTTGCTTCCTTTCTTAGCTCATTCGAGTTCCTGTCACCATGAAGTCAAGACATCTTCATGGTAAGCTCTCTGATTTATTTATTGGGGGGTTTGTTTGGGGGTGGGTTGAGTTTCTGTTGGGGGGGTCTGTTGTTTTTGTTGTGTGTGTTTTGTTGATGTGTTTTTGTTTATTTTTTTAATTTTAGATTTTTGTTTTTGACTGATTGTTTTTGGTTCGTGTTTTTGTGCGTCCGTTTTTGACGGGGGGCTTTCGTTCCCACAGGCCATGCTGGGTGGCCCATGGGAAGGAAGGGCACTGGCAGCGGGGGTGCCTTTCGTTCCCACGGGCCATGCTGGGTGGCCCGTGGGAAGGAAGGGCACTGGCGGCAGGGGTGCTTTTCATTCCCATGGCCCATGCTGGGTGGCCTGTGGGAAGGAAGGGCACTGGCGGCGGGGGTGCCTTTTGTTCCCATGGGCCATGCTGGATGGCCCCTGGGAAGGAAGCGCAGTTGCGGGGAGGGTGCCTTTTGTTCTCACGGGCCATGCTGGATGGCCCGTGGGAAGGAAGCGGAGCGGCGGCGGGTTTTTTCTACTTTTCATTTTTAGCGCGCTGGCTGCCTCAGCGTTCTGCGCGCTAATGGCGCGCAGGACGCTGGGGCTTGTAGTTTTGCCTGTGCGTGTTTGGGTACAGCAGCAGTTTTTTTTCTTTGGCTTCCTTTTGATTGGCTGCAGCCGGTTTTTGAATGTTCCTTTTGCCCGCGCCGCACAGCCTGATTGGCTGTGGTGCGGTGCGGCGCAAAGGACGTTGGGGCTTGAAGTCCTTTTTTTTGTTTGCGACTGGGGGGGCCCTGCCCCCGGGTCGAAAATTTCAATCCGACAGTTACCTGCGAACCCAGTTCGGGCGAGTGCAGGAAGGCTCGGACAGAGCTCGTGGGGACCGGTGCAACATCCTTTGTCACATTCCAACGGTTAACGCACCATTTTATAGGTATAGATTACTGTGTATATATATATACACACACACGTGTGTGTATGCATGCGTGCATGCACACATGCACACATGCATATACACACACATCAAAGAAATATTTTCAAAAATACTAGTCTTTGGTTTGCAAGGATATTCTTAAATTTAATAACTTACTATTTGGAATTTTTCTTTGCCAATTCTAAAGGCAGAGAAACAAATTTATAAGCAGTAACTTTTAGACAGGAGATATTCTTCTGAAATAAATATAATAATAATCTGTTGCCAATCTGATATTTTATTAGCAGAATAACAGGACAAGTTGTGTTGTATACAATAGGTTAAGTCTGAAGTGCTGAAGGCCATTTATGTCCCACTGTTTTGTATTGCTATTTTATTCAGTGGGAGGGAGAATTTTCTATAAAGTGACTTTATTTTATGCCTTATTGCAGAGTTTGACATACATTTCCACTCAATCCCGAGGGTCTCTTTCATTCTAGCCTGGTCTATTTAGCAATTCAGGTGGAAGAAATTGCTCTATTTCACTTCACAGTCCTGTGACCTGAATCGTTCACTTGCTAGTCATTTCAGAAGAAATGTACACAGCACTCAACAGAATTGGAATCCTATAATATGAACTGGCCAACACAACATATTCTTCCAAAGCTACCACACAGGTGGCCGCAAGCACAGTCATTTTCAGAAATACATCTTCAGGTATAATGTTCAATATTCACAGTGAAAGAAGATTTTTAAAGAGAGAGGCAGATCGTCTATGTCAGTAAAAAACAAACCTTAACCCAAAAATATGGTGGCATCTTTTATTTCAGGTTAAGCTTTTATGAAGTATATTCCACATCCCTCAACATAGCACATATGTCTTACAGCCAACGAGATCTCGTGTTGAAATTAATTTCTTAGTCTTAAAAGGTGTCACAAGACTCGTTTTTGTTTGCGTTGTTGGTTTACAACTGATGAAGCAACTGATATTTTATTGTACAGTTTCTCACATGGTTTCTTGGGAGTTTGGGGGTGGGGGCTGAGATGGCAGTGCAGAGGATTCTCCCCACCCCCCCATGGCTTCCCATTGGCCAGTGGGGACAGATTTCTCCCTGCTAGCTTTACATTGGGCAGTGGGAAATTTTGACTGGCACTGCAGCCAGGTGAATTGGAGGACAGCAGGTTTCAATCTGGTTTGCCTGTCTGACATAATCGGAGTGAGATAATTGGAGTGAGGAAACTGCTCTGGCCAATTGGCATCTTGCTGGGGTTTTTTTCCAGTTCCCCCTTCTTGTGTTACATTTGTGCTGTGGTGGGACAATTTATTTTCTATTGCTTAGGTATTAGTGTTACTGGTTTGCTGTTATGGGTACCATATTATGTCTTGTTTCTCTTGTCACACCTTTATTGGCGGTTTAGGGCACTGGGGTTAGATCCAGATGCTATAAGGATTCCAAGCATAAACCTTTTCACCTATGTGTAAAAGGAAACCTCTAAATGAGAAGCTTCTTCTTTTGTGTCCTGATCAAACCTTGGACTGCCAGAATTCAGCCACTCTCCTGGCTTTCTTGTTGGCCAAACCTAAGTCCTCATCAGTGCATGTTTCTGGCAGTAATCAGCAGACCAGTAGATCAGATAGATTCTGAGGTACACAGAAAGCGCTACCATGAAGATTGTGAATGCAGTCGGGCATACCCTGGGTGGCAACCTTGTCGGCTAAACTTTCTAACATCAGATATGGGAAGCTGAAGCAAAGCCACAGTCTCAGATGGCAAGGCGTGATGGAGATGCTTAAGCCCATGTGGTTTCCAGAGAACTACTGCTACTAATGGAAAATTTCAGCACCAGCTTAAAGATTCTGTGGTTGGTATTGAAGGGCATTTGGGTCTCTTGATTCAACATGTCTAATTCCACAATGCTGAGCCAGGGACTGCTGCAGGAACCAATAAAGTTGTGAGACACCCCCTTCCCCGCTCCAAAAAGTTGCATGTTATATTCCTTTTATATAGGTTGACAGCTTGGGGGCCGTCTTGACACTAGGCAACAAAACAAATACCATAGGCCTGTGATGGTGAACCTTGGCACTCCAGATGTTCTTGGACTTCAATTCCCAGAAACTCAAGCCCCCATGAATCCGCATGAATGGGTTTACTGCAATTCATCTAGCCCATGCTGCCCTCATCGCTACTGGAAGCAGAAGTAAAATGTGTCCCACCACAGCACAAATGTAACACAAGGAGGGGAAACAGGTGGCGTGGGCCGGATGAATCACAGTAAACCCATTCGTGTGGATTCATGGGGGGCTTCTGGGAATTGAAGTCCAAGAACATCTGGAGTGCCAAGGTTCTCCATCACGGTCATAGGCAATAAAATTCAGCAAAACAGTGAAATTTATCATTCAAACGAGCTGTCCAATACTCTTTAGTGAATGGCATATGGGGAAAATCTATACAGTATTTCAAAATAGGGGCCTCTGAGAGGGGGGGTACAGAAGATCATTGAGGAGACTCATACAAGATGTTTGCTGGTTTCAAACTTAGCAATCTTTTTTTAAACAGGAATTTTCCCAGTTAACTGCTCATGTTCTTCACTATTGTGATGTATGATAACTTGGCTGCGTTTTGAATGTTTACATCTGAGGAAAATCATTTTCAATCAAGGTTAGGTAACAGACATTAGTTTTTTTAAATAGATGGTCTCAACAGGATGAGACATATATCAAATATTTGACACAGGCATGTGTGTAAGTAGCAGCTTACCCCACCCTTTGCCAGCAGCACGATACAGCAAGCCATTCCAAAGTAAGAGCATGCTGCTAACACAAGGTGATGTTTCAGCCAGCTAAAACGAGCATTATGAATAGGATGGCAGGTGTTTGTCTCTGTTTCTGTGCCACATGCTTGAGACAGTTAGGAAAAGCATAAAGAGAAAAAGAGATATATTTCAGCTACGTTGAACCAATACTAGCTTAATGGGACTGTCAATCTGTGATGACATGCTTCTCTTCAGGTTTCCTTACTTCAACAGCAAAAAACTGTAGATTTTCTTATTTGCCTTTCCACCTGACTGGTTTTATGTTCTTTTGTTTTAAAATGTTTCCTTCCTAGGTAAAGGTCGCCCTTGCTTGAAAGCCAGTTGTATCTGACTCTAGAGTTTTGTTCTTATCTCCATTTATCGCCAAAGAGCCAGCGCTGTCTGTGTTTGCAGAGTTTTCTGTAGATATGTGGCAAGCATGACTAGACACCAGAGTGCAAAGAACGCTGTTTACTTTGCAGGCGCACCCCCCAAAGAAAGACTCAGACACTGGTATATGGATAAAGGCATTGGGCCACTTTTATTGAATAATGCCCTAGTCCAAATTATAACTTTCAATTGGTACTCATCCAATTATAATTCTTAAGGCAAGCAGGCCGCAGTAACACTGGTAAGGTTCCTCCCAAAATTGCCAATGGCAATTGGCTACAATGTATCCATTTGTATCAATTTGTTTGTTGGCACAAACAAATTGTTGACCGTAGTCAATAAACTATCTACTGACCCCACCCTCTGACGTGTATCCGTCAAATCACGGGGTGATGCATGCTGAAAAGCTCCTGCCATCACCCCTTGCCTGGTTCGTCGTTGACCGGTCAACGTTATTACACCTGTACCTGTCTAAGTGTTGGCCAGTCAATTGCGAACCTGCCGGATACCTATGGGTCATAAATATTTACCTTACCAGTGCTACCCGCCACACGTGGAGGCGTCCATGATGACTCACCGCCCCCCCCCCAAGACCGTCAGCTCAGTCACCAGGCCTGCTTGCACCACACCCAGAACGAGGTACATACCTCCAGCCGACAGGTGGACCCCTTCCCCTGCCTACCGGCAAAATTTTTGTAATCCTATCCTCAGGTGTCCAATGGCTGTCTCCCAGCCATGCTCAGCAAGGGACTGAGCAACAGCCCTGTCCACTGACTGCCGGAACAGTCCGAACCACGGAGATCCACGTCTCCCCTAAATTGGTGTCTCGGCACGATGTTAGACCATAGTGACCGTGTGTAAGCCATACGTGATATAACGCCAGGTCACAGCCCCTCGACAGTTTAGTAACAGCAGTGATCCGTATAAGATCGTTTCCGCCGAGGTGCCTATTAAGAACATCGGGCGGTCCAGCATCCCCGACGGACATCAGGAATGACAACAGTTCCCGCCCCCTTGTGCCGCGCATACCATACCATCGCATACGTGCGGATGCACACAGCCCAAGTCGGGGTCCACTCTCTGTCGCCACAGCATATACTGCTGCCCAGTGTACATAGCTGCGGCCCACCAGCCCCACTGCCACCGGTGTGTAGAGACACACAGGATCTGTAAAAGAGGAGAAGAGGTTAAGGACATAACTAGGTACTCGTACAGTGAGGGCACGTACATATAAGATATTGCGCGTACACGCATGTCCGCCTCTGAGTACTCCAAACGTAGCCGCGATCAACGCGACGCCTATCCTAAATAAATGGGTGCCAAAACGGGCCCCCACACCGCGAAGCGCGGCACCGGTCACCCTCAGTAACATTACTTCGGCAAGGGTAGACCTATCCTGGTGGCAGAAAAACAGGCTGGGGTGCGCAGCAGGCACTGTCGAAAATTCATGTAGGGCACCAACCGGACAGATGTCTCCAATAAAACTTCGTAGCAGTCTGACTCCACTGCCTACGCCGTGCTGAACAACCTGTGAGGACCGTATCCCCACTTGAGCCCACTCATGTGTGACAGAGACATCGTCAAGTTCCAGTGCCCTACGAGACACATCCGCCTTACACAGATGGTACCAACTCTGGCACCCACTCACTGATGCGGAGCGCTCCAAAAAGGCTACCATGGTAGCTGCGTGACCAAGAGCCACTTCACACCTATCCGAACATAAGTAATGCCAGCCTCGTGCAAGGTGGGTCAGAAACTCTGGGAACTGGGGTAATGCGTGTCCAGGCGGCGGACACGTTCCCGTGTCCACCCCTCCAAAACACGACACATGGACGCAGTAGTGATACGCCTTACGCGTGCGAGGTGCCAATGACATGCCCGGTTCACCTCTCCCGCCAATCGTCCAAATATCGGCCGGGAGTGGCGAGTGGAATTCATCTGCTTCCGGAGTAAGGCACGGAACCGGGGGATCTGCAGGCGGGATAAAGCAGCAGCAATGTCGTTATTAATAACTGGAACATGTCTGGCCCATAACAGCACATTTAGGCGTAGGCTTCTCAAAAAGAATAGACAAACTAATGTCATGACCCTAGGGGATTTGCATGTCTGGGTGTTGACAATGTGCACCACTGCCGCATTATCACACCAAAAATGGACCACTGAGTAGGCCCACTCATCACCCCATAGCATCAGTGCTCCCCAAAATGGGAAGAAACTCAAGGAAGGTAAGATCGCGGAGGCGATCCGTGCCAAGCCATGGGTGCTGCCATCGGCCGTAAGTCCCGCTACCCTCAGAGTAAACCTCCATAAGTCCGGGAGCCGGAGGCATCCGACCGTACTTGAAATCTAGGGCAGACCATCAAGTCTGATCTCCAGGAAGAGACCCCGTTAAAACCCAGGGGCCATGAAGTAAGGGCAGGTCACAAGGGAACACTTTATGTTTGGCAATCAATGCCAAAGTCGCCGCGGAGATCCGAGCCACCTTATTCATGGGTAACCTGGATGCTGGGGCCTCGGTCTTTTCAGGCACCAAGGGGACACTCAGTTCCCACCTGAGTGTCTGAAATGTAGTGAGGAGACGCGTGCACGTGTCCGAGCCCCGTTCATCCCCGAACCAAAAGTCGTCGAGGTAATGGGCTAGAGACCGAGACCCCGACCTGCGAGCAAAGGCCCACTGAATGAAAGTCCCGAATCGTTCGAATGCTGAACATGAATTAACTCAGTCAGCAGGGGTTGGACTTATCTAAGTAAAATTCACCTTGGAACCTAAAAACCCAATAGCTCTAAATCCATTGGGTGCACTGGGAGTAATCTGAAAGCCGAGTGCATAGCACACTGTGCCAGGAAAGCACCGGGACTGCATGAGCAAGCCACCCATAGGGGCTGAACCAACTACAAGTACCTGACTGAACAAGGTCATCAGGAATGGCATCCCTAACCGGATAACCCACAGGGTGAGCTAAATGGAGGATTAAATGACATTCACCCTGGTTCTACCTCGGTACTAGCCTCATAGGGGAGACGTTCAACTTAGGAAAGGTGGTTCCAAGAAGGGACCCGCTACTCTCATAGCCCCAACTCCCATAGCTGTGCACAGTGGAGCAACCTCTTCGTTACCTTTCAAGGTAACCATATTAGTAGCATCCTGGGACCCCTAACACCCCCGAATGGAATACAAAAGCCCCACTGAAAACCCTCCAGCAGGTACCCCGCATCATCCCTTCTTGGATGAGCTGAGTGCCATCGCTCCAGCCTGAGTACACTAATTGGGGAGGGGGGGCTTTGACAAGACTAGTTCTTTCAGACGGAGCTCTGATCGCCCCTGTGCACCCCTACCTCTGCCCCGTAACCCACCCTCCTGCGGGCACGCGGAGGCGGTGTAAGGGCCAGCGGAAAAGGGAACACCAAGTCGGTAACGACACTGGCGCTTCGTACACCCGTCGCCAGCTGCGCAGGTCGAACACGGTGGGTGGGCTGGAACCCCCTGCCCAACCAGTTAGTGTGGAGCCTGTGTCTGAGCAGCCCGCTGCACAGCATGACCACCATGGTACTTATCACCAGGCACCAGTCACGTGGGAGGAATGTACACGAGCACAAGTGCTGACAGGGCTCATCCAACCTCCTCTCAGGGTGTAGGGCCACCCTCATCCACATTCCTCGTCGTAAGCCAACTGCGATGGGCCCATCAAGTCAACCATCGCCCTGTAATATTAGCAATAGATGGAACCATCGGGATGGCCCAACCAGGCCGGGCCCTGCGGCATACCACCATATATATAAGGTATGCCGACCACCAGTTGGCCCCAGGTGCACGGTGGCTTACGATGATGGGACAGCTCTTTGTCTCTGTCGTCCTGTCCCTCTCTCTCCTCCTCAGTGGGCTCACAATTCAATATGGAGAATATCTGCATATCCCCCTCCAGACCTTACCCCTCGTGACCTGCGGCAAATGATCACCCAGGGGCAAGGAATAACCAGCCGTCGGCAAAGCCATCGACGGCACATTCTGTATCAAGGGCATACGCAGGAGGACCCGGACAGCCCCTGCGATGCTCGGCACTGCCCCGGGGGCGGACACCCCTGCCCTTAACGAGGGACCATTTAGCACCATGGGATACTGGGATAAGATGGTAACTGATGCCCGCTCGCATCAACTGTACTCCCCCCGCCAAACCTTTTCCCTCGAGACCTGGGACAAATGATCACCAAGGGGCAATGAATAACCAGCCATCGGCAAGGCCGTCACCGGCACATTAGGTACACGGGGCATACGCAGCGTAACCTGAACAGCCCCTGCGATGCCCGGCACTGCCCCGGGGGCGGAAACCCCCACCCCCAATGTTGTGCCAGTATGGAACCAAGGGGCACTGGGATAGGCTGGCAACTGATGCCCACTCGCCTCGACTTGACGAGGCCACGGCCACTGAACCCCACCACTGGAAGTGGACTGTGATGTGGGTGCATTAACTTGAACCTGATACTCACTAGGTGCACCCCCGTGAGCCGCCCCCACTGGGGGTTCCGGCCCACGGCAGGCGTCGGAGCTCGCGACCGGAATCGAGCTCTGGGGCCACACCTGACCACTCTCCTGCTGTAGCTCTGGACGGACAGGGAGCTGCGAGACACCGACAGGCGCAGGCCGGAGCGTCTCAAGCAGCTCAACCCGGCTGGCCGCTTGTTGCAGTGTGACGGCCGTCGAGGTAGCCGGTGGACACGAAGGGCCCCCGGCAGAGAGAGAAGGGCCCCCTGTCATGGATCCCCAAGGATGCCTCAAGCACAGCTAAATGCGTTAGCAATGCATCCACTGCCACAGATCCCCCAGTATAAAGTGGGCCGGGTGGGCCGGACGGCCCCCCAGGCATTTGACCAGGAACCCCAAAATGAGAGCCTGGGCCCGAATAGGGCCATGACCAATACTCCGGCCCATGAGGGGCCGGAGGGGGAACGTGCTGTGCACCAGCACCAGGCCCTCCCCCGCTGACCTGACCCATGGCCGGCAACTGCGGGCCGAGGGCCGAAGCCCCGGAAGGGCTGGTCGTAGGCTGGCCAGCCGAGGGCCAAGCACCAGCCTGCATCGCCCCACCGGTATCGGTGGGGGTAGTGCCCTGCCACGTGAGCGCAGCCCTGGTCCTCCGACTTGAGGGCTGCCCCCGCGCTGCGCAGGGCCGACAAATGTCCTCCCCGTTGGCCGTGGTTTCGGCACCGGGGCCTTCAGTTTGGGAGGCATATCTGTAGAAATAGCAGGATCCCTGTCCAGGGATCAACCTATGCCAAAAAACACAGAGCAGCCAGCAAGCCGAAGGCTCTGTGCAACTCCTTCCTTCCCAGCCGGGAAAGCCAAGGGCTGAAGAGAGAATCAAAGGAACAGCGACGGAGAAAACTTCTCCTCTCCGTCGCTATTTTTAAAATGGCAGCTCGGCTGCCTCGTGGCCACCCCTTTTATAGAGGGGTGGCCACGCCCCCTAACTCACCCGGATGTCTGAGTCCGGGTGGGTGGGGGGCTGCAAAGAGCGTGGCGGCCATTTTGGCACCGCACTTTCATTTCCACCAAATTGGTATCTATTTATCTACTTGCAATTTCTTGCTCTCGAACTGTTGGTTAGCAGTAGCTGGGACAGAGATGGGAGCTCACTCTGTCATGCAGCACTCGGGTCTCAACCTGCTGACCTTACAGCCATCAAGTTCAGCGTCTTAACCACTAAGCCACCACAGTCCCGCTTCTTTTTTAGGACTAGACCTAATATATGGCAAAGTGAAACAATTACTTCAGGCTGTAGATCCCAGGCCCATTCCACTTGAATCCCATCATATTCTTCCGCATAGCCTGCGCTGCACCCCCTAACATGGTTTGCTACATTCATCTATAGATTGTTTTCACACTTCCAGTGTTCGAGTACAGATTCCTCTATCAAGCAAGAAAGCTTCAGTTTATGGAGGTAGGGTCGTGCCGCCTTATCCTTCATCTCAGGCAGCAGCAACATGCCATGCTTCTGCCTATTTATTAGTCTTAAAACTCATCAATTGGCAATTATAGTTGTGTACTAGCAGAGGACCTGGCATATGCATGATATTACAGCTCGAGTTATGAATTTTCTGGAACAGATTAATTGTTTTTCAATGCATTCCTATGGGAAATCATGTTTCAAATTACAAATTTTGGTTTTTAATTCATTCCTATGGGAGATTCAAGTTACAAATTTTTCATAACATGAAAAATGCCTTGTATGCATTAAATTTGTAACTCGAGGTACCAGTGTATCTGATCCTATTGACATCTATGATCACCTTCTTAAAGCAATGTTCTGCTCACAAGAGTATGAAAACAGTCTCTTGGGCAGCTGACATTTGGTGAGTTGGTAGATGTATGCTCACTATTTGGGTCTAATGCAGAACTGTCACCTTTACGACTTTTAAAATTGGATTTCATCCTGCTTTTATTTTATGCTTGCAAAAAAGAGCCCCCAAGTATCCAGTGAACTGTCATCCAAAGGAAACCAAACCTTATAGCTTTATCATAGAATGTCTTACAGTTTGGAAGCATTGCTTGCACAGCTATATGCATGAAAATTTAAAATGATGTAGTGTCTCATCCAATGACATAGGTACAACCCACATTGTCAGACATTGCAAGTCATAGAAAGTTTAATAGGTTTCAGGGAGGTCAAGTTTTGGGTCCTTTCAGAAATGCAAGAAGTAAAAGCAAAGGAATGCATTGTCTACTATCACAAAAGGTATCATACTGGATTGCGAAGAGAATCACAATCCCTCCCTCAATGTACCCACAGTGGAAGGGGGGAAAAAAGCTTGTTTTGTTAGAAAAGAGCATATTAGTGTGATGCCTTTATACACAAAGTACATAAATGCAGTTGGAATTGTATACAGCTATCTGTTTGACAAGAATGATGAAAACCTGTATTTAATATGAACATGTTATGACAATTTTGAAAAGTGTTACTCTCGTCAGTGAACATTATTGCCCTACTAACACAAAGCTAAATGTACCTTTAAAAGCAAGATGTGTTAACAAGCAAGTTACCAGAACAATCCTTTCACTCCTACTGCTTTAGAGACATGTTGTATTCAGTTTTTGCTGCACAATTTTCAGTCAAATAACATGAATGCCAGTTGGGAAAGGAACATTCAAAGTATGCCATCAGCAATACCCTATAAAAATTATCTTCTAAATATAAAATAGGAATCTGACACACTGAATTTGGCTATTGGTCCTTCTAGCTCAACACTGTCTCATGGCTCTCAGGCCTTCTCTGGGGGGCTGGGCGTTGGATCTTCAAACAGTTAGGACTTCTGTCCTCCTTCTCACCACTGCAACTTTCTTAAAGCAAAGCTATCACACTTATATACTGCCATATAGCACTTAGTGCATTCTCTGGGTGGTTCACAAGTTAATTTTGCCCCCAACATGCTGGGTACTCATTTTAATGACCTTGGAAGGCTGAGTCAACTTTGAGTCCTGGTCAGGATCGAACTCACAACCTTTTGGTTGTAGTACAGCAGTTTAACCACTGTGCCACCAAGTCAAACTGGGCTTAAGAAAAAATGCAACCCTGAAATGCCTCCCTCCAGCTCCCCAATCAGCAGCAATGAAGGAAGAGGTATCTATTTGACTGTTGGATTTTCTCTCTCTACCACACTACATAGGAGAAAACACTTCTCTTCTGGCTTAGTCATCATGTGGAGAAAATTATCTCAGAAAGGAAGAAATAGGCACTTTCCTTTTCTTGTTTTGAGAAAACTCGATGCTCTAATTCAGGGGTGCCCAAACTACGGCCCAGGGCCTGGATCTGGCCCCCGACACCAATTCATCCAGCCCATGAAGCCCTTGTTGCTCCTGGAAGTGGAAGTAAAACATGCCTGTATGTTCCCCTGAACCACATGACCGGCCCGCTGCCCGAAAAGTTTGGGAACCCTTGCTCTAATTAATGCGAAAAGGGCTGTTGAAAAGGATAGACACTATCAGCTGGAGCCTTAGCCCATCTCTTAATTTCAAGCATCCAAACAGTTCAAACACTCCAAGAGGCATGGAGGCTGTTTACAAAAACAATAACAGAGGCTCAATTGGAATGCATACCCAAAAGGAAAAAGGGCACTGCCAGGTCCAAGAGGACTTCGATGTGGCTTACAGGAGCTGTTCGGGAAGTGATCAAGAGCAAGAAAAGCTCATTTAGAAGATGGAAGGCTTGTCCGAATGAGGACAGCAGGCAGAAACATAAATTCTGGCAGAACAAATGCAAGGCAACAATCAGGAAAGCAAAGCAAGACTTTGAGGAGCGTATAGCTAAAAATACTCAGAGAAATAACAAAGACTTCTTTAAGTACATTAGAAGTAAGAACCCAACTAGGAAGGCCATTGGACCATTAGATGACAATGGAAGGCAAGGGGTTATTAAAGAGGAAACAGAGATTGCAGAGAGACTCAATGAATTCTTTGCTTCAGTATTCACTGAAGAAGACAGAGGCCACATGCCCAAAACAGAGCCTAGCTTCGTAGGGAGGGAAACCGAAGAATTAAGCCAGATAGAAATAACCAGGGAGGAGGTCCTTGCATGTCTTGTTAAGCTAAACACTAACAAATCACCAGGACCAGATGGCATCCATCCACGAGTTCTCAGGGAACTTAAAGATGAAATTGCTGATCTCCTAGCCAAAATATATAATCTTTCCCTCAAATCAGGCTTTGTGCCTGATAACTGGAAGGTAGCGAATGTAACACCAATTTTCAAAAAAGGATCCAGGGGTGATCCAGGGAATTACCGACCTGTCAGTTTGACATGTGTCCCAGGTAAAGTGATGGAAACCATCCTAAAAGATAGAATTAATAGGCACATAGAAGAGAAGGCGCTGCTAAAGAAGAGCCAACATGGCTTTTGCAAGGGCAAATCATGCCTCACTAATCTGTTGGAATTTTTTGAGAGTGTCAACAAGCATGTGGATAAGGGGGATCCAGTTGACATTGTTTATCTGGACTTTCAGAAGGCTTTTGACTAGGTCCCACACCAAAGGCTCTTGAATAAACTTACTAGTCATGGAATAAAGGGACAGGTCTTGTCCTGGATCAGCAACTGGCTAAGGGACAGGAAACAGAGGGTAGCACTAAATCGACACTTCTCCAAGTGGAGGGAAGTAAAGAGTGGGGTCCCCCAAGGTTCAGTACTGGGACCCCTGCTTTTCAACCTCTTCATAAATGATCTAGAGGTAGGAGTAAAAAGCAAGGTAGCCAAATTTGCTGACGACACTAAATTATACAGGGTAGTGAAAACTGTGAGAGATTGTGAGGAACTCCAGAGGGATCTCTCGACACTGGGGGAGTGGGCAAAACAGTGGCAAATGAGTTTCAACATTAGTAAGTGCAGAGTGATGCATGTTGGGGCAAAGAACCCCAATTACATTTATAAACTGATGGGGTCTGAACTCTCTGCGACAAACCAGGAAAGGGACCTTGGTGTCCTGGTGGACAACTCAATGAAGGTGTCAACCCAGTGTGCCTCAGCAGTGAAAAAAGCAAACTCAATGCTAGGGATCATTAGGAAGGGTATAGAAAATAAGTCAGCAAGTGTCATTTTGCCTCTTTATAAATCTATGGTGAGGCCCCATCTGGAATACTGTGTACAGTTCTGGTCACCATACCTCCAGAAGGATATTATGGAGCTGGAAAAAGTGCAGAGGAGGGCAACCAGAATGATTCGGGGACTGGAACACCTTCCTTACCATCTGAGGCTGCAACGGTTGGGCCTCTTCACTCTTGAACGACGACGTCTAAGAGGTGACCTGATTGAAGTTTATAAAATCATGCACGGTGTGGACAAAGTAGACAAGGAAAAACTGTTTTCCCTATCGCATAACACTAGAACTAGGGGACACTCTATAAAACTTTTGGGTACTAGTTCTCAAACAAATAAGAGAAAGTACTTTTTCACCCAGAGGATTACTGGTCTATGGAACTCCCTGCCAGAAGAAGTGGTGACAGCTGTCAGTCTTGACAGCTTTAAGAAAGGATTAGACAAGTTCATGGAGGACAAGAGTATCAATGGCTATAATTATGGATACTTAAGGACAACCTCCGGGTTGGAGAGATAGGCAGGATATCTCTCAATATCATTTCCAGGGAATCCTAAGCAGGTGAAGGCATCTGCTTGGGAATACCCTGAAGGAAATGGTGAGCCACTGTGTGAGACAGAATGCTGGACTGGATGGGCTGTGGCCTGTTCCAGCAAGGCTGTTCTTATGTTCTTATGTTCTTAAGCATCCCAACAAAAGGTTAATTTTTAAGGTCAAATTATGTATGAACACTTATCATCCGGCCATTTGCTTGACTTGTCCTCAATCATTACTCTACGGCTGAAACCCTGTTGCTTAATTGAAGAAAAAACATAACATGTTCCTACCCAGCAAATTAAAGAATTCCTGCTGTACTCTTATATGCTGATTTGGTGTACCTTTCGAGATGCACACCAAAGAGAATCATGGAAGGGATCTTTTATTTGTCTGGTTAGGAACAGACTGATAGTTACAATGTCTTATTACACTAAGCAACAGGATTTCAACCTTTAGCAATAGCAATTACATTTATATACTGCCCCATAGAACTTCGAACATTCCCTGAGTGTTTCACAATGTAATTAGGTTTTTTGTATTCTATCTTATGTATGATTGCCATACTAACTGCCATTCTAATGATAAAATAGTTCAGTACTAAATTTTTCATGTTTGAAATTTGATCTGACACAAAAATTCCAATAAGAAATCAGTATTGAATAGTATTTTTACAGAGGCTTAAAATTTGGGGATAGAGGAAGACACAGGTAATATTCATTATTCTTGCTTGCAAGATAGAGTCTGCTGATTCAATGACAAACAGGTGTCAAGGAATTAGTTTACAGTGCCTTTCTTCTCTTTGCAGACAGATGCCTGACTGGAATCCCTGTAGATCTGTCACTTGCCTTAGGATGAATCAAAGAAGAAGAAATGAATAAGATACAGCATTGTCTAATATCATATCCAATCAATTAAAGTGCTATACCTATTAACTGGCTGAATAGCTCAGTAGTTTAGGTATCTGGCTGTGGTGGAGCCAGAGGTTGGTAGTTCAATTCCCCACTGTGCATCACAGAAGAGCCAGCCTGTGTAGCCTTGAGCAAACTGCACAATCCCAGGGTATCCCCAGAAGATGGAAATGGTAAACCATTTTGGAGTGCCTCTATTTAGAAAACCCTGCAAAGGATCACCAGAAGTCAAAATTGACTTGATGGAACATAATTATCCTGCTACTTTATTTTCATGAGTCATGATAGGAAAATAGGCAATAGATGGAAGGACACATATATTAAAGTAGAAAAATCTTTATTCTGGCACTCTTAACATGGCTATTTACAGGGACTCAAGCTGTTCTTGACTCATCTTGTCACGCCAACTGACTACACTTTACAGTCCCATCTGACAAGTTATAAACAGAAAACATTGCTTCCAAGTTATGCTATTCTTGCACATACGTTTGAAGCAACTCTTTTTTTTATAAGCTACATATAAAATCTATGGAAGGTTTCCAAGAGACATCTACTTCAGTAATCATTCTTCTGTTAGCAAACAGAGTTAAGCTAGCATTATACTTATTGGTATTTCAGTCTAAAATTCATAAAAGTTGCTATTTTGTACTACTGTTCCCAGAATATTGCAACCATCATGACTGTACCTGACAACATGCAAAAGGAAGAGACTAAAAGTATGATGTTACTAGGCTCCAACACTGTGTAACCTTATTGATTTTATAGGCTCCACAAAACTCAGAAAATAGATGGCACCTCAACTTACAAAATCAAGCTCTGTGGAATCCCAGAACATGCAAAACTTAGGTTCATAGGAATATTTCAACTCAGAGTACTAGGTAGAACAAATACAATCAACTCCACCATGTACCTGCTTCTTCCTCCAAATATGCCCCCCAGTGAAATGGAATGGAAACAGATATCTTTTTTGTTTGCTCTACTGAAGTATATCTTTTTTCTTTTCTCCATTTTCTTTGCTTCATTTACCCATAAGGAATTACTTATGCAGTCTGATCATGTCCATTTTGTTTGCTTAATCTGTGTTGACAGGATTGTTACAACTTCCAGCTGCATCACAAGCACAAATAAAGAACAGCAAATATATAGTACAAACAGGTGAGCCTGTCCACAAAACTGTTAATGAATGCATAGACAGGTCTCAAAATCCTTGCAAAGTAGGTCACTCTGTGTCACAAAGGGAGGCATGCATGCCCTAGAAGAAGTGAATTCCAGCCGCTACCATCTTCTAGTTTTTCCATTTTTTAAAATTAAAAGTTGGTTTTAATTATGAATGTCCTGTTTAATTATTTTCATGACCACATGTATCACAGCAGGCAACAAAAACAAGGAGCTAAAAGGTACTTAATCAACTGTCCAATGGAAGGTTTTATGCAACAGTTAATACTGATGCCCAGCCAAACATTGGCAGATTCAAACATTTATAAGAAGTTGAAATAGTTCTACCTGAAATAGTTGAATCCTTTAAAAAAGGGAACTGTTAAACCTTTCTTTTTGTATATTCCATCCCACCCCATTTTGGAAAAGCAACACCACCACACATTTTTCAGAATATATCCAAGAGCATATTCAAAGATGTTTATAGTAATTTGGTGTCTGCGTGGTGGTAAGGTATGTGAAGGCAAAGCAACATAGAGAGTTATGTTGCTCTGCACACATATTTCACAACACTTTTGTTATTGTTCAGTCACACAATCGAGTCCGACCCTTTGTGATCCCATGGACCATCGCACACCATTTCACAACACAATAATTAAAATCCCATAGTAAATTGTATGTAAAGAATTGAATCAGTGGGTAGTTGTTGAGTCAGTTCCTCTGTAAGTTCTCTTGATTAAATGGGCTAGTCTGGTTGTGACTTACTACTGGATTTCAGCTTGTGAGTCTGCTTGTATACACTAAAAAAATAAAATCAGGATTCGGTATTGCTTCCTCACAACCCTTTTTCTAAATTATTTTATTATATACAGTCAGAGACATTATGTTGTATTTAGTGTGCATGAAAATCAACATGCCACTTTCAGCTTTGTCCCCTCTCCTGCAATTCCAATGATTACCTTCATTGGAACTAAAATGATTATAAGTCAGTTCCAAACCATTACTCGGTCCTTAAAAATAAAATTGCTGTGGCAAATTTACTGTAACTTACACAACTTACATTCTCCATATATATATGACAGAGTGGTTTGGAATAGGAAAAGGAGTAAGACAAGGCTGCATTTTATCACCCTGCTTATTCAATCTATACACAGAGCACATAATGCGAAATGCAGGGATGGAGGAATCACAATATGGGATTAAAATTGCTGGGAGAAACATAAACAATCTGAGATATGCAGACGATACCACCCTAATGGCAGAAAGTGAGGAAGACCTAAAGAACCTCTTGATTGGGCTGAAGGAGGAGAGTGCAAAAGCTGGTTTGAGACTCAATATCAAGAAAACCAAGGTAATGGCAACAGGCCCAATCAGTTCCTGGAAAATAGATGGGGAAGAAGTAGAAGCAGTGACAGATTTTACTTTCCTGGGATCAAAGATCACGGCAGATGGGGATTGCAGCCATGAAATAAAAAGGCGACTGATTCTTGGGAGACAAGCCATGAGAAACCTGGGGAACATAGTGAAAAGCAGAGACATCACATTGCAAACAAAAATTAGAATAGTCAAAGCAATGGTATTCCCAGTGGTAATGTACGGATGTGAGAGCTGGACAATTAGGAAAGCTGAACGCAGAAGAATAGATGCCTTTGAAATGTGGTGTTGGAGGAGAGTTTTGAGAGTACCCTGGACAGCGAGGAGAACAAATAGGTCAATCTTAGAAGAAATCAACACTGACTGCTCATTGGAAGGGCTAATAGTAAAGATGAAGCTAAAGTATTTTGGACATCAAATGAGAAGGGAGGATTCACTTGAGAAGGCCCTGATGTTGGGAAAGGTGGAGGGCAAAAGAAGAAGGGGGAGGCCAAAGATGAGATGGCTAGATGGTATTGTAGACACAACGGGCACAGAACTGGGAGTGCTGAGGGGGATGGTGGAGGACAGAGGTGCCTGGAGAACAATGGTCCATAGGGTCGCAAAGGGTCGGAACCGACTGTGCGACTGAACAACAACAACAACAACAACAACATATATAAAGAAAAGTGGTGCATGAGAAACAAGCAAGGCATATACCATTAAAAAGAATAAGCTTATAAATTCATGATAGCAATATTACTGTAAATTTCAACCAGGCTATACATTCTACCTTTTGATTAATTCTAGTACAGTACTCTCTTTATTTTGTTAGTCACCTCACAATCCCTTGGTTAATTCCTGACAGAAGGACAAGACCCCTTCTTTCTGCTATATTCTTACTTAATGTCTCCTTCCTTCCAAACCATCATTTCCTCTCCCCCCCCCCCGTCTCACCTCCACAACATTCATCCATCACTCGACAGTAACTGTCCAATACTCATAAGTACTAAGCAAGTTAGAATATTCACTTCACCTCTATGCAATGTACTGTAAAAGATGGATTTTAGCCATTTTCATCTTTAACAGAACAGCTAACCAGATGATAAAGGATGAGTGGTTCAGGACAGATGATGACAAGAAGGAATAAGGAAACTGGAAGAACTGATAGAAGAAAAGGGGGAAATGGGAAAACCACACACACACAAGAGAGAGAGAGAGAGAGACATAAATAAATTTAAAGGAGGGGAGACGTTTGGATAGATAAGGAGGTGAGAAGATGGGGCAACCAACTACAAAAAAAAAAAACTCCCATAGATGAAGTAAACTTACAAGCAGGGGTTTGTGGTGCTCTTATCTCTTTGGAGATATTTGAAATTATACTGCTCTGGGGCTTCAACCCATTTTTCTGCCATGAGAGTGAATGGACAAAGCAACCTAATCTGCTTGATAAGGTGAATGCGCATTTAGGATTCGGATGACTACCAGCTGCTCTTTGGATACTAAGTATCTTAACTTCATTATAATATCTTAACTAAAAAGCCAAAAGAACCCCCCACACACACCCAAAACAAATCCCAAAACGCCTCCCCCACAAAACAAAAACAAAAATCCACACAATGAAGAGACTAAAACTACAGCTACACCTCTCTGCTATATAAATTAATAACTGCCATGTTAAACACCAAGGATATAAAACAAATACAGTAATCTCTTATTTGGCAGGACATTCTGCCCAGAGAAAAGGAAGCTAATATCTGCTCCTTTTTCACTTTGGTTATCCATATATATACAGGACCAGCCCTGTCTTTCAGCAACAGAAATACAGAATCTGCTTTTCAGGAGTAAAACTGAGTTTCTTCCGAACCACCATAAACAGGGGTTTCCCCTGGTGTTTCAAAATTTGTCATCTTAACAATTTAATTGTTCTGGAAGTCACTTTGCTTTAAATTAGTAAACCATTGTCCCATGTCAGTGATGGTGAACCTTGGCACACCAGCTGTTCTTGAACTTCAATTTCCAGAAGCCCAAGTCTCTCTGAATCCACACAGATTCATGCAGTAAACCCATTAATGTAGATTCAGAGAGACTTGGGCTTCTGGAAATTGAAGTTCAAGAACAGCTGAAGTGCCAAGGTTCACCATCACTGTCCTAGGGTGATCATCTTTGAAGTGTCACATCCCATGCTGTATATGAAATAGTTGATAAATATAACTTTATTTTTTCCTCTTAAAGTTGTTTCCTCATCAGAATTTAAAGTTTCAGCTTATTCTACTGCAGATTACTGTAATTTAAAATTTCCTTAGCATTTAAGAACATGCTTTTAAACTCTGAATGGTCAGAAGGGTAGAAAATTGTTTCTCATTGTGAAGATTTATAAACAGCTACTAGAAGTATGGAGCGGAGGGAATGGAATGAGGACATGAGTGCTAGGAATAGCCGAGGGGATGTAAAACTATGCAGCAGCATGTACATGGTGACAAAATTGTCGGAAGGACAGGTGGTAGAAAGACAGCAGCAGAAAGGAAGGTGACCTGTACAGATAATCGCCAAGACTACAGACAATGTTTGCAGTCATGCTATGTTTTCTTTTACAAGATAACAAGCAACTGAATAGATCATGCACTGCCTAAAACACTAAATCTATTCCTCAAGTGACCATGGGCCAGAACTGTGAACTGGAATCAGAGATATGATATGAGTTACAGGGGTTTAAGCAAATTATATAGATAGAGACACCTTTATTCTCTGTGCTGTAAAGTCAGTGGCACTGAATCCATAAATTGAAAGGAATACAGAGTGTCATCAAGGACTTTTCTAGGCGTTTGGAATTGACAGTTGAATTAGCTGAAGAGATTATTTCCTCGTTCCGCTAGACCCAATCTGTTCAAAGGCAGAATTCCACAGATAAATCTCAGACATAATGTCATGGTTGCAATATAAATGCAAGCTACAGTAGTGGCCTTGTTAGCACTCTCTCTTAAAAACTGGATATCATATTGTTAAATTGATGTAAGTGTAGCAGATCTCCAAGGCAAATGGAACATACAGCTGTCCACTAGGATTCTGTTTTTCTTTAGAAAACTTCCTGATCCCATTTAGTACTAATTTAGACCACTGCAAAAGTGCAAGGAACAAGAGATGAGGGCATTCCCATGGCTTCTTAGGACTGCAAATGACTATTCCTGTGGTAATAAGGAAGGGTTAAGTCAGAGCACAGTTTTCTAAATGGATATTCTCCATAATACAGAAACATGCAACAGTGAGCATTGATTGGAGTTCAATGAATACAAACATTTATAAGTGAAGTTTATGTTATATTAATTAAGTCAAGAAGTACATCGCCTTGGGATTCTGTGAAGCCAGCAAGGAGAAGAATAGTAGCAGTGTTCTTAGTAAAATACTATTTTATCAAGACAGGTATTTAAATACAAGCATACATTGAAATGTTATACTACTAAAACAGAAATAGCTTATTGAATATAGAACTAATCATGCTAAATCTTCTTGCTCTTTAATACATAGATTATCCTTTACATTCTGTGTATGGTTTTTTACAGTATGTTCTTACAGCATGATTCTTTTGTGCATAAAGTTGCTTGTCATTCCAGACACACTCTTTCTGTAATTTTTCACTGTTGTTTTTGGACAATTTTTATTAACACATATAGAAGCTTTTCTAGAAGTCTGTTCGCACTTCCATCTGGCTTTTGGTTCCACAGCTAGCGCACATACTCGAGGATGTGTCCTGATTAACCGGGATGCAGGGATCTAGACCAGTGGTGGTGAACCTTGGCACTCCAGCTGTTCTTGGATTTCATATGACCAGAAGCCCAAGTGATTACACCTGCTGATCAGGGCTTCTGGGAATTGAAGTCCAAGAATAGCTGGAATGCCAAGTTTTGCCACTGCGGATCTAGATAATGACTTTAACTAAGAACAACTCCACTCAAAAGATCACTCTTATTTCATCAGTCCTAATTAAAAACATGCCAGAATTATGAAAATAATATGCTTTGCATCTTGTTATATAAGAGGCAACTGATAATAAAATAACATTGCCAAGAATTATGTTAGTTACACCAATGGAAAAGGAGAAAAGGAATGATAATGAAAATCGGTACTAACAGAATGTCCCGGGAAAGGAGATGGGGAATGCAACTGGCTGAGGTCCCAGACTCCCTTCCATAGCCTCTGTAGGACCAATTATGTCAGGGACACACCCCTGTTTTTGTATGGTTCCTGCCTCATGAAGAGAAGAGAAGGAAACCAACAAGCAAATCCTCATTATGTGCAAGCATAATGGTGATTGCCTTCAAGCAGGTTTCTAGAAGAGGGGTTTAGAGGAAGGAAAGCATCCACAGAGGGGTCAAGTAGGAAATTTCTGAAGGTTCGATTATTGCAAAGTCCACAGTTCCCTTCCCCTGCCTAGATGTTTATGGTAAGTTGCCTCTAAAACCATGAGTGACCATATCTGACTCTAGGGTTCAGTACTTATCTCTGATTATAGCCAAAGAGCCAGCTCTGATTGCATCTGCAGAGGTTTCTGTGGACATGTGGCAGGCATGACTAAGCACTGGAGTGCACAGAACACTGTTTACCTTCCCACCAAAGTGGTACCTATTTATCTACTTGCAATTTCTTGCTTTCGAACTACTAGGTTGGCAGGAGCTGGGGCAGACAGGAGCTCACTCGATCCTGCAGTACCCGGGAATCAAACTTCGACCTTCCAGTCAGTGAGTTCAGCATCTTAACCTCTTGAGCCACCTCTGTCCCTTCATATCAAGAAATAGTCCCATAATTTCCTATTCAGAATCCCTTAGTATCACACCTAATCTACCAGAGCCTAACTGAGTAGGACCATTCTTAGAGGAGAATGGTACTTCATATCCTGGCTGTGGAGGAGGAATAGCTGCAAGACCTTGAGCGGCTAAGAGTCAACACTGTTTGATGAGGACACTATGCTGTCAGCCTTACAAGTGAACCCACTAATCTAGTAGCAGAGGGTAGTTAGGGTACCAAGTTTTGAGACAAGATGCATCTGAGACTGCTCACACCTCTCCTCCCCCCATCCCAAATATATCCTTTTTTGACTCCAGGAACAACTACTCAGTTGGACAGCTCCCCTGGCTGAAGAATGTTCCTCTACAATTTGGAGTACTGCTGGACAGCTCCTCCACTTGACCCAGGAAACCCAAGCATTGTAGCTAACATACTGTATTGGCAAGACCAGAATACCAGAGAAAGCATATTTCTAATGTCTGCAATACTTAATGCCTGGTGTGGCTTATTAAAATTACACAAAGCCCTTGTATGTCTGTAGGGAGCTTTGGGGGTTAAGCACACAAAATCTTCAGGTTGAAATCTCAGGTAAACTAAATCGAACCCTTGATCTATTGCTGAGAGATTAATTAGTTTTACTCTTTAAATGTTTCTTCCATAATGTTACCTTTTAAATACAAAAGCATACTAGTTCCTCACTTTTCTATTTGCCTGTTGATAAAATGGGGCACTTTTATTGTATGATCACTGCTAAAGACTGAGGAAATTAATGAAGTAGGTTAGAACAGGAAAATGAATGAATAGTGAAAGAAAAGCCAGCTTGTCAGCATCTCTAGCTAAACAAAACTAGTTACTGTGTCCTATATCTATCTTACCTACCATTAATTCAGGCACAGTAACTGAGACTAGTTTAACATAATATGAGAATAATTAATCAAAAGATCACTTGTTTCTTATTGTGATTAATTTTGGGAAGCCCTTATAGGATTAGTGCACTATAACAACCAAACTTGGATTTTAAAAGAATGGCTATTTACTACAGGTAATTGAGTTAATGTAAATTGGCAAAGGAAATGTTATTCTGAAAGTGAGAAATGAAAGTCTGACTTATCTTAATGTCACAGGTGTAATAAATAGAACAGATGGAAGCAATCAAATTCCATAATAGGACTAGATATTATATACTCTACTTAGGAGCTAAGATGCCTCTGGAAATAATCTAGACTTGAAAATTCAATATATTTTACATTGTTTAACAGAAGGTCAAGACAAAATAGGCACATTAAAATACTAACCAATGATACTACTCAAAGAAATCTAGATGGTTCAAAATTCTGTTCTAATTCAAAATGAAAATTTAAAAAAAGGCCTTTGACATGTTCATCTGACATTTTACTTCTTTCTTCTTCCAAATAACTGTCAGCCCTACAATACTGTAATATAAATAGCTTCACAAATTCCCTTAAGCTTCAGAAAGCACTTAACAACTGAAGACTACATTGCAGAATTGTTTTAAAAACAAGGAAAGCCCTGGAGTTCTGTGAGCCTCTCTGCTGTCCTTTTCTCCTCCTCTCCACAAGTGGCAAATCTTTGTCAGTAAAATAAAAAGTGAAAAAGTCTTGATGGGTACACAGAAGTGGTCACCAGATTTCAGACTTTGTCTAGTTTTCATTGTATGTTGCAGAATTTTCAGAATAATTTATTTTTTTCCTGTAAGACTGAAATAACTTGGAAAGATTTAGCCGAAAATTGCTTCCCTACAATCCCTACTCTTCTATCATGTTTTTCTTAATTCTTAAGATTAATGTGTGATGGATGAAAGTTAAGGGGACTTGCTAAAAACCTAGAGCATTGATGGCTAACCTATGGACGTGTGCCTAGCAGCCCAATGGAGGCATTCCCTCCCTCCCCCCAGCACAGAGTGGGTTTTGGGTTGCAGTTTGGGCATTTGGTTTCTAAAAGGTTCACCACAACTGACCTAGAGCAAGCTCTGCAGTCTGTGTTAAATGCTTGCAAAACTCTGTTGTCTACAGGAACTTTGGAAATTGTATTCTCTTTTCCCCAACTTTTTTTTTAAAAAAAACAAGCTCAATTTCTTAGCAAGTCCTGAGTATACTCAGAGTTTCTGTTACAAAACAAAGGTTATTAGAAGCAAACTCAATTCTGTATTGTACTATTATTATTAGTGAAATGTATTGCTGTATTATTACTATTTTTATCCTTCCTACTACACTTGGTCAGCGAGTTATGAAGCATAAAAATAAAAGTCCTAGGATTCACATCTGCAGGAGCAGCTTAAGTTAGAAGCAGCCCTTGCCTTTGGCTTTTTCTCCTGCCTTGCTACTCAAATGTGTTGAATCTAGGGAAGCAGAAGGAGAAAAAGTAACAGATGGACTCTTATAAATCATGATAAAATTCAAAAGACTTTAGATTTGCAATAACTCAGAGTTTTGTTCTGAATCTTCCCATCCCTCAAATTCTTTAGCATTCACAGAATGAGTTAATAAGCTAGTTTATGTGAAGCTAGTAAAAGCTTTTGCTAGTGGTAGTATACATTTTTGTTTGGATGGCATCAATTTTTATTTGACACCAGCATGACAGAGCTGGACAGCTTTACAATTCTTGCTTTTAAAGATTAAAGAAAATCTCCTAATACCACATTTGTTACCATTTGATGTTAAAATTCCCATCTACAGGTCTCAGGATAACAAACAAGGGGATCACACCTGTCATATTATCCTCTGCTGCCTCTTGAATGGTCTTCTTGTGGTACCCTGAACTTACAGCATCACTACCTGCAGCTACTTCAGCACAATGTTTCCTAATAACCTAATTATGATTAGGGAAACGGAAGCTAAAACAAAGTCAGAATATATTTCTATAAGTAAATTCCTATTACACATCTGTGGGTTTTTTGTTTGTTTGTTTGTTGTTTTGCCTGAAATGACAAAGGACTTACTTGGTGTGGTTCAGATGTACCACTAAACCCCAACAAACAGAGCTAGGAAGAAGTTGTCTTTGTGTAGACATTTTCCAAGATTATAATGAAATGAACACAGATTCATGTGATTTGCAGGTTAAAACACATCATAACCTAACTGTTTAACCAAGTATTTCCAGAACCTTAGGAATATCGATAAAATAGCCCTTTGGAAGTGGATCATGTGTATTTTCCTACATAGCTAATGCTTACTCTAACTCAGTGTTTCCCAATGTGGGGCACATGCCCCACAGAGGGGCAATTTTATTTTTAAGAGGTGCAATTTGAGAATGAGTTAAGCTTCCTTCAAGTCAGGGGTTCACAACCTATGGCTTGCAGGCCAGCCCTGGCCCTTGATGCCATTCCATCTGGTCCACGGTGATGACCCTAGAAGCGGAAGCATTTATGACAGCGCCAACATGCATGTGCAAATGTGCCCACTGTGGTTTGCAGCAGCGTTTACGACCAGGAGAAACCACATGTCCGCTCAGCTGCCTGAGGATGAGTGGTCTGGCCCATGGAGCAAAAACCTTGAGAACCCCTGCTCCAAGTGAATAAGAGTTTAATTTTTGCATAATAAGAATTATATGTTACAGCAGGGGACATCAGGATTTTAGAGATGCTCAAGTGGGGCGTGGCCAAAAAAATGTTGGGAACCACTTCTCTAGATGTATAAAATTTCAGCAATCTTCAATTCCTGTAGGACAGTGTGGCTTAAATCTGCAGAGAAATGAATTGTCCTTGCATAACCTTAACCTTCTAGCTATGTCACAAATGGTTGCATAAAAAACGAATTATGAATAATTTTGCATTTTCCAACATACAGATACAATATTTATTTGTAAGAATTTTGCTGCATAATGAACAATAGAAAGGACTTATCAGCACCACATGTTACATCCTGATGCTTCTTCTAATATGAAAATGCTCAAGATTCCAATCCTATTCACAGTTACCTAGGAGTAACTCCAGTTGACTTCTATGGGACTTCCTATTTTTACAGGTATGAATATACCTGACTTCTAAGCTGTGAACAACTAACTAGTTTTCCTCCACTGGTTTTATAATAACTCTCTCTATTATAAATTCTACTTCTTGGTGTATGAACAATCTGTATCAATTTTTATGCCAGAAGAATTGGCTTCCTGGTGTATTGACTTACACTGCCAACATAGTGCTTGCTTGTGTTTCTGAACAAAAATATTTTTTTTACCTGAATACACTTCTTGTGTCTGCCAAATAATGTAAGTGCAGCTGTGCAGAAACCATTTGATCAACAGACTAAGGATTTGGGGAAAACTAAATTACAAATTCAACTGGCAGAGAACTACTATGTATATTTTTGTCTGAAAGTAGCTACATAGATATAAATGTTGAAGTCATCAATTAATTATAAGTTTGTGCCATAAAAACGACTGTATGGTTTTTAAAAACATGCTAATGAAAAGCTAAGACTGTAGCTTATACCAAGTATAGAGGCTTTACAGATCTGAAAATAATATTAAGAATCTGAAGTGAGTACACTTTTACAAGTGGTTCACACAGTTGAGTCTGAAGTGGCTATATACATCTCTCTATATATGTGTATTTATGGCAAATAGCTATAGTAGCCTGTGAGTCGCTGACACTTGTACAAGGTGTAGGTGTTTATAAGACAGTGTACACTCATATAAAATATGAAGTCATAATGAATCCATATATTGTGTGATATCGCAATTGTTTATAAACAATGCAAATAAGGGTCTAACTATACTAACCTACATTGCTGTCATTTTTTTTTTTTGCCTAAACAGCCTTTTTCTGTGATGGGAGCTTTTGTTGCTTAGTTAGTCTTTGTTTTCTAAGAAAAAAGCTGGTAGTGAGAACATCATGGAAGGAGCTATTTAACCTTTGCCTGCCATTTGTCTGTAGGTGTAAAAGCAGGTAGAGGGCAGTTCTGAGAAGAGAAATTACCTGTGGGAAGAAGGCAAAATGACTCCTTCCCAATTTTCCTTCTTTTGCCTTAAGCCTCAATGGATGCTTTGCCATTCAAAGCAGAAAATCAAAGGGAATGATGGATACAAACCCAGGGAAACCATCATGGGAAAAGACATGCAATACATGATTTAGATATAGTTACATGTGTGTGTGTGTATGTACACACAAACACACACACACACACACACACACACACACACACACACACACACACACACACACACACACACATATTGAAGCAAACCTCAGCAAACATGGTGGGCTTGCCTCTAAGTAAAAGTACCTACTATTTAATAAAACATACTTTTGAAGACAGCCACAAAATGTATGTTGCTCAAGATGCCCCCAAAAAACTAGTGTATGTTTGAGTTACAAGAGAGGTATTGTCTTCATCATATTTTCTAACAACTCACTGAAACAAATAAAGTTTATGCCATTCACAACAAAAAAATCACATTATAAAATCACATTCTGAAGATCAAAGGCTGACAGCATTTAGAAGATAGCAGAATCAGAAAGTTTTTCTTTTATTGTGTAGCTGACCTCAGATTACTGAGTGAACATTTACAACTAGTCATTTATAGAAGCAGCAGAAAGAAATTACCAAAGGTAAAATCAACCATAGTTAGTCCCAGAGACTTAATAAGATAAACAGACCTCAGGTGAGACTTCTCACAGTTCATACACATAATACAACCCCCCTTTTCTGTGTTACATTAAACATTTTGTATTCTGTATTAGCACTGTATGCATCTCAGATCACAGTACCAATGCTACATATTGGCCATGCAAGGTTATAAACATACTTTTCCTGACTGCATGTGGCCAACACATTTCTGCTATGACTGGAAAAACAAGCACAGCATGATCTGGAGTGTAAAAAAGTAATTAAAAAATCTACATTCCTTTCACACAATGTGAAAAAGAACTGCTAACAAAATCACTGAGAGCAAAAAAAAAATGTTTTACAGTACCTTAAGTAGTCTAACAGATGGCAGAAAGGCAGCATGGCATAGCTTCCGAATGGTCCAGTTTAGTGGCCGGGGGGCATCACTTTGACTCATGACTCTCAGAAATTCCACTGGAATAATGGAGCACAGACCTGACAAAGGACTACAAAACCAGTTTTCCTCCTCCACGGCAACAATATTCCATGTCTATTAGGGATCCACGCAGGCACTTCCATAAGACAAATGCCTCCTACAACTTAGCTGAAAAAGGCTGGCAAAGTGGATTTGCTGTAGCTAGTGGTCCTCCTTAAGAAAACACCCTCCCAGCTTGGAAGCAGTAGTGCTCATGCATACCAAATGTGGTCGAGCGGGAGCAAGCAGGCTGTTTGCTGCTGCTCAGGGAAGAGCTGCACCGTATTACAGGCAGGGACAGCCTAGATGCTTTATTGGGTTTTTTTTTTTAAAGCCTGCAGTAAGAGCAGCGTGCTCTCATTCCATCTCCCCTCTCTCTTTGGAATACACGCCACTTGTTTTGCTCTCTCTCTCTCTTTATTATGGTGAAGTGGGAAGACAGTATAGATCAAGCTGAGGAAAGGGCTGTCCTTGATTTCTCTGGTGAATCAGTGTAAAATAAAAAAGAGAGATAAAAGCTTTCAGAGAAGGAGGAAGAGACTGACGTTCAAGGTGAGAAGCACGAGAGAGAGAGAGAGAGAGATTTGGAACTCCAAAATATATAACCTGCTTTGATTTGCCACTATGTAACGGTAAGGATTTAAATCATCACTGCCTTGATATAATACAGTACACCCATTTGATTAGCAGCAAATTGTTAGGGCTGTCTCCTGGCACCCTGCCATTTTAATGAAGAAGTAAGGCTGAAGATGCATTCAGAAGTGTCTCCCCCCACCCTTTAAGGAAACCACGTGAATCCTTACAGATCAATGGATTGCATAAGGCTGAGAACGCTTCGTTTCAAAGGGCATCTCCAGATTAATCAAAAACAGAATGAAATATCAGCCTTTATATTTAGTACATGGGTTATATGCTAGCTCCACAAACATGTATAATGGACGGAATTAGCCCTGCTACAGATATCGGATTGCTTTCTGTGTGAGAGAGTGTGTGCTTATGTGCACATTTTATGGATGAAGAAAACAGCTGTATATGAGATGGTATGTTTTCCCCTAAACAAACCAGTCTCCAGTGCTAGTGGGAGAAGTATACAGCATTCTAAGAAGTTAGTCCTTTTAAAAAGCATTAGCTGTCTTGGACAGGTTGTTTCTAAAAAATAATCACACATTTAAATATTTTTACTGAAGAGAACATTTTGTGGTATTTTATTGGTAAAGATAACACTCATACAAATGCTACTTCTGCCATCTTAATTTGGGGGGAAAGGTGAAACTGCATTTTCTCATGGGCAAAATATTACAATTTTTAAAATTGCAGATTCTTTAGGCACATTAATAAGGGCCACAGAAGATTATGGCATAAACTTTAATGGATGGTGTCCATGTCTTCAGCTGCTTCAAGGGTTACCTCAAACTGACAGATTAAGTATACACATACTTAAATAGGCAGGGATTATAAACTATGAAGCCAAAGGGAACTGAAATATAAAAACACAAGTGATAATTATGTCAACAGTGACTAACTGATGAAATAGTAGCTGGAATCTGACTAGCAACTTCTGCCTTTGTTTGAGCCACAATGGATCCTTTGCATGAATTTTTGTTCAGCTCTTTGACTCTGTGATGTTGAAGTTCCTTTGTTTAATAATGGCCAACAAGCTTAAGAGCTCTCACCTTATTTTCTGAATACCACGATTTTTGATGACTGAATTTTGAACATTCATTATTTGTCAAGGTTGCTAGTCAATTTGTCCAATGCAGAATGTAGCAGGGCCATCCAGTGTGATATAGTGGACAACTGACTAGGACTTAGGAGACCTAGGTTTGATCCCCTGGCTGTGCCATGGAAGCTAGCTGGGGATGTGGTATTAATGAAACCATTTCTTAAATACTTAATTTACTTTGAAAATCCCATGGGGATTTTGAAAATCCCATGTTCCATGGGGTCGTCAAGGGTTGGAATCAACTGTGCAACTGAACAACAACAGCAAGTCAGTTCTGACTTGATGGCACATAAGAACAAAATGCAGTAGAGCAGGGATGGCAATTGATGGCATACATCATATTGGAAGATGAGCAGGTATAATCACCTCTCATATTGCTGAATACATCAGTAGCTCCTGTAATATGGTTGGCAGAGTAGACATGAGGACAGAGTTGGGATCTATGTCTGCTTCAGTGTCTTATTTCTGAGTATGTATCTCTCTTGTGATAGAGCATCGGTGGTGCAGAGGTTAAGTTGTTGTACTGCAGCCAAAACCTAGTACTCGATAACCCTTTGCTCCAATCCAGAAAGAAAGGGCTCAATCTTATAGGATTGGTGCAGCTACAATGACTGCCCAGACTGAATTTCTGGCTACCCATATTAAGTCCATAGGGAGTGGAAATCAGAAGAGTAAAAGTCATATATACAGCTTGGAATCTCACCTCACAATTAGACTCTTGTTAATTTTTAATTTGGGTCATGACTGTGTAGGTCTTATATACATAGTGTTGTCCACTGACTTGGCAAATACACGTCCTTGGTAGGATGAGGGTCTCATCAGCATCTACAAATATTTCTGAGCATCACCTGGACAGGTCATTATGAGATGAGATGGAGGGCACTATTGACTATAGTATGAAAGAAGGTGGCAGAGAATTGACAACTGGATGTCTTATTTTTTTTATTTATTTAAAAAATTTCTACCCTGCCTTCCTCATCCATGGATGACCCAAGGCGGCTTACATGACAATTAAAATACATACACGTTAAAAACAAGAACACCCACCCTAACCCCTTAAGAAAAAGTACAAAACACATTTAAAAACTGTTTAAAAAGAATTAAACAATCCTAAGAGTAATGTTAAAAAGTTAAGTAAGCTAAAAAAGGGAGGGGAAGGGACAGGAGGACAAGGGGAGGGATAAAAGCAGACAGGTGTATTACAACAGGCCATCATACCAGCCAGCGGGACTGGGCCATCACAGCTGACGGAACCCATACCCGCTGGCACAGCCAAGTCTTAAGGGCCTTCCTGAAGGGGAGCAGCTCTGTCAGGAGGCACAGTTCTGATTGGTAAGAGGTTTCACAAGGCTGGGGCAGACACCAAAAAGGCTCTTCTTCTGGTCACCACCATATGTGCTTCTTTAGTGGGCGGGACCACCAATGAGCCTCTCTGGTCTGCCCTTGTAGGATGGGCGGAGTACTTTGGGGTGACACCATCCCTTAAGTAACCTGGTCCACTGCCATGTAGGGCTTTAAAGGTCAAAAGCAGCACCTTGAATTGCACCTGGAGGCATACTGGTAACCAGTGCAGCTCCCAGAGCAGCGTTGAGGCATGGGCATAACACCCACGACCCATCACTACCCGGGCAGCCGCATTCTGGATCAGCTGCAGCCTCCAAATGGTTGACAAGGGCAGCCCCATGTAGAGCACATTACAGTAAACCAGTAACAAAGAATACAGCTCACACTGCCCTTATGCAACCATATAAGCCAACAAAATTTCAGCCTAATACTAGACAGCCTTTTGTTCCAATCCGGAATGACTCTACTGTTTTTATAAACACTCCACCTATATTCATTTTCTTAAGATATCAGAGGTTACGAGCAGTTTTGCTAATCACATGGAATCTATGGTGAAACTGATACTTGAAAAAATGCATATGTATTACATTTTGTCAGTTAATTTCTGACTTATGATGACCCTAGTAGGGGTTTTAAGGAGGTGTTTTATCAATGAAAAAGCAAGGGGGTTTCAATGCTGAATGCCAATTTGAACCCAGGTCTCCTGTGTCCCAACTCAACATTCTGTTCACTATGCCACACTGGTTCTCACCAACCATCATCATCTTTCTTTGTGGTAATGCATATTTCTAAACATCAATTTCTTGATAAATTTTGCTGAAAACCCATCCCAAAGTATAACAGCTACTGTTTCTAACCTGGTAGGAGAAAAAGAGTGGGATTACTGTGGCAATTAAGATGCAGTACACATAAATAATATTTATTTATTTAAACAAGCTACTATGCTTATTTCTGTAGATACTGTTTGTCCTTAGTATGCTGATAGGGTATCTCTGATGATTTTACAATTTTCCGACTTTCATTGACTGAAAGAAGAAGGAAAGGGGTGGGGGAGATGTCATGGTAAGCTTTAAGCGTGGGCAGCATAGCATGCGTGCTCATTTCCGGTAAATCAGTAGGTTCTGAGACACACAGTTAACTAGGTCATTTAAGACTGTTGCTTTCCTACTTAAACCCTTGAGATTTTACTTTAGTATTCAATAGTCTGCAGCTGGAACAGATTCTTTTATCATGCCAAAGTTATCATGTTGTATTTAAATATTGTAACACAGGGTAGCTTTTCTTAGTTTTAAAAAACGCTTCGTGTGGGTGGGTGTGTCTAATTAAATTTTCTATTCTTGTTCTATAGATGTTAAACATCTCATTTGTATATTTTGGCATGAAATATTTTCCATCTTTGTGTTTATGCTCCTGTGAACAGAATGGATCGTTTTCCATGGCTTATTCTTAGACCATTTCTGGCCCAAATTTCAAATCCAGAAATTCTGCATCCAGTTACCTGTGTGCAAGACCTATTTCTAAGAGGTTTATGAAAGAATAAATTTAGCATAAGATAGCTACCTTAAAGAAGTAATTATAATTTTTAAAATCAAAATTTCAAAGTCTCAAAGGAAAAAGAGATGCAATTTTGTCTGTTATAATTGAATAAAAAATATAGGGGAAATTTGAAGAACAGATGTAAATAGAGAATAACTACTTTAATTATAAATCTTCTTTAGAAAAAGCCCCAAGGATTCAGATTTTCCCATTTTCATTGCATTCTAGACAGTCATCGTGGTGCTGTAAAACTACATCTTGTGCTAAAATTACCAAACATAAGTGTTCTGACTTGTCACTGCCCCCCTTACCTTATGTCAACTGTCTTCCCTCTGAAATAAATGTAACTAGGTTTTACTAATACAGTACTTAAGTTACCAGAGTATTATTCAATCTGGTTGGCTGCTTTGAAGAGAAACTATTTAATATTGGTACAGACACACACATGTAAGGGGTCTAAGTAGAAAGCTAGTAAGAAATTTGGAAAAATCTAGCTCCTTCTATAAAGGAAATTATGCCCAATAAATCTTTGTCTGATATCTTCAACGTACTATACAGTTATTCTACAAACTGTAGACTTATTGCACTAAAAGGCTAGCCTCAAACCATAGTTTTTCAAAGAACTGAACAGAAGTACCACTGTATCTGTTATTAAACATTGGGCATGTATACATGTTTGTGGCATTATATGGTCTGTGATTATTTTAATCTTTTAGTTTTTCATTACACTTCATACAACTTAAGACAGCAGGATTTGTATGATTACTGCCACTAAAACAGCAGTGGCCAGAATCCTCTGCATAATTATACCTACAGAATGCAAATAGGCCTGCTATGTTAAGATTTAGTTCTTATTTTCCTGGTGGGATGGACAAGTTTATTTGTTTTATTTGTGCTGTTCTATTCAAAAGCAAGAAATTGCAAGTAGATAAATAGGGACCACTTCGGTGGGAAGGTAACAGCATTCCATGCACTCCGGTGTCTAGTAATGCCTGCCACATGACCATGGAAACGTCTGCAGAAGCAGACAGCGCTGGCTCTTCGGCTTTGAAACAGAGATGAGCACTGAACCCTAGAGTCAGCTACGACTGGCTTTCGAGCAAGTGAAACCTTTACCTTTACCTTTATGTTTGTAAGCCTCCTCAAGGATGGTTGCCTTGCCTGGGGTGGGTGGGGCTTGTGTGGTTCAAAGAGGCTGTGGGCTATGCTGTGTAGGGGCCACCCAAAATGGCCAGGCTATAGTGGAGAACTCAGACTAAATGTGATCCACTGGAAAAGGAAACAGTGACCTACTCCAGCATTTTTAAAAAAAGAAGAAAAACCCTCCATGGACTGTATCAAAAGGCAAAAATATATGATGCAGGAAGGTGAGCCTTTCAGTCCAGAAGGTCCAATGTGCTATTAGTGAAAAGTGGAGGACAAGTACAACTCATACCTGTCAAGTATCCCAGATTGGCCGGGATTTCCCATATTCTGGGGCTCGTTCCTCCCCTTTCCTGCCACCATCCCGTATTTTGAATGACGGGGAAAGGGGTAACTGCGCACACGCACACAACCAATTTGCACATGCACAAACAGGTTCTGCGCATGCACAAACAGGTTCTGTGCATGCGCAGAAATTTCCTGTATTTTTGGGAGTCGCACTTGACGGGTATGGTACAACTAGTCCCAGAAAGAGTGAAATTGCTGTAAAGAACAATACTGCATATGAACCTGGAATGTAAGCTCTATGAATCAATGTAAGCTGGATGTGGTCAAACATGAGATGGCAAGACTGAACATCAACATCCTGGGACTTAGTGAATGAAAGTGGATGGGAATGAGCAAATTCAACTCAGGGGACCATTATATCTACTACTATGGGCAAAAATCCCTCAGAAGAAATGAAGTGGACCATATAGTTAACCAAAGAGTGAGGAAAGCAGTAATGAGCTACAACCTCAAAAGCAACAGAATGATCTCAGTCTGAATCCATGGCAAACCATTCAACATCATAGTAATCCAAGGCTATGCCCCAACCACTAATGCAGAAGAGGCTGAACTCAACCAGTTTTATGAATACCTACAACACGTTCTAGAATTGACACACACAAAAAAGATGTCCTTATCATCATAGGGGACTGGAATGTCAAGGTAGGAAGTCAAAATGTAACTGGAATAACTGACAAGTTTGGAGTACCAAATGAAGCAGGGCAAAGACTAATAGAGTTTTTCCAAGAAAAAGCAAATACCCTTTTTCAACAACCTAAGAAGTGTCTCTACACATGGACATCACCAGACAGTCAACATCGAAATCAGAATTTAGTATTTTGCAGTGAAAGATGGAGACACTCTATATAGTTAGCAAAAACAAGACCAGGAGCTGACTGTGGTTCAGATCATGAGTAGGGGAAAACCAATAGGGCACTCAGATGTCACCTAGATGACATCCCTCATAAAGTGTAGGTGAAGGGGTTAGATTTGACAGAGTGCCTGAAGAATGATGGATGGAGGTTCATAACATCATACAGGAGGCAGCAATTAGAACCATCCCAAAGAAAAAGAAACATAAGAAAGCAAAGTGGTTGTCTGACGAAGCTCTACAAATAGCTGAAGAAAGAAGGAAAGCCGAAGGCAAAGGTGGACGAGAAAGATTCACCCAATTGAATGCAAATTTCCATAGAACAGGAAGGAGAGATAAGGAGGCTTTCCTAAATGAATAATGAAAAGTATTGGAGAAATATAACAGAATGGGAAGAACTAGAGATCTATTTAAGAAAATCAGAAAAATCAAGGGAATGCTTTGAGCAAAGAGGGGCATGATAAATTAGAAAAAAGTAGCAAGATTAGGGAAAGATAGCAAGAATACACAGAAGAATTATACAAGAAGGTTGTTAATGTCCCTGACAATCACAATGATGTGATTTCTGAACTCAAGCTACACATCCTGGAGTGTGAAGTCAAGTAGGTCTTAGAAAGTATTACTAATGACAAAACGAGTGGAGATGGTGGTACTCCAGTTGAGCTATTTAAAGCCCTAAAACAGGCTTTCTCAAGGTTTTTGGGTCATAGGCCTGACCACACCTCCTGGACTGCTGATCGGGCTTGGTCACATGGTTCCTCCCACCCAGAAGTGGAATAAAATGAGCACTGCACATGCTCAAAATGTTCTGCGCATGCACAGAATATGTTTTAATTTCACTTCCGGGATCGTTGAGGGCATCAGGGGCCAGATGAATTGGCGTCGGAGTCTGGGTTTGGCCCATGGCCTGTAGATTGAAAATGCCTGCCCTAAAAGATGATGCTGTTAAAATGCTGCACTCAATATACCAGCAAACATGGAAGTTTACGTTCTGATTCCAAAGGGCAATGCCAAAGAATGTTCAATCTATCATACTAGATCTCACACTAACAAGGTCATGCTCAAGATCCTACAAGCTAGGTTTCAACAGTATGTGGTTTGAAATCTATCAAAGTACAAGCTGGGTTCTGAAGAGGCAGCGGAACTAGAGACCAAATTGCTAACGTTCATTCAATTATGAAGAAAGCAAAGGACTACCTGGAAACCGTCTACTTCTGCTTCATTGACTATCCTAAAGCCTTTTATAGCATGGATCACAGCAATCTGTAGCAAGTCCTTAAAGAGATGTGATTACCAGACCACCTTACCTGTCTTCTGAGAAACCTGTATGCAGGCCAAGAAATGACAGTTACGACAGGATACGGAAAAACTGAAGGGTTTAGAATAGGAAAAGGAGCACGATAAGGCTCTATATCAGGGTGCCCAAACTATGGCCCACGGGCCAGATCCGATTCACGGTGCCATTCCATCTTGCCTGCGTCACTCCTGGAAGCAGAGGTAAAATGCACATAGCGCATTTATGACAGCTGCAGGTCATTTGCGGCAGCGTTATGAGCATGCGCGGGCATGTTATGCACACACACGTGCACATTTTACTTCCCTCATTGGCATATACAGTACTCAGAGAATCACACCCACAGGAAATTATACATCACATTTGTGAACAGAACTCTGGCCTTAAACTTTAAACCTATTATAAATTCAATTTTGTAATGCATTAATTCCTGGAGCATCTACAGATTTTTACAAATTAATATTGCAAGATTATACACTTAATTACCTTCCAGGGTAAAAAAAAGAACTGTTTCTTGTTGAAGAATGAAATGATGATACAAGAAGCTTGAAACAGACTATCGTTCTGTTTTTAACAGGACTATTTCTATTGTAATTGTTTTAGTAAACTTTTTCTACACACACATACACAGAGTGAAATCCAGTTACTTTTCATGGTAAGTTACACTAAAGTAGTCCTACTAATTGATAGGGGAGTTGAGAAGCCAGCTTCTCCATAAATTCCATTGATTCAAGTGAGCCTACTCTTATTGTGACTTATTTGAATATAGTAAAGCACTCTATATAGAGCAGGAGTACGAAAAGTGTGAACATCCAATGTTAGATGGCAATGTCCCGTGTTCCTCACCTGGCTATCCTAAGAATGTTGACTAAGAAGAATGGGAGTTAATAGTCCAGCAACATTCTGAGGGCTGTTCTTTGTCCATCTCTAGCATTCAGTCTGAAACTGCCACGCCACACACAGGATGAGAGAGAAAAGAGAATAAATTTGAATAATGAGATCATGTTAACCAAGGAACATGTTCAAGAGGAGGTGGCTGATCCTAGTCTCTCTCACGAAAATCATTCATCTATTCTTTAATCCAAAGGCAACCACAGCACAACTTCTTTTATTATCAGCAGAAGACAATGGCTGGCATTATTTTTGGCAAAAGGTGACACACAGATTTTTGTACAGCACAATTATCTCAGTTAGAAGGAAAGCATGCTGTTCTTTCCTTTCTACTTGCAGACAAAAACTGGGGAGAATTATTTTATTTTTTTAGAGAAGAACCAAAAAAAGAGTAATGTACAGTTTAATATTTATAGTTTTAGATCATACTGTGTGGGTCACTTCATGGCAAGCTGGGATCCACTTTAAACAAACTCATGCCAGTGACATTTTTCCTGCTTCAGGAAAAGAATGCATTTTTGGATATGAGTTGCAATCAACGATGAATGTGAAACTAATGTTGATGGACTTTAGGGATTATTAAAAATCTTCTGAGTGCCCAAACTAAAGAAACATGAAGGAAACAATACACACCAATACTACATGGTTCTGCTTTGACAATAATTTACCAGTTTGAGAGAAATATATTAATTAAGGATTTAAGTAACTGTATTTATCTACAACAAACTAGCTGGATGTAGTGTTTCATGCTTTAATTCCTTCCATAATTTATTTCAGAAATGATGTTTTACTTGTGCTATGCATTTTCTCACAATATTATGGTAACAAAAATGAAGAAAGAAAACATGAATTCAGCAAATGAGGGACCCAAGCTAGCTGTGATGGGAAAACTGGAGGGGAGAATTAGGGATGCATTTACAGTATAGTAATCTCTTTCTTTGTCCCCTCCTTTTTATCTGAAAAGTTATTTATAGTCTTCTCTGTTTTCCTAGTGAAAGACCCTGGAACTTGGACTCTGACTAAAGGCAAACCTTACAAACATATTCAGATACAGTGGTACCACATACAACGATTTTAATCCGTTCCATGGGGCTTGCTGTTGTATGAAACAATTGCTATACGATACATGCACCGTATAGCGATTTTCCCTAAGGGATGCATTGTACAACAATTTTTTTGCTAAGTGGTTTTTCCCATTGAAAAATTGTTGTATGATTTTTTCCATAGGCAAAATTGTTATGTAGGATGCCATTTTCCACCCAAAACCTAATTGTTATGCGATTTCGTTGTTATATGGGGTAATTGTTGTATGAGGTTCCACTGTATCAGTAAAAAAAGACAATAGACAATAAAATTAAGCATCCTCCTATAATTTTTTTCTTATAAAAGAACCAAACTAGCAATTCTTCCCAGTACTGCATATCTATGATCTGAGCAGGAAGCACACCTTACCTTACCCTTCAACTTGAGCCCCTGGTTACTTCTGCTCCTTAGGAAAACCACTGTGCTATAGCGCTGCGACGTACTCACAAGACTGAGAAGACAGCCTTTCCCTTGCAGGTTCCAGCTGACAAATCTGATTGAAATAGTATTTCTTTTGAGTAAACCATGAGATATCTTGGGATCCATGTAGATGAAAGAGAACTCTCTCCACACCAGACTTTCACACATTAAGGTCATTAGCCAAAACCCTTCTCTACACATCAGCTCCATCAGAGGTGATCTTAGTTACAACAAGGGTCAGCTGTTATTCAGTATTGGCTCCACCAGCACCATAACAGCCTGGCACCAACTTTGTTGTGTTTTATATATCAGGACAGAATTATTTTACCACTTCTAGTTTTTATCTCACTGACTCTGAACTGTACTTTTACATGCTGTTCTAATTATAATTAATTACTGCTGCTATTTTTTGTTTGTTTCTTACTACTACATTTATTGCTGTTTTTGTTGTTTTGTTTCTGTAAACTGTTTTGAACTCACTAATGAAAGGCGGGATATATATTTCAAAGTGGTATATACATTTCAATATATATACAACACCATATCATTTTATACTAAAAATAAATGGGTAGACTCATAATATATTTATAAAGTAAGCCTACTTCTGTTTGTATCCATGACAACACAGATTTATTTTCTGGAGCTCCAGATATTTGTTTCAGTAGAGTTTACACAAATAACTTCAAATGGTGCTGTAAGATGAAACAGTTCTCTATTATACGTAATTACATGTAGGCTTCATTTGGAATAAATTCATGTTTTCATACAGATGAACAAGTGATGTATTGTTTACAATAGTTTCAAAAGCATATGGCAAAATGTCCTTTAAAAAGTGGTATTAAAACACACTCTACCGTTCCCACTGAAGAAACTGCTTCATTTTTATCTGTACTTGTTTGCATACTATGCTTGACATCTGATTTAGATTGTAATATAACTAAACAGTCCAGAGGCCACACTTAGCTGCTGTATACTATCCATGAAGCAACTTTGGCTGCATGAATAATGGCTGTTCAAAGGAGAGAACCTTCTGACAGCTTGAAAATGATTGACAAAAGAAACAGCTATACAGCAAATCAAATATACACAATATATATTTATCTCAATCAAATCTGTTTACCTATATAGAAGTAAACAGTTTTGACTAGTGGTGTAGAAAACCCATGCAAAATCACTGACTAAAAGAAGCGCAGAATCTAAGCCAGGGATTCTCAACCTATAGCCTGCAGGCCAGACCCGGCCTGCAGCACCATTCCATCCAGGCCGCTGCCGCCACTGCTGGAAGTGAAAGTGGACACATTTACATCAGCCATAAAACACACCTGTACATGTGTAAACATGCCTGCGGCTGTCATAAACATGGAAACGGGCACATTTATGCCAGCCATAAATGCGCCTGCTTCTGGGGGCGTGGTCCGGCCCGCTCAGCTGACCGAGGGGCATGATCAGGCCCATGGCATAAAAAGGTATGATACAACTTTAACTATCAGGGCTTCATCTTAAGGAATCCTGGGAATTGCAATTTGGGACAATATTTAAAGTTCTTTGCTGTGGTACAGAGGACTCTACCAGAGCAATCTAGCAGAGCGTTTTAAGCATTTCATCACCCTGGATTCTTCAGGATGGAACTATGGCAATTAAAGTGGTATCAGACTGATTCAACTCTGTATGTTTAGGTGCACTCTAACAGATGAAGGCCCTGACCAAGATAATAACTTTGTCAGAGTTACTCTTTGGAGGAAACAGCCAAAATGCAAGCGCGGCGCCAAAATGGCCGCCGCGCTCTTTGCGCCCCCCCCCCACAGGACAGAGAATCCGGGTAGTTAGGGGCGTGGCCAGCTCCCTTATAAAAGGGGTGGCCACGAGGCAGCCGAGCTGCCATTTTACCTCAGCGACGGAGCGGAGAAGTCTTTTCCCCTGTGTCTCCGTCGCTCTTTAGCTTACCGGGAAGCCTTTTGGTAGCGATTCTTCCTTTTCGGCTTCCCTTTGCTTCAGTAGAGATGCCTTCGAAGAAGAAGGCAGCTTCGAGTGCGGCTCGCGCTGTTAGGAGGCGCAACCCAGGTCAGAGGACCGCGGTTCCGCCTCCTCAGCAGCCGCCTTCGCAGGCCCCGGCCGGGGCTGGCGGAATGGGGTCTATTGCCCCTTGGCCCGGAGTGGGCGAACAGAATACGGGCGCGGAAGGGGTTCCGGCCCGCGAGCGGTGGACACCGCTCCTGCACCTGCCCACCCTGTTGGGCCTGCTGCTCTTGGGTCGCAGCCTCCCCCTGGGCCCTCTAGCCTTGGGGGGTGGTGCGGCCCCCTGCCTTGGCAGGTTTCTCCACCGACCCTGCCGGGCTTCGGTGCTGGCCAATGGCCATATTCGGGTCCTGGGGTACAGGGACCTGTACCCACGCCTGGACCGGGCGGGCCGGCCGGCCCTTGGCCCCAGGTTGACGTGGCAGCCTTACTGGCCCGTATTGCGGCCCTGGAAGCGTCGTTGGCTCAGGCCAGTCAGGCGGGGGCCCCCTTTGGGGTCCCTTTTGCGGCGCTGTCGGCAGGAGGACAACAGCCGACAGGGAGGGTTGAGCTGCTGCAGGCGCGTGGCGCGGTTTCGGCCACTGCCTCGCAGCTCCCCAGTCAGCAGCCAGGTGCGGGTCAGGCCCCGGTGATGAGCTCTACGTCGGTCGTGAGCTCCGACGCCCCCAGTGGGCCGGAACCCCCGGTGGGGGCGGCCGCGGGGGTGCAGCATGTGAGTATACGGTGCAAGCAAGTACATCCACACACATTCCCAATATGGGGGGGGGCCTTTTCAATGGCCTTGGCCTCGCGCGGGTGGTGCGGGGGCCACGCTGTCGGCACCCCACCCGGCGACGACGACTGCCACCCTGGGCACTGGGGTGGGTACTTGTTCTTACACTGCGGGGAATGTTCTGGGGGTGGCTGGGCTAGCTCAGGCCCCTTTTCCTATGGCTGCGGTGCCTTTTTCGGCTTTGCCGACGGCTGGGTATTCCTTGCCACTGGGTGATCACTTGGCACAGACTACCAGAGAAAAGATATGGCGGGGGGAGTATGTAGATATCTTCTCACTCCTGAACAGAGAGCCCACCAAGGAGGAAAGGGAGGGACAGGATGAGAAGGACAAGGAGCAGGCACGTCGCCGTAAGCCGCCACGTACCTGGGCCAACTGGCTCCCTGCTTATTTAATATACATGGCGGTGTACTTGAGGGCGCGGCCAGATTTGGCTATTCCCATGGTCCAATATTTGGACAACATATACAGGGCGATGGTTGATTTCCCAGGCCCCTCGTGGTTAGCCTATGACGAGGAATTCCGTATGAGGATTCCCCTTCACCCCGAGATGAGATGGGACGAGCCGTGCCAGAGGCTTTGGCTTTTGTACATGACGCCCACACGCCCCGCCCCGGGGGACAGATACCATTGTGGACATGCGGTCCAGCGCGCAGCTCCGGCGCAGGTTACCCGCCAAGCGGCAGGGCAGGGGGTTCCAGCCCGCCTGCTGTGCTGGACTTTCTCGTCCAATGGTTCCTGTAATAGGAAGAATTGCAAGTACAGGCATGAGTGTCCCACGTGTTCGGGCCCCCACGCAGCCTCCGCCTGTCCCAGGCCTGGAGGGACACGGGGCAGAGGGAGGGGCGGACAGTGGGCTGGCAAGACTGCCACGGATGGAGCTGGTTCTCCAAAAGGCCCCCTCCCCAATTAATGTGGACATGCTGGAGCGTTGGCTCGCATCGTACCCGAAGGGGGAGGATGGGGAGTATCTCCTTCAGGGTTTTAGGCAGGGATTCCGTATCCCTTTCATGGGTGATAGGTCCCCTCAGGATGCCCCTAACCTTTTATCCCTCAGAGGGAGGGAGGATGTGGCCGCGGCCAGCATTAAAAAGGAGTTAGATGCGGGCAGGGTCGCTGGACCTTTCCCTGCACCCCCGTTTCCCAATCTTAAGGTGTCGCCACTGGGCTTGGTCCCCAAAAAGTCCCTAGGCGAGTTTCGCCTTATTCATCATTTGTCCTACCCAGCCGGCCGATCGGTCAATGATGCTATCCCTGATGACCTTTGTTCAGTCAGGTATACATCGTTTGACCAGGCGCTGCGCATGGTGCGCTCTTGTGGCCCGGGTGCCCTGCTGGCCAAGTGCGACATTAAGTCGGCTTTTCGCCTTTTGCCAGTGCATCCGGGCGACTTTGAGTTGCTGGGTTTCAAATTTAAGGGTGAATATTATTTTGATAAGGCCATGCCTTTTGGCTGTTCCATATCATGTTCGGCCTTCGAGCGTTTTAGTACCTTCCTAGAGTGGGCTTTCGTCCGCAGGTCAGGGTCTCGGTCTGTAGCCCATTACCTGGATGACTTTTTATTCGGGGGTGAACGGGGCTGGGACACATGCACACGTCTCCTCAACACATTTCAGACGCTAATGGAGGAACTCGGTGTCCCTTTAGCGCCCGAAAAGACCGAGGGCCCATCTACCAAGCTAGTATTCCTGGGGGTGGAGATTGACACAGTAGCGCAGGCTTCTAGGTTGCCGGGCGATAAGGTGTCCAGGATAATGGCCCTTATCTCGGATTTGCTGGCCAAGCGCAAGGCATCACTGAGGGAACTGCAGGTGCTACATGGTCACCTCAATTTTGCTTGCAGGGTGGTCGCACCGGGCAGAGCTTTTGCCCGGCGCTTATGCGACGCCATGGCAGGGTTATCCAGGCCCCACCATAGAGTTAGGCTTACCCGGGGCATCAGGGCAGACATGTTTGTCTGGTTGCAATTCCTGAGGGAGTTCAATGGGGTCTCATTTTGGAGGTCTGACCTCCTGGCATCCCCCAATTTTCAGATCCAGTCTGATGCCTCAGGATCCCTGGGTTATGGGATGTACTTCAATGGGAAGTGGGCCTATGGTGGGTGGCCACCGGCCTGGGCAGGCACGGGTCGCCTGCGGGATCTCACATACCTGGAATTTTTCCCTATTCTGGGGGCTTTGATGCTATGGGGCGAGCAGTGGGCTAATTCGGTTGTGCATTTCTGGTGTGACAATGCTGCTGTTGTTCACATTGTCAATGCACAGACTTCCAAATCGCCCAGGGTCATGGAGCTAGTGCGCCATTTTGTGTTGCGCTGCCTGCGCCTCAATGTCTTGTTCAGGGCCAGGCATGTTCCAGGGATTAATAATGATATTGCTGACGCTTTGTCCCGCCTGCAGATCTCCCGGTTCCGCGCCTTGGCCCCGGATGCGGAGGAATTTCCCTCGCCACTCCCGGACGAGATGTGGACTATTGGCAAGGAGAGGTGAACCGGGCGATTGGCCTGTCACTAGCGCCACGCACGCGTAAGGCGTATCAACAAGCATTCAATTCTTACAGAGCATTTTCTGCTCAATGTCACCTGCCAGAGACCTGGCCTATCCCGGTGGACCATGTTCTGCGGTTCATGGTTCACCTGCATGCACAGGGCCTCGCACCTCGCACCATAGCATCCAAGCTCTCGGCGTTGGCTTTTATGGCCAAAGTGGGAGGTCATGTGGACAGCACCTCTGACTTCCGTGTGAGACATGTTTTGGAGGGGTGGGTGCGCGAGCGCGGGCGTTGCCCGGACGAACGGCACCCTATTTCCCCAGGGGTTCTTACCCAGTTGGCCCGGGGCTGGCCAGGCCTCTGTTTTGATCATTATGAGGCAGCCCTTTTTCCATGCAGCCACAACGGTGGCATTTTTTGGAGCGCTCCGCATCAGCGAACTTGTGATGCTGTCTAAGGCGGATGCAAGTTGTAGGGCACTGGAACTCGAAGATGTCTATGTCGCCAAAGACTGGGCTCAGTTGAGGATACGCTCCTCTAAAACAGATCAGCATGGCGTAGGCAGTGGTGTAAGACTGCTACGGTGTTCTTTGGCAGACATCTGTCCGGTTGGTGCCCTACAGGAGTACCTGGCACTGCGTGGCATGCACCACAGCCCGTTTTTCTGTCACCAAGATGGGTCTCCCCTTACTAAATTTCAGTTTTGGAAGGTGACAGGCAGAGCCCTCACCAGGGTGGGCCTACCAGGTGCCCGTTATGGCACACATTCATTCCGTATTGGTGCAGCCTCTACAGCAGCTGCTTTTGGGTACTCTGGGGCTGACATACGTAGCATGGGGAGGTGGGGCTCGCAATGTTTTCAGTTTTATGTGCGCCCACTCCCGCCATGAGTACCAATCCAGTCACCTTACCGCCTTTTTTCTCAATTTTCTTACAGACCCTGGGTGTCGTATTACACCGGTGACAGTATGGCTGGTGGGCCACAGCTATGTGCACAGGGCAGCGCGTTACGCTGCGGCGACAGAGTGGGGACCCCAACTAGGAATTGGGTGAACACGCCAGTCTCACATGGCATGGTAAGCCTGGGATGTTATGGCGGGAGCTGCGGCCTTTCCTTTTTTCTGGCCTGGGTGCTGACCCGCCTGACATTCTCATCATCCACATGGGGGGCAATGATTTGGGCCAGGTCACCGGCTTATCGCTCAAGCATGCGATTTGCGAGGACCTCGCCTACTTGCATTATGTCTGGCCTGCCACAACCCTGGTTTGGTCGCACATTGTCCCGCGCCATTCTTATAGAGGGGGCGTTAACCTCCTGGCCCTTGACCGCGCTAGGCGCACGGTCAATAGGGCGGTGGCGCGGTTTCTTGCCGACAGGGCTTGGGGACGGGTCAGTCATCACCCCGCTATTAGCCTACAAAATTATGACTTGTACGCAGGGGATGGGGTCCATCTGTCGCGAGGAGGTATGGACCTCCTGTTGGGTGATTGGCGAGCAGGCCTGTTGACCGAGCTGACGGTCTGGGGGGGGGGGCGTCAGGCCTTCTTTGAAGCCCCTCCGTGTGGCGGGTAGCACTGGTAAGGTAAACAGTATGACCCACAGGTATCCGGCAGGTTCGCAATTGACTGGACAACACTAGACAGGAATAAATTAGTTAAACGTTGTCCGGTCAACGATGAACCAGGCGACGGGGTGATGACGATAGCTAACCAGCATGCATCACCCCGTGATTTCACGGATACGCGTCAGAGGGTGGGGTCATGAGTTAGATATTAACTACGGTCAACAATTTGTTTGTTGTCAACAAACAAATTGATACAAATTGATACATTGTAACCAACTGCCGTTGGCAATTTTGGGGTGGTACCTTACCAGTGTTACTTCGGCCTGCTTGCCTTAAGAATTATGATTGGTCGTTTTACCAATACAAATTTATAATTCGGACTAGGGCATTGAATCAATAAATGTGGCCCGATGCTGTTATCCACTTTCAATGTTGTCTGTGTCCGTTATTGGGGGGTGCGCCTGCAATGCAAGCGCGGCGCCAAAATGGCCGCCGCGCTCTTTGCGGGCCCCCCCCCACAGGACAGAGAATCCGGGTAGTTAGGGGCGTGGCCAGCTCCCTTATAAAAGGGGTGGCCACGAGGCAGCCGAGCTGCCATTTTACCTCAGCGACGGAGCGGAGAAGTCTTTTCCCCTCCACCCCCTCCCTAGTTAACAGTGTGATATTTTGGTCGCTTCGGGGCCGGGTGGGAATTTTTGGCTGGGACCCATATTGGCTTCCGGGTCCTGGCTTTTTTGCCCATCCCACACTGTTGCTATGGTTTGATATAGGGGTCTTCTTATGTTCCTACTGTTGACTTTGGTCACATTGGCGGGTAGCACTGGTAAGGTAAACAGTATGACCCACAGGTATCCGGCAGGTTCGCAATTGACTGGACAACACTAGACAGGAATAAATTAGTTAAACGTTGTCCGGTCAACGATGAACCAGGCGACGGGGTGATGACGATAGCTAACCAGCATGCATCACCCCGTGATTTCACGGATACGCGTCAGAGGGTGGGGTCATGAGTTAGATATTGACTACGGTCAACAATTTGTTTGTTGTCAACAAACAAATTGATACAAATTGATACATTGTAACCAACTGCCGTTGGCAATTTTGGGGTGGTACCTTACCAGTGTTACTTCGGCCTGCTTGCCTTAAGAAATATGATTGGTCGTTTTACCAATACAAATTTATAATTCGGACTAGGGCATTGAATCAATAAATGTGGCCCGATGCTGTTATCCACTTTCAATGTTGTCTGTGTCCGTTATTGGGGGGTGCGCCTGCAATCCTGTTTGGTGGGGTTCATTTGTGTAAGAGGAACAATGTCATTTGCAGTGGAATATTGGCACTGATTAAAAGCTTCCTTCTGTGATTTCATTGTACACACAACCTTGTTGCATTGTATACACACTGAAACCTCAAAGGAAGTCTTCAATCAACTGTAATTGGAGCCAGCGGAACTGAGCAACAGGATTTCACCCACTGAATAACCTGAATGATCTGTCAGCATCCGTTTGGTTAGAGACAATTGCATACCAGTTGGAATAGGATTTAATACAAGAGCTGGTGGCTGACAGGAGAACTAAAAAAGTGAGAAGATTGTCACTGTGAAAGATCCCTAGAAAGAAGAAGGCTTGAAGATCAGAGCTGATGAGTAAAGAGAGTGACAAGTTACATTGTAAGGTTGTGGTGAAACATGAAGTACATAGTAAGTCCAGTACCAGAAGATTTAATTTAGGCAGAGGTATGACCAAAGAGAACTTCAAGAAGCAGTCTTCAATACCTCTCAACCTTTGTCAAAACTAGAAACAAGCAGGAAAGAAGATTAACATAAGAACATAAGAACAACCTTGCTGGAACAGGCCACAGCCCATCCAGTCCAGCATTCTGTCTCACATAATGGCTCACCATTTCCTTCAGGGTATTCCCAAGCAGATGCCTTCACCTGCTTAGGATTCCCTGGAAATGGCATTGAGAGATATCCTGCTTATCTCTCCAACTCAGAGGTTGTCCTTAGGTATCCATAATTATAGCCATTGATATCCTTGTCCTCCATGAACTTGTCTAATCTTCTCTTAAAGCTGTCAAGACTGACAGCTGTCACCACTTCTTCTGGCAGGGAGTTCCATAGACCAGAGATCCTCTGGGTGAAAAAGTACTTTCTCTTATTTGTTTGAGAACTAGTACCCAAAAGTTTCATGGAGTGCCCCCTAGTTCTAGTGTTATGCGATAGGGGAAACAGTTTTTCCTTATCTACTTTGTCCACAGTGTGCATGATTTTATAAACTTCAATCAGGTCACCTCTTAGACGCCGTCGTTCAAGAGTGAAGAGGCCCAACCGTTGCAGCCTCAGATGGTAAGGAAGGTGTTCCAGTCCCCTAATCATTTTGGTTGCCCTCCTCTGCACTTTTTCCAACTCCATAATATCCTTCTGGAGGTATGGCAACCAAAACTGTACACAGTATTCCAGATGGGGCTTCACCATAGATTTATAAAGAGGCAAAATGACAGTTGCTGACTTATTTTCTATACCCTTCCTAATGATCCCTAGCATTGAGTTTGCTTTTTTCACTGCTGAGGCACACTGGGCTGACACCTTCATTGAGTTGTCCACCAGGACACCAAGGTCCCTTTCCTGGTTTGTCGCAGAGAGTTCAGAACCCATCAGTTTATAAATGTAATTGGTTTTTTTTGCCCCAACATGCATCACTCTGCACTTACTAATGTTGAAGCTCATTTGCCACTGTTTTGCCCACTCCCCCAGTGTCAAGAGATCCCTCTGGAGCTCCTCACAATCTCTCACAGTTTTCACTACCCTGTATACCACATGTCCTTTGATGCTGATTGTGATTAATGATGGGCTGCTGTAAAGGTTAGGAAAAATGTAGCCCAGAAGAAGAGCAATTTAGGTGAGGAACATTCTTAAACATTAGAAACTGTAACTAAGCACATTGAACCTTGATTAATTAAGAAAGTTAAGAAATTTCATTTTAACTTCTAAAAATAAATATTAGCCAAAACCCTGTTGCTTAGCACAATATATTATGCTAGATCAGGGGCACCCAAACAATGGCCCACGGGCCCAATTAGGCCCATGCATATCATTAATGTGGCCCGTGGTGAGTGCCAAAATGAAGGCACTTTTTGTGAGTTCATTCTGTAGTTCCTTTTGCCTGACCTAGCATAAGAAAGATTAACCAGCAACACAAGGTTGCCATTACCAGGGTACACCTTATTGTGGTTATAAAACACCACAATCTTCAAGAAGGCTCTTCCTGTGTATTATTGAGTTTTTCTTTTAGGACAAAAATGTTAATGTATGAGTTGTTTTTTCTAAACTAAAACTCAGTATTCAGGTTAAATTGTTGTATTGGCACTCATCATAAATAAGTGGGTTTTGGGTTGCAGTTTGGGCACTTGGTCTCTAAAAGGTTCGCCATCACTGACATAGGTGCTTCTGGCCAATCAAAAAGGCAGATCAGGGAATTGGGATTCAGCCTGTGCTAGACTCTTCTCTGAGCCTGCATGGTCAGAACTTGTTGGTGGCCAGGTGTGCATTTGCACAGCTAAAGTAATGCCTCCAAGTTTCTGTGTTCATTCCTGAAAATGTCTGGTCTAGCCATAGTGAGACATGCCTAAAGTACAACTCGCTTGGATTATTGCAATTTGTTCTATGTGGGGTTGGCTTAGAAAGCAGTTTGGAAACTTTAGCTGGTGCAAAATGAGGCAGTCGGACTGCTCATTGAAGCCAATTACAGGCATGACATAACTCTCCTGTTACAACAAGAACAGCAGCTGCAGCTTCTTCTTCTTTGTCTAAGCCAGATGTAAAACTGCCAAAATGAAGGCACCCTTACTGGTACTTTTCTTGGCCCAATTCAAAGGGCTAATTATGATATACAACAGGGATTCTCATGGGTTTGACCCAGCCCACAGTACCAAATCATCTGGCCCACACCCTTGCTCCAGCCACCGTTTCCACTGCCACTACCTGAATTCTTGTCCCCTCTGCTTGGTGTGTCCCTAATGGTGCTCTGTAGCAGGACCACTCTAGCTGAGTGTGTCTTTTCCCATGGGAGGAACACAACCATCCGTGGCTTTCACAGGGTCCATTCTGGCTGAGCATGGGCGAGAAGGACAGACTGGGCCCCATGCAGCTCCTCCAGGCAGGGAAGTGGCTTGGACTGGTCACTGGTGGCAGTGGTGGGGGTGGAGTTGTGGGTGGTTTGGGGTGGTCCCACTGCCACTGCTGGCAGTGTGGGTGTAGTGGTGGGTGTTTCAGGGTGGTCCCACTGCTGCTGGTGGCAGTGTGGAGGGGAGTGGGGGGCTCATGGCGGGACCACCATGAGCCACCACCATCACTGGTGGGACCACCAGTCCGGCCCTTCAACAGTCTGAGGAAGCATGAACCAACCCCTGGCTTAAACAGGTTGAGGATCCCTGATCTACAAAATCCTATAGGGTCTAAGCTATCTGAAGAACTGTATCTCCTTGTATTAAATGTCTTAACAGCTAAGATCTTCAAGGGAGGTCCTTGTTTTAGTCTCACTGCCCCTTATACAGGTGGAAGGCAAGACAAAGCCTCTCAGGTTGTAGAATGCCCTCCCAAGGGAGGGACTATGGAAGCCTCTTCCTTTGTGACATTCCAGTGACATATGAAGGCCATCCCTTTTTTCCCTAAGCTTTTTTAACAACAAAATTAGACAGTGAACAATTTTAATTTTGGATTCCGCACATTATTATTTTATGTACTGTATGCTTTAATGTGTTTCTAAGGTACCTTTAACTGTATTAAATATTGCATTAAATTTAATTAAATTTAATTTAATTGTCACATTTATATACCGCTCACTCGGCCAAAGCCAACTCAGGGCGGTTCACAATAAAAAAAAACATTGCTATATGTTTAATTGTTCTTAATGTAATAACTGCAAGAGGCTCATACCTGTCAACTATCCCTTTCCCCCCTGGAAAACCCCTTATTTTTACCCCTCTTCCCGCCCCCTCCCGTTTTATTAATTTCCCCGTATTTTCCCTTATTTTTTAAAAAATATCCTGACCGGAGCCCTCACAGGCGAAGGTGCAGTATTTTTTCCAGCCACCAGAGGTCGCTGTGTGGCAGGCTTTTCGCTTGTGGAAGGAGAGAGAGAGAAGGTGGGGTGGGGCGTTCTGTAGTTTGTCTTTCCCTTTCCTGCCAGCCACATGGTCCTGGAGGCTTCGTTTTGGTTGCTGGGAGCAGGAGGATACTCTAGGTGAGCAATATATTTCATATATGCAGGGGCAACCTCATGCTTTATTGAGATGTTTCTGCCCTACTTCCTGGCTGGAGGATTTCGTTTCGAGAGTTCTAGAGTTAATTTGGGAGGGAGGTTGCTTGATCACTATATGAGAGCCGGGGGGGGGGGAATTAATCCCTTGCTCCTCCACCCTAATTGGGGGGTGGTGGTGTTGTCTGATCACTATATGAGAGAGGGGGGGTTCCCTTGCTCGAAAGCCAGTCGTATCCGACTCTAGGGTTCAGTGCTCATCTCTGTTTCAAAGCTGAAGAGCCAGCGTTGTCTGCGTCTGCAGACATTTCCGTGGTCATATGGCAGGCATGACTAGACACCAGAGTGCACGGAACGCTGTTACCTTCCCACCAAAATGGTCCCTATTTATCTACTTGCAATTTCTTGCTTTCGAACTGCTAGGATGGCAGGAGCTGGGACAAAGACGGGAGCTCATTCCGTCCTGCAGTACTCGGGAATTGAACTGCTGACCTTCTGCCTCCCAGTCAGCATCTTAGTCACTTAAGCCACTGAGTAAACAAGAAAGAAAAGAAAACAAAAGTTCCCCAAGAAGATGGGGAAAGGGTTCTTTGGCCCACACAGCTTTGTGCCCATTGCATCTACAGTACCATCAAGCCATCTTATTTTTGGCCACCCCCACCTTTCCCAGCACCAAGGCCTTCTCAAGTGAATCCTCTCTTATTTGATGTCCAAAGTACTTTAGTGTCATCTTTACTATTTGACCTTTAATGAGCAGTCAGGGTTGATTTCTTCTAGGATCGACCTATTTCTAACACCACATTTCAGAGGCATCTATTTTTCTGCGCTCAGCTTTCCTAATTGTTCAGCTCTCACACCCATACATTACCGCCGGGAATACCATTGCTTTGACACTGCAATTTTGTGTTTGCAAGGTAATGCCTCTACTTTTAACTATGTTCCCCAGGTTTCTCATAGCTTGTTTCCCAAGCATCAGTCACCTTTTTATTTCATGGCTGCAATCACCATCTGCAGCAATCTTTGATCCTAAGAAAGTAAAATCTGCCAGTCATATCCATCTCTAGGGTGCAGTGCTCATCTCCATTTACAGCCAAAGAGCTAGTGCTGTCTGTGTTTGCAGACATTTTCATGTCCATGTGGCAGGCATGACTAGAGCCCAGCAAGTCACATGGCTATATTTGGCCACGCCCACAGAGGGGTGTGCCCAAAATTTCCCTTATTTTCAAATCCAAAAGTTGACAGGTATGAAGAGGCTAGGCTAGAGTATCACTTTCTTCCTCAGTGCAATTGGCCAGCCTGCCCATTTTCCCCTGCAGCGCCACCACTAGTTGTGGGTGCAAAATACAGTACTATTTTTTTTCCCTGCTCTGAAAACTGACTTATGTTCAGGTGCGTCTTATGGTCCAAAAAATACTGTAGGTTATATTAACAATGAGCTGGATCTTAAAAGCCTGAAGGGAAGTAGGAAGATTGTTATTTCTCTTTTTATGTGGTAGAAATACCCCCCAAGTTTCTGGGTGCAGATAATGAAGCATGGGTGCCCAAACTTTTTGGGCCATGGGCTGGTCACATGGTTCAAGGGGCTGGTCACTATAGCCCGGGGCCAGATCCAGTCCCCAGGCCGTAATTTGGGCACCCCTGAATTAAAGCAATGAACCAGTTACAGTACAGGTGAAACTCAGAAAATTTGAATATCGTGCAAATGTCCATTCATTTCACTTAAAAAGTGAAACAAATATGAGATAGACTCACTACATGCAAAGCGAAAGATGTCATGCCTTAATTCATTATAATTGTGATGATTGTGGGGTTCATGAGATGGGGGGGTTGGAGTTTTCATATGATGTAAGCCATAAGCATCAATATTATAACAAAGTAAGGCTTGAACTATCTCGCTTTGCATGCAATGAGTCTATCTCATATATTTGTTTCACCTTTAAAGTTGCATTACTGAACTGAATGAACATTTGCATGATATTCTGATTTTCCGAGTTTCACCTGTACTGAACAGTGAAAAAGACAAGTTTTAACTGCAGCATGAGGCCTTTTACCTTTCTCCCTGGGAAGGCAATGCAACCATATGATACAAAGAGTTAATCACTTTCCTTTGTCCGGTGGCTAATCAAATGAAAGCCAATTCTAGTGAATAAATCGAACATTTCTTTTGCTACTTGGGAAAAGGAGGTTTGGATTCCAACATTAATGGAAAATTGAGTGTACATTCCCACACAATTAACAAATGCCTAACAATACATTCTTTGTTACATAGCAAACTTTTACCCAACACCATAATACAAGTAAATTAATGTCCACCACCCATGTTGACCTATGAAGAAACTACTTCAAGTGTAAATTGAAGCTATCGCTTTCCCAATGGCTTCCCAACACAGATTAGAATGACTTATAATGTCTCCCACTTGCTGTTTGTTATAGAATAACAGTGGCACTGCTGTTACCATTTGCTTTAACACTTCAGTTATTGTAATAGTTTTTAACATGAAGAATCATTAATAAGCAATTTAATGGTATTCATGTTATAATCTTGTCACTAGTAGTACCATCCAATCCACATGCCATAAATACCAAGTTACTAGATTTCAATAAAGTACAATGGATTTATTTTTGCAGCAGACAGTAAAAGGCCTTAAGGTTAATTTTGTTCTCTGACTGAGATAATTTCCTAGTTATTATACAATGGGCCAAGGAGCTTCATAGACTGAAACTTTTCAGGATGGCAAAGGCAACATTAGCATTTATACTGCCATTTCAAAAACATGTGAGACTGAAGTAAAAATATGTGCTGAATGAAATAAATGGTATCTCTTCTATTTATTGGTGAGCTAGTGTGATTCAGCCTGAATTTAGATGAACTTTTCTTTCTTTCTTTTTGGGCCATAACATGCCCAACAAGACAAAAGCTAAGATGTTTCTTTCCTGATACAGCTTTCAAGGTACTGTACTATATTTGAGATATTTAATGAGTGCCTTTGACAGTTCCAATCACCACCACCCCCGGTAAGTTTCCATGGCTAATAGGAGATTCAATCTAGGCCTCCTGAACTCTATTTGCTACATCACACTGAGTGGCATTTTAACAATACTGTACAGTACTTTTGTATATGCTTCTTTTTGTAGATTGAGAAATTGACCTTAGTGGCTGAAATCCTGTAACTTAGTGGAGTATGTCCAACTTGAGTAGGCCTATCTGGATGAATCGAATGTACAAAAGGATTAAGCTGATGAAAGGCCATCAATTAACTTCTCTTCTGTAAAAAAAGACTATTAATAGACAATGAAATGACCATTGACAAGTACTGCATTCCATTGACCAATATTATATCAGAGGAATAGCATTCTCAAAGGGTACACACCTATTCTGAGAAATGCTCAGGATTTATTATTTTATTAGTATTTTAAAAATGTCAATAGTAGCAACAATAATGATTTCCTACTAGGTGAAAGTTAATATTGAAGAAGAAGAAGATTTCCCAGGCCAGAATAAGTTTCTCCCCCCCCCCCCCCTTGTTCCCTGGGAACCTGCAGGAGGGAAGACTCAATACCGTCGACCATTGTATCCTTCTGGAAAGGCTCAAAGGATTGGGCACAGTGTTGTCCTGGTTTTCTTCATTTCTGGAGAGCCGTACCCTGTCAGTGTGGTTGGAGAGGAGAAGTCCAGTCCTATGCCCCTTAGATATGGGGTGCCACAGGGCTCGGTGCTCTCTCCTCTCCTATTTAACATCTACATGAAGCTGCTGGGCAAGATCATTCGTTCCCATGGGGCGTGGTACCATCAGTACGCGGATGACACCCAGGTGAACATCTCAGCCTGTGGGGACCCCAGTGATGTGGTCAAAGTCCTGTCCGAATGCCTGGAGGCCGTTGGGGTCTGGATGGGGGGCAACGGACTTCAGCTGAACCCTAGCAAGACTGACTGGCTATGGGTTGGGGGTCCGGGGTTATCCAGAGAGTTACAACCTCTGGTTTTGGTTGGGGCAGTTCTGCCCCAGACAGACCTGGTGCGCAACTTGGGGGTCCTCTTGGACTCACGGCTGCTGCTGGAAGAGCAGGTGGCAGCTGTGGCCAGGAGGGCTTTTGCTCAACTTAGAGTAATTCTCCAGTTGCACCCGCTCCTGGACTGGGACTCCTTTACTGGTCACTCATGTTCTGGTCACCTCCAGACTAGCTTACTGCAATGCACTCTACATGGGGCTGCCCTTGATGACCATTCGGAAGCTACAGCTGGTGCAGAATGCGGCTGCCCGGGTGATGATGGGGTGTCGGCATTATGCCCGTGCCTCCCCATTACTCTGGGAGCTGCACTGGTTACCAGTTTGCCTCCGGGTGCAAGTCAAGGTGCTGTTTTTGACCTTTAAAGCCCTAATTTGGAAATGGGCCAGGTTACCTGAGATACCGCATCATCCCAAGAGTGTCTGCCTGTCCAACCAGAGCAGACTGGAGGGGATCCCTAGTTGTGCCTTCAGCTAGAGGGGCTTGCCTCTCTGACACACAGAGGAGGGCCTTCTCCGTGTCCACTCCAGTCCTTTGGAACCTCCTGCCAACAGAATTGAGGCTACAAACAGAATTGCTGCCTTTCAGGAAAGGTTTGAAGACTTAGCTGGTGGGGCAGGTGTGGGGCCCTAATAGGAATATGGCCCCAGCCTGTTGGCTCATCTCCAGCTAGAGTCCAGTTTGTGCCCTCCTTCTGTGTTTCTGTATTCCCCCCTTCCCTTTTAGCTTTTAGTTTTTTAGTTTTAAATGGGATGGGAGTAGGAGGGTGGATAGATGGGTGGATGACAGGGTTTTAACCTGTTTTTATATGTTTTTAATTGTTGTACACCGCCCTGAGTCGGGTTTTTACCTGAGTGGGTGGCATAAAAATTGAAATAAATAAATAAATAAATAAGACTCACTCTTCAGATAGCCACATTCCACTCAGCCTGTCACTCCTCCCCATCCCTTCAGTCTACTCTGCCTTACATCTCCCCCCGCCCAAGAAGGAAGCACACTCTTAATAAGGTTTGCTTTCCTCATTCTCCAGAGTGGGATCAAGGTCATTGGTGGAGTCTTCAAACAGCCAGAATAATGCGTCCGCCACTATGTTATCCACCCCCTTAATATGGTCAACGTCAAAGGAAAAGTCTTGCAAAGACAAACACCAATGCAACAGTATCTGGTTTGTATCCCTCATTTGTTGCATGAATTTCAAAGCTCTATGATCTGTTTGGAGAAGAAACTTGTGACCCCAAAGATAAGGCCCCAGCTTGTTGATAGCCCACACCACCGCTAAACATTCCTGCTTCACCACCACATACCATCTCTCCCGAAGCAGCAATTCCCAACTGAAATACGCCATGGGATGCAAACTAAAAACTAAAGTTCCATTATCATCTTGTTACATCAGGGAAGCCCCCACCCTGAACATAGAAGCATCTGTGTGTAGAACAAAAGGCCGGTTAAAGTCCAGAGCCTGCAGGATGGGGTATTCCACAAGCTTTTGCTTTAAGAGTTCAAACGCCTTCACACTGTCGAGTCTAGACTACTCAGTTAGGCCTCTTTGCCTCAGTCCCAACTGTCAGGGGAGCAGTAATGTCGCTAAACCCAGGGATGAACTTGCAGTAAAAACCCACCTACCCTAGGAAACTGTGGAATTGTTTCTTGGCATTGGCCATTCCTGAACACACATTCCTGAACACTCCCAGACAGCCTTTAATAACTCCAGAGGCCAATTCATGTTTCTCCTGAACACCACTTCAGCTAGAGAATAAAATCCCAGGTAACAGGGCCACCTTCAGGGCAGTACTACCAGTACTGCCATATCGGGCCCAGAGCTGACAGGGGCCCTGCTGCCACCGGCCATAACTGCGACATTTCTGTGAGACATTGCTGTGTCTCTCTCTCTGTGTGGGTCCAATAGGATTGCTCAGTATGGGGCCCAGAAATTTCAGATGGCGGGCCTGCCGGGAGGCATGGGTGGCACTCCAGTAGGTAGACATGACAAACGGGACCCCTTCCACACAGGTCTGCTCGTTCTGCGGAACATAAGCCTTTAACAAATTCTGGATGGTTTTGTTCACCCACCCCCATGGGACTGGGCATGGTAAGGTAAGGTAAGGAAAAACTCTGGGTTACCCCAGCCAATTCACAGACTTTCCCCATCAGCCTGGAAGTGACGTTAGTCTCCCGGTCAGAAATTACAAACTTTGGTAGTCCCAACATGGAACAGATCTCCATAAACGCGCAGGCCACCTGAATTGCAGAGATGCCCGTCAGGGGGATGGCTTCCGCCCTTCAGGTGGACAAGCAGATATAGATCAGCAAATACTTCTTCCCTGCTCGAGACGGCTTGAAAGACCCCAAGATGGCCACCTGGACTGGGCTGAAAGGTTCCCTTTCTATCTGGGGAATTTGAACTTCTGCCTTGGTATGGAAGGCCCCGGGGTCCACTCTGTGACAGACATCACAGGAAGCACAATACCCTTGTACATCCTTTGCTAACCACTTCCAGTAGAACTGATCAGAGATCTGTTTCAGTGTCTTCTTCCACCCCAAATGCCCGGCAAAGGCACTGTCATGAGTCAGCCACAATACCTCCTCCTGAAAAGTCCTCAGTACCACCAGCTGCAGTCTAGTATTTCCAGTGATAGTCCCTGTCACTGCCACTTCACAATACAGCAAGCTGTTCACCCACCGGAACCAGCACTCCCTTTTTCCAAGCTCAATGGGCTGCTGTTCTGCAGCAGCTCTGGCGGCTGCCAGTGACTTATCCTCTTGCTGCTCCCAGTGGAACTCCCTTGACTGGTCCCAGTCAGGAACCACCACCACCCGGTCAGTCTTCTCCTCCTTTTCCATGGGCAATGGAGTAAGGCTGGGGCTTGTGGACTGGTCTTGGAACCCCTCAGCTGCAACCTGAGCCTGAGTCCTCACCCTTCTCACTGTTCTTGCCACTTTTCCTGTTCCAGCTCAGGCAGCCCGAAAAATCAGGTTCATTCCCAAAATGAAAGAGGGAAGCCCCTGGCCGCAGTGAATTAAACAGAGAACCTGGCCCTAAAAATCCTGTTATTGGATGTGCAGCCATGTAGCAGGACACATCTTCATTGTGGGATTCACAGGATGGTAGACCTTGATGGGAACCTCCAACTTGGGCTTGGTGTCCTCTGGGAAAGGTGCTGCCAGTACACAGAACAAAAATCCACCCCAGATTCCCTGAAGGAACAGAGAGGCATCTGGACCCCTGTCCGTTGATCCACCAGCATCATGGTCCCTTCCCACTGCTTCTTTACCCACAAAGCTTGTTCCTCCAGGAGAAAGTGGGAGGGTCAAATCAGCACTGGACCCTCAACTTCCAGGGACAGTAAAGGTCTCAACACCTTCCCCTGCCACCGCGCCCTCCGCTCAGGTCCTGGAGTGAGGGTTTCCTCTGACCTTCTCTCCACTGGTCTGGAACCCTGGACCCACATTGTAGTCACCTGTTGGGCCCTCTTCCCCCTGGGCAAACCCTTGGCAAATGCCGGCCTCCTCCATTCCAGCCCCCCCCCTTGGGCTTGAGGGCTCGACCTTCCCCTGGGAGGTTCATCTAGTCTGAGGCCTGCAAGGTATCGGTGAGCTTGGCCAGGGACTCTACCGACAAGTCTCCCTTCTGGGCAAATATTCTCTGCGTGTGCAAGAAACCTCCCAGGTAAACTGTTCCTGCAAGCACAATTGGCACAGTTCAGTGAAAGTCCCCACTTGCACCACCTCTGTCCATCCATCAAAGGCCTGGGTAATCTCTGTTAAGGCCTCCATGAATGAGGTGCCTTCCCTCTTCCTGCTGGCCTGAAACCTTTCCAAAGCCACCTCCGGGGTGTATGCAAAGTAGACCCTCAGCTGCTCCCTAGTAGCTTTCCAAAGTAGTTCCTGATCCAAAGTAGCCAGGACGTTGGCGTACCGATCTGCAGCCTGACTCTGCAACAGCCGTGGCCACCACCCGTCTGCAATTTCATAGTCCAAGCAGGCTCTTTCGAAGGAGTGCAGAAACAGCCAAAGGTCTTGTCCTTCCTTCTGCTGGGGAAGAACACTCCAATCCACCTCTCTCAGCATCATAGGCACTTGGGGGGCCTGGCACAGGTCAAGGACCCTCTCATTGGTCCTTTTCAATTACTATAGGGCCTCCCGTAGAAACCCCATCGCGGACCTGTCCCTGCACTGACTAGGAAAACAACAAACACTTACACCATGCACTGAATGCTATGTCCTGGTGGCCACTTATGAGCAGACTGCACACTTGGGTAGGCTTGACAACCTCTGCACGCTAGGCAGCAGGAATTAGTAGGGAACTTGCACAAGTTGGGCAATTCCTTCATTACACACTGGGGTAACATCAATCAATCCTTCGTTACACACTGAAGTAACATCAATCACTCCACACTCCTCCAGGTCCTTCGATGTAGAAGAGAAGGCGCTGCTAAAGGAGAGCCAACATGGCTTTTGCAAGGGCAAATCATGCCTCACTAATCTGTTGGAATTTTTTGAGAGTGTCAACAAGCATGTGGATAAGGGGGATCCAGTTGACATTGTTTATCTGGACTTTCAGAAGGCTTTTGACAAGGTCACACACCAAAGGCTCTTGAATAAACTTACCAGTCATGGAATAAAGGGACAGGTCTTGTCCTGGATCAGCAACTGGCTAAGGGACAGGAAACAGAGGGTAGCACTAAATGGACACTTCTCCAAGTGGAGGGAAGTAAAGAGTGGGGTCCCCCAAGGTTCAGTACTGGGACCCCTGCTTTTCAACCTCTTCATAAATGATCTAGAGGTAGGAGTAAAAAGCAAGGTAGCCAAATTTGCTGACGACACTAAATTATACAGGGTAGTGAAAACTGTGAGAGATTGTGAAGAGCTCCAGAGGGATCTCTTGACACTGGGGGAGTGGGCAAAACAGTGGCAAATGAGCTTCAACATCAGTAAGTGCAGAGTGATGCATGTTGGGGCAAAAAACCCCAATTACATTTATAAACTGATGGGGTCTGAACTCTCTGCGACAAACCAGGAAAGGGACCTTGGTGTCCTGGTGGACAGCTCAATGAAGGTGTCAACCCAGTGTGCCTCAGCAGTGAAAAAAGCAAACTCAATGTTAGGGATCATTAGGAAGGGTATAGAAAATAAGTCAGCAAGTGTCATTTTGCCTCTTTATAAATCTATGGTGAGGCCCCATCTGGAATATTGTGTACAGTTCTGGTCGCCATACCTCCAGAAGGATATTATGGAGTTGGAGAAAGTACAGAGGAGGGCAACCAGAATGATTAGGGGACTGGAACACCTTCCTTACCATCTGAGGCTGCAACGGTTGGGCCTTTTCACTCTTGAACGACGGCGTCTAAGAGGTGACCTGATTGAAGTTTATAAAATCATGCACGGTGTGCACAAGGTAGATAAGGAAAAACTGTTTTCCCTATCGCACAACACTAGAACTAGGGGACACTCCATGAAACTTTTGGGTACTAGTTCTCAAACAAATAAGAGAAAGTACTTTTTCACCCAGAGGATTACTGGTCTATGGAACTCCCTGCCAGAAGAAGTGGTGACAGCTGTCAGTCTTGACAGCTTTAAGAAAGGATTAGACAAGTTCATGGAGGACAAGGCTATCAATGGCTATAATTATGGCTACCTAAGGACAACCTCCGGGTTGGAGAGATAGGCAGGATATCTCTCAATGCCATTTCCAGGGAATCCTAAGCAGGTGAAGGCATCTCCTTGGGAATACCCTGAAGGAAATGGTGAGCCACTGTGTGAGACAGAATGCTGGACTGGATGGGCTGTGGCCTGTTCCAGCAAGGCTGTTCTTATGTTCTTATGTTCTTATGATGTAGGTTCATGGATCACAATGTGTGACCATCTAAGACTAAGGGTATGGGATGGTAACATTTCTGGGGCCGAACAGCTCTTTCCTCAGCCTCTTGCTTCATCAGACACAGAAACCACCAGGAAACAGCATCTTCAGCAGTCTGCAATTCTTGATTTTAAAAACCATAGCAATAAGCATTCAGTACATTAGCGTATCAGAGCAATAAAGCTATTGCTCACTCACCCTATTACTTCTGAACACAGCCATTTCTCATCTCTTTTCTCTCCTGGCTCGCCAGCAGCTAACTAAAAAGCATGGCAAAAGCAGAAAGATTTCCCAGGCCAGAATAAGTTTCTCCCTCCCCCTTCTTCCCTGGGAACCTGCAGAAGGGAAGACTCGCTCTCCAGATAGCCACATTCCACTCAGCCTGTCACTCCTTTCCCTCCCTTCAGTCCACTCTGCCTTACACACATTTGCTCAGACAGTACAATCACATAAGCCAATGTGGAGGTGGTTGTAGCCATTGTAATTCAAGCCTTTCCAGCTTCTGTTAGCTATGCCAACTACAGCAGTCATTTAAAGAACAACAGTGTATTATCTAGTGGGTATATGTTTCGCATCATCAGAAGACTGGTGATAAAATAAATAAGCTTATTGAGCTTATGTTTTTATATATATATATATATATATATATATATATATATATATATATATATATATATATATATATATATATATATATATATATATATATATATATATATATATATATATATATATATATATATATATATATATATATACACATACATACAAGTACAGTAATATCTCATACAAAGTCCGCTTCGTACAATATCAAATTCATACAACATCGCCTAATTCCTTGAAAAAAGTTGCCTCATACAAAGTTGCTGTGACTTTGTATGAGGCATTGGGTTTTTCCCAGGTTGCATTGTGCCTGGACAGTATAAAAGGCAGGACACATGCGTGCATTGCTCTTGTGGGTTTTGCACGAGGCAAAGAGTGTTTAGGAGTGGTTTTGAGCGCGATTTTGGTTTTTTTTGAATTTTTTCATCAGAATTTTTAGAAGCATTCCTGGGATTTTTGCAGCATTCATCAGGTTCTTGGACAATCAGGGTTGTTTGACATGTTTTTGTAATGTATTTAGCCTTTAAATGATTTCTTAAAGTTCTGTCAGTTTCCTGTCTGTTTCCTTGACTTAGCCCTGAAGTCTGTGCCATTACAGTACAATGTATCTCTATGGAAACGACGTTATACGAGGCATCGCGGCAAGGATTTGGACCTTGTATGAGGCATCACAGCTAGGATTTTGCATGCCTCATACAAAGTCCAAATCCGTATAAAGTCCAAACTTGTGGAACCAAGTTTGGACATTGTATGAGGTATCACTGTACTATTTTCTTAATGTAGGATGAATGAACTTAAAATGAAGATATGTTGAACTGATGAGCAAAAGTAGGCTTTGTGTTGTATTCTATCTTGGAATACTTTATTTTTTACCAGAAAAGGGGGGATAGAATACATAAATTTATGGAAGGATATAGGCAATATTATCTTATATGGGATAAATTGAACTGATGAGCGAATGTTGGTCGTGTATTGTATTATATTGTATTTTGTATATGTCATTGGGTTTTTTTGTATCTTGTATTTTGTATTGTGTTTGTGTTTTGAGTTTTCTTTTTTGTGATTTTTGACCAGTTTGAAATAAAATTTAAAAAAATAAAGAACAACAGTGTTCTCTTATTGCATTCATGCTTATGATGTTGTCTCACAATACCTAAACTGCCCATGCACGTAAAAAATATGGAGCCATCTTATCACTACCTCTTTGAGGACTAGTGAAACAATGTCTTCCTCCAGTTAAGAACTGTTAAGTTCCATTGATATCAACTAGAATAATTTATGATATTTGTGTAACCTATAATACATGAAATAAATTAGTGAAAAATTGGAATTATAACACAATACATTGTTGTCAGCTTAAATGAACTGTTAAAAACCTCTGCCGTACTTTCCCCCTGTGACACTCTACAACAAAGAAACCATTTAGATATTTCAGAGGATTTTCCCCCTGTAAGGCCAATCTAATTAATCTATTTGATTCCCTCCATTGGGCTGCCTGAGGCTGTCATATCTAGGTAGTACAAACAAATTTTTCATCTTCGTTTTTCCCTCTGTATGAGCTGCTTGCTAGCTAATGTAAGTTTTCAATAAATTACTCTGAATGTGAATTATTTTATTTAGTCATTTATTTCCCTCATAAAATATTTATCAGTCTGAAATGCAACAGCCATACAATGATGTTCAGTAGTGGGGCTATGCAGGTTCAAAGAAATTAATGTCTATTTTATTTATTTTACTTTTTCTTCTGCCCTATTAAAATTTGATATTATCAGGAGATAAAAAAGTAAAATAAGATATATTTTAATTTTAAGAAGTCTGCATCATTTGTGAGCATTGGATTCAGACTTGAGAATTTCAACAAATGGAGCTCACAAAATGTGCACAAAAATCCCAGAATATAAAACAGGAGGCTCATGGTTTCCACCACATTTTAATATAGGAATATTTTATATACTTTCCATTCAAAGTGGTTGAATAAAATGGAGAAAATGCTGGAATTATTTCAGAAAAAGAAATGGGACGAAAAATCAAGCTGTCTCTTCAAAGCAATCCTATACAACTTTACTCCAACTAATTTCCCTAATACACTCACAATCTTCCAAAAAAGAAGATAAACATTCAGATATACTTTGAATTAAAATAATTTGAATTTAAACTAATTGCAGAAAAGTACCCAACTTCATTTCTTTAATTGCCAATCTGCGGGGGGGGGGGATCCTATCTACACCCCAAAATCAGGCAGGCAGGCAGGCTGGCCACAGAGTCAATGTCAAGAGGCCTGGCCAGAAGTAGGGCAGGCCTTAAAATGGTGTGTCAGGATATCCCTTACTCCCGATGAGTTCTTTACCGGATTAACTTCCATTCCATTCTCTGCTATATCCTCTGTCCAAATGGTGGTTTCCAGCCTATTCCTATCTGCAAACAACTTATTCACTTAGTTTCTGTCTTCTCACCTTGGTTGCCATGCAAAATGGAACTGAAGGCATCATTTTCCTGATGTTTAAAAAGATAAGTACAAGCAGCTAGGTAGGGAAGGAATGGGGGCAGTGTGAGGAAGAATTGAGCACTGAGGGTACCAAACAGCCTTGTTCAATCTACAACCCTGCATCTTTGGGCAAACAGTAAAGTAAGACCACATAGGCACATCACCATGGGCACTATATTGAAGTAGAAATGTTAGTTCATTCCATTTTCATATTTTACGGCTTCATGGCTCACTTTTGCTAAACATTGCCTTCTATAATGACTCATCACCTACTTTCGCTTCAGCATCAGTTTGGATAGTGTCTACATATTTTATGCAATCATAATTGAACATTTTCCTGTAATTTAGTGCTCAATGACGTTTTGTCCCATTTAGAGAGTGCAAGTAACCCTCTACTAATATCACACATACTGTATAATAGAAAATGATTAACTTCAAGATTAGCTTTCATAAATTAGTATAGTGCAGAGCTCTCTAAAATTCAGTTATAACCAGAACAGCTATTACAAAAATGATATCATGGGTACTTTAAATGTTATTTTCTCTCTCTTACCTCCATATGAAATTTGTTCATTGTGCATGTGAAACTAATATTTCACTAAACCAGTTCTAAACCAGAATCTGCATCATCTTTCTCTGCTTATTGTTAATAATTATTATCATTGCCTAACAGCATTGCTGACAATTTTAGCAGTGATATGTTATACAAAATGGCAAAGTAATAACAGTAACAAAACCCCCCAATTAAGTTATAATCTTCTTATCTTTGAATTTCTAACCCACCTTTCTTGGCAGATAAACAAACATATCACAGCATCCGATATACACTTTTGTGTCGGGGGAAAACACAGAGTTTGCTGGGGGGAAGATGGTTATATGAGGATGAAAAGCTTAAAAGGACATCTGTGATGCTGCTGATTATGACATGCATTAGCATGAGTTTCGCCGGCTCGGCGAGTGGATAGGGAGATTTGCCGCGGCTGCCAGCCCGGGATACCTTGAAAAGCCGCCCCGCTTTGACCGCCGCCAGAGCGAGTTTCACCGGCTTGGTGGGCAGATGGGGAGATTTGCCACAGCTTGGCGGCCTAGGACACCTTGAAAAGCCGCCCCGCTTTGGCCACCGCCAGAGTGAGTTTTGCTGGCTCGGCGGGCAGATGGGGAGATTTGCTGCAGCTGGCAGCCCAGGACACCTTGAAAAGTCGCCCTGCTTTGACCACCGCCAGAGTGAGTTTCACCGGCTTGGCGGGCGGATGGGGAGATTTGCCTCAGCTGCTGGCCCAGGACACCTTGAAATGCCACCCCGCTTTGACTGCCACCAGAACGAGTTTCACCGGCTCGGTGGGTGAATGGGGAGATTTGCCACAGCTGGCGGCCCGGGACCTTTCCAAAAACTGTTGAAGTCTCAGAGCACCCCTCATACCTCCTGGCTGGGCTGATGGGAGAAGGTGCAGTGTGACTGGAGGGAGGTTCGATATCAAAAGCTGACGGCGACGCTCATTCAGCTGTTGCCGTTTTGCCTCTCCTTGTGGACTGGTCAGCCGTGGGAGGTAGTGGCGGTCGCTTTAGAGGGTTAATTGCTATAGTTTTGTAGCCTCAACTTAACATTTTATATTGTTATTAATTTGATGTTTATTATTGATTTTTGCATTGATTCTATTTTTGTGCTCCTCTGTCTGTATTGGGGGATATTGTATTAGACATTTTTATTGTATATCTTATTCTGTATTTTGCATTGTTTATTGTATCTCTGTACCCTGTTGTAAACCGCTTCGAGTTGTTAAATGATAAGGAAAGTGGTATATAAATTTAAAAATAAAATAAAATAAAATAAATTTCCAGAACCGTGTCCTTTCATCCTATATTTTCAGGTGCCATAAATCAGTACAAGTTAACAAGGGATCTGAATTTTTTTTGGACTGACACAATGGAAGATGAGTCTTGTAGGCATGCATAGTGGAAGAGGGAGAGAAAGGTTGAATGTGGGGTTTCCCTTGGATAACTCTGTCTGATCTGATATTGTTAGAAGGCATGTGCATGGAAACAATATAATTAACTTGTGAACTGCCCTGAGAGTGCATTAAACGCTATAGGGCAGTATATAAGTGTGATTGGTTTGTGATTGTGTGATTGCTAATAGTGTATGGAAATATAGTATTATAGCAGATAAGAAATATAATAGAACTATGGGTAGTGGGAGGGTAAACAAATGCCCTGTATATGTGTTGGAAAATTTAAATTGTCATAAATGATAAAACAGTGTTTATTTCTTCCTATCTATGAAAATCACCAAAACCCAGCATTCATGAACAAGTATAATCCACTGATTATAACATAGCAGTAAAATTTGATAACATATTTTTAAAACCCAGAAAGTATTTTTTACAATTTAGAAAAACCATTTGGTACTCATTCAGTGTCATTCTTTCTCTCTCACCCCTTAAGTTGATTAAAACATGAACTTCTGTTTTTGTGTGAATGTAGCAAAAATTAATATTTGAACAGCAGTGTGTAGGAATTGGTGCTAATTAAAGGACTGTAAAAATATTAGCCTCAGAATTTAGACTCCCACTAGAAACTGGAAATAAAAGTTTAACAGATGAATTTTAACATCCATGCTGATTATTTCCAGCCTCATTATGGGTTGGGCCAACCAAATCCCTGCACATACTGAAAGTGGTAATAATGGGACAGTCACAGAATATTATTCAGAAGACCTGATTTCAAATCTCCACGTCCATTAAAATGCTTGTGTGTGTGGAAAGTGGGGTGGGGTTGGGGGCGGAACTGGTAAAACTGCTTCTTAAATATCTCACTTAACTTGAACGTCCTTTTGGAGCTTCTATAAGTAAATTTCAACTTGATGGCACACAACAACCAAATTCATCTCCAAAAGAGAATTAATTTATCTGATCAGGGACTTACTAATACGACAATTCTACTGTAAGTATCACTTGTGAACTGATTGTGAACTCTAATGTAACTGTAATTATAAAATGGCCAGAATAGTTAACATTCTGGAAACGTGACAATGGAGATTTTCTTTAAAAAGTCAGCCAAAGAGAGAAATTCTGTTTTCTTTTATGTTGTTTAGATTATGCAGAGAATAGGGATTGGAAAATTAAAACAAACAGAAGGCCATCTAGATTTAAAAAGACAGGCAGTCCCACCAATAATTATTTTCCAAAGCAATCTGTGATACAAGTAATCATCATTTTTCTCTGATTCACCAATGAACTTGAGTCTACCACCACCCCCAGCATCCCAGGAATCCCCCCCCCCCCAATTTCCTTAAGGTATTATTTGATCTGGCCAGCATGAACTCCATGCCTGGGGAGAAGGAAAGAATATTTCCCTTTCCTAAAGCTTTTGCTAGATTATTAATTGATTATCTGAACACAGCTTCCCACTCCTAATTGGTGGGATTTTTAAATATAACTGTACCCCTAAAACATAATATTTTCTTTTTATATCTTACATCTTACCAGTCACTCCATCAAGGAACCCAAGTCATACTATGGCAGAAACAAAAAAGCTCATTTTCACAGGCATTCAGTTTAACTGTTTGCTGTAAATGTTGGGAAATGAGATAACTTAGTTCATCAGATTGGTGTCAAATAATTCATTAGTCCTGCAACAATGGGAATTACAGAGGCTTGTCATCATTGACAGCAATTGGCACATTTCTTTAGAAGTGCCTCTTCCATGCCATTTTAAAGTTGTTTCCCTTGTCTGGCAAAAACAGCACATCAATCAATGTTTTTCTAGATTAAGTTGAAGGATGCAATTATATGTATGTATGTATGTATGTATGTATGTATGTATGTATGTATGTATGTATGTATGTATGTATGAATGTATGTATGTATGTTCTGAATGTTGTCGTGAGGGGTGGGAACACAGACGGACACTTTTTCCGCGGCCTTTGGTTAGCTTCAGGCCTTTAAAACTGGTTAGCGAGGTAAAAGAGGTTCTCTGGTTTGACCGTCAAAGCCTCAGGCTGCCCAAACCTCTAATTGTCCAGTATAAACTGGTTCATAAAATGTCGACCCTGGGGGTATATCCGGTATCAAGTGAGAATGAGGTTGGCAAATTAAAATAGTCCTGTACTATGCCACGTCCCAATTAAACCAATTGACGATGAATGGTTGGCCGTCAGGGGTGTTACGTGGGTTACCTTTGAAGAACAGCCCAAGGCTATGCTGATAAGGTTCCCAAGTCAGGAAACGAAACCTTCAGGATCTTCTTCCCTCCTCCTGGTTGCACCCCCTCATTAGAAGGGTCCAAAAAAGAGAGTCTTTTGTAGCTCGTCCCCACTCTTTCCCTCCTCTCATCCAGTGAAAGGAAAAATGCTACTCGGCTTCTTCAAATTAGCAGTGTTTATTGTAGCAAAATAAGCAAACAGAGTATGCGAAATAGTTCATTTAAAAAATCTTCTAGTCTACACTGAGTAAAATACTAGATACATAAGTAAAGAATAAAAATCAGCACTTTAAGCAAAGTCTGGTTTAAAGTGGGCAAATCTGCCCCTATGAACGGCATGGCTTGTCCAAGGCGTTCAATGCATTTCTGGAACAAAATGGATGGAGTTCCCCTAGCATCTGGGAAGGCCACTTCTGACGTCTGAAAAGTCAGACGTTTTATAGGGTTTTTGGCCCTCCAGACACCCACTCTTGCAATTTGAGAATTTCCAAAAATGAATTGTTTTGACTAGCGTGGCACCTGCGATGGCACCTACACTTTAGCAGATGTTCTTATCTTGAGATTTCAACTTTCTTGTGAGATAGTTCATCTTGTCTGATTTCCATCTGAGTGTCCTTGAACTGCTGACACTTCATTGTGGTGCTAAGCACTTCTTATTGTGTGGTGACTGTGTGGGCATTTAGATTCAAAATGGAGCCACACTTACTCTAACTAATTGTTAGAATACTCAAAATATCAGTGAATTATTCCTTCTACAATGTTACCTATACAAAAGATAAAGTAACGAGCTAAATATATCTTCCTTTAAGGGTTCGCCCCTGACATATGTATCTATTAAATTTAATCATGGCTCCACTTAAGGGCAAACCACCACTCTGGGCAGTAAACAAAAAATATGAACATAAATTCCACATACCACCCATAAAATCAACAACATCAAACTAAACAAAGAAAGAAGAATGGTGAAAATAAACAATTAAAGTAAAACCCCAATTTATGTAAAAAGTCTGTTTCCTAGCTTCTTATGTAAATAGGGGTTTTACATAAATCAATGCATCTCCATAGGGATGCATTGATTTTTTTTAAAAAAGGTTTGAAATTGGTTTTCAATGAATCCCTATGGAGAATTGCATTTTGCATCCCTAGTGACCATCTCTGTAATTGTAATTCTCCCCCACCCCTTAAGCTCTGCTCCCAACAAACAGCTGAACACTAACCTACCGTAGTCCCTGTAGAAGCAGCGAGGGCTCCGGAAAATGCAGCAAAAGTGCCTCCACCGCCTCTGCTGCTTCCACCACCACTGCCACCACCAAGGTAAGTGATTTCTAGAGACTACTGGTGGGGGGTGGGCGGGTGGCACGAGGTGGAATTTGTAATTCTAAAATGGTGCCACCACCATCTTAGAATTACAAGATGGTAAAACCCCTTACATAAGTCGATTTTTTTTTGCATAAATTGGGCTGCCTATTTATGGGGGGGGGGGGGAACCTGCGTAAGTAAAGGCATATGTAAATCGGGGGTTTTACTGTATACCACATGGTGACATCCCACACATGTCTTGAAATCTTGAAATTGTGGGTCATTGGATTAATCCTCCAGGGGTAGGATGTTGTTAAAAGCTTCCTTGCATAGTTCTGTCTTTAACATCTTTCAGAAAAGACTGAAGGACAAGCCCTGTTGATCTTCCAATAGAAGACCATTCCATAAAGGTGGTGCCATCACCTACATGACCCTATTTCTAGTTCAGGCTCTTTTAACCTTTCACCACATTGTCACTTTGAGAAGCAAGGCCTAAGAGGACTGGATGAACAGGGTAATTATTCCATGGTATATAAATCATTCTATTTTGAAGTGGGAAATAATTCAGTTAAACAGCAGGTACTCTACTGCCATAGAGACTGTGGTGGCTTAGTGTTTAAGACACTGAACATGATGACTGGAAAGTTGGCAAGCCAGCAGTTCGAAACACAAGTGCTGCATGACAGAGTGAGCTCCTGTCTCTGTCGTAGCTCCTACCAACCTCAAGCCAGACATCCTGGAGTGTGAAGTCGTGGGCCCTAGTCAGTATTACAACAACAAAGCTAGTAGAGATGATGGTATTTCATTTGAGCTATTCAAAGCCCTAAAAGATGATGCCATTAAAGTGTTGCACTCAATATGCCAGCAGATTTGGAAAATGCAGCAGTGGTCCAAGGATTGGAAAAAGTCAGTTTACGTTTCAATTCCAAAGAAGGGCAATACCAAAGAATGTCCAAACTATCAGACAATTGCTCTCATCTCACATGCTAGCAAGGGAGTACCAGGAAAACATCTACTTCTGTTTCAGTGACTACACCAAAACCTTTGATTGTGTGTATCACAATAAATGGTGTCAAGTCCTCAAAGACATGGGAGTACCAGACCACCTCACTTGTCTTCTGAGAAACATGTATGCTGTTCAAGACACAACAGTTAAGACATGATATGGAACAAGTATTTGGTTTAGAATAGGAAAAGGAGTACAACAAGGATGTATATTGCCACCCTACTTTTTAAACTTATTTATTTATTTTTCTGATTTATATTGCCGCACAATTACGAAGACTCTGGGCGGCTCACAGAAAATAAAACCAATACTGTATCACATTTTAAAACCAATAAAAAAAACATTAAAACTGCTACCAAAAATAACCCAAACCCCTAGAGATTAAAAGAGATTAAAAGAGTGAGAGACTGTTCTTACTACATCAGCCAGCAGGCAGGGGTCACCACATCGCTGGTGCCCCACACTTGTTTTGCCAGCCAGGTTTTTAGCCCTTTCCTGAAGGGCAGCAACTCAGTCTGGAGACCCAGTTCAAATGGAAGAAGGTTCCATAGGGCCGGAGCAGACACAGACATTTTATATGCAGAGTACATCATGCTGGATGAAGCACAAGCCAGAATTAAGATTTCTGGGAGAAATATCAACAACCTGAGATATGCAGATAGCACTACCATAATGGCAGAAAGTGAAGAAGACCTGAAGAGCCTCTTGGTGAGAGTGAAAGAGAAGAGTGCAAAAGCGGGCTTGAAACGCAACATAAAAAAACCGCACCAAGATCATGGTATCTGGCTCCATCAATCACTGGCAAATTGAAGGGGAAGCAATGGAAGCAGTGACAGACTTTACCTTCTTGAGATCTAAGATCACTGCAGATAGTGAGTGCAGCCATGAAATAAAAAGACGCTTATTCCTTGGGAGGCAAGCTATGGCAAACCTAAAGGTAAAGGTTTCCCTTGCTGGAAAGCCAGTCATATCCAACTCCAGAGTTCAGTGCTCATCTCTGTTTCAAAGCCAAAATGCCAGTGCTGTCTGCTTCTGCAGACATTTCCGTGGTCATGTGGCAGGCATGACTAGACACTGGAGCGCATGGAATGCTAGGCAAACCTAGGCAGCATAATAAAAAAGTAGAAATATCACCCTGCCAACAAAAGTCCACATAGTTAAAGCAATGGTCTTCCCAGTAGTAATGTATGGCTGTGAGAGCTGGGCCATAAGGAAGGCTGAGCGCAGAAGAATAGACACCTTCGAACTGTGGTGCTGGAGAAGATTGCAAGGACTGCAATGAGATAAAATCAATCAGTGTCAAAGGAAATCAACACTGACTTCTTGGAAGAAATGATACTGAAGCTGAAATTCAAGTACTTTGGTTACCAAATGAGAAGAGAAGTCTCACCAGAGAAGACCCTGATGCTAGGAAAGATCAAAGGCAAAAGGAGAAGGGGCGGCAGAGGATGAGATGGTTATACAGCTTAGTTGATGCCGTGGGCGTATGTCTGGGTAAACTGTGGAGGATGGTGGATGACAGAGGAGCCTGGCATGCTGTGGTCCATGGGGTTGTAAAGGGTTGGACTCAGCTGTGTGATTAAACAACCACAACAAAGTCAGGTTTGACTTGACAGCACATAACATACATTGTCCTTAACATGTGATTTAATGTAGGAATTCACGTTCTAATTTTCTATTGCATAACATGTCAATGCAGTATAGCCAGATGGCTTTCATCTTCTGGATATGGTGTGGATTGTTTCAGGGAGAAGAATATTCCTCATCTCCTGTTCCTTATGTTTTCACTAGTATCTGTGAGTGAAGAGTTTAGAGTAATTAGCTAGTAACAGGGAAGTTGCTTTGACAGTAGGACAGGGAAACCTGGAATTCACTGCCTCAGATTTTAGTACAAGCTGGAAATGAACTTGGAGGCCTTAAGAGTTCTCCTTTCATTTCGACGAGCTCTTAAAATATTCTGAAGGTCATTTCTTAGTCTGAGAAGAGATAGTTTTTAGGGCATCCAAAAATTTTTTTTAACTTAAAGAGGGGGAAAGTGCAGGTTTTCCACTATAGCTTCTTCAAAAAAATCATTGAGCAACTGGATGTTTTTCTTAAACTTTATCCCCCAAACCCCCAGTGTTTGAATGCAATTTAACTGTGTAATAAATATAATTCAATTAAAAATGGTTTGTTTAAAGCTAGGCATCATTTTGAAGATTAGTGTAATGAGCTCCCCTATTTCCTATCATCCAGACCATTATTTCTCTAGAACTGTGTGTCAAATCAACCCATATTCCACAAGAACCTCTTTCTTTATAAGGAAAAAAATGTGCATGTTAACGTTTAAGGGGACTGCAGTGGCTCAAGTGCCTAAGATGCTGACTGGGAGGTGGAAGGTCAGCGGTTCGATTCCCGAGTACTGCAGGACAGAATGAGCTCCCGTCTTTGTCCCAGCTCCTGCCAACCTAGCAGTTCGAAAGCAAGAAATTGCAAGTAGATAAATAGGGACCACTTTGGTGGGAAGAAAACAGCATTCCGTGCGCTCCGGTATCCAGTCATGCCTGCCACACGACCACGGAAACGTCTGCAGCAGCAGACAGCACTGGCTCTTCGGCTTTGAAACAGAGATGAGCACTGCACCCTAGAGTCGGATACGACTGGCTTTCGAGCAAGGGAAACCTTTACCTTTACTAAAGTTGTTTTCCTCAAGGAAAATGTAAACGTGCATATGGCTAAAGGTGGAAGAATTTTATTTACCAATGAGTAATTAAGATTGGGCAACTAGGATTTTTTTTAGTTGCAAATGACTGTTAAAATTTGTACTGAAAAACCTGATATTCTAGACTTAGTGGTGATCTTACTATTTTTATTTGCAAACTATGGGTTCTATTTTATTATACTTCTCTTTCTGCTTTATTACTTCTTTTATTTTTCTCTATTTTGTTGGAAGTTTAAGATTCTACTTTAAGGGCATTTCTAGTTCACTATCTAAAAAAACAACAACAACACACACACACTTGTTCTTTCTACAACTATATTCTAAAGATTTGGTAGAGGGAAAGGAAGAAATATATAAAGCCAGGCAAATGGATATCTAAGCAACAAGATCCTTGTATTGTCACTCAGGAATTATTCTGATGCCTGATTCTGTACTTGAACAATAGAAAGTCCTACAGTAGGGAAGGATGTTGTTCCAATACAATGCCACTTTTAAAAATGAACTGTACCTTAGATATAAAGGCCAGATGTGTGTAATCTGCTTATCACCTCAAGAACTGGTTCCCTTTGCTTGAGATTATATTAATAACTATATACACATTACCTCTCATCCATGTAGAAAGGACACTTTAGTATGCCAAGAGTTATGTTTTGTTGCAGAAGTCAAATAGTTCGAGACCTACAAAGCAGGCATTTTAGGGCATTATCTTGTAAGAAATTGAAATCAATACAGTATCTGTGAATTTCAACCACCACCATGTACAGTTTTCTTTCCTTCACAAATTTATCTGGTATGGTTTACCCTCTCTCTCTCTTATACACACATACACTTTATAAAATCTTGTAAAAAATACCTAAATGGGAAAATGTAGTGAGTAAAACTAGCAGTCAATCAGCATTACAGATATAGTAGATGGTTTTACAGCAAAGCATGTAAGGCAGAGGGAAACAGAAATTGTTTTCCTTATGGAAAGCAGGTGAAACTGCTGTTAAAAGATGGCTCTTCCAGTCTCTTATTTCTGCGTTTTTGCTCATCCTCAGTTAGCTCTCTTGCTATAAATTCTTTTTAAGGTGATATACAAAGCATTACACAGTGGTACCTCATACAACGATTTTAATTCATTCCATGGGGTTCGTTGTTGTATGAAACAATTGCTATATGATGCATGCATCTTATAGCGATTTTCCCTATGGGATGCATCATAAAACGTTTTTTTCCGCTAAGTGGTTTTTCCCATTGAAAATTTGTTGTACAATTTTTTCCATAGGGAAAATTGTTATGCGGGACACCATTTCCCCCCAAAACCTAATTGTTATGCAATTTCATTGTTATACGGGATGATTGTTGTATGAGGTTCCACTGTAGCTTATAGTGATGGTAGTACTGGAAATTTGTGGAAAAGAGAATGGAGATTAAGCAAACATTCTACTTCTATAAAGTGAACAAAATAAATCTTCACTGGGGCCAAAAAGAGGAAAAAGCTGCTCAGAATTTATTAGTAGTAATTAAGAAGGAACCTTAAATAACCATCAATCATTATTAAAAATCAATTTATAGTAATGATTTCAGCATCTGAAAAGAACACTAATTTTCATTACAGAAATATTTGTGTCTAGAACATTTTGCTGTTATTATTGCCTAGGCGCCTAGTTTTTTATCATTGCATTTGTTTGGTAACCTACTCTCCCAAATTAAAGTGACACTTGACCGCTGTACCTCCAAGTAATATGGATGTGGTATCCTTTAGCCTTCCCACAAATTGAACATCTTATGGCCAAATTCTGTGCAGGTTACTCGAAGCAAGTTCTATGATATTCAACAGTCTTTGTTGCATAGCATGTATGCTTTGAATTGCAGCCATAACATAAAAATGAGTAGTAGACAGAAAGACTAGAGACTGTGGTGGCTTAGTTGTTAAGACACTAAACTTGATGACTGGAAGGTCAGCAGGTCAGCACTTTGAGACCTTAGTGCTGCACAACAGAGTCTGTCTCAGCTCCTGCCTACCTAGCAGTTCGAAAGCAAAAAAGATTTTTAAAAATGCAAGTAGATAAAGTGGTACCACTTTGGTGGGGAGGTAACAGCATTCCGTGTGCTCCAGTGTCTAATAATGCCTGCCTCATGACCATGGAAACATCTGCAGATGCAGACAGCACTGGCTCTTTGGCTGTAAATTGAGATGAGCACCGCATCCTAGAGTCAGATATGACTGGCTTTTGAGCAAAGGCAACCTATGCAACTGCGTATACTTTGGGCAGAGTCCTGCTGCATGATTTTTTGCACCCTAGACAGCCTTGGGGTGGGGAAGATGGAGCTTTTGGAAGCCAAATAATCACCGTCACATTGTAGCAGTAGTTCTGATCCATATGGTGGTGCATCAGTATGATTTATTTATTTATTACTTTTAAAGCCCATCCCCCTTCATCCCAAATTCCCCAAAGACTTTCTCAGGGCAAAAGGAATCCTGAAGGAACCTCAGAACCTAAAACAAGTTGCGAGGAGAAGAAGGTTTTTAGTTAATATAAATTAAATATTTCCAGGACTTGACTTGAGTCATGCCTTGCACAACAGGTTTTTGCCCAGGGTATTTTCTTCTAAATGCACTAAAATAAAATAAAGATTAAGACTGCCCTCCCCCACACACCCAAGAACTTTGAATATGGCACAAATCCAGTCTACCTCACTCACTATATAGCACATCATCAGTGATATAGATGAGCCAAAATTATACAATTGGCTACTTTCTACAAACAGCAGGTTTTCAGCCCAGTCCTCTGCCCAGTTAACACAGCTAATCTCTACTAGTCCAGTTGATTTGATACACTAATGGGAAAAAATAAGTTTTCTTTACATTGGACTTAATCCTGGGCAAGTTTAATTATCGGTATTTTTTCTTTTTAGGTACTCAAACATTACTAACTTACAGTTGAAGCTCACAGGACCATTTTGTGGTGTATCCCATTTTTATACACTTCTATTTTTTAAAAAAAATTTTTAGAAAGTACCTCCTGCAAATTTAGGAAGTGAGTACCTTATTTTGGGGTGGTTCCATTTAACATTCAGACCAATACATGGTCATTCATCCTAGCTTGTTTTTATTAAAAACTAGCAAATTTTGCCCAGCGGTGCTGGGCTTTTTAAAATTGTGTTGGATAGTAAAGGGTTTCGGTTTTTTTTTCTTGAACAAATGGTACCGGGCTGTTTTAAATGGTGTTGAAAGGTTTTGTGTTTTTGTGGTTTTGAGGCGCTGCGTCCGCCTGCGGCGGACTTGCGCTCCCAGTGTGTGTTTTATTTTTATTTTTTGCACGCCAGCTTCCTCAGTGCCGGGCTCTTTAAAATGGTTTTGGCGGGTTTTTGTTTTATGTTTATGCAAAGGATGATAAAATATTTTATAATTATTGTATTTAACCAAATAATGTGTTACTATGTGTTGTTTTTTAAATAGTTGTGCTTTGGATAATCATTTTTAAAATGTGTAAAAATATTTTTTTTAAATCAATGTTTCCATACTGTGTTTAGATGTTGTTGTTGTTTTGAGTGAAAAGTTATTTCTGGTTTTTTTGGTATATTTTGTGATTAGTGTGAATATTTTTGAATGTTTTGATAACTTATTTGATTAATTTGGGAATTAATCTTATTATTTTCAATATTTTTGAATGTTTTTTCTCTTGTGGCCTCTGGGTGGGGGTGGTGAGCTTTTCTTCTACTCTACAATTTTTCTCTACTATCCTCTGGGTGTCGCTTCTTCTTCTGGTAAGTATTTTCTTTATTTTCTCAGTTGAGTTCCGGTCGTCATGGAGTGAAGATGTCTCCTGGTAAGCTCTCTGGTTTTGTTTTATTTTTTGGGGGGGGTTGGTTTTTTTTGGGGGGTGGGGGGGTCTGTGTGATGTTTTTGTGTTTACTTTTTGGATGTTTTTGTGTTTCTTTTTTACTTTTTTTTACTGTTTTTGGATGTTTTTGTGTGCACTTTTTTTGGGGGGGGGGGTTCACAGGCCAGGCTCAATCCATGGCCCATGGAAAGAAAAGGGTCGGGGTGGTCTTTTTTTCACGGGCCAGGCTCGATCCCTGGCCCATGGAAAGAAAAGGGTGGGGTGGGGTCTTTTTCTCCCGCAGGCCAGGCTTGATCCCTGGCCCATGGAAAGAAAAGGGTGGGGTGGTCTTTTTTTTCATGGGCCAGGCTTGATCCCTGGCCCGTGGAAAGAAAAGGGCAGGGTGTGGTCTTTTTTTTCCGCAGGCCAGACTCGATCCCTGGCCCGTGGAAAGGAAAGGGCATGGGGGGGGGTCTTTTTTTTTCATGGGCCAGACTCGATGGCTGGTCCCTGGAAAGTAAGGGCAGTGACGGCGGCGGGGGGGGGGGGTTCTTTTATTTTTCGCGTTCCAGCTGCCTCAGCATTCTGCACGCTCATGGCATGCAGGACGCTTGGGCTTGTAGTTTGGCGTGCACGATTTTGGTGACTGCAGCGGTTTTTTTCCTGTGGCTTATTTTTGATTGCCCGCGGCGCATTTCCGAACGTTCCTTTTGCTGCGCCGCTCAGCCTAATTGGCTCTGGTGCGGTGCGGCGCAAGGAATGTTGGGAATTGAAGTTCCCTTCCTTTGTTTGCATCTGGGGGGCTCCTGCCCTCCTGGCGCAAATTTCAACCTGACAGTTACCTGCGAACCCCGGTCAGGCGAGTGCACGGAAGCTCGGACGGGGCTAGTGGGGCCTGGTGCAACATCCTTTGTCACATTCCAATGGTTAATGCACCATTTTAAAGGTATAGATTGTGTATCCAATTCAAATGCAATATATATATAGGTCACCCTTGCTCGAAAGCCAGTCGTATCTGATTCTAGGGTTCAGTGCTTATCTGTTTATAGTCAAAGAGCCAGCGCTGTCTGCATTTTCAGATGTTTCCATGGACATGTGGCAGGCATGCCTAGACAATGGAGTGCACAGAACACTGTTTACCTTCCCACCGAAGTGGTCCCTATTTATTTACTTGCAATTTCTTGCTTTCAAACTGCTAGGTTGGCAGGACCTGGGACAAAGACGGGACCTCACTCCATCGTGCAGTGCTCCTTCCAGTCTTCAAGATCAGTGTACTTGAGCACAATCTAAAATCACTGAAAATGTCTCTCCATATGTTATTCTGTCTCTCCATCCCCACACCTCTGACATAGTTTCTTGCATGTAATCATGAGTGCAACTGTTTCATGTTGGTCTTTCAGTCCACCTTGAATGTGAGACAGATGGCCCAGATGCAAAAGTACAGTTATTCTCATGAAGGGATTTCAATGCAATTAGGAGGCACTAACACCATACACAAGTGTTAAAAAATGTTCATTATTTATTAATTTGCTGCAGCACAAGACAAGGAAAGCATAGTTATCAGAGTTTTGGTTCTTTCCTCTTTCATTGGCTTGATGCTGTCCTTTGTTTATACCACTTGCCAATCCAAACTGTCCTTCAGGAGTTCTACTAGAGCAAGATCAAATGCAAGGTAAAGATAAAGGTTTCCCTTGCTCGAAAGCCAGTCGTATCTGACTCTAGGGTTCAGTGCTCATCTCTGTTTCAACACCGAAGAGCCAGCGCTGTCTGCTTCTGCAGACTTTTCCATGGCCATGTGGCAGGCATGACTAGACACTGGAGTGCACAGAATGCTGTTTACCTTCCCACCAAAGTGGTCCCTATTTATCTACTTGCAATTTCTTGCTTTCAAATTGCTAGGTTAGCAGGAGCTGGGACAAAGACGGGAGGTCATTCCATCCTGCAGTACTCGGGAATCGAAATGCTGACCTCCTGCCTTCCAGAAAAATCTTTAAGTAGCTTATTGAAATTCAAGAAGCCAAAAATGGGCACATGGCTATCAAAGAAAACAGCACATTTCCTGGTGAAAATGTGAACTAGAAAAGAACTGTGCCATCAAGTGGCTAAAGAACAATAGCTTCTTGTTGGTTGTGTAGGCAAAACAATACCGACTTTACAACATCAAAACAGCAGCAACACCACACTGGATCACGAGGTAATAATTTATAATTGACTGTGATTTGGGTATAATTGGCACACCTAGTGTATAACAAAATTGAAACCCTGCGATCTGGTGGGGAATGCATCCTTCTTTTGCATGGGCTGTTTTTAAAGCTTTGTATAGAGCCATGATGGTGAACCTTGTCACTCCAGATGTCCTTGGACTTCAATTCCCAGAAGCCCAAGGCCCTGTGAACCCACACGATGGGCTTGCTGTGATTCATTGAGCCCGCGGCACCCTCGTCACTCCTGGAAGCAGAAGTAAAACGCACCCGCACAGGTGCATTTTACTTCTGCTTCCAGGAGCAACGAAGGCGGCGCAGGCCAGATGAATCATAGTACAGTAGAACTTCTGATAAAGTCCAAACTCTCTTCCACACGTTTGGACTTGATCCAATTTTGGACTTTATCTGAATCAATTGGGCGATGCATTGGATAACGTCCAAAAATGGACGTTATCCAAGGTTCCTATACCAAATACTGCCACAGGACCATGGTCTGCAAACACAGACAGCTTTGGCTATAAACAGAGATGAGCGCTGAACCCGAGAGTTGGATACAACTGATTTTTGAGCAAAGGCACCTTTCCCTTACAGTACATCTCTTTAGCAATTTCAGTGTTATGTATCTGTAGAAACATTATATCATTCACCAAAGAAATGTTTTTTGACTCTCCTTTTGAAGGTAAGGTTCTCTTCTGGTGTAGCTGTAGGAGAGTCATTTATTTGTTACCATGTCCAGGAGATTAAGTCTCTGGAGAGAGAGAAATGGCCAGATATTGTAAACACATTCTGGGAGCCTGACCATCTGCTAGCAGTCAAAGCCATTTTCCCTATCCTTTTTTTATATTTCCCAGTTGCATGTAAAGTGCTCCAAATTCTGATCTCTGATTCAGCTGTTTAAATATCACACTCATTAACTTCTTTTGCTTAGCACTCTCTAAGCTTCTGAGCTCTGGGGCCCATAAACTGGGGAGAGTACACATGCAGAAATACGGGAGCAACATTAACTGGCAGATTCAGCCCTTTAAAACTCATAACGATTACCTGAGCATACTTCTACTTTGTAAAAAAAAAAAACAACCAACCATCCACACTTCTTTCCAATTGATCTTCTTCAAAGGTCATGTATGTGATCTCCAAGACTGGGATACAGGAATCATACTCAGGTCATAGCAGCTAGAGGAAGTGGAGAGGTTAACTTATTTGGGCAGTGTGATCACCCAAAATGGAGATGCAGATGTGAACATCAAATGCTGCCTTAGACAAGCAACAGCTGTCTTCCATAGGATTAATAAGATTTGGTCCTTGCCATCTATATCACTGAAAATTAAACTCTATTTGTTCACCTCCATAGTGATCCCAACAGCCATCTGTGTCTGCAAGACTTGGAAGGCATCGGCAAGTATCAACAAGAGACTTGATTTCTTCCAGCAGAAGTGCCTCTGCCAAATTTTAAAGATTGGATATGTTGACCATATTACTAATGAGGAGGTGCTTCGAAGGAGTGGCTCATGCAAATTACATAGCATTGTTGCACGGAGAAGACGCCAAATGGCAGGCCAAATTTTTTTTTTTTGTATGGAGAAAAACAGTATCCCTAAGGTGGCAATAAGTTGTGCCTCTCCTAATGATAAACAACAACAAGGAATACATGGGTGAAGAACTTTCATGGCAAGTTAAAGGCCCTCAAAATGACATGGAAGGATGCCAAAGCACTCGCCCAAGGTCAAAACCGTTGGAGAACCCTTGCTGCCCGATATGCTAAATAGCATGGGAGGATCTAAGTCTTCTTCCTAATAAAATTATTAGACAAATACACTTGTGATAGGAAAGAGGAGAGAAGTCGTAGTTCCACCTGAGCAAGTTGAAGAGGCCTCTAGAGAATAAAGGCAATGTTTCTTCTGTAGAGGGATACAAGAGAGGCATGAGAAGGAAGGAAGTGACATCAATAACACCGACACTAGCAATTTAAAATTGAAGGAAGGTCAGCACAAGTCAGAGCAAGTAAAGGGCAGATAGTATATTGTGCCTTGCTTACTTGGTGATACTGTGACGAATTTGTAGATTTCTGTTGTATTTTGTTTTTCTTTGTTTTTGTACTTTTGATATGTATGACTGTATATTTTCATTGTATAATTTTGTATTTTATATTGTTAACCGCTTTGAATTATTTTTTAATAAGAAAAGTGGTATATAAATAATACATGCATACATACTCATCCCCCTGTGAGGACATATAAGATGATTTGCATTTGGTCATTTCCAACAATGGCTAGGTCAGTGATGGCGAACCTTTTATAGACTGAGTGACCAGACTGCAACCCCAAACCCAAGGAGGTGGAGAAGGTGTCATGCGGGCAGACATGCATGTGCATTGCTCAAGGTGCACCAGTAATGTCACATGGGTATGTGTGCACATTCTCTCCATAGAGCAACACACAAACACACACACACAAACACACACACACACACACACACACACACACACACTTGATTAGAAGTATAGGAGGGGGAGGGGGCATCTGATCACCTCACCTTGCTGGGGCAACAGTGTGCGTGCCCACTGATAGGGTTCTGAGTGCACCCTCTGGTATGCATATCATAGGTTTACCACCACTGGACTAGTTGATCTCAATGAGGTGAGGTGGAGCATTTACCAGCTCTGCCAGCAGTGGCCTGCACACCCAAGGAAGCTCAGCTATACATGCTAATTTGGGTTTTAAAAATCATTTTATAGACACCTTTAAAACAATGACTAAGTATTGTAAATGTTGCTGCAATGTTTTTTTGTTCAAGGTATAGATCCCATCTTACCATCAAATTCAGTGCTTAATTATTTTATCATAGAATACATGCACATGACTTTAACTGTAATTTGTAGTTTGACTCACATTGAATGATCCAATTAGTAGGTATGTTATTCCATATTCTGCCTCCTAGCTGCGACACAGTTATAGTCTGGACTGTGTGTATTGGAGAGGATGATACAGTATGCAGTGGCATAGAACAGGGAAGTACTTGGCATATCTGTAAACCTTGGCTGAACAGATTGTCTTCTGCAAACCTTCTCCTTTGGTATATTCATAGTAAAGCTACTTTTTCGCACTTCAACTGTGGACTCCACCTCAGTGTAGTGCAAAACTTATTTATTTCATTTCATGAGCTGGAAATTTTATCTGCACTGTAAGTGAACAAAAACTGCAATGCAGTTGAATTAAGGAACACAAAAACCTCCAAGCGTTCAATTGAAGCAGACATTTCCTCAGCCCCATGAGAGCTACTGTTCACAGCAGTCTATGTGAAATAAGCCTCAATAAATTGAAAACATTTACAGAATTGCCAACGCTAATATAACAATAAATGCATAATGCAGAAGCACTCTAATTTAGCTTGTTTCTTACTTCAGCAAAACACAATGCAGCATACATAAGATGATCTACATTGTTCTGGGAATACATGAACTTGTGCTATGCAATAAGCAAAGGAGGAAGATTCAAAATCACACCAAAGCCTTAGCCTTCACTGATTTACAAGACTCCCTTGTTTTATGCGATAAGAAGAATGTGTCAGCTACCTATGCACTGCAATCCAGATGTGTTTCACTGCTGACACAGGAATTGTTCTGTGTTTTTGAGCATGCACTATAAATATTATAAAGTAACATCATAAGTTCTTACATTCTGTAACACACAATTATTTCTAATTGTACATATCCGAGTATATCAGAATTAAATGCTTCCGTTTCCCCATCTTTCTTGTTCTACATACTTTATTTGGACCAGTGTATTAAATCTAGTATTTATGTATAACTGTTTAATACAGTTTACAATCTGCAAGCATTGAAGTTCCCTTTGCTGCCTTTTTAGAACTCCTCTTTTTAATCTGAGAGCTATAACCTATGCTCCATTATGTCACAATTGTCTGTGTCCATATTTCCAGATTCTGATTTGTGCTTAAGAGAGCATATAGTCTTCCCTCCATAAAAGGGATTGTTCAAATATGTGAAAAGAGGCACACAAAGTGTTAGATTTCTTAAAAGATATTCCATTTCCAGGCCTTCCTTCTGTCAAGCTCAGCATCTTAACCGCTAAGCCACTGCAGGTCCCCAGGTCCAATTAGATGCAATTATAAGTAATAAACATGATGTTTAACTGAAATCTACCCTTCTATAATTTAAGTTTAGTAGACATAGTTCTGACCTCAGAGGGACCAGAAAAGACATCTTTCAAATTTTCTTCATAACCACCCTTCAAGATATTGTGAATGCTCTTTTCCTTTGCCTCCTCTCCCAGTTCTCCCATTCTTAGTCTAAACATACTTGAGCTTTTGTTCTTAGGACTAATTTTCTGTACCACTGATTAAGGAATATGTATAATGAATAGGTTAAAACTTTTTCACTCTCCTTATTAAAAGTGCATCTTGACATACTGAGATTACTTATTGAAAAACATAGTCAACTGGATTTTTTCCTTCCAGCATGACAGTACAAAGACCAGCACTTTTTCATCATCAACATTAAAAAGTGGTGGACTTCTTGTATAAATTCCACTTCATATGTTTTAAAAAAACAAAATAACATAAAAATTATAAATGCAAAAAACGCATAAAACATTTCTGACCACCCCCAGCAGACAGAACGTTTTTGGATTTTTTAAAAATTCTCACCTGGGTAAGTGAAGATTTAGATCTCTAACCACTAACCATCTTTGTTGCCCTCCTCTGAAATTGTTAGAATTTGCCAATACATTAAGTAGGTACTTAATACAAAACTTGGAATCACATGGTTTGAGTTGTAGTTTGTTCTGTGCCTTCTGCTTTGTTGTATTGTTGTAATAACAATGGAAGTTTCATGTGCTTATCCTAGTGATGTAGTAGTACCATTTTAAAAAAACTAATATGTAACAATTTCCATTAATATTGAAAACAGGTGTATAAGACACACATTTTCCCCTTTAAAAACAGTGTGTCTTATACACAGCTAACAGCTCCCCTCCCCCTGCTGGTGTGGTTTGGTGGCTAGAGAGGATCAGTGGCTGTAGACAGGAAAGGGCTGTTTTTAAAGACGCCCTCATCGCCCCCGCCCCCCCGCCCCACACACACTAGTGCACTTTGGTGGTTGCCACTGACCGCTAGGAGCCGGACAGGTCAAACCTGAACTGTCTTTGGAGGCAAAGATGATGAAATTGGGACTGTCCTACTTTGGCCACATCATGAGAAGACAAGACTCTCTAGAAAAGATAATAATGCTGGGAAAGGTGGAAGGCTGCAGGGAACAAGGATAGCCAAACATAAGATGGACTCTCTGAAGGAAGCCACAGACTATAACTTGTAGGGATTGAGCAAAGCTGTTGAGGACAGGACATTTTGGAAATCTCTTATTCATAGGGTCACCAAAAATCAGAGACAACTTGATGGCACATAACAATAACAATTAAATCCATCTACTGCATCTGGCACAAGAATTACCATTTACTCATTTAGCAACTGAGTTGTCCCATGTCCAGCTCCTAAGAACATATTTCCTCCAACTTGCTTAGTAACTAGGTTTTAGCAAATGCAATTTATTGGTGAGCAAAAGTGTTTAATATTGGGCAGATAAGCTTCAGCTAAATCTTAAAAAGGCTTAAGTGGTCACTGTAAGAAAATGTTAAACAAAAAATCATTTTCATGTTTGAAAGCAAAATGAAATCAAACATTTCGTTAGATTAATTAAATCATTGTTATGCTATTTAGAAAATTTAATAGAATCACAGATTGATTTGTAGCTATTAATCTAAAACAGTTGACCTGGCATAGTACAATCTCAATCAGAATGTCTCATTATGTTCTATCCTCTTAGTTTAGTTTTGCTTCAGTTGTAAATGCAGCTGTAAATGCACTCGCTTGCGCTTCTGGTGGCGTGGTCTGGCTCGCTCAGCTGTCTTGGGGCATGGTCAGGCTTGTGTGGCATAAAAAGGTTGGCCACCCCTGCTTTAGGCTCAGGTAAGTCCCACTAGTGCATTCCTAACCTGTTTCCTTACTTCAAGCCAATTCACTGTATGGCATTGACTGTAAGTTTCCTCTTTAATCAATCTCTCAGACTTGCATTTGCAAAACTCAGCTGGGACGTCCTTTCTATAAAGCTTTCCAGGCATTCTGCATCTTTCCATTAAAATTCCAGAAATATCTTCACAGGCAGAGTGCAGGGAAAGATGCAATGGGTCTATGGAATCAGCTGACCAGCTGGAAAGGAAACAGAGGTCTCTGTCTTAGCCACTGAACTAGTGTGATGTTGCATGGAGTAGGTAGACAAATTCCAACTGCTCTCACAACTTCTGTTTGACTCCAATAAATCTCACAAGATCTGGGAATCTGATATGGGGAAAGGGGTTTGCATAAATGCCCTTAAGCATTGTCATCTAACAGGTAGTCTTCATTTTCTTCCCTATGGCTAACAGAAGGCTTTGTACCACAGGTTCTTTACCTGTTCTAGCTTCTCAGTAGTGACAGTGGCAAACAAGCTCACTTTCAGGCCACTTTGACTTGGGCCTTCCTCATTACTTAAGCAGAAGAGGGAGAAAGATTAGCCCAGTAGTTTGACAATGTCACCCAGTTCAGATCTAAAGTGGTTGATCAAACAGATAGCATTGTCAGTCTGTTGTGCTAATTTTCAGCTGTCTGCTTCTAAGACGGGGTGGCCAAACTATGGCCCGTGGGCTGGATCCAGCTCCTGACCCCAAATCATCTGGCCCACATCACCCTCATCGCCGTCATGGAACCGGACGTAAAATGCGGCCAGGCATGTTTTACTTCCACTTCCGGCAGCTATGTGGGTGGCGTGGGCAGATAAATTGGTGTCGGGGGCCGGATCCAGCCCATGGGCCATAGTTTGGCCACCCCTGGTTAAGCAGAGAAAATGGCAGCTTAAAATCTATCTCACCCTGTTGCAAAACAGATTGCAAGGTGCATTTTACTTCTGTTTCCAGGGGAGGAACCACATGACTGGCCTGCTGAACCACGTGACCGGTCCATAGCCCGAAAAGTTTGGGAACCCCTGTTCTAAGACTACTAATACAACAAGCTATCAACATGTGTAAAATGATTCTAAAAGACATTTCTCTTCTTCTTTTCTGTATGTTTATGTAATAGATGATGCAGGTGTGTAGTGTGAACACATGCCAATTCCAACACAAGACTGAAACACTGTTTCCATATGTCAATGGGGATGTGTTAAATGCCTAAGCATTAAACCTACCACATATAGAAAAATAAAATTTTCTCCTTCTCTACCTTCACTCAGTGAAAGCTTTCTCTTCCCACATAGAGACCTGAGGAAGTGCAGCAATTTGCTAAGACTTCAGTTGCCACTCTTGAGACCCGATAACCCCCAAGTGTATTGCAAAGTCATTGCAATGGAGGAAGAATGGGACACAACTATAATTTATTGGCTCTCCATATCTCTCAGATATGCTTGCACAGACTAACATGGCTACCACTTCAAACATAGTTTAAATGCTTGTGCTTCTGAAATTTATTCTCTATACTTTTAAAAATATATTTTAATATATTTATACAAACAGAAACTGAATTCCTTTTTAATGCCTGCTTGGCTAAAAAGGAGTTAACAATTTCTTGTAAGGTCACCCTTGAAAGCCAGTCGTATCTGACTCTAGGGTTCAGTGCTCATTTCTGTTTATAGCCAAAGAGCCAGCGCTGTCTGCATTTGCAGATGTTTCTTTGAACATGTGGCAGGCATGGCTAGACACCGGAAAGCATTGAATGCTGTTTACCTTCCCACCGAAGTGGTACCTATTTATCTACTTGCAATTTCTTGCTTTCGAACTGCTAGGTTGGCAAGAGCTGGGACACAGAGCTCACTGTTGTGCAGTACTCGGGTATCGAACCCCGACTTTCCAATCTTAAAGCCCAGCATCTTAACCACTAAGCCACAGCAGTCCTGAGTGCCAGCTAATTGGTTCCCACTAGAAGGGTCAAAAGTTCAGATTCTCCCAGAGCTCCATTAACTTGCAACAATGTAGAATATTACGGAACCTTCCTGCTTCCATGCAGTTTATAACGTCAGATTTACTCTTTGAATAAGTCTTTTTTAAATGTTGAAATTTCAGCTCCTGCAGCCAATATTCCTTCTAATTAAAAAAATGTGGTTGGGGCTAACCATTCTCCTTCCAGGTAAGCAAGGTTTCAGCTTCTTTGATTTGTTTTCAATCTAGAGATGTAAAAGATCATGTTTCTGCACTGGGTTGAACTGCTTTATTTTTTAAAACCATAATTTGAAGTCCCTTTGCCGCCACCTCCCCCACACTTGGCACAAAGCAAGAACAGACTGTCTGCAACATTTGTTTGGGCAGATACAAAGTTTGGTTTCACTGTTACAATTTTCTTTGGCTGGGGTGCGCAACCCTTTTTTTATAATTGCCTAGTAGATTTTTGTTTTGTTCTACCAACAAAGTAGGAATGCAGTGGTAATGCTAGGCCTATTTAAAAAATTACATGACTTCAGTATCTTTGCGGTTATAGCACAGATTTTACCTATTTCAAGTAAAGGTAGAAACAGAACATTCTCCAAATTAATCTTTACTAAAAATGATAAATTATACTCAAAAGTACTACAGTTGAGAGTGTCATTGCTGTTATCAAAATGGAATGAGATTTTGTGAGATAAATTAATTCACCTGCTGACAAGAAAAGTAGCGGGGGGGAGAGAAGGTTTAAACCAAACCTAATGTGTTATGCATATCCTATATATTGCAAATGAACCATACACATTTGCTTTTCACTTTCAGATTGTTAAAAAAAAGCTTAACAAACTACAGTGGAACCTCAGTTAACGGACGGTTTGGTTAACGTAATATTCCATTAGTGAAAAGAAATCCAGAGAAAATAGTGGCTCAGTTTAACAGATTTAATTCACATAACAAAGCTTTTTTTCGGCTGCTTGGGCACACCCTGCTACTTTTCATGGCGATGGGATGGTTTTAGTAGCATTTCTGCTCCATTTCTGGATTTTTTGGTCATATTTTCAGTGTGTTTTGGCAGCTTAAAAGCAGCATTTAGCACTTCCGAGGTGGTGAGCAAACTAACAGCTGACTGTCGGGTCATTACCAGAGCTGGCCACTAGAGGGCACAAAGTGTGGTTTCCCATAGGAACACATTGAAAACCAATTCCATCTGTTTCAAAGGTCAGAAAAAAGCCAAAAAAAAAAAAACACTATTTTTTTCTGTTCAAAACTCTTCATAAATTGTACTTTGGATATTTTTTTTGCCACATTATAAAAAGTTTTGAATACAAAAATAGATATTTATTTATTTTTATTGTTTTGCTTTTTTCTGACCTCCTGAATGGATTAATTGGTTTTCAATGTATTCCTATAGGAAACCGCATTTCGGTTAAAGTAATTTTCGCTGTAAGAAATGTCCCGAGGAATGCAATAATTACATTAACTGAGGTTCCACTGTACTTCTAATGTAAAGTATAGCTTAGTTTCTTTTAAAGACTTTTATGAATATTTAGGATTTTTTTTCAAAACTGGGAGGGGGAAAAATAATGATATATACACAAATAGTTGTAACCAAAAAGGCCAAGAATGATAGTTTACAAAGTGAGGGATAGTGCAGTGAGATGGAACTAGATTCAAGAGTACATTTTGCCCATGGGCCTCTTAGACTTTAAAAGGCTCCATCCCTACCTTCCTTCTAGGTTTACAGATTAGCAAAATCCAATTCTTCAAGATTTCACAGCCAAAACCTAAGAAAAAGTACTAATTTCTTAGATACTACAGAAGTAGATCCTTGTGTTATCACAGGGGAAGAGCAGGCAAGAACTCAAAGTGTAGATACCACTGTTTCTAAGACTAGTGCCATACAGTTTTAAGTCAGTTTTAAGAATCTATATTTCAGTCCCTGTAGCCAGGATTCCTTACAAATGAATGAATGAATGGTGGAGTCAACCATTCTCCTTCAAGTTAAGCAAGATTGGTCTTTTCAGCTTATTTGAACTGTTTTAAATCAAAAGAAATGAGACCAGAATCTGGAGTAATTCTTGGTTACCTAGATGATGATGATGATGACAATGACGACAACAACTATAACAATGGTGGTGGTGGTGTACTCTAATTTATGACAACCTTTCTTGGGTTTTCTGGGTAGAGAATACACAGAGATACATTTTTGGGTGAGCTGGCAGACACCTAAATATGTTCAGTTGCAGTGGTTGCCATCATTCTCATTAGGACTCTTATCTTTATTGTACACATGACATGTGATGAGTTTCTACAGACTCCTTGTGGGTCTTGTAGAAGGCTTCCTGTAATTCTTATGAATTACAATGCTTGCACCATAATCCCTGGCTTACTTCACATGGCAGAATGTGGGCAAGTGAATAAACCCACCAGTCTTCTTCTTAGTCATCAACCTTGGATTTTTGGCATGTCATTGCTGTGCAAGTGCAACAGACATGCAAACATCTTTCTATTGAACCATTGACATTTAACCCATGCTAGTAATAGGTGGAAGTGTGTGCCTAGACATGAAATCCACCTCACAGACAAAAATCATTTTCCCCCCTCCTTCAGTGCCACACACCTGAGATGTGTCTCTTCATCTGGCATTCAAAGGAAGCACAGCAGTTCCCTGACACTCTAGTTAGTGCCTTGAAACTTTGCAATCCTTCTGATGTTTTTAGAAGCAGTTTTAACATTGGCATCTCTCCAGGGAAGGCTTTTTCACTGCCTGAGCTGATGCTCTGTCCTCAGATACTGCTCAACCCCATTCATATTCTCCCCACATACTTCTCATATTCTGCTATATTCCTGCTTCAAGGGTAAGTAATACCTTTATTAGACCATTCAGATTTGAAAAAGCAGACAAATGTGTTTCAACAAAAGGCAGTGGAGGCTTTCACAATTCAACTGACATCCCTTTGTGTATTGAGCTCATGAAAGACAATTTGCTCTTGATGGTCTGAGGTGAACTTCGGTACCAATAGGCCTCCAATTGTTTCTATTCATGTATACTTTCCCTTTTATTGTTCAGTTGCATAGTTGAGTCCGACCCTTTGCAACCCCATGGACTATCGTATGGACTATCGTATTCCCCTATCCTCTATCATCCTCCCCACCCAGCTCTGTGCCATCTAGCCATCTCATTCATTAAGTTCCAGTAGGGAACTAAAGTTCCCTACTGGAACTTTAAGTGCAACATGTAGTCAGGATGGTTTGAACTTCTGTGATTCTCTGCTTTTTTCCAGACTCTTGCAATAGCCAGCCTAAAAGTCCAACCGGATCTGGAATCTCCTCTGCTCCTGAAATGTATTACTCATTGTTGATTTTGGATTATGTATGGGGACCACATGGCATTCCCTTATTCCAGTGATGGTGAACCTTGGCACTCCAGGTGTTCTTGAACTTCAATTACTGAAGCCAAAGTTAACATTCCTGCTGATCAGGGCTTCTGGGAATTTAAGTCCAAGAACACCTGGAGTGCCAAGGTTTCCCATCACTGTCCTATTCTTTTATAATTCTGGTTGTTCTTTCATTTTCACAACCTTCAGTTATCCAGAAGGCTCTCTTTTCCTTTGAAGAACCTTCCCTTTCTGTTCTGGATGCTTGGAATTGCCTCCCGGAATATCTCTGTGATGCCACCTTTTCCCACATTCTTCAGATCCTTTCCAGAGTTGTCCTTCCTCATCCTTTGGTACAGTGTCTTAGATCTCATCTTCATACTTGGCTCAGTAACATTATGAGTGAGAAAGATCTCGGAACTGTTGTAGACTACAAGCTGAATATGAGCCAACAGTACAATGTGGCTACAAAAAAAGCAAAGGTTATTTCAGGCTGTGTTTTCAGAAGTATATTCTCCAAAAACCTGTGAGGTACTAGTCAGAACACATCTAGAATATTGTATCAGTTTTGGACACTGTATTTAAAGATGCCTAGAACTTGGTAGATGTGCTGCTCTACACTTTTTGTGCTAGACTGATATAATGAGACTCATACACATATGTTTGAAAAACATAAGGTTATGGGAAACGGCCCTACATGTAACAGAAACAAAATCACACATCTCTCTGTCCACTTCATCTGAGTATAAATCAGCTAAGGCATGGGCCAATATTGCATAAATAATAAACGTATACTTATAAATAATATATAAGTAGAAAAAGAATAATATCCAGAATTACATGTAATAATGGTATAATCAGATGGCATAAATCACAGCAGCAAATTAAGGACTTGAGGCTCATATCCCTCATTCTGCGCTAGTCATGTGACTTAGCACCTAGCACCAACCTGCCACTGTGATTTTTACTGTTTGACTAATGACAGTTTACATGAGCAGTGGAATTTTGGGTGGTAATTCTACTACAACTGTTCCTTTGGGAGATGTGTTATGCCAGGGCAATTCTTTTCTCCTCTCTCCTATCATCTATGGCTTGAACTTAAGCCTCCCATCTTTCTTTGCAGGCGCACCCCCCAATAAAGGACTCAGACACTGATGAAAGTGGATAACGGCATTGGGCCACATTTATTGATTCATGCCCTAGTCCGAATTATAAATTTCTATTGGTAATTGACCAATTATAATTCTTAAGGCAAGCAGGCCGAAGTAACACTGGTAAGGTACCACCCAAAATTGCCCACTGCAATTGTTACAATGTATCTATTTGTATCAATTTGTTTGTTGACAACAAACAAATTGTTGACCGTAGTCAATATCTAGCTAATGACCCCACCCTCTGACGCGTATCCGTAAAATCACGGGGTGATGCATGCTGTCTAGCTGTAGCCATCACCCCATCGCCTAGTTCGTCGTTGACCGGACAACGTTTAACCAACTTATGCCTGTCTAGTGTTGTCCAGTCAATTGCGACCCTGCCGGATACCTGTGGGTCATAAATGTTTACCTTACCAGTGCTACCCGCCCATGTGACCAAAGTCAACAGCAGCACAGAAACCCCTATATCAAACCATAGCAACAGTGTGAGATGGGCAAAAAAGCCAGGACCCGGGAGCCAATTGAGGGTCCCAGCCAAAAATTCCCACCCGGCCCCGAAGCGACCAAAATATCACACTGTTAACTAGTGTGGAGGGGAAAAACTTCTCCGCTCCGTCGCTTCGCAAAATGGCAGCTCGGCTGCCTCGTGGCCGCCCCTTATATAAGGGTGCTGGCCACACCCCCTAACTACCCGGATGCCTTCGTCCAATGGGGGGGGCCGCAAAGGGCGCGGCGGCCATTTTGGCGCTGCGCTCGCATTGCAGGCGCACCCCCCAATAAAGGACTCAGACACTGATGAAAGTGGATAACGGCATTGGGCCACATTTATTGATTCATGCCCTAGTCTGAATTATAAATTTCTATTGGTAATTGACCAATCATAATTCTTAAGGCAAGCAGGCCGAAGTAACACTGGTAAGGTACCACCCAAAATTGCCCACGGCAATTGTTACAATGTATCTATTTGTATCAATTTGTTTGTTGACAACAAACAAATTGTTGACCGTAGTCAATATCTAGCTAATGACCCCACCCTCTGACGCGTATCCGTAAAATCACGGGGTGATGCATGCTGTCTAGCTGTAGCCATCACCCCATCGCCTAGTTCGTCGTTGACCGGACAACGTTTAACCAACTTATGCCTGTCTAGTGTTGTCCAGTCAATTGCGAACCTGCCGGATACCTGTGGGTCATAAATGTTTACCTTACCAGTGCTACCCGCCACACGGAGGGGCTTCAAAGAAGGCTCGACGCCACCCCCCGATCGTCAGCTCGGTCGACAGGCCTGCTTGCCAATCACCCAACAGGAGGTCCATACCTCCTCGCGACAGATGGGCCCCATCCCCTGCATAAAGGCCGCAATTTCGTAGGCTAATGGCGGGGTGGTGACTGACCCGCCCCCAACCCTTGTCGGCAAGGAAGCGTGCCACAGCCCTATTTACCATGCGTCTAGCGCGGTCAAGGGCCTGGAGGTCGAAACCTCCCCTGTACGTGTGCCGCGGGACCATGTCCGACCAAATGAGGGTTGTGGCGGGCCACACGTAATGCAGGTAGGCAAGGTCGCCACAAATCGCATGCTTTAGCGATAAGCCGGTGACCCGGCCCAAATCATTGCCCCCTAGGTGTATGATCAGAATGTCAGGCGGGTCAGCATTCCGGCCTGAAAAAAGGAATGGCAACAGCTCCCGCCATAACATCCCGGGCTTACCATGCCATGTGAGACTTGCGTATGCACCCAGTCCCAGTCGGGGTCCCCACTCTGTCGCCGCAGCGTAACGCGCTGCCCTGTGCACGTAGCTATGGCCCACCAGCCATACTGTCACCGGTGTAATACGATACCCAGGGTCTGTAAGGAAAAAACGAGGAAGAGAAAGGTGCGGTGACAAAACTGGTACTCACGGTGGAAGAGGGCGAACATAAAACTGAAAACATTGCGAACCCCACCTTCCCATGCTGCGTATGTCAGCCCCGGAGTACCCAAAAGCAGCTGCAGTGGAAGCCGCCCCTATCCTGAAGGAATGGGTGCCATAACAAGCCCCTGGGAGGCCAACACTGGCCAGCGCTTTGCCGGTCACCTTCCAAAATTGAAATTTAGTAAGGGGAGACCCATCTTGGTGACAGAAAAACGGGCCATGGTGCGTGCCACGCAGTGCAATAAACTCCTGTAGGGCACCAACCGGACAGATGTCAGCCAAAGAACACCGTAGCAGTCTTACACCACTGCCTACGCCATGCTGATCTGACTTAGAGGAGCGTATCCTCAACTGAGCCCAGTCTTTGGCAACATAGACATCCTTGAGTTCCAGTGCCCTACGACTTGCATCCGCCTTAGACAGCATCACAAGCTCGCTGATGCGGAGCGCTCCAAAAAAGGCCACCGTTGTAGCCGCGTGAAATAGGGCTGCCTTGTACTTATCAAAACAGAGGCCATGCCAGCCCCGGGCCAATTGGGTAAGAACCCCAGGGGAAATCGGGTGGCGGTCGTCCGGGCAACGCCCACGCTCCCGCACCCACCCCTCCAAAACATGTCTCACACGGAAGTCAGCGGTACTATCCACATGACTGCCCACCTTGGCCATAAAAGCCAATGCTGACAGCCTAGATGCTATGGTGCGAGGTGCAAGGCCGTGGGCATGCAGGTAAACCATGAACCGAAGTACATGTGTCACTGGGATCGGCCAGGTTTCTGGCAGCCGAAATCGGGTACAGAAATCTCTGAAAGAATTGAATGCGTGGTGATACGCCTTACGCGTGCGTGGCGCTAGTGACAAGCCAATCGCCCGGTTCACCTCTCCTTGCCAATGGTCCATATCTCGTCCGGGAGTGGCGAGGGAAATTCCTCCGCATCCGGGGCCAAGGCACGGAAACGGGAGATTTGCAGGCGGGACAAAGCGTCAGCGATATCATTATTGACCCCCGGGACATGCCTGGCCCTGAAGAGGACATTGAGGCGCAGGCTGCGCAACACAAACTGGCGCACTAGGTCCATGACCCTGGGCGATTTGGAAGTCTGTGAGTTGACAATGTGCACAACGGCCGCATTGTCACACCAGAAATGGACAACCGAGTTGGCCCACTCCTCGCCCCATAGCATCAAAGCCCCCAGGATAGGGAAAAATTCCAGATACGTGAGATCACGCAGGCGACCCGTGCCTGCCCAGGCTGGTGGCCACCCACCATAGGCCCACTTCCCATTGAAGTACATCCCATAACCCAGGGATCCCGAAGCATCGGACTGTATCTGAAAGCGAGGGGAAGCCAGGAGGTCAGACCTCCAAAATGATACTCCATTGAACTCCCTCAGGAACTGGAGCCAGATAAGCATATCCGCCCTGATACCCCGAGTGAGTCTAACCCTATGGTGGGGCCTAGATAAGCCTGTCATGGCGTCGCACAAGCGCCGAGCAAATGCCCTGCCCGGTGCGACGACCCTGCAAGCGAAATTGAGGTGACCATGTAGCACCTGCAGTTCCCTCAGTGATGCCTTGCATTTAGCAAGCAAGTCCGAGATAAGGGCCACTATCCTTGACACCTTATCCCCCGGTAACCTAGAAGCCTGCGCTACCGTGTCAATCTCCACCCCCAGGAATACTAGCTTAGTAGATGGGCCCTCGGTCTTTTCGGGCGCTAAAGGGACACCGAGTTCCTCCATTAGCGTCTGAAATGTGTTGAGGAGACGTGTGCACGTGTCCCAGCCCCGTTCACCCCCGAATAAAAAATCATCCAGGTAATGGGCTACAGACCGGGACCCTGACCTGCGGACGAAAGCCCACTGCAGGAACGTACTGAAACGCTCGAAGGCCGAGCATGATATGGAACAGCCAAAAGGCATGGCCTTATCAAAGTAATATTCACCCCGGAACTTAAAACCCAGCAACTCAAAGTCGCCCGGGTGCACAGGCAGGAGGCAAAACGCCGACTTGATGTCGCACTTAGCCAATAGCGCACCCGGGCCACATGAGCACACCATGCGCAGGGCTTGGTCAAAAGACGTATACCTGACTGAGCAAAGGTCATCAGGGATAGCGTCGTTGACCGATCGGCCGGCTGGGTAGGACAAGTGATGAATCAGGCGAAACTCGCCCGGTGACTTTTTGGGCACTAAGCCCAAGGGTGATACCTTAAGGTTAGGGAACGGGGGTGTTGGGAAAGGGCCAGCGACCCTGCCCAAATTGACCTCCTTAGTAATGCTGGCAGCAGCTACTTCCTCCCTCCCCCTAAGGGACAAAAGGTTGGGGGAATCCTGGGGGGACCTATCACCCACGAAAGGAATACGGAACCCCCGACTAAAACCCTGAAGAAGATAAACCGCACCCTCCTCCCTCGGGTACAATGCGAGCCAATGCTCCAACATGTCCACATTAATTGGGGAGGGGGCCTTTTGATGAACCAGCTCCCTCCGCGGCAGTTTTGCCAACCCCCTGTTCGCCCCTTCCTCTGCCCCGCATCCCTGCAGGCCTGGGACAAGCGGAGGCTGCATGGGGGCCAGCGCAGGAGGGACACTCATGCCTGTACTTGCAATTCTTTCTGTTGCAGGAACCATTGGACGAGAAAGTCCAGCACAGCAGGCGGGCTGGAACCCCCTGCCCCGCCACCTGGCGGGGAGCCTGTGCTGGGGCCGCTCGCTGGACCGCATGTCCACAATGGTATCTCTCCCCGGGCGCAGGGCGCGTGGGAGTCATGTACAGGAGCCACAGCCTCTGGCAGGGCTCATCCCACCTCATCTCGGGGTGCAGGGGAATACGCATACGGAATTCCTCATCGTAAGCCAACCACGACGGGCCCGGGAAGTCAACCATCGCCCGGTAAATATTGTCCAAATACTGGACCATCGGAATTGCCAAATCCGGCCGGGCCCTGAGGTAGACCGCCATGTATATGAGGTAGGCCGGCAACCAGTTGGCCCACGTACGTGGTGGCTTGCGACAACGCGCCTGCTCCTTATCCTTCTCGTCTTGCCCCTCCCTCTCCTCCTTGGTGGGCTCTCTGTTAAGGAGGGAGAAGATGTCCACATACTCCCCCCGCCAGATCTTCTCTTTGGTGGTCTGGGCCAAATGGTCCTCCAGTGGCAAGGAATACCCTGCTGTCGGCAAAGCCGACACAGGCACGGCGGAAACTGCGGGCATCTGTAAAGGAGCCTGGACTAACCCGGTCACCCCCAGGAGATTCCCGACTGTGTAAGGAGCACCCCCTACCACGGGGCCCTGGGTAATAGTCGAAGTCACCGGGTGGGGCGTCGGCGACTGGACCGCCGCACCACCCGTGCGAGGCCAAGGCCATTGAAAAGCCCCCCCCCCAATGTGGCCATGTGTGTAGGTGCACTAGTTTGTACCGCATACTCACATGCTGCACCCCCATGGGCCGCCCCCACTGGGGGTTCCGGCCCACTGGGGGCATCGGAGCTCACGACCGCCATAGAGCTCGTCGACGGGGCTTGACCAGTACTGGCCTGTTGATTGGGGAGCTGCGAGGCAGTGGCCAAAGCCGGGCCACGCGCATCCGGCAGCTCAACCCGACTCGCCGCCTGCCGCTGCCCTGCAGACGATGGATCGACCAGCACCCCAAAAGGGGCCCCAGGGTGACTAACCCGGGCCAGGGATGCCTCAAGGGCCGCAACGCAGGCCAGGAGGGCCTCCACGCTGACATAGCCACCTAAACCAAGGGGGGTAAAGGGCCAGCCGGCCCACGAACTACAGGCGTCGGTACAGGTCCCTGTACCCCGGGGCCTGAACAGGGCCACGATCCGAAGCCCGGGCCCGGTAGGGCCGGGGAAGTACCCTGCCATGGAAGGGGGCCACACCACCCCCCAAGGCTGGAAGCCCCCGCATTAAGCTGCACCCCAACGGAGGAAGGCCCAGCGGAATGGGCCACGCCAGGAGCAGCGGCCGCCACTTGCGGGCCGAGGGCCGCGGCCCCTACTGGGCCCACACGCTGACCCCCAGCCTCCGGCCAAGGGGGAATTAACCCCATCCCACCGGTCCCGGTGGGCTTGGGCATAGGAGGCTGCTGGGGAGGCACAGCCGCGGTCCTCCGACCCGGATTGCGCCTCCGCGCAGAACGAGCCGCATTCGCAGTCACCTTCTTCTTTGAGGGCATCGCAGCTAGCCGATGGGGAGCCGAAAAATGAGAAAATCAGCAGCCAAGAGGCTTCCCGGTGAGGGTAAAAGCGACGGAGGTAAGAGGGAAAAACTTCTCCGCTCCGTCGCTTCGCAAAATGGCAGCTCGGCTGCCTCGTGGCCGCCCCTTATATAAGGGTGCTGGCCACGCCCCCTAACTACCTGGATGCCTTCGTCCAATGGGGGGGCCCCGCAAAGGGCGCGGCGGCCATTTTGGCACCGCGCTCGCATTAGGAGAGTAGGCTCTGAATTAAGTCAGATGGATTGTGCTAGAAGGATATCCACTTAACATCACTACATCACATGTAAGGGAGGGCTGTGGTGGCTCAGTGGTTAAGAACACCACCACCGCTGCCCGCAGCTGATCCGGGGTCGCCCCTCCCAGCCTGGGAGAGGGTAAAAGCAGCCAGCCCCCGGCCCGCTGAGAACACCGCCGCCACCGCCCGCAGCTGATCCAGGGCCGCCCCTCCCAACCTGGGAGAGGGTAAAAGCGGCGAGCCCCCGGAAAAAGTGGCGAGCCCCCGGCCTGCCGAGAACGCCACCGCCGCCACCCACAGCTGATCCGGGGCTGCCCCTCCCAGCCTGGGAGAGGGTAAAAGTGGCCAGCCCCCGGCCTGCCGAGAACACTGCCACCGCCCCTCCCAGCCCGTCCCAGCCTAGGAGAGGGTAAAAGTGGCCAGCCCCCAGCCTGCTGAGAACGCCGCCGCCGCCACCCGCAGCTTATCTGGGGCTGCCCCTCCCAGCCTGGGAGAGGGTAAAAGCGGCAAGACCCCAGCCCACAGAGAACACCGCTGCCGCCGCCCGCAGTTGATCCGCACCTCTCCCGGGACTCTTGCCATCAGCCTCAGGATGGGAGCCCCAGGATGGGAGTCAGCTGCACCCGGCGCCACACACCCTGGCCTCCAAAACCCATCATTGCTGGAGAAAAGAGGAGATCGGCCCCAGCTGCAGCAGCTTGGGTGGTGGAAGCAGTTCCCGCCTTCCTTCCCGGGCTCCACTTGCCCAGGGAGGGGAAAAGGCAGTCAGAGCACTCCCGCCTGCACCTCTGAGCCCCATCACTGCCAGAGGAAGAGACGCCGGGGCTTGGGGTGGCCGAAGAGGAGGAAGATGTCCACGGCCACTGCCTTGAGGCTTCATGCACCTTCCCCGCTTCACTCACCCACTTGACTCCGGCCCTGTCATCGCCGGCGGAGGAGGACTGAGGCAGCTGTGGCTGCTCAGCAGTCTGAGGACACCCCCGCCTGCCTAGCCCCAGACCCCACCTGCCCGGAGGAGGACTTTGCTGTTCTGTTTGTTGTGGGGTTGGTTAATTTGAATTTTGTATATTATATTGTCATATACTTTGTATAGTGAATTTGTATACTGTAATATTGCTGTTTTTCGATATATCATGCTGATATTCTTTGCTGATACTGTTTTGCTGATGTCTTTGATATAATATGTTTTCTGATATGTTCTGAGGTAATACTGTTTTGCTGACATATTGTTTATTGACATATTGTTTTACTGATATCTGATATACTTTGATATGTATTGTTGATACTGTATTATTTATTTATTTTTGTACTACTGTATTGCCATTTGTATTTGTATTGACATGTTGTAAGCTGCCCTGAGTCGGCCTGTGCCAAGTAGGGAGGGGTATAAATCAAATAAACATAAACATTAACATAAGATGCTTGCCTTGTTGGAAGGCTGGCAAGTCAGCAGTTCAAGACCTGGGTACTGCATGACAGATTGAGTGCCAGTCTCTGTCCCAGCTCTTGGGGACATGAAAGGAGCCTCATTTGGGCATTCCCTGAGTTGAGTTTCTTCTGCAAAAACCCTTTCAACACAGAATAATTTCTAACACAAAATTGTTATTATTATCACAAATAAGCATGTTAGGTGTGGAGGTTAAAAATATAATTGAGGTTACACAGGATGAGAGGTTACAAATGGTTATTTTTGATGTAGCATACAAACCTATAAGCGGATACAACTGGAATTTCCTAGATCTTCTCAGTTGTGAATTATCTTCAGAATATTTTGGGAAGGAAGCAGTTCAAATAGGCACTTAAATGAATAGCACAGGAAAACTATATATGATATTACAGCACAGATAAGTGATTGGAGGAGGACTAATGTTGTCCCCATCTTCAAAAAGGAAGAATCAAAGAACTACAGACATCAATCCCAGGAAAAATTCTGGAGCAAATTATAAAATAGTCAATCTGCAAGCACCTTGAAAACAATGCAATAATAATTAGAAGCCAACAAATCCTGCCAGACTAATTTTATCTCATTTTTGATTGGATGACTTCCTTGGTAGATTGTGGGAATGTATAAATGTAATATATCTTGATTTCAGCAAAGCTTTTGACAAAGTGCCCCATGGCCATGTTATTCCATTTAGCAAGCTAACTAGGTTTTATCTAGGTAGCACAAGTGTCAGGTGGATACACAGTTGATTGCCGAATTGTACCCAGAGAGTGCTTAACAATGGCTCCTTCTAAAACTGGAAGGGGGTAACAAGTGGGGTACAAGACTCAGTCCTTGACCTGGAGTTCTGAAGCCTCTTCATTGATGACTTGGAGGAAGGAGCCAGGTAAACTGATCAAATCTGCAAATGACACAACATTGGGTAGAATAGCTAAAACCTTGGAAGTCAGAAAAAGAATTCTAAAATATCTTGTTAGGTTTGAACACTGAACTGAAAACAACAAATTGAAATTCAACAGAGATAAGTGCAAAGTACAGTACTAGGGGAAGAAACCCAAACACACAGTTACAACATGAGGGATAATTGGCTCAGTAATACTATGAGTGAGAAAGGTCTTGCAATTATTATAGATTACAAGATGAATATGAGCCAACAGTGTAATGTGGCTTCAAAAAAGGCAAATGCTGTTTTAGTCTGCATTTGCAGAAAAATAGTCTCCAAAACTTGTGAGGTACTAGTCACCCACTATTTGGCACTGGCCAGACACATCTAGAGTAGTACAACAATGGGGTCAATTACCTTAAGAGGTGCTAAAGGCAATCAAGAGAAAACAGAACAATCATCTGTTAGATCTGGTTTGATTTAGATTCCTGCATTGAGTAGGGAGTTTGACTTGATGCCCTTATAGGCCTCTTCCAACTCAATCTTTCTATGATTCTATGATTTCTCAGGCTGCTGCTAGAAGAACAGGTGGCGGCTGTGGCCAGGAGGGCCTTCGCCCAACTTCGGGTGATTCGCCAGTTGTGCACACTCCTGGACCGGGACTCTTTGCTCATGGTCACTCACGCTCTGGTGACCTCCAGACTAGACTACTGTAATGCGCTCTACATGGGGCTGCCCTTGATGACCATTTGGAGGCTGCAGCTGGTCCAGAATGCCGCGGCCCGGGTGGTGATGGGGTGTGGACGTTATGCCCATGCCTCACCACTGCTTCGGGGGCTGCACTGGTTACCAGTTTGTCTACGGGTGCAATTCAAGGTGCTGGTTTTGACCTTTAAAGCCCTACATGGTAGTGGGCCAGGGTATCTTAGAGACTGCATCGCCCTAAGGACATCTGTCCGTCCAACCAGAGCAGACCGGAGGGGCTCTCTAATTGTGCCATCAGCCAGGGGGGCTCGCCTCTCTGGCACAAGGAAGAGGGCCTTCTCCGTGTCCGCACCGGCCCTTTGGAACCTCCTGCCTGTGGAACTGCATCTCCAGACGGAGTTGTTGCCCTTTAGGAAGGAACTAAAGACCTGGCTGGTGGGCCAAGTTTGGGGTGCGGGTGGGGATGGGGGTACCATTGGGTGGTTGGTATAGAGAAGTGTGCCTTCCTCTAAGGTCCCTTCGGTTCATGCACACCTTTTAGGGGTGGGTTTTTTAACTTTTTAACCTTTAACTTTGTTTTATCATGTGTCTTTTATGTATTTACTGTCTGATATCTAAACCGCCCTGAGTTGGGTTGTACCTGAGTGGGCGGTATATAAGCGTGAAAAATAAATAAATAAATAAATATTCCAAAGCCATTTTAATGCTAATAAATTGGAGATAAGTGCAGGGGTACTACATGTACATAAGTACATATCTTTGGAAGACCAGAGTGCCTAAAATGACCGTAAAAATGAATCATTGTAAAATGAATCTCGTTGTTCACTGCTTAGCGCAAAGGATTCTGAGGACTTTACCTTATCTCTCCCCTAATTATACAACTTATGCTTCCTTGAGACTCATAAGCAATAAAATCTCCTTGGATTTCATTAAATGCCTTACAGAAACAAATCTGAGAGCTTCCTTTCATTTTGCAACAAAACATCTTCCTATAAAAGGGTTTTTAAAGCAAGAAGCATTAGAAGCATCAGTTCCAGGAAAATCCCTTGAAAGCAAATGAGGACTGCCATCAAGTGGCTGAAGATAGCACCATAAAGGGGAAACAATGCAGCTATGTCAGCCTGTAGTGGCTTAAAAGAAGCACCAACAACAAGTCGCAGAAAACAGTCATCTTTCCAAAAACAAAATAAATAAGCATCTGAATGAAACTAGTTGTTAATTTGGAGTTTTTCATGGGTCCATGCTAAGAGAAAATAGAAATTATATCTGGAATGTAGAAGCAGCAAACAATTCTTCTTCTTCTTGTTGTGCCGTATCTGATTCCAAGTATAGTATTGGCATTCATCATGGTGATCAGCCATGAAGACTGTCCAGAGAATATAATGCCATGGCCATTCATCTGCTTTCCACATCGCAAAATGACACCCGTACCATTTATCCAGTTCTGCATGTCACTTTCTGGTTCTTAGCCCTTTTGGCACACAAAGTCTTCCTCAACCCCAGGTCATTATTGACAAAGCTGCCGCCCTCCATCAAAATGGATTCAAGTGGGATTTAATCCACTTGGGGACCATCACCCTTCCCTGTGGACTTCGCCAAGGCCGCTAGTCCTCAGGGTTGTCAGGTTAGTTAATAGCTGACAATACTACTCTATTACAATAGCAGGATAACCTGACCAGACTTGAAGCTAACAATTAGAAGATGAATTTATTTAAAGTACACTGCTGATATACATCTCCTGTAGTGTATATGTTTCCATCTTTAGGTTATGAAACAAAATACCAGAGAAATATGGCAATTGTCTCCATGGCATGAAATATTTTAGCCCAAAACTCTAGGAAAGAAGAGAGAATCTGCCATATTTTTTTTTAAAAAAAATCTAGCAGTATGGGATAGGGACTTATGTCATCTTCAGTGGGAATTGAATCAGCATGCAAATCATATGTTCATTAACTACTGTACACCTAAAAGAAAGAAGCATCCTAGTCAGATGCAGCAAATGTTATGTATGCTGCCAAACACATGATCTCATAAGCAAGTAAACATAGTACATCATGGATAAGGCTTCAGATAGTCTTTGAAATGTAAAAGGAATGTTTGCCTATGTTTGTCATGTGAAGAGCTCTACTGAATTTCACATGGTCCACATGCAGAATATCATCAGAACAGATAACCAATAATGCCACCATGGAAAAAGGGAGTTTGTACTCTGTGTCACATGAGAAATCAGTAGTGGATAACAACAGACTGCTTCTGTCTAGAATATTGGAAGCCAATTTTCCTAACTTTTGAGACAAAATTTTTACTTCCTTTGGAACTCATGGAATACTCCAAATAAGGCTTTTTGATTTTGGGAGGAGGGAAAGGTCCTGACAAATCACTCATTCCACACATTCACCCAAACAAGTTCTTTTACCATATTTTAGAAAGGAATTGGCATTACTGGAGGTTTTAGAAGAAACAATTATTCTTTTAGAGCATATTTGTTGTGAGATGGGGGTGGGGTATCTTAGAAAGGTTCATAGCTGCACAGATGAGGTAAATCAGAGACCATGGGTTGGTCTAGACCAGTGTTTCCCAACCTTTGATTTTTGGACTTCAATTCCCAGAAGACTAAGTCAATTCTCCAAAGCACTGATCAGCCACCGTACTGACTTAGGCTTCTGGGAATTGAAGTCCTCCTGTGTGGGGTGTACCCCACATTGGGAGCCACTGGTCTAGACTAATGGTGACAAACCTGTAGCACGTGTGCCAGAGCTGTTGCTGTGTTGGCACTTTGCGTTAAATATGTGGTTTTGGGTTGCAGTTTGGGCACTTGGTCTCTAAAAGGTTCTCCATTACTGGTTTAGACTCTTGGTCTAGAAAAAAAGATATTTGGGTGTCTACTCATGCTACCATTGGAACCAAAGTTGGCATTAGCTCCAAATATGCTTTTTGTGGATTTTATCAATGCTAGTCTTTGCTGGAGCAATCTGAGCTACCTGACTTCTGTCAAAGTTTATTATCAGCTGTTGAACCAGCAGAATTTATTTGAACCCCTCTGAGGATCTATGGAAGCTAATTCTTCACCTCCAGAGAGGACAATGGTATGAAAAAGTGGAGGGAAGGGACTGCAAATCTAGCAATGACACCCTCATATATCTCTCACTATGTTTCTGTACTGCATCTCTTTTGAATACAAGAGTCAATGTTTCATGTTGTCTTCTTGAAGAAGGAACAAGTTTTTAATCTCTGGGAAGGAAAGATTGTCAAAACATATATGCTGTTTGTAGTTCCAACAAAGCACTAGATGAGGATTAGAGAAACTGAATTTCAAATCTTTTGCCAACAGCTTTAAATTAAACTGGGCAATTCATACAACAGACTGCTGCATAGGCATATGTATCTTTTTTGAGCTTCTGCAAAGAGGCAATAGACTCTGCTTGTTTAAACAGGGCAATTTCCCATCTCACATAAATGGAGAGATCATGAATAGTGCTGTGACAATGACTTATTCTGAACTGGATTCTGGCTATCAGGCTGAGCAAGTTACTATCACTGTGTGGTAATGTATAAATTTGCTATCTTATATGGTTGTCACAAAAATGATTATTTTTTTTAAAAAAAAGGTTTCTAAAACATCTTGCAGTGAACAAGGTGCAAAGAAAATTGTCATTTACATTCATGCTCAACTGCAACAAACATCTCTTGACATATAATGGCAGCATTTTAAAAAAGCATCTTCACCCATAAAAATATTGACTTCTGTTTCATGTAGAAAGTGCATGTTGAATGCTGTGATGGTTCTAATTTGAAAAGTAAATAGAAAAAATCCTGACAGTACACATATTTGTGTTTAAAACAATTACTGAAGACAGATTAAGTCCAGTTTGCAAAGTTGGTATCATCCTAAAATTGAAAGGTGGTCCATCATCTTTCAAAATTAATGTCTCTTCTATTAACTGAGTATAATTGAAAATTTTCTATACCTATGCATAGCCATTTGTCCCATGTTAGTCAAGCAGAAGGGTGCAATTAAGCCTCAACAAATGATTCTAATTTCTTGTAGCCAACTACTTAGGAGCTTGTCTTTCCAGAATTTATACCGAGATAAATAAAGTTGTTTTATCACTTGGCATAGTAAAACACAGACTTTGCAAAAGCTCTAGCATCCAGATAGCATTTTGAAATACAGTGTTAATAATCGTAACTAGCTAATTATCTTGGATTTATTACTGAGCAATGATACTTTTTCCAGAAATAAAATACAAAGAGAAACGTTTAAAATGAAGAGACATTAAAAACTTTGGTGATATTTCACAGGTGTGTAGGAGTTCCTTTTCTTATGCATACTTAGAATAGACAGTTAAATACCTGGTTATAAGACCTTTTGACAAAGCCCCAAATTCAAACGCAATGTATTGTGGCAAGACAGGTTGTTCTTTCTAACTAAGGTGCAACACCTACTTAAATTTACTCAAATGCACATTTAGAGACTTTGTGACTAGCATAAAGTACTGTAACATGATTGTGAAATATTTTCGGATATGAAAAAAGGCTTAGCCTAAATTTAGTGCTCTGACCGATTTGGCAGATAGTCATATGTTTGTATGGATTTGGTCTGGAATGCTCTGTACCATTTGGAAGTGAATTAAATGTTTCCACATTTTTCCAGAAAATGGTTTGGATTAAGGTATCTCTGAAGAATGAAAGGGATGTGAACACATCTGGGCATCCTCTGGGGAATGGCAGCTCCTGCTGGCTGAACCTTCCACTTCAGAAGCACTATTGGATTGCTTTTGATATGAACAATGATGACAACTCAATAAAATACTATCTCTCCATGAATACTCCTAGACAATAAAAAGCTTAAATGTGGTACTGCTGAAACAATCTGCACAAAAAGGATTTAGAGCAGGGGTTCCCAACCTTTTCAAGCCTGGGGTTGGGTCACACTCTCTCAGTCAGCTTTGAGGGCCTGACAGCCATTTTGTTCTGCTTGCACGATGGGGGTGGCCATTTTGTCACAGCAGCTTCAAAGGGATGGCTATTTTATTTCTCAAATGCCCTTTGGTGGGTGGGGCCCCACATGAAATGGCACCATGGGCTGGAAACCCCTGATGTAGGTTGGGAACCCCTGATTTAGAGCAACAACCCTGTGTGTGTGTGTGTGTGTGTGTGTGTGTGTGTGTGTGTGTGTGTGTGTGTGTGTGTGTGTGTGTGTGTGTGTGTGTGTGTGTGTGTGTGTGTGTGTGTGTGTGTGTATTTGAATTTTCCTAGAGGCATTCTTTCTGTTATTTTAGCAAATATTTTTCCACTACAGCATCAAATAGTGTCATAATAACATAGAAGATCACTCTCTACCATGCTATAAAACTCAATGTTTTATTGACAAAATTACTGGCATGTTCAAACACACTTTGCTAATATTTTTCACCTTACGCTTTCTCAGGGGAGGGGGGATATGTATTTTCTTGGTAATGGAAACAAAGAGAAAAGAAAATGTCTCCTTGACTTAAAAGCTTTGCTAAAGTGGGCTGTAAACACAATAAGTGGCACCTCAATTAGGTCTATTCCCACCTAAACTGTATAGTTTGATATTTCTCCACTAATAGGTTGGCCATTAGTGTACATTAATAGTCAGTTGCAAACGTGGAGTTAATTGTTTTTCAAGTTTTCTAGCAGGACCATCTGTTGTCCCATATGTGCAGAAATTCATTTTGAAACTTATGGATGAGGAAGCATACATCTGGTACATTGCTATATAACAAGAAATTATTCTAATTCAGTTATTCAACCACAATGTAGCTGTTATATTATGAAAATATATTAACAGTGTTTTGTTAACCCAGTTAGTCCCCATATGCCAGTGACTGATTCCTGTGACACCTAAAGACATAGGAGTTCACCAAGGCTATTAATACTGTAATAATAAAAGATAAAAACCCATCAAAAATAAACTTCAAGAATATGAAGATTTCCTATACCTCTGCCTTTGAAAGCAAAGCATTTGCACTTATATATCGCCCCATAGCACTTAGTGCTGGGTACTAATTTTACCAACCTCAAAAGGATGGAAGGCTGAATCAACCTTGATCAAGCTGTTCATCATGTAAAGTGCACATTCAATCCCCAACCTCTAACTCCTTTTTGTTATAAAAGAAGCCTTTCCCTAACAGTTAATGAGCAAAAATACATTCATAAGACTTGCATACAATGGGAAGAATCTTCTATATATCCTTCCATTCATTAGCCAGAATCCTATTGGACCTTTACATTGATCAAGAGCAATCATGGAAGCAGCTGTTACTAATTGATGAGGTTCCAGAAACTCGTTAGGTGCATGCTGATCACATACCTGATCATGCAGTGGGCACAGATTTAGCACACACTCTTGACAATTGCCCATATTAAATAGCCAACAGAATTTGGGCAATTAAAATTACTGCTGTGCACTTTTTGATATTCCAGAGTACCATAGTGCATGGCATACAGATATTCATTTAAAGATGCTACTGAAGTTGTGTGTCACCTGAAACATAGAAGAAAGGCTGCTATTGTAAGAGTCAACTCCACCTGCCACTTGCTTCAGAGGCCAATTTAAAATGATGGTTTTTGACCTTTGCAACTTGGAAAGGGGATAGATACCAGGAGGTAACATAGACAGATCTCTAAATTGTGAACATCTTCAGTATATAGTAAATATCATTAAACCAGACATGAATCATGTGTGATCATTCTAATGAACTTCTGTTTTTGATCCTACTTTAGTCTATTCAATTTATCCAAGTACTGTAATACCTCATACAAAGTCTGCTTCATCCAACATCAGATTCATACAACATTGCCTAATCCCTTGAAAAAAGTTGCCTCATACAAAGTTGTGCGACTCTGTATGAGGCATTGGGGTTTTCCCAGGTTGCATTGTGCCTGGGCAGTATAAAAGGCAGGACACATGCGTGCATTGCTCTTGTGGGTTTTACATGAGGTGAAGAGTGTTTAGGAGTGGTTTTGAGCATGTTTTTGGATTTTTTTGAATTTTTTCGTCAGAATTTTTAGAAGCATTCCTGGGATTTTTACAGCATTCTTCAGGTTCTTGGACAATCAGGGTTGATTGACATGTTTTTGTAATGTTTTTAGCCTTTAGACAATGATTTCTTAAAGTTCTGTCTGTTTCCTTGTCTTTGCCCTGAAGTCTGTGCTGTTACAGTACAATGTATCTCTATGGAAATGACGTTGTATGAGGCATCGTGGCAAGGATTTGGACGTTGTACGAGGCATTGTGGCAAGGATTTGGATGTTGTATGAGGCATCACGGCTAGGATTTTGCATGCCTCATACAAAGTCCAAATCCGTATAAAGTCCAAACTTGTGGAACCAAGTTTGGACGTTGTATGAGGTATCATTGTAATAGTGTAGTACCATCACAATGTCACCTGAATTTACATAAAAACCTTGGCTGCTAATGTTGGGTGATTGCAGGTGAAGGCTTTCTGAGTTGTCACTCAACTCTCACCTTATATGGTACATTTGATCAAGTCCTTCTTTAAATTCCTAGGCACTGCAAGTTTAGATGGCTACCTTAGCTCCTGCTCCATTTCCAAGTGCAATTCAAAGCATGACCTTTAAAGTCCCCTCCATACAGGCAAGCATCTTATTGATTTATTTTATTTTGTATTCACCTGCCTCGGTGCTGGACTATCACTTGGTTTCCCCACCTTCAAAGCTGAGATAGATGAATGACTTTAATAATGATGCCATGCCTTTGGAATGCCTTCCAAAGATGTTGAGTTTGAGATCTGCTCAGCATCTGTTGAAAACCTTCCCCCCCCCCCATTCAAATCTTTTAAGTTTCTATTTTAAAATGTATTTATTTTTTAAAATTCTATTTGGCCCCTAGTTTCTCTCTGGTCATCATTCTTGCTTTAGCATCTGTTTGGTTGTTCTACCAGTTTAAATATGTTATGCTTTCTTATTTGATTTGATTCATCTAACTGTTTTTACTTTCAAATTACTTCTGATGTATAATTTCTGCTGATGTAGACTAATACAATAGAAAGCTTCAGGATAAATACCTTTAAAACGCTTTACTTCATCAAGATGATTGGTTAGTAAGATATATAATATTTTAATAACCAGAGTGGACCGGAGGGGCTCCCTAATTGTTCCATCAGCCAGGGGAGCCCACCTCTCTGGCATAAGAAAATGGGCCTTTTCAGTGTTCGCTCCAGCCCTTTGAAACCTCCTGCCAGTAGAGCTACGGTTATAGATGGAGCTGCTGCCCTTCAGGAAAGGACTTAAGACCTAGATGGCGGGGCAGGTGTGGAGCCCTGAGGGTAAAGTGGCTTCTGTTCGCTGGCTTTTGCCATGAGATGTATGGGGTTTTTAGATTATGTAAACCACCCTGAGTCGGGCTTGCCTGAGTGGGTGGTGAACAAGTTGAAATATTAAATTAAATTGAATTGAATTAAATTAATAAAGCAAGAGGGTGCACAAAATAATTTAAGATTAATTTGGGAAGGGGAATTAGGTACTAGAATTAAAGAAGAAGAATGGAGCAGAATTTGGAAACAAAGGATTATGAAAATACGTCAGTCAGAATTAAGGAGAATTGTAAAACAATTTTGAGATGATATATGACTCCAGTACGGCTCGGTTATTATGATCCAAATTATAACAAGAATTGTTGGAGATAAAAAGGCAGTTGAGACATATCTGCATTTATGGTGGAATTGTAATTATGTAATTTTTTTTGAAAAGAGTTCTTTTTGAGAATGCACAAATATTTTTATAAGTATGGAGATGTGTCCCAGAATAGCATTATTAATGGATTTTGGAAGTAAACAAATTGAAGGGAATAAGAAAGAAATGATTATTATAATGGCAAAAGCTTTGAGACTGACTATTACTAAAAATGGGAAAGTGACTGTAAAATAGAATTGGAAGATTGGTATAAAGTAATATGGAACATGGCAATAAATTATAGATTGACATAAGAATTAAAAGTAACAAAGGAATTTTTAAAAGAAATCAGACTTTAGAAAAATATGGGGAGAATTTCTTGAACATATTCTAGTAAAGGGGAAAGGAGTAAAACAAGGGTAAGAATACACATCATTTTGGAAAGAGAGGACAAGTACATAGCTAAATAAGATTGAAGTAGAAAATAGATTGGAAAATGTATATAAATGTATATGTTGTCCTGCTGAGTGCTTGGTGAACACATTAGTAATGTTATTGAGATTGTGTTTTTATTAACTTTGTGTTTTTTCTTTTTCTTTCTTTCTTCTTTATTATGTAATAAAAATATATAAAATGCTTTAATTCTAGAAATGTGTTTGAAATATGAAATTGATTGTGGATTATATTTATTGTTGTGCTGGCTATTCCAACATATTTTTATGCTTTTAACATTTCTGATTTGTTCTAATGTTGGAGCTTTAATTGGCTAGTTATGACTATTTCAAAGCAGTCTGGTTAGGAAAGTGACTCAGATTCTACAAATGAATGGACAAGTTTTCACACAGGAAGTAAACATTGATCTCAGCCTAAATTAGTAAATACGAGCATCAAGCAATATTACAGTATTGACACTACTGTTTTATTAATGCTTCTGTTTTGTATTTTTTCTAATTGCTCAGTAATTATTGAGGAGAACAGTTTATACATTTAACAAATATTAAAATAAGCTCTAAATATATATTGAATATATGCAGTAAAACCCTGGCTTACAAATGCCTCGGTTAACGTTTGCCACGGTTTACGATGGCAAATCCTATGAAAATGACCTACTGTTTTACGACTTTTTATGCCTTATGACCAGGAATTTCCCAGAGTCTAAAATGGCTGTGGGGGTATTTAACACCATCCGCAGCCATTTTAGACTTTGAGGGTGGCACAATCATAATGGGGGAGACCTTGCCTTGTCAATTCATGGCACCTTTTCCAGAGCCCCCACTAAAGCGCCAGATTTAAAAGACATCCATCACTTTTAGCGGAGGCTCTAGAAGAGGCACTGTGCATGCGCAAGGCAAAGTCTCCCCATTGCGGCTGCCTTCTCCTCCCCTTTTGTGCCCAGGTCAGTGCTGTGAAGGGAGGGAAAGACAATCACAATGGAGAGCACTTGCCTTGCACATGCACGGCGCCTCTTCTGGAGCCTCTGCTAAAAGTGCTGGATGTCTTTTAAATCTGACATTTTAGTGGGCGCTCCGGAAGAGGCACCTTGCATGTGCAAGGCTAGGTCGCCCCATTGTGATTGCTTTTCCCTCCCTTTGCAGCACCGACCCCCGTGGGCACAGACGGAGGGAGAGGCAAGCAGTTCGCCTCACCCAGCTGCGGGGGGGCCCTGGATGTAGCCAGACAAACCCTCCTCTTCATTGCTGACCCTTAGGAAGAAGCGCCCGAGCCCAGGCAATGTGGGGAAAGGTAGGGAGCATAAATAATGGAAATGAAGTTCAGATTATTTTTGTGCAACATGAAAACACACTCCTATAGCTGTATTTCACTACCATGAGATTCCCATTTAGATTCAGGGTTTGTTCAGGAAGCCGGTAATGCCATTCTTTATGTACATATGGTGATTTTGTTAGTACTGTACCTTGTCAATTTCAGAAATTTAGCAAGAAACAGAGACACCTTTTTTTCAACATACCAGTAATAGCACTTGTTTCCACATACAAGGTTGACTAGATTACCTTGGACAACTTGGAGCTGTTATTCAGCGAGGAGTCTGCACATTGGTAGACGACATTCCGCACCTGCAAATGGACTTGAAAAATCAAGTCCATTTGCATGAGATTTTTTTAGCCATTTGGAAATTAACCCTTGGATTTATAAGGATTAATCATGACTGGATGTCTTTTAAATCTGCAGTGGCAGTGGCTCAAGTGGCTAAGATGCTGACTGGGAGGCGGAAGGTCAGCAGTTCAATTCCCGAGTTCTGCAGGACGGAATGAGCTCCCGTCTTTGTCCTAGCTCCTGGCAACCTAGCAGTTTGAAAGCAAGAAATTGCAAGTAGATAAATAGGGACTACTTCGGTGGGAAGGTAACAGCGTTCCGTGTGCTCCGGTATCTAGTCATGCCTGCCACATGACCACGGAAATGTCTGCAGAAGCAGACAATGCTGGCACTTCGGCTTTGAATCAGAGATGAGCACTGAACCCTAGAGTCGGATACGACTGGCTTTCAAGCAAGGGAAACCTTTACCTTTACCTTTACTAATTATGACTAGATTAACCCTTGTAAATTAAATACACAGTCTGGCCTGGTTATTCTGCTATGATAATATGTACAATAGACCATACTGGCAGATACTCAACGCTGATTGTCAGGCAGTGGTTAACTAACCTGACGACCCTGAGAACTAACAGCCTTGGGTGCCAAAGTCCACAGGGAAGGTGATGGTCCCCAAGTGGATCAAATCCCACTTGAACCCATCCTGATCAGGGAATTAGCTTCATCCGTACTGGCCTGGGGCTGATGAGGACTCTCTGTGCCAAAAGGGCTCAGTTCCAGAAAGTGACATGCAGAACTGGATCAATGGTACAGGTGTCATGTGATGCAGAAGGCAAATGGAAGGCCACTGCATTATATAGTAAGGACAATCTTCATGGCTGATCGTCATGATGATCGCTAATATTTAGAGTCAGATGCGGCACAAGAAATGAAAAACATTTCAGCCAGCAGCCACTAGATGTCCCTAGCTGCATTTATTATGAAGATACTGAACAGAACTCTAAGCACAACTGTGATGTATAAAACCAGTTATAGTCATACCTAATAATAATTCTTGTTTTATTCACTACCAGGTTTGGCAAACATAGCTATAGCCCCCAGATTGAAGAAATAGACTGGTTAACTCTACATCCAGTTTGTAGGTTTGCAATGCTCTCAATACCACTATCAGAATAAGAGAATCTATGGTGTTTTTCAAATTCCCATTCCAAAGTAGAATTCTCAGGATTTCAGATAACAAACACATACGGTATTTAAATCACCTTCATTTCAGTCACCTCAACAAGGCTGAAGCCTCATTCAAATCCTTTTTCATTTTTTGCTGCGATGGAAACTGCCCCATTGCTTCCTTTGAACAACAATTCTTAAAAAGGTGCTCTATACAAAGTTTAAAAAGCAATGGAGCTAACAATGCCAGGAATATGGGGCGTGTGTATGTGTGCGAATGGCACCCCTACGATGTCACATCTAAATTCTACTGGACCTTTGTGTTAACTGTTATTGCTTCTGTGACAGAGAGGGAAAGAAATAGGTTGCTCCCACCCTTTCCATCAAGGAAGGGTGTTTGTGTGTGTGTGTGTGAGAGAGAGAGAGAGAGAGAGAGAGAAACCCTACTTCAAGTTACAGTATCATCATTCAAGCCAGACAACAGATATGAGTGAATGTTCCCGGTTTGTGACATAATTCAACTCACAGAAACATAGTATAAAAGATGGTCAGGTTCAAAATACAGTAATACCTCATAAAAAGTCCGCTTCATACAACATCGGATTCATACAACATCGCCTAATTCCTTGAAAAAAGTTGCCTCATACAAAGTAATGTGACTTTGTATGAGGCATTGGGGTTTTCCCAGGTTGCATTGTGCCTGGGCAGTATAAAAGGCAGGACACATGCGTGCATTGCTCTTGTGGGTTTTGCATGAGGCAAAGAGTAGTTAGGAGTGGTTTTGAGCGCAATTTTGGATTTTTTTGAATTTTTTGTCAGAATTTTTACAAGCATTCCTGGGATTTTTGCAGCATTCTTCAGGTTCTTGGACAATCAGGGTTGTTTAACATGTTTTTGTAATGTATTTAGCCTTTAGACAATGATTTCTTAAAGTTCTGTCTGTTTCCTTGACTTTGCCCTGAAGTCTGTGCTGTTACAGTGCAATGTATCTCTATGGAAACGACGTTGTATGAGGCATTGCGGCAAGGATTTGGATGTTGTATGAGGCATCGCGGCTAGGATTTTGCATGCCTCATACAAAGTCCAAATCCGTATAAAGTCCAAACTTGTGGAACCAAGTTTGGACGTTGTATGAGGTATCACTGTAATAGTATGTTTATAAACCCATATTATGAAGATTAGCAACAATCATATAAAAATAAACAGTTTCTCATTGGGTTGTTTTTTTTTATTGTTGTGGCAGGAGCATGGCACTTTAAAATTAGTTCATATTCTCCATTCCCAGTAGGCTGTAACCAAATCATCAAATTGTAAATATTTTTCATAAAATCCTGTTCACATCTACTGAGGTTATTTACTTCCATGGTGGGAACTTTGTAATTCAATTCCTTAAAGCTGCAATCCTACACACATCTGTCTGAGAATAAGTCATAAGAGGGATTTAAAGCATAATCTTAATTAGCCAAGATGGCTAAAGGCCAGTTGAGCTCCCACAAGGACAGGTGAGCTTAGTACAAATGCCTCATGTCCAACAAAATAATTTAGACAAAGGAAATTTAGGATAAAGGAATAAATGTTTGTTGTCCAAACACTGTGACAGCTTAAACTGGGGTGACCAAACTATGGCCCGCAGGCCGGCCCTGGCCCATGGCGCAATTTCATCTGGCCCATGCCATCCTTGCCACTGGAAGTGGAAGTAAAATGCACCCACGCATGTGTAAATGCTGCCATAAATGCACCCACAGCTCTTGTAAACACATTTACAACATCTGCGGACAACCATGTGACCAGCTCACAGCGTGAAAGGTTTGGGAACCCCTGGTTTAAATGGCGGTAATCCTGGACTAGAAGAGATTTGGTTATAACATACCTTAGCACTTTCTCCATTTCATCCCTTCTTTGCCTCTTTTTTGGTTCTTCTGTTGACAAATCTTAGGTGACAGAGCAGTTCTGCTGCAGATCCCTATGTTAGCAGATCTCCGAGATCATCTGGCAGAAAGGATTTCTGCCACCACAAGGATTCTTGCTGAATTCCTAAACCACTAAAGCTATTGGATTCTGAGGTAAGACTGAACTGCTAGTCACACATCATGCTAGCTAAGCTATAAAATTTTAATGGAACTGGAATAAATAATTTTTGTGAATGTTATTATGCAGAAATGTGAATTATTATAAACTTGCAAAGAGCAAAGCATGTGACAAAAATAGTCTATTATCTATAACTTGGTTTACTAAAGGCAAAAAAAAAATTCCCTTTCTTCTATACAGGGGTGTGCTGGCTATGCTAAAAGGTCACTGGACAGGGAGTGATGAGAGCATCTAACCCTAACAAAATACTGCATTTTCTGGCGTATAAGACTACTTTTTAACCCCGAAAAATCTGTGCCAAAGTCGGGGGTCGTCTTATAGGACAGGTACTTAACTGCAGCTGACAAGTATATTCCAAACTCTATATTTTAACTGGAAAAGTTGGGGGTCGTCTTATACGCCCAGTCGTCTTATCCGCCGGAAAATATGGTATATATGTTCCCCACTCGCCTTCTAATTTCAACTCCCCTCTGGGGATTCAAACCAAAAACTTCCTGCTCACAAGGCAAAATTGCAACCTCTAAGTCATGGTGGCTCCACTGTCAATGGAGCTGCTTTTGTAGTCTTATCTTTGGCAGCACAGGAGGAGGAAGGCAGGTAGAGCATCACGGAGCCCCTCTTGTTTGCTTGATCGTTCTGGGCATCGCAGCTCGGCTTGGCTCTTTGGATTGGCCCCCCCAGGGGGCATGGTACTGGGGGCCTGGGGGGTGCCCCAGTCTGAGTTCTGGTTGCCCAATAGGCCAGCCCACCACTGCTTCTATAAATTTAGAAATTTAAATGTGTACCTCACACAGCTACCAAGTTCAAACAGTTCCCCAAACTGAATTACATGGAAAGATAATTCTGCCTCTCCTTGAAGATGGAAGTGGTTTGTGGAAGATCTCAACTGATTTACCAAAATGAAATGTTGGTCTGCAACAGAAACAAAGTTTGTCACCCCAGCAAAATGAACATGTAACTGAAAAGCAGTAACTGCATAAAAGAGATAAAACCACAAATGGAGACATGGAAATTTAGGAATTTAGATATATGGGTAAAGGGCCACTTGTAGACAGCTGTCTCCACTGTTTCTTTCTTTACCTCAACAGCTCATATTTTCTGTGGATCTTTCACACAGGGAGCATTTAAATTATGTCTGGTGTTCATATTAATTAGTGATTCTTAGTAGTTTCTAATTATTGTATTATACAAACATGAGGCAGCTGTCTACCTCAAACTCTAATTAGAAACAGACTTCATCAAATTTTGGTTTCACCTCACTGCATTGTTTAGTTTATTCATTTCAGCCAACTCAATTATGTGTTAATTATTTACATCTGCAAACACTATCAGATGATTTACACTGCATAATAATTAAAATTATTAGCCCTCCAGAGTAGGAAAATCTCCTAAGGTGGGCGGGGTATAAATGTAATAAATGTAAATAAATAAATAAATAAAATGTTCTAGAAATGAGAAGCATGTAGAATTCATTAATATTTGAGAATCTAAGTCAGATAAATGGAAATAAATATGTTTTCTAGCCAATTCTTCAGTATGAAGTAAACCATTTTTTGGTTATAAAGTGTATACATATTTTTCATTGTCATTTCCAGTAATATTTTTCCCCATTTCATCATTTTAATAATAAAGATAAAAAAATGTGACACAATTTAAAAGTAACTCGACAGAAACTGGAGATAATTACTAAATATGCTTTTAAATGTTGGTTTTTCTTTCAATCTATATCCTAACTGTGTAGGTTTCGATATAGTGAATTTTGCATAGTGACTTTGACAATCTGCAACATTGAAAAAAATATTGAAAAAATCCATGGCACCTAGTGTGGTGTTATGGATAGAGTGAAGGCTTGTGCTTGATTTCCTGGCTCTGCCACGAAAACTCATTGGGAGATTGGACATGGTAAAACTGCTCCTTAAATATCTCAGATATCCTGAAAGCCCTAATAGGATCACTATAGTTTGGTTCCACTTGACAGTACATTAGAACATAATGTTGAAAATATTTTCTGATACTCCAATATTATGAAGATTTTTATGGCATATTTATTAACAGGAGCATGGATGTGCATTTCTAATAAATAGAAAAAGATCTCTCCAACAAGAGGACTCATCTAGTTGAAGTACAGTACTTTGTTCCTCCATCTCTTGTGCTGCTTGGTGCCCAAATGAGTGTAGACTTTACCAGGAATTTTGAGCGCACTCATTTCTAGAATCAGATTTCTCCATATTTCTATTAAGAAATCAGCATTTTTTTAAAAAATAGATGGATTAAAAGGTTTGGGAAATGTTGAAATCTTTTTAAAAAATTTCTCTTTGAAGGGTTTTGTTTTGCTTTTAATAGATTTACACTAACTTTGAAATATTCTAATGTACACTAATCTCTTTTCTTTTGAAATTTAGTCAGCTGTTAATCTCCCTTGAAAATCAGCTGTCTTTCATACCTATTCTTTGAGAAAGGTTGAGGAAGCAAAACATTACAAAAAGATAAAAGTTGGATGTTGGTTTGATGGTTTTTGATCCGACCTAACACTGAAAGCTCCCATACCAATAAATCATTGCTGCCCAAAGTCCAACTGAGTACAATGTGAAACAAAAGCACAAAAAAGTCCTGGAATTTTGTTTAAATGCAAAGGCAGATTTTTGTTATTATTTCCCATTTTAATGTCAATTAGATATAATTTACACACCACTGGAATGACAAACTCTAAGGTTCAATTAACTTACATAAGTTTCTAAGTATAATATGTTGGATTTCAAAATGAAAGAAAGAAAAGCAAACAAAATAAAGCTACGGGGATGGAGGATCACATATCCATGTCGAATTTAAATAAAAGACAACAAGTGTTTGCAAATACTCTGCTTTCAATCATTTCCCTAACATTTATAAGAACCTAAGTCTGTTCCACACAGTGAATACCAAACATATCTGTACAGTTTCAAAAACACTTTAAAAATGTTCACTGAAACATACCATCAACCGGGGGGGGGGGGAGGAATATTGGCCTCCCTTAAGCATGCTTGTTCCTTTGCAGGTTCCATGAGAGGTGCCAAGGGCATGTCAGGAGGATGGCACAGGTGGGCGCAACATCGAAAGCATTGGGGCCCAAATAGGCCAAGGATTAGATTGAAGGAGGACATAGTAGCATGCTGAGGTATGCACATGTATGCCACTGCCCCTTCTCTTTGCCCATCTTCCTGCACTGGCTTTCCCTCCCACAGATTCTCTTTTTTTGTTAATATGAAATTGTTATAATGCAGTAGTAGCGAACCTATGGAATGTGTGCCAGATGTGGCACTCCCAGGCCTTTCTGTTGGCACACACACCATCACCCCAGCACAGAGTTTGTTCCACCCCTCTTCCCAGCAGCCCAATGGGAGCACTTCCTCTCTCCCCAAGCACAGAGTTGGCCCACCCCTTTGTTTGGGCACTCAGTCTCTAAAAGGTTCACCATCACTACTATAGTGTATGCATGGATGGGGCATTGGAGGTATGTAACAGGGTAGTAGTAAGAATGAGGGGGTTGTCTTCTGTTCAGGATTTATTTGGTTATTGGCACAACTTTGGTGGTGGTTGGGAGCACAGTGCAAAAGCAGCAGGCTGGGTATATGAATGCCCAGGTTTGAGGGTCCTTCCCTTTAAAAGGGGGAAATGGCCGTGGCCATGGCCTGGCCTACCTACAGAGTAGAGGCAGAAGTCTAGCCAAGCCCATTTGGGTGACAGATAGATACACCCACTATGGACACCCAGAAACTAAAGTTATATGGTTCCTTCTCCACTGGGGTGCCTGGAGAAGATTATAATTAACACTGGATGGCATGGATGAACTGGATCCATATCCAAATGCTATGCCAGGGAAACAGGGTCCAGCTCAGCCTTAGGCCAACAACCTTTAGGATGGCCTTTTAATGGCATAACAAGTTACTAAAGTGGCCGGTAGTCTTTTTCTTGCCTTGTTTTGTCTTGCTTTCCTCTGTTGGCATTCTTCATATTCTTCATCATTTTCATTATGCGGCTTGTGTAAATTATATTGTTGTTAGCTGCTCTGAATTGTATGGTGGGGAGTTTGGACTATTTAATGTGCAGACAAAGATTCAAATTTCCAATTGGCTGGAGTATTTCTCAGTTTAACTAGACCAAACGCAGGGGCAGGAAATATGTGATCTTCCAACTGCACATATATATTTTTTAATTCCCATCTTCCTAATTAATTTGTTAGGAGACCAGTCCCACTGTCATCTCTCACCCACAAGTTCTACTAATGATATTCATATTTTCTAATTTATGCATTATAATGAGCACCAGAAGTCCTCCTTCCTCTTTGTACTATTAGAAAAGATTTCAGTTATGTTTTTGTCTTCGTCTCTCACTTTTTATAACTAATTTCCTCCAGTGATGGAATAAAGAACTCTCCTACATCATCAACAAAGGTTAGTCATCTATGTGGGGTACATAGAAAGAGCCTCCTTGATGATTGTGACATTTTTGAACCACAATCGGGTGTACCCTGATAATGGCAGCCTTGCGCTGCCAGCTAATCTTTCTCGCACTAGGTCAGGCGAAAGGAACTGCGGAATGAACTCACCAAAAGGTGTCTTCAGTTTGGCAGTTTCACATCTGGCCTATCCATGGAAGAAGAAGAAGCCATCCAACGTGGCAATAAAGTTACAACCCTAGCCTTCTGTTACACTAGAGAGGAAAGGAGAAGACACTGGGAATGGATCAGAGCAAATAACTATAAAATCTTACTACAGTATCTGCAACCTAGTATTGGAATATTTATGTTCTAAAGGAGCAGAAAGAAGGAAGCAAAATTTCCATCTGCCTAGTTGTGCCATGTTTGCATTTACCAATAGGTATTCTGCTAATCAATTCAGAGTCAAACTTCTTAATTATCAGTTGCTGCTAAAGTGATATAATCCAATAATACAGTTAAGTCTAGTGAACTGAGTTAAGGTATTTAGTAACATTATTATTATAATCTTAGAACTGAAGAGCTGGAAGTGACCTTATAGGTCATTGATTCCAACCCTCGACAAGGCGGCCACTAGAGAATTGACCTCTTATCCTCTGTGGTGGCTCAAGTGGTTAAGACACTGAACTCGCTGACTGAAAGGTCAGAGTTCGATTCCCAGGTACTGCATGATGGAGTCAGCTTCCATCTCTGTCCTAGCTCCTGCCAACCTATCAGTTAAAAAGCAAGAAATTGCAAGTAGATAAATAGGTACCACTTCGGTGGTAAGGTAAACAGCGTTCTGTGCTGAGGCACACCTTCCACATGTCCACAGAAATGGCTCTAGACATCTTAGTGAAGTCTTGGGTTTCTGGCTATATCTACCTCTTATTTTTATTTTATTTTTGTGATTTTGCTCCTGGATTTTGTTCTCCTTGAGGCCCATATTTTAATATGTTTAGCATCCATCCATGGAATAATAACTCTAATCCAGTCTCAAACAGAATAATCCTGCCATTGAACAAAACAGGTCCTCCTTGGACATGGAAAGGAATCAGGCTGAACCAGAATTAGGCCTCATGTACATCATGTGGTCCCTGGGAAATGGCTTACACTGTACTATGCCTCAAGTGGTTGAAAATGTGAGCTATTTCCCCAGCTGATCACACCCTTAGTTATATTTTATTTTCTTCTGCTTGACTATTTTCAAACCATCCATTAGTTCTCTAGTAAAGGGAATGGGAAAAGTTGCCCTTGCTAGAAAGCCAGTCATATCCGACTCTAGGGTTCAGTGCTCATCATCTCTGTTTATAGCCAAAGAGGCAGTGTTGTCTGTATCTGTGTGGACATGTGGCAGTCATGACTAGACATTTAAGGACAGGCTGTAATAGTTTCCTTTTCCATATAAAAGGTGTCTCCTTGTCAGCAAGATAGATACATTGTAAAAATAATCTCAGTTTTATGCCTTTGTGATAGAATAAACTTCTTAAAATGATATAGATATAAACTTAGTTCTGGAAGGTTCCTGATTCCAAAAGCGCTAATAAAAACTAACTCAAAATACAGTGGAACCTCATAAAAATCACCCCATATAACAACAAAATCGTATACCAATTAGGGGGTTGTTTGGTGGGGGGGGGGGCGGAGAATGGCATTCCGGATAACAATTTCCCCGTTGGGAAAAATCGCATAACAATTTTTCAATGGGAAAAACCACTTAGCAAAAAAAAAAAATACAACCGTTGTACTATGCATCCCATAGGGAAAATCACTATACAATGCATGCATCATATAGCAATTGTTTTGTACAACAACGAGCCCCATGGAACAGATTAAAATTGTTGTATGAGTTTCCACTGTAATAATGTCTTATTATTATTATTATTATTATTATTATTATTATTATTATTATTATTATTATTATTATTATTATTATTATTATTATTATTATTATTATTATTATTATTATTTCTAAACCACTTTTCTTCCCCTAAGGGAACTCAAAGCAGTTTACATAATGCAAAACATAATATCTAGAATACAAAAGCAACATACAAAATCTAAATTCCAAAAGTATAAAAAATGACAATTATAAAATTATATGTAAATATCAATAGCGGCACAAAAGTATACAAGATATAAAATGTCCAAGTACAAATCATCACAGAAATTAACAATATAAAAATATACCCCAACACAGTCCCTTCCAAGTCCTTTCCAGACGGGTGGGGTGGGGTGCGAAAGCGAGCATTAATTGTAGGAGAATCTGCCATATAGGTTGACTTAAATGTAGGAAAATATTTTCTATCAAACATTAAATGCTCTTACTTTAACTTATGATTTTTTTAATTTGAGATCTCTCTTCCTTACAAAAAAATATTATCCATGATGAATATCTCTAACTAAGAGTTGAGTCAGAACTTTATCTTTCACATTTATGGTAATAAAAATGCCAATTCCCAGATTAAAAGCTTGAAGAACAACCAAAACATGTACTGTAAGTAATAATATATTTCTTCCTGATTTAACAACTAGACATTTCACATTTTATATAATAAAACACCAAGTGATATGTAATATTTGATAGCAGAAGTGGGTTCGAGTGGAGCAATTCATACCATCTACATGAAGGGTGAATGATTCCCAGTAGACCTCTTTGGCATTAACCAATTGTAAGGGCTGATTGGAGTTCCTGCCCCAAAACATTTGCCAGGCAATGCATTTCTGACCCATTGGTGTAAATAGACACACCCAACATTCTTTAGCTTCCTCTCTTTAACTTCTTGAAGTAATAGATTATTGGGATTTTTAAGGGAACTATTTTAATTACCTCTTGATAATTGTGCTGTTTTGGTTTGCAAGTTCCCAAGAGTTCATTTGTTTCAGGATAAAGAAGCTATTGGCTAAAAATACAACAATCTCACAAAATATGAACTTGGTTATTACTTTTTTTAAAAAAAAATCACACAGGTACATTCCTGTTGTGACATAAATGAAAAAGAAATCCTGTGAACAGAAATGGGTGGCATTGGCAAAAAAGAGAATTATTACGATTATTAGAATTACACTGTTTTAAAAGGGGGGGAATCTAGATTTTTAGTTTATGAAAGGTACTCTTTCTAGGAATTGATTTGGTTAAAAACTATTTAGCATAGGTATGTGTCCATATACATGTACGCACATGGCTATGTCTAGAAATAGGTGAATTTAGGTGAACCACAGAAGAAGTCACCCCACAGCACCACCAAGAACTCTACATGGACCTTTAACATAAGCCCAGGAGGACTACAAACCGACTACTGCCAACCACCAGATAATATTCCTAACTAACTTCGATTTGGCCACAATTGGCAAACCTAGTACAGTACTGTAAGGAAATTACTATTAACCCCAATTCCCAGATGGGGGGCTCTGAATCTTTGTGTTGCCCTTTTCTTTTCTTTTTGCTGGCCAAAGAGAAACTTACAGTTTCAAATGGAGGCCATCTGCAGGGGGGGGGGGGGGCATTACGTATATATCTGGCTTCTTGTGTTCATGGAATAGGAGACAGCAGTGATGTGATGCAGCCTGCTGTTTTTTCCAGCTCATCTCTAAGAAACAAAGTCTAGCACAACATCCTGGTGAAATAGGAGTGAAAGAATTAAGATATTAATTCTGGTTTAAAAGTAAAAATCATTTTCTCAGCTACTCTGTAAAGTTAAACAGATCAGATTGACATAATCAAATAGAACAGAAGGCCTTGTGTCAACAAGCCAAGCACAGTTTGTACAGCTGACAGGGATTTCTCTAAGACTCAAGAAACCATAATGCTGAATAATATTTGTGTGACATGACATGAACAAATATTCTGAATGTTCTAACCTGAACTGCATGACAATGTCAAAAGATTAATTAATAATTTTGGCTTATCCCATAATGATAAAATGTGTAGAAATTTCCTAATTTTATGCTATAAAAAGATGGCTCTGAAAATGTATTGGCATTCAGGGATTATTAGCTTGTTAAAGTGTCCCTGAATCTGTTTGGCCAAATAATAATAAAACTCCAAATCTGTCTTAGCTGGAAAGCGGTTTGTCTCGTTTTCATTCCACAACATTGGGACTCTCACCGATAATTGTTCTGCGCTATCCACAAGAAATGTGTACATGCTTGAAGAAATGATCTTGAATCATAAAAGTTCATGTAATGTCTGTGGTTTATTTAGTGATCCAATAAAGGTATCGTTTTTCTCCTGCATTTGTATTATGTAAAGATCACATGGCTCTCTTTGTTTGTTTTCAAAATAAGACTCTTTGTTATTTTGGGCGCAACATGCTAAAACACCTACTCCTACCACCAGAAGGACAGAGAGAAATACAGTCAGACAGACATTTACACTAACGTCATGTTAGTGTGAAGCATTGTTATCAAGATAAAACTCTGATTTAAATTACTTGTCTTAGGAAACAGAGTTGACTGGATGAGAATATATTTGACATTTATATGAGAGTGACAATAGTGAGACTGTAAAATCTGACAGGTTAAAAAATCTTCAGGCCTTTAGAGTCAGTACATGAGAAATGGAGATTGGCAATTCCACTTGGAACTCAGATACAGTATTGTGACAGGTGGATTTAATGGTAAGGGGGAAATGAGAAATGTCAGGAAACACTTGATCACTGTAAGAGAGAAAAGGTTACACTTTTCATTACTATAATCAGGAGGCAACAAATGAAAAATTAGAAATATTTATATTGTAAAGTTATTGAAATCATTGGAAACATCTATCAGGAATTTAAAAAGAGCAAAATATATGAAACCATGTCCATTCTGAGAAATAATATACAATATCTCCGGGTCACATGGTAGTTGTTTCAAAATATTGTTCATGTTGGCTCCAGCTGGTGCGTAGCATCTGGTACCATATGCAGGATGCAGTGTTAGATATGTAGCTGTACATTTTAATCTTTTGAAACTCATAATGAAGGCTGAATTCTGGGCATGGAAACAGATGGACACAGTCTGGTAGCCACAGGCTGGAAAATGACATGCAGAAAATGTTTGTGATGTTGCAAGGCAACAGAGTGAAGCTTGTAATGTAACCTTATACGTAGGAAATAAATCCAGCCTCTTGAGGGCTGTGATTGTGAAGCACTGTAGGAGTCACAAACCTTGAGAGGGAAGAATTTCTTACATCAAAATATCTGTTCTAATGGCACCAATTTTGAATATCCAGGTACAGTACTGTATTAGCACTTCATAGTTAGATAGCCATACCTCCAGTGAATATAACCAGTGTTGCAGAAAAATATAGTAACACTTTCTTGTGGAAGTTCTCATCTTTCCAGAGACTATAAACATGTACTTCAATGTATCTTTCTCTTAGTCCTTTAGAGATCAGTGCATCACAGATTAGATTTGTTGTCAAATTCTTGACACCTGGTTATTGGCCCTACAGAACTATAGACCTCCAGAGAAAATATCAGAAGCCTCTGTCCATCTATTTATCACAATAAAGAGTTAAATCCAGAAATGAAATCTGAGAACCATTTGTAATCATATCAAAATTAATCTGGGGTTTAAGGCAACAGTCATTTCATGGTAAAAGATATAAGCAATTTGTGTAAGTGCCCTTGTAAATGGCATATTTAATTTAATTTGTTAATTTAATAGTCATATTTATATATGCCGCCCACTCAGGCAGAACCCGACTCAGGGCGGCATTATACTGTACACTAACTTTATCAATGTGAGACTACGAGCTTAACTTTTAACTTTTTACAGTAACTATAGCTGGTTTGGGATTGGAAAATCAAGGAAACTATGACAGATTGCAAAAACACATCTTTAGATAAAGAAGCAACAGAAGCACTCTAAATTGGGAGGACTAGGTGGGTTGTGTAATTTTGTGTTCTGCTTTAGAGTGCAAACTTTCTTCAGGTGTTCTGTGGGGAAATATACATAAATGGGTGTTCCTATGGACTTTTATAGGACAAAATCTATGTACTGTGAAATGACATGGAGTGTATTGGGGAATAGTAAATCTTCACTTGCTAAACTCAGAGATTTGAAATGGTGTTAGTTTAGTCTACATAACCTCAAACTTCATGGAGTGGTATTCTGGAAAAAATAACCTTTCAGAGCACTGAATATACTATATGTGGTGATAAATTAAATCCCACCCAAAATGCAGGCTAATTGCCTGTATAAATAAAGCATTTTTGTTAATTTCAATTGGATCTGATAAAAATGAATTATTGGGTTCAGATAGAGTGAAGAAAGTGAATCTGGTCTTGGCTACCCTTAATGCTCTCTCTCCACCAACAGGGATCCTGTTCTAACAGGCACAGTGTGTCTCTACTCTAAAACATTTTGGCTCTGGCTCTGTTTTCCAACTCACAATAACAGCAGGCATGTAGTTATGCATCCACTTATTTATTCTGTGAAGCTGGTTGATTATTTCTAGTTTTACAGATGATAATGCTCAGAATGACAAGCTAGCAATTTGGCCAAGTCATTTACATATAAACTAGGAAAATCCTACTGGACTCTCTTTTCTTTGGTTTCTATCCCTACATTGACAGAGTAGAATTTATGATTATTTTGTTTTGGTTATTTGCACTGCTTGGTTTAGTAAATGATAATTTTCTGTCTTCATCAAAACTTTCATACCTGTTTTTATTTTGCGTACTGGTTTATTCCTTTGTATAGAAACCCCAAAAGCACTAGGGAATGCTATGTTTCCTTCTAGTACATGCACTCATTAATTCTTTTCAATCTCTATTTATATGGCAATGTTGGATGCTTACCTACAAGAGAGCCACATAATTAATCTAGTTCAGTGTTTTCCTTTGGGAAAAGATGTTCTGAAACACTTTAATGAAATGAAGGATAGGAATATAATTTATTTAAGCAACTTGCACACTGTCCTTCATAATTTTACCAGAAGACAAGTTACAATGGAGTCTAAAACATTAGCACAGAATATATAAATGTTTGAATGCTGTTATGGAATATCAAAATATCCACAATCAGAAGCCCAAATGGTCATCTAAAACATTAGCATAGAATATATAAATTTTTGAATGCTCTTGTGGAAGCCCAAATGGTAATCTTAAGCAACAGTAGGCTCCAATGACTCTTCAAAAATACATCAGAATCAAATTGTTCAATT